>CM039592.1:35589428-36804236 GCA_022457205.1 Saccharum spontaneum
AAAACTCGCTTTACGCCGTTTGTTGTTCTAACAAGTTTGCTTAGTGGTATTTGTAGAATTTTTTATAGGCTATTCACCCCCCCTCTAGCCATCTAGGACCTTACAATACCCCCTATCTGGCGCGCCACTGTCGACGAGATATGGTCGGCAGTCTACCAAGGGATATGTTCAAGGTAGTAGATTGTCGGCAGACAGGTGCGCAAGCTACGAACTAGATTGTGACGTAAAACAACACACGAGGTTTTATCCAGGTTCGGCCGCCGTGAGGGCGTAATACCTACGTCCTGCGTCAGATTGTATTGCTCTATATGAATAGATGTAATGAGATGTATGACCTGTCCTCTAGGGGACCCCTTCCCCTCCTTATATACTCTGGACGAGGAGGGTTACAAGTAAAGTATCCGATTTAGTACTATTAGTCTATTACAATGTCTAGTACACCTTGTAGCCTTGTGGTGCACGCCTTGATCTTGTGGGCCAGGCCACCTCGGATGGTGTGGCCCATGTATAGCCATGAGGTTATCAGGGAGTATACCCCCCACACTGGTGGAGCGCACGTGCGTGCATGTCCCGTCCGGGCAGGCGCATTTTATGCGCCCGCCCACCTCTCGTCCTTTTCTTAGCGGCTAAAGCTGGAGGTGGTTATGGGCACCACGCGGTGCATGGTCGAGAGGCGGGAGAGGTCGAGGCGGGCCTCGTACGGCTCGGAGGAGAGAGGTCGAGGCAGGCCGCAGTCAAGATGGGTTGTGGTCGTCTGGGCTGTCCTAAGCGACTCTCATATCCGTATCTTGGGGGTATCCCGGTTATATACCCCCGACACATGTGCTAGTGAGTAGTTGTTGCTTTTGTATAGATAAGTAGCTTATGTTAGCTTGTGCAGCTAAGTAGTGGCGGCGGCTATCTGGTTGTTCTTGTGTAGCTAGCAAGTTGAGCAGCGCTAGTGTTGGTATCCTTGTGCTTGTGATCACTAGTATGTGTAGGAGCTCCCGTTGTGTCTAGTCGACTAGTTGATAGGTGTTCAGTCGACTACCTTGCTAACTAGACTTGATTAGGTGAGTTTCCTCTAGTTTGTTACCTTAGGCATAATTTGTAATAGCTTTTATAAGGTACTTGTGATAGATAGAGGGGTGTAGTCAATGCTTATATCGATTAGTTTATCTTTATATTTATTTTGATTAGCTGGCACGATTAAATTTTAAAAATAACTATTCACCCCCTCTCTAGTAGGCTTCTTGTTCCTAACAACTGGCTGCCGTGTCCAGCCTCACCCACATCCGGAGCTTCGACCAACGCCCTGTGCCCTGCCTCACTAAGATAGCAAGCAGCCTAACGCCTCCAACTTCGACTGACATTCTGTTGTGCCCGGCCTTCGTCGCGGCTGGTGCAGCGGGCTAGCCTTTTTATGGCGGGTAGTGTCATGTGCGAGGTCCTGGCTGGTGTGCGCTCAGCTATGACTGACGAAGAATGAATAGATAAGGATATGTTAGTATCGCTGGGTCCCACATAAATAAAAAATTTGTTTTCAGAATTTGTGAGGGTACTAGTTATTGTACGGTAGTCTCTTAAGCTAGTTTCAAAATTACATGTCTTGGTTATAAGACAAATTTATTAGACTCGCTTTTAAGGCAGACGTAACGGGACGTTAGTGGCTCTCTATATCAACCTACATAGGAGGGAGAAACGAGGAGGGAGAGGGCGACGTCACTTAACCTGGCGAGAGCCGCTACGCAACTTCTGATGTTGCGTGAGACCCAGTGTGCCCGTCCGCCTTCTTCTTGTTCCTTGCACCAAATCTCCATTGTCGCGGACGAACAAGGGGTTGTGCTTGGCCACTAATGTGGGGGCACAAACGCCGTGAAAAAAAGGGGTGAGGCTCAACCATGTGGAGCAAGGCATAGCCACCGGACCTCGCGCCGACCGAGGCTAAGGTCGCCTAGCTAGACAATTGGAGCGATGGAGCATGAGTGGCGGTGGACTTGTGCGCGGCAAGCCTATCGGCGGCATGGAGCACAGCTTGGACATCGGCGTTCCAAGCCAGGCCGACGTAAGGGTGCGGCGACGGCCATGGGCCGGCACCTAGAGGTGAGGCTGGCCCCGCCACCAGCCACCACGCAGGTTGGGTGTCGTCGGTCACTACCTTCCCGGCCTGCCCATGGGGATTTGAGGTGAAGAGTGATATAGATAAAAGAAATAGAATATGTGAGGAAAATAATAAAATAGACATGATAAATGAGACTTATAATGATATTGGATAGAGTAAGTAAGACTATTATTTATGAATAAGTTGATAGTAACATGATAATAAGTTATAGAAAGTTCACGGTTGCAGATGCCCTCGTTAGAGACGAGCGTGTTTGACAACGCTTCAACGTGCGTGCTTTGTGGGCGGAGTCAGAGATCTTTGGGTGGAGCTAGTTTTTGACGCTCCGACTCGAAACACCGAAACAGCTCCAGCTCCATGTATCCAAGTTCAGGACCGTTCTTCCGTGTGTGGTCGTTTGGTGCTAGAGGCTGCACCAAACAAGGTCTACGTAAGAGGCTGCACCAAACAAGGTCTACGTAAGTGGACTAGAGTACGAGGTTAGCTAGCAGGAGACATCGGAGGGTAACCGGTAGGAGACATCGGAATAACTTCTCCAGCAGCAGGCTACGGGCCTGTTTGGTAGAGCTTCGACTCCAAATAAAACAACTTTGGTTATGACTTCACTTGTGGAGCTAAAACTGTTTTTATAGACTGTTCGGCAAAACAGCTTCTCTGGATAGTTGAAAGGGTAAAATGTCCATAATGCTATTTTTTTTCTTCTTCTTTTCTCTTTTCTTTTCTTTTCTTTTCTTTTCTTAACTTACCTTATCCATTCGCTCGCGGCCAACCGCACGGAAGGCCTGTACGTGGCGGTCGCAGAGTTCGCCTGGACTCCTCTTCTCCAGCCACGTCGGGACCCTCCTCGCCGCACGGCTCCGCGGCTCGCGCTACGTCATCGCTCTTCCTCTTCCCCAGCCGTGTGCCCAGCCCTCCTCGTTAGCACGGTTGTGTGGCCCGCGCTCTACCGCCCAACACCGCCCTTCGTCCTCCTCGTCGGTGGCGCGCTGGGCCCTCCTCGCTGGTGCACCTGCCCTTCACCTCCACCACGCCGGAGTGCTCGCGACCTGAATCTGGCGAGCCGCGCCAGGCCACCCGCCCGGGTGGCTACGCACCCGACCACCTCCGCGCCGGTGCAGCCCGGCGACTTCGTCGCGGCACCTCCACGTCTCCTCGCTATGTTGCGGCATGGCCGTTTGCTGCGCGGGGGCAGAGGAGTCCATGTCTGCAATGGGGCCCGCTACCACCAGACGGAGCCGGAAGAATTCCGGGACTTCTACGTGCGAGCCGAGCAGCGGTGGAGGCCTTTTGTTAGGGAGCTGTAAAACGGCTCCGGGAGCTGCGGTAGAATCCCTGCCAAAGGGTCCTACGTCTACAGGCGTGCAGGTTGCAGATACAACAAACCTCCAAAGAGAGGAAACAACAGAGGCCATCAATCATGTTCTCGAGATTCCCAAACCTCTTTCTTAAGTACAGCGGCGCCGCAGGCCGAAACCACCGCTTCCACCATCGCCAACTGTCGCCCCCTCTCGCCCTCACCATGTCCGACCTCCGCCCGCCGGAGCACCAAGTCGCCGGCCACCGCGCCTCCGCCGACAAGCTGGGTCCGCTCATCGACGGCTCTGGCCTCTTCTACAAGCCGCTCCAGGCCGGGGACCGCGGGGAGCACGAGCTCGCCTTCTACGAGGCGTTCTCCACCCACGCCGCCGTCCCGGCCCGCATCCGGGACACCTTCTTCCCGCGGTTTCACGGCACGCGACTCCTCCCCACCGAGGCGCGGCCCGGGGGGCCGCATCCGCACCTCGTCCTCGACGACCTCCTCGCGGGGCTGGAGGCGCCCTGCGTCGCCGACATCAAGATCGGCGCCATCACGTGGCCGCCGAGCTCGCCGGAGCCCTACGTCGCCAAGTGCCTCGCCAAGGACCGCGGGACCACGAGCATTCTGCTCGGATTCCGCGTCTCCGGCGTCCGGGTCGTCGGTCCCGAGGGCGCCGTGTGGCGGACTGAGCGCCCGGAGGTGAAGGCCCTGGACACCGCCGGCGTCCGCCGCATGCTCCGGCGCTACGTGTCATCCGTTGCCGACGAGGGGATGGACTGCGCACTCGCCGCGGCGGTGTACGGCGGCAAAGGGGGAGTCTTGTCACAGCTGCGCGAGCTTAAGGCGTGGTTCGAGGAACAGACTGTGTTCCACTTCTACTCGGCGTCGATTCTTCTGGGCTATGATGCTAGTGCAGTTGCAGCAAGCGGAGGTGAGGGTGGGGTGAGGGTGAAGCTGGTAGACTTTGCCCATGTGGCCGAGGGTGATGGCGTGATTGACCACAACTTCCTGGGCGGGCTCTGCTCGCTGATCAAGTTCATTTCTGACATTGTTCCAGAGACCCCTCAGACGCAGCCTTTGGGTCCTTCTTAAGAGAGGATCCTGGCATTTTCGAGTTGATAACAAAGGTAATGCTCACCCTGAATGTGTTAATTGTTCTTTTTGTTTGTTAGATTTGCTGCTTTATATGGAGGTATTGTCGTATTGATATAGTAGATATCGGTTCAAGGATGTAAAGTAGAAGGGGAAATTTGCTCATGGCTTAGATGTTGTCTTGCGATGGGAGCAGGGGATAAAGTAATGGAAAGATTTGCTCATGTCACTGTGGTCCTCAAATCTGCTAGGATATTTGATCTTCTGAATAAAAGATTATAATATTGTCGCCTGAGCAAAAGCTAGGATGCCAAAAGAAATAATTGATTATGCATCTGGCCATGTTAATGGTAGACTGGTAACTTTAGGCATCTTCAAAATTGTATAAAAGTTAAATGATGATATGAACATGCTATTCAAAAGTGGAGGTATTTTGTTCTGAATACATTTTTTACTTGATTGTTGAGTGGTATGTGTAGCATGAAAGTAATTAAAGGGAATCAATGTATTGGAATTGGTATTGCTATTACAGCCTCTGAATTTGTTGAATGATTCTGAAATTATTTGTATTCCTGATGATGGGGTCGTGGTAGGTTTTACCCTTTGAAGTTGGGATATGTTATACATTGAAGATAAGCCTCTTTAGAGCAAGTCCATCAGATCTCTTATATTGTAGTAAGTTTTTGTAGGAGAGTATCCTAAAACCGTTTCAGCATATAGGCGAGCACTGCCGCAGCAAATTACCTTAAGTTTGTCTCCTATATTTCTTTAGGAATAGGGGAGAGGGGGTTCTCTCCTTTCTTTAGGCGAGAAAGGACTGTTTTTAGGAGATGCCTTAAATATGATATGTGGGAGATGAGATAGGAGATCTGTTGCAGCACCTCTATCTCCTAAAATGCTAGATTTTGGGTATGGGATATTTAGACAGGAGATCTGGGGTAGATGCGTGGTTGATCACTAAGGTGCAATGTAATGGTTTCAATCTAGCTATGTTAGGCATTTACTGCTCAAGTCATTCATGCTTTTACTCAATAAGAAGTATAAAGCTTGTGTGTAGAACATCTTGTTGACCTCAGTGGCTGTATGCCAACAGATTTGGACTAAAGTAAATTGCACTTAAGTTCTAGTCAAATAACTCCCTACTTTTTTTATGCCACACTCTTCATGACCAATTCCATGCTGCATTGACCGTTGGTGCGGCTTTCACAATCTTTATTTCAGCACTTGCGTACTTACCTTATCGAGCTAGCGCAAACAGGACCATTGTGTCACTTCTATATATGGGCTTATGAAAGCTGTCTTTTTTTTTTACATTCTTTATTGCTATTTGCTAACCTTAATAAATCCTTTCATCTATACGGAGGGAGGAAGAGCCCCTCCGTATATCCTTTTTTCTTATTATTTCTGGACAAAGAAAGATGACCATTATGTCACTGCTTTGCACTAATGCTATTGAAAAATACTAGTAACGATTTTATAGAAACAATAAAAGGTACTTATTCATACCATACGTCTCTTGAGATTACATCTACCTTGCTGTTCCTAGCTATTAGTCTACAGCATCATTCTCTCCATCAGGTTATTATACAACAACTATGTCAGTATGGAAGTTATCACACCATGAATAGTTACTTCTCTTTGATAATTTACTGTGTCATCACAGCGTATATGTTAAATCATTTACAGTAACATATCTCATTAAAATTGATGTTGGTGATGCTTTTTGGCGGTAAGCTTTGGTGTTCGATGTTATTTCCTCCGTTTCTGCTTCTTTGTGATGCTAATGGACTGTGTTTCCTATAATACATAAAACTGTGAAATGTAAGATTAGGTGCAATACCCTAGTCCTACACTCCTATTATATATTTTTTTGTTTCGGTTAATTTACAAATGATAGAGTTAAGTTGGATAAGTGTGTTGGTCCCTTTGGTGCACTAATGAATTCCACAGTAATTAGCTAGATTTACATTTGAGATATGAGGTCTTTTGAGATAGTATCAATGCCTAGAAAGCAAAAGGCTACTGAAGAAACAAGCAAGTCCTGCCTGCATTGAACACAGGACTCTAAATAGAAGCCAGAATTAGAGTATGCCATATTGTCAATTTAGGTGTTGTGTGCAGTTGTCTTTTTTGGTGCACTTCATTTATTACCCCCCTTTGAAATGTGATTGATGGTACTCGTGACGGGTTGTGTTAATAATATGAACAAGCGGTGAAAGTTTTATCTGTTGTCATTTCTGTCTTTGCCATCCAAATGTCAGCGGCAAATCCAAGAAATTCCTGACACTTAATGATTGTGATTCGCCCTGCATAATCTATTCTCTGTGAAATCTCAATTATTTGAAGTAACTTGTTTAACTAGGTGACTAGGATAGCATCCTTTGTTTAACATTATTTAGTGACACTTTGGTTGACTTAACACTAAAATGTGGCTTTGTGGCGCCTTGTATTTATCTACACCGATGAATACAGGTTGATCCATCTCAATCAATTATTGTCTTGCTCAGCTAATTCTAGCACAGGGTCGGCATGGCATAACTATGCACATGAGTCATAAGCGGAACGTTTGATCCTGATTTCCCATTTTTATTATCGTTCATAAGTAGAACATTATATCATAATTTATGCCTTTCTTAACGTTCGGTGATTACTATTGAGCTTAAATTGTTGATTTATTGATGTCTTGCAGTCCTAAAAGTTTTGTCCGGAAAATAAACCTCCGAGTTGCTGGGTGTGGAAATTTGTGACGATCGGCTCCGGCTCACCTGGTTGCCTTCCCTGCAAACATACGGCAACCTGTTCCTTTTTTTGAAACCCTTTCTTCTGAAGAAGTTTGCCACTCTGGGGTTCGAGTACGTTGGATCTGATTGCATAGTAGAGGGGGAAAAAAAACTAAAGCTCGCCACTCAGTCAGAGGTTGGCCTGGTAAGCATGCAGGCGTGTTGATCCGGCAACTGTACTTCTAGTCTTGCGCTGCTTGCCGTTCCTGTGTGAGCAGATTTTTCTTTTTGTTGGCTTGCTATTCTGCGGCGAAGATTGCATGCATCTGATGGGGGGCAGTGCTAGCTTTGAGTGGCAATTTGCATTCTGTTCTGAAACTCTCCCGACCTACTCTGCCTCCCACGTGCTACGCACGCTGTGCTATAAAACTGATCTCTGTGACGTTTGCCTGATTAGGTGATTTGCCATGACCCAAGATACTGCTACTGGGATGCCCCGTAGTGATGATGTGTGGCCCCGAGTCCAACTAGACCATTCGTGGGTCCATGTGCATCCGTCAGCCGTAGTACACCCGGATTTGCCATCTGATATCCGTGGTGCCTGACACGGGCACTTGTTGACGCTGGGTGTCCAACTGGCCCTAACACTAGTCGTTGGCGCAACGCAAGTGCAGATCCATTCGGCTGAGCTCATATGACCATTGCCGGTAGCCTGATGAAGATGCAATTGCCACAAGTGGCAAATGCCCCGCGTTCAAAGGCCGCAATTACTGCTGCTGGCTGCTGCGAAGTGCTAAGCCAGTGTTCAGAGGTGGAGGATTGTGGATGTGGACAGGGACGGCTACTCCTACACGGCTTGCGTCGTGAGAAATCTTTTCTAGTCGCCGTCCGTTTGGGTCACACGGTTAGATTAGTTGCCTCTTGCCTGGCTCTGGCTGTGGCTGCTCACCTCAAGCCTCGCTTTTAATTTCATTCGGATCTGAGTAGTGAGCAGACAAATTTGGCGTGGTGCTCTGACGTCGCGGTTCTCGCGGCCTTTTTCAGCCTGTCACCTCGTTGGATTCAGGTCCTCTGCTTCCTTTCCGTTCAGTTCTGGCGTTCTGCGTAGCATAGGAGTTATCGCCAGCCTCGATTCCTCAACTCCTAACTGAACCCAGCCTGTCGTCGTACCTGGAACTTTTACGTACTCCGTCGGCGGCACGGCTCCTCCATGAATACGATGGGATCGCGGATGCCTTGGATAGGCTACTACAGGCAGGGGCAGGCACAGCTTTCGTGCAGTCGTGTTGCGATGTTGGCGAGATAGACATACCGGTCTCGTGTAATCGTCGTGTTGGCGAGATAAACTTGTACCGTTTTGGCCGCCGTTGAAGAACGTAAAGACTCTGCAAGTGTGGAGTGGTGGACAATGACATTCACGCCGACTCGCCGAGCCTGGTGTGGCGGTGTGCCAGAATTTGTAGCCATGCACAGCTACCATGTGCAGGGGCGGAGCCACGGCCCGGGTCCAGGTCATGAGACCCCCGTGCACCGAATGTCAGCCCAACCCAAAAGACGCCCCCAATTGGCCGCGCAGCTTTCCTTGCCAGCGTCGCCGAAGAATGAAGCCATCCCATTCCCGTCCCTCCTCCTCGCCTCCTGCCGCGCTATCGTGCGTCAGGTAGCGCGGTTGTACAGATCACAAATTCACAACATTGTCCGACGTCCGGTTTTCCAAAAATACTGAATCATCAGTGCTGAAACAATATGTCCGTGTTGTGTACTCCGGATTAAATAGCACTAGGAATTTGGGATACTACTCCCTCCGTCGCAAAAAGAATATCACTACGAGGTCTATGCTTCTAGGTGAAGTTGGACCAAGTTTATATATAAAAAAATATTAATATTTATCTCTAACAAAGTTTATTTAAAAAAATTATTTCATAAGTAATTTAATGATACTTATTCTATATCTAAAATGTTACTATCTTTTTGTATAATTCTCGTTAACCTCAACTGATTGGTTTCTTGAAATGTGAGAATTGTATTTTTTTGTTGGTTTGTCGGGGAGGGAGGGGGGCAGTACTTAGGGAGTGTTTAGGACTGCTCCACAAACTCTACCATGAAGCAGCTCAACAAAAAAACTGGAGCTTGTGGAGCACCTCTTTTTGTGCTCTCACAACTCCACCCTTTTTCCTCGAACAGAGCACGTAGAGCTAAAATTGTTTGGCTAAAAAAACGTGAAGCGGAGCTGAAAAACGTGGAGCGGAGCAATCCCAAACCACCCCTTGCTAACATATGTTTCAAAACAATATGATTGATGACATTGACTTTTAATGTTTACATTTAGACTAACATTGTTTACAGAATGAGAGAAGTATCCATGGATTTGTTATCAGAAGCGCTTTAACTTTAAGCACGTCTATATATTTTTAGCTATTTATACAGATGCTCACTTAAAACATCACCCATCAAACATCGAAATCCTTTCTGGAATGCAGGACTTTATTTTCTGTTTACCTATATAAAAATACACTGATTTTTTGTGAAGTCCTTGATTGGCCTGCTGGGCCCTGGGCCCTGGGCCCATACCACGGCAGGCAGCAGCTGGGCGAACAGGGATAGCCTGCTAGTGCTGAGGCCGTGAGGCGCTAAAGGCCCGTTTCAGTCCAAAAAAAAAAAAAACAGAAAAGTCCGTTGCCATCTTTACGCCTGTCAGTGTCAGGGGTGTCGCTCTGATGGCTCGCGCTGTGATACCTGCCGTACGTCTCTCACATATCCTCCCCTAGCCAAGCCGGTTGCCATGTGCACATTATAAGGCACCGTGACCTTACAGACTTGCGACAGTAGGCAGTAGCGTGTGAACACCGTAACGGAACTAGGCGGGCAGCTAGAGACCAGCGGTGGTGGTGGTGGTTGGGCTTCGGACTTGGGAGCACACTAGTCAGGACGTCACCACGGCTGTAGAGCCCCCGCTAGAAAAACGACCGATCGATCCACCGTTCCATCCGCCGCAGAGCACACCTGTCCACCGTACAATCGCATCGCACTCCATTAGTCCATTCCATCCATAGGCACAGGAAAAACGGGAGAGGAACGATAGCCACCTCCGATCGTGGACAACGGCGAGTCGTCGTCGCGCGGGTACGTGCAGGCCGGCGTGCAGCAGCCCATACGCCCATACGTACGTCTTGGTGCAGGGTGATTCGGCCGATATGCGATCGGGGTCAACAACTCCGGCCGCGCGCGGCCGGCCATGCACGGAGCAGACTGGAATAATCACCCGTCCCCGTCCCGTCCGTGAGTCCGTCGTCGTCGTTGCTGGCGACCAGCACTCGCGCCACGCCACACCACACCACACGCGCGCTCAGTTTGGTCAGAACCCACCGCGTTCAAATTCGGATCGCCCGCCGACCCGGTCCGTTGCCGTTTCAACTTTCAACCAACCGGCCGGCGGCCGCACAGAGAGAAGATGCACGTCCGAGACAGAGCAACGACCGCCGCGCCCGACAGCCAGCGAAAGCCGGATTGGCTCATGTCAGGCTAGCGACGCGCGTAGGCCGTGTTCCCTTCTGTTTCTTCTTTTTCATTCATTCGGTAAGCAAGGTCGTGTTCCGGCTTGACTAGTGACCATGGACAAACAGCAGAGATGCATGGATCACGATCACACGCCGGCCAGCAGGCGACAGCTGACAGATCGTCGTGCGTGCGCATCGGTCTCACTCTCACATTGCGGTGCGGCGTCCGGTACTAGGAGTGACGAGCCGCGCGCGGTTGAGCAGCACCATCAGCAGCTGAGACTGAGGCCGAGGTGACGACGATGAAGCCGGCCGCACTCCCGGTAGAGACCAGCTTTTTGTTTCCACTGGCCCGCGCCCCGCGGGGGGTGCCACAGTAGTGCCACGAATCCTAGCTCATCATCGAGCTGTTTAGCCGATGGGACGAAAATTACTTGACCCATGGACGCCCCTATAAGTAGCTCGGTGATGGACGACATGGATTAGAGTTAATTGTTAACAGAAATAATGCTCCTTCACATCTTTTCTAATTGATACAAATATAAATTTTAGTGAATGCCTTTCATAGTTTTTTTAAATTAGATCTTCAAATGTTATTACCATCCTCTATATATTCTAATTAAATTTCTCATTAACCAAAGACAGAGAGCAGGATTGACTCCTTGTACTACGCACAAGATATAGAAAGGTTGTTGGAGAATGAAAAGATATAGAAAACGAAATTTTTATTCAAATGACTCGTCAGATTTAGAAAGTGAGTTTATGAAAGACTCTTGGATATGCATGCTCTGCAAACTCCAACAGAGTTATTATTCCTAACTTTGAGTGCGATTTAGATTTTTCTAGCACAAAATAGGCACCAACAAATATTGTAGTCCAGAATCCAAAATACCCAATCGTTCATCGTATGGATTTTGGTCACTTGAGAAAGCGAGCTGACGCCGCCATCAAGGCCTCTCGTTTTGATTGCTAGCTAGGCTTCCTGTGTGTGTGGAGTCTTCACCGTGTGGCAACTTCTTGCGCGCACAACTCTCTTCCTGTTCGCGCCCTGCTTTCCATTGCCACCTTAGCTCTTTTGACTAGCTAGAGAGATGGGAACAGGTACCTAAAACCTGACGAGTTTTTACCCTCTTAGGATGAGGATGAGTTAATTTCTCTACTATGCCCTACACCTACGTACCCTAAGCTGCCAGAAGATTCATTAATTCCCGAGCCAAAATCTGAGGCCGACCAAACCAAAGAAAGCTAAGGTGGTATGTTCCGTCATTGACCTCACTGAACACGTGACGGGCCGGCCGGCCGACCAAAGTAATCGAGCTCTGTCTTTACGACACCGGTGATTATATGTATTCTTAATCGTACAGAGCGAGTGCAGTTTGGTTGTCTTCAGTCCTCTTCTCTACTTCGCTTCACTCTATAGTTTAGCTCGTCTCATCCTGATGTTTTGTCTGTATGTACTAATATGCATCACTCGTGAATCAATACGACTATACACTAGGAGTATATATATAGATATACTTTTAGCTTGTGTTCACATATATGGTTATCAGTCTGACTTATCAGTCATGGTACAGAATCAGCGAACAATACTTTTTAGCGAAGCGAACCGATTTGTTTTAATCGCTCCCTGCAGAGGTTCCGATGGATAAATGCAGAGAGTCTGGAAAGTACAAGCTGAAAGAGAACTAGGGCAGATGCCGCGTTAACATCCGTGAAATTCACTTGCAAGACGCTTGCATTGCACCTCGCATTAACATTTCCGCGACGTACCAAATAAAATATTGCCGCAGCGTTATATATATGCCAATCAAAGTCATGAACATGACCACACTGTCATCTACGGTACTGACATACAGTACTAGTGATTGTTTATCTTCTCAAAGCTATGATCCATGGCGGGAGCATGCACACGTCCACCTCTGATGAGGCCGCTGGAACCAAGGAGCTAACCCTATCCCTACGCGACAATAGCAACTCAAAACCACTTGGATGTTCACGCATGGCCTGCACTGCACATGTGGAGTAGGTGCATGGTACCGGCCGGCAAAAGTGGCCATCACGGTCGTCGCACCACGGGTGTGTATCCCGCGCCGTCACCGACAGTCGGTCAGTCGATCTGCATCTGCTCAGCTCACGCCTCACAGCCACAGCAGGAGAGACACGGGTGTATTTGACATTGTCACCGACGGTCGGTCCATCTGATAGCTCAGGAACAAAATTGTGTCTGCAACCTCATCCATCTCTAATGGATAGGTGGATATGTGATAAGACTCTCATAAAGCTTGAGCTTTACGTGGTGAGCTTGAGCTTTCCTGGCCTTGTTGGGCCTCCATGACCACCAGCGATGCAGCGACGAACCTCATCGGCGTTCCATGTAGCCCATGTCTGTAAAGTGCAAATCACTTGATCCCCACCAATTACACAATTGCCTCCATCTCCAGCAGGGTGGTCACTGCTGTGCTCAGTGCTGAGTCGTATGATTTCCGCTTGCACTTGGTTTCCGTTTTGTGACCCTTCCTTTAATTTGAAGCAAATGCGTTGGCACGGACCGCGGATCAAGCAGGATTTAGGAGAGGAGGACGTGGAGCGAGGCATTCCTAGTGGCCGCGCACACGGGGCACGCCCCGACGCCCGCCTCGCACCCGCGGCACAGGCACAGGTGCCGGCACGGCAGCAGCAGCACGCACGCATCCACCGCGCCGCACCACCTGCACACCCTCGTTCGCCCGCCGGACGCCTCCGTGCCCTCGCCCTGTTCTTGTTCCTGTTTCTGCTCCTGCTTCCACTCGAAGCAGCATGACTGCGCGTCCTCGGAGGCGTCACCCTCACCACTGGACTGGCCCTCGCCAGCCCCTGCGCCGGCGCGTGGCGACTGCTTCTGCATGAGGTTGTTGAGCGCGGCGCGTAGGCCTGTCGCGACGCCCTCGTGGCTCCTGGCGATGTCCTGCCACGCCTGTCTCTCTGCTTCGGTCTGCCGGAGCCTCTCGTCGAGCTCCGCGTTGCGAGCTAGTGCGCGCTCCAGGCTGGCCTCCGCCACCCTCAGGCGCCGCGCCGCTGCGCGTTCCACCGCCGACAGCATGGCGCGGGCGTGCTAGCGCCGCGTGTCCTAGAGCCCCGCCCGCAGCCGCTCAGTCTGCGTGCACAGACCAACCAAGAAAAAGGTTTATGAGACCTCAGAACAACGAGCATCGATAGCCGTTGAAGATAGGAGTAGAACCGGTCAGCGTACCTCGATGCGGAGAAGCAGGTCGATCTCGACGTTGTGGCGATAGAGGTGCGAGAGGGGGCCCTGTGACACTGGTGCGGCGCTGCTGGCCGGGCGCCCACTGGAGTACGCGGAGCCAGAGCAGAGCCCCCTGCTCTGCACGTCCACCGCGGGCACCAACGCCTGCGGCACCGGGGGCAGCGCGCTGGCCTTGCAGGTCCATGGTCACCCGCGCGCGCTTCCTTGTGCCGTGGCAACCTCTGTCATGGCTGTTGCTGCCGTTGCAGGTGAGGTAGCTGCTGAGCACCGTGTTGCTGCCGCCAGCGGCGGTTGCGGGGTCGGTGACGAGGAACGCCAATGCGCTCGTGGTCGTGGCGTTGTCCAGCGCTGGCCAGCTGTGGAACAAGACGCACACGCGGGTGATGAAGATGAACCGCAGCGGCAATGTTGCGGTGGTTTCAGTGATGATGGACAAATAATATACTCCTATATAAATAGGAGAGGATTCAGAGGACGGATTCGGGAAGACAAACCTGGTGGTGATGGCGCGGAGGTCATGTGGGAAGGCGTGGTACTGCACGTGCACGGCCATGGGAAGGACAGCACCGCACAAGGCGGGAGGAGGACGGCGTTGGGCGGTGTCGTCGTACGCACTAGGCGCATCCACGCCTTGGCGGATCGGATCGGATCGGATTGATCACGTAGGCGAAGCTTGGGCTGTGGGAGTGGGACGACAAGCCGAGCCGAGCGGGCACGAGGCTATATATGGCAGGGCGATGGATTTTAGCGGAAGACACGTTGGCGACTCGGCGTGGGGCAGGACCATGAACACCCCTACGCTACGTCAGATGAATGATGAATGGATCACACTGGCAGCGGGATCCTCCATTCCATTGCTGATGCGGTGATGCCCAGCCTTTTCTGTTTCCTTTCTCTGCCTGTGCTTTAATAATTTGATGCATCGCTTACCATGCATTCCCGCTGGGGCTAAGCTTTGTGACGCAGCAATGGTGAAGGGACGTGGGATTCGGCATGAGCAGGGGCCGCCTGCACTTTATCTATGGCTAGAGTGCTTTATATAGGGTGTGTTTGATTGTTTGGCAAAATTGTAGCGTATGGGGCTGCCTCTTTCTAGCCAATATGGGCTTATTTGGTTGGGTTGCTGTAGTGGCGGACCTAGTATTTCACCATAAGGTATGCCACACAAAAATTTTCTTATCCAATTTGGTGAAACTATATTCAAATTAGGTAAAACCAAATGCAAATATCATGATAAGCCTTAAATTCAGCATTAAGCTAGAAACTATGACATATTATGATATAAAGTAGTTCAAATCAAATACAAATAGTTTGAAATATAGTCATAAAAGGACTGAACCAATGACCATAAAATGGAAAATAAAAACAAAAATGAGTTTGCAAAGTATTGAATCAGCGACCATAAAATGGAAAGTAAAAACAAAAATGATGTTGACCATAAAATGAAAAATATATATATAAACAAAAATGAGGATACATGGGATTGAACCAGCAACCTCTTGCTCAAAATTCAACATGCTTACCACTGGACTAACAAGATACATTAGAAAATTTAGTCGAAAATACTATTTTATCTAAAATCGATAATACAGTGTTAAGTACAAGGCTGCCCCACAGGGTATGCTATGGCCCACCTGCCCTGGTTGAGCTGAGATGTTTGGTTGGGTGCATTAGGTCCAGGCTAGCCTAGTGGAGCCAACCTGGGCTGTGTTTGGTTTGTTGGCCAACCTAGGGTCCATTCACCTTGTTCTGGAATCGGTAGCCTTACCACCGTGACCGTATGCCATAAAAGCCACCCACCCGCCCACTTGTCTGTTGTAACAGAACCGACCAATTATATGAAATTAAGTAAGAAAATCACCCGCCAGAGCAGACGATTTAGCGAACTTAAGCCCGTATAACCCGGTAGTCCGTGAAATCACGAAGGATTTCAAACCAACTCACATATCAGCCAAGATCGTAATAAGTTTAGCGGTCACCATCACATATTACATAAAAGTTCGCATCACAAATACATCGGAGTTTAAAACATAGTTATTACAAACCGACTTCAAATAGAAAGTAGCGGAAGCCATTTGTTCAAATCCACACGCACTCACACAGAGTTCAAGTACAGTGCCAGCTGATGATCATCTCCAACAAAAAACATTACATGAGACGTAAGGAATGACCATGCCCATGGTCCTAAGCATCACCTATCGCAGAATAAAGACAGTTGATACAGTAGCCGTAATACATCTGCCCATCTGCAACAAGTGGGAACAAAACTCTGAGTACGAGAAGGTACTTAGCTAGACTTACTCGACATAACCGAAAATAAAGTGACACCAAGGATTATGAAGGGCTTTATGATAGGGTAGCTGACTCAGTTGCAAAAAGACATTTTTAGCATGTTAAAAACCTTTCTAAAAGCATTATTGCCAAGTTAATTATTATTAACCTGTCGATTACATTTGCACATATACTAGAGCACGCATGTGATTAAGCAAGTAATGATAACCAATAATCATTAACAACTTCCATGATGTCATATCCATTATAACTGTCCAAGTGTTCCATCAACCTTACTACGATGAAGTAACTCAAGTCAAGTATTCACTATCCAGTGAACGATGACGATCCGAATCGATTATTAATCAGCTAGTAATTTATTCCTTACACAAACCTCACTCACCCGCTAAAGTGAGGTATTGGTCACCGAGTCAAATATCTAGGAAAAATCTCGAGTTTACCTGGAACCACATGTACCCGGGGCCGCCCGACTGCTCTTTGGCCTTATCATCGCGCCCCCGTGTCCTACCACACCTGCTCCGGTACAGTGCGCTGCGGGCAATCCACTCGGCCCGAATAATCTTCCAGCTTCGCGGTCGAAAGGTACGTTATTCGGCCAGCTAAATGTAAGGCATGCGTTCAACATGACTCGAGACCCAACAACGGTCGGTCCTTAATTGACACAGACAAAAAGCACTACAGTCCAAAACCCTGTAAGTCTCCGTCCGGTCTCAACTTTCAATTAACACTTAGTTATATCATGACGACATCGTTATACGAGCAGATCCAGGTAACCACCTATAGCTCGCAGGTGACAGAAAATCACCCGACTTCTACTGGTCTAAGCCAGCTAAGCATTGACTCGACTGCGGATATCAGGGTAACAAGGATATAGTATAACAAAGGTAAACAAGGTATAATGCAGCAACGGTTGCAAACAACTCCTAAACGTAATGCATCATTTAAATTAAAGCATTAATTAATAATTGCAAACCGGAGGAGAGAAATGCTTCGAGGCTTGCCTCTCTCGAAGGAGCTCGGGTGGTGATCGGGGCACTCCGGAAGTTCTTCAACGTCCTCCTCATTTGCTTCGGTCATCTCTTGAGGCTGTACCTCGAGCTGCTCCTCGGGTACGACGATCGGGCTCTCGGTTTGCGATCCTGTATGATGCAGGTGCGTAAGTGCATATGCAAACGGTGCATTGGATGAAATGAGCACAATGAATATGCTTGCATGCATGGTAGATGAGCATGATTCGCTTTAATGGGTAAAGTATAATACAAATCTCATACAAGGTAGTCCACATCATCCAAGAACATGTACTACAAGCACATGTCATCTACTGCATTCTCTTAGACTACTCCCATGCTTAGTCAACACATCTCATTGAATTCTTTAAAGATACACCAAAGCTTTACTAAGTTCTTAATCATGCATAAAGCATTATTTGATTAAACCTTAATTAACACTAGGTTTGAATAGCAACATCAATTTTTAAAGCATAGAAAAATCTTAGAAAATTACCATAGCACAGTACTACCCTCAGTAGACTACCATCAAATTTGCATGGCATTTGGATAAGTGAAATAGCCTACACAAAAATAACAAGCTAGGGCCTAAATATGAGCATGAAAATACTTTGTATTATGAAAAGTATCAAACAACAGATTTAGTGTTTTTTCTAGGTTCCACATAGTAAGTAATCAGTATACAAAATTTATCACATGCATGTTTTATACAAATTTTGCTCTCTAGCAAAAATAACAAAAATCAACCATTAAAGGCTCTTGAACTACACCTCATGATTTTTCTACATAGCATGCATGGCATATATTTTTGTTAGAAAGTACAGTACACAAGAAGAGTAACAAACTTGGAATCATATTTTTCTAAATTTTCCATGATTTATTATGCATTTCTCAAAAAAACAACAATTTCAATGATTAAATAAAACTCTACAGAAAAGTGTCACAAATTCAACATGCAATATTTTTAAACCATAGATCTACTCATGAGGATCATAACATAATTTATTTCACCATTTTTGGAGCACAAATGAGTACACACACATTTTCCAAAGCATTTTTCTTCCCAAATAATAAAAGAAAAACCGAAACTCTTTTTTTTCTTTGACTACTAGGCCGGCCCACGGAAACCAACAGGCCCCATGGCCGTTTTCGGCCTGCTCAACCGAGCGGGGAGACGCCAAGGCGACCCGGCTCAGGGCTTCGGCCCACGGCCGGCCTGGCCCAGAGAGGTGAGCATTCACTTTTATACGGTGGCTAGCCCAGGGCACCTAGTCCTACCTCCTTGCGCGCGGGCGGAGCTAGGGTGAGCATGGCTCCAAGAAAACAGCCGATTTGGCCGTTCGACCCTGGCCAGGCTCCAGGCATATGGCTGGCTCAAGTTAGCCAGGCCCCAGCCCATTTCCAAGCAACCAAACAGCCCAGAACTGGCTCCAGGGAACCAGGCTAGGGGTTGGGTACCCAACCCAACACACCCATATATGCTCCCTGTTCTTTGCTTTCAAGACAAGTGAAAGTGTCTATACACGTCTCCTTTGTGGTCATTCGCAGGGTGTGCGTAAACGGTACATTACGGGAGCGGTGATGCAAGCTAGTAGAGGCTAAACCCAACCGAACACGACGCAATCGTGATCTCAAATGCTCAGATCCGTTTGGATCACATTAGAGCTGTATTATTATAATCTGAATTGTATATAGATTTATTATAATCTGGATAGTGTTTGGATTTGTGAATTGTTGTGATGGATTATTCTTGGTTCAAGGGAGGTGTGCTCGTAAGCACAAAACAACACCGTTGAGGTAGATTATGAGAATATTATAATATGGTATTCTGATTACAATATCCACCTCATAATCTAGCCGGTTTGAATCACAATTAAATTAACTGATTATTATGATTATAATGTATTGAAACAGTCTCTTATGGCCTATTTGGATATCCATGTGACTATAATAATCATATTACATTTTACGCAAACTACAATTAAATTAGATCTCTGAATCATTCGTATACATACATAGTACAACAGTTTCACATCAATCCTATTTCAGTTGAGTTCTTCGGTTGAACCATATCACCATGAGAAAATTTCTTATTTGGCCCTGGTTTAAAGTTGCCTTTCTTCCTTGACCCTAATACAAAATTTCTTACCCATTTGGCCTCACTTGAAGTTTCATTTTCTAATCTGACCTTACCGTCATCTCCTGCCTCTAACACTGTTAAGTGGCACATGAAATGACCAAACTTCCCCTGAGACATTGTGAGAAACAAAAGGTCACCCAGGCAGCATAACAACATAATTTTGAGCACTTTGAATCCAATTTTCGTAACACAAATTTTTAAGCACATTTTGATAGGAATGCAACATCCAGACCTCCAACATTATAGTAAAAAATGATGTCAACTTGATCATAGCACACAATTTAAACAAGTTAATCATCCTAAAAATTCAAAAGAGGCACATAGCACATAGTTCAACATAGTGTTCGATGCATACATAATTTTCACACATTAGTTTCACAGTGCACTAGTTCGACATATCATTTGACACATACATCAAGTTCATATTAAAAGCGACATTGTAGGCACATGAAAGTTACAAACTGAGCCTCCTTTTACTTCTTGTGCTCATTGCAGGGCTAGCAGGATTACATCTTTTGCTTCTTGTGCCCATCGCAGGGTTATCAAGTATCAGTGGCTTTATGGCAATGTCTTTAGCTATATTCTTCCGCTTTGTCTTTGTCTTAGCCTTGGCCTTCACAGTTTTAGATGTTGGTGCTGCACCACTTGTGTGCTCCGTAGATGGTTCAGGTTGATTTGAGCCTTTTTTGGACCTGTAAAAATGCATGTAATGGGGCATTCATTTTAGTTAAACTTGGAGAGATATACTGTATTCCCATGCATTTGACAAGAAACATGTTCTCATAAGCCATTTTTATGTGAATTTTCATGTATTTGACAAGAAACATGTTCTCATTGTGTACAAAATTGACATCTTAGTAAATCAGCAGCTAAGTGAGAGTTCCAATTGACTATTTGAGTAAAAAACTAATAGAAATCAGTAGTAGTAGCTTGCTGATCCTGCAGATTCAACTGTGCCTTGTTTAGACTTTTTCTTAGCTGAAGGTTCAATGCTTTGGCACCTCCTACAAATTTAGATTTAGCAATCGAAAAGTTGAGCAAAAAAATTGTACAAATAAGAATCATACCCTGTTAATCCTGCAGATTCAGAAGCGCTACGCTTGCCTTTCTTCTTAGTTTTTGGTTCCACGCTAAGGCTATGGTAAATATAAATGAAGTTACATTCAAAGCATGTTTTCATATAATGATGAACACAAGATTTTTAGCTAACCTTGGTGAAAAAGACATGGATCGTGTTGTTGTTTCATCATGCATCGATACAATGCTGGATTGAGATGCTGTTGCCTTCTTTTTCTTTGGTTCCGTATAAGTGAAAATATTAAATCAGGGCCACCTTTCTTCTATTAAATTTCTTCTCTTCTATGGTACTGAACATACAAACTTTTTTACCTCAGTGCTGCTAGAGCTTTCTTGTCTTCTGGATTACCCTTTTTACATGTATGCCAATGATGCCCAACGTCCAAACAAATAGGACACTTATACTGCCTTTTTTTCTTGTTCTTGTCAGTGCATCCTTTGAACCTTTGGTTCCTTCGCCTACCAGAAGTGGGTTTTAAGAGTGGAGGATACATGAAAAATTCATGTGTTGCTTTAGGCCATTGAGTCTTATCAGGCATAGCTGGGATTAATTGAGCATATGCTACTCTAAATTTGTCAACAGAGTAAAACGGGTCCACATAGTTATCTAGAACTGCATTGCTAAGTGATGTAATAAATGCTATGGCATGTCTGCATGGAATTCTAGAAACCTGCCATTGCCTACAACATGTTCTATCAAGCAAGTTTACCACAAACTGGAAGTCACTACCTCCCAATGCAGTAACTTCTCCCACTTTCTCTGAGCATTCCTTAACTTCCAACTCCAACTCCCTGCTCTGTTCATTCAATTTCTTAATTATATGTGGGAGAATCAAGCCATCTAGCTTCCTTAAGATTTTTCTTCTTTGGTTCCATTTGGTCATAAGCAATTGCCTAATTTTGTCCAACAAATCATCCAAATTCAGTGACTTGTGTTCCTTAATCCAATTATTGAAGCTCTCAGCTAAGTTATTGGTTACATAGTCTACCTTTGATCTAGTGGAGAACTGACTCATAGTCCACAACCTAGAATGGCATTTCCTTAGGCATGCGGTTGCGGCTGGTTTTTCTTTCTCCATTGCAAGCCAATGCTTCTCAAATACATAGGGGTTCCATGAATAAGCTGCTGCCCAAAGATGGTCATCAAACACTTTTCCATGGTACTTTTTCTTAAAGTTGGTCACTAAGTGAAACATGCATTCCCTATGTTCTACTTGTGGAAACACTTCTTTTACACCATTCATGATTGCTTGCCCTGCATCAGTACATATGGCTAAACCGTCTGGTGAACCAATAGCATCTTTGAGCAATTGCATAAACTAGATCCAGTTATCATTAGTTTCAGAATCAAAAATCCCAAAAGCTACTGGATACAACCAATTATGGCCATCAACACCCGAAGCACTAGCCAATTGTCCCTTGTACTTGTCAGTTAAGAATGTACTGTCTATAGCTAGATATGGCTTGCAACCAGAAAGGAACCCCTCTATGCAAGGCTTCAAAGCAAAGAATAGCCTTCTAAATCTGAATTTGTCATTAACTATGTGATGATCAATAATTACCATACTACTTGGACAACATTGCTCAATTGCTGACTTAAACCTAAATAGATTATTGAAGCTGTTGTCCCAATTACCATAAAGTTGATTTAGTGCTAGCTCCTTACCCTTATACAATCTCTGGTAGTGAATGTGTGTCTTGTGGTGCTTTTTTAGTCTTTTCTGCAGTGCTCTTGCTCCCAAAGTTGCATTCTCAATGAGCCAGTCCTTCACCTTATCACATATCCAATGCTTGGTAGCATTCAGTACCTTCTTTTTTCTTCTCATGCTAGAACATGTATGCTGAAATGAATTCTTTTTTACCTGAAATGAAATGTTGTAGTTAGAAACATTAAACAATAAGTTGGCAAAGCGTACACAATGGTAAGATTATTACCATTATAGTTTGCTTGTCTTTTGTTGTTGAAGCATGTATCCTCCATGGACATTTGTCTTCATTTTTCCTTGAACAAATACCTATGAACCTTTTTGGTGCAATTTTTACAGTTCTATATTCAAACTCATTTTTGATTGCATGTTGAGATAATGCCAATTTAAAAGTTGCCATGTTGGGATATGTTGTGCCTTCTATCATTGGAGGGTCTTCTTTATCATATTCTGTGTCTATGACATGACCTTTCTCATTGTCGTCTCCTACTAAATCCTCGACCTCCTCTATTTCAGACTCCGACTCAGACCCTGACATCCCTAACTCAGACCCTGACTCATCTTCATCCTCATCATCTTCAACTGGTACATAATTCTTATCCTTGTCTTTGTCAGGATAAACAACTAGGTCCAAACCATGTACAGGTTCATTGTACATACCCTCATCATCTACGCCAACATGTTCATTCTCTGGTTGTGGATTTCGTAGATAAGCATCCTCACCCTCATCCAATTGTGTGGTGTCACCAGGAGGCTTATTTGGCTTGTTCCTATTCTCACTATCCTACTCAGTGATAGGATGGTATTGCTCAGAAGGATCACAATATGCTATGAACATGTCCACAACCTTTGTATTCATGTGTCTCTCAAACATTAACATCAAGTCTTGGTCTATTTTAATTTCTAGAAAGCTTTTCAAAATGTGGTTATGATATTGAAGATGTGCAACTTCCATATAACTGGGTGGATATTGCTCTATGATTGATTCAATTAAGTCCTTTAAATTTGTTCTGTCACTATCTACAATTTTCTCAAAACAAAAACATCTCGATCCTTCCTAGCTTTCTTTGGATTATCAAGATGTTTAAATTTTAGCATAAAAGTGGATTTAGGATTCATCCTGTCAGATAAAAAAACCTATCTCATGAACAAAGTAACAGTCATCTATAGAAACAAACAAATCAAAGTCAGTGATGGTTCACTCACCCTTCAAGCCAATCTGCCTGTACTGCAGATGCACTGCCTCCTCCAATGTCTAGGTCCTCATCTGCACCTCCGTCAGGCTCCATTCAGCCTGTGATGGCGCCCCAAGACACTACCGCAAGGGAACCCGAAGCCCAGGCCGCGCACCCAGGCCGCCGCGTGCCCAGGCCGTCACCCGCTCAGGTCGCTGCGCGCTCCGGCCGCTGCGCCGAGCCCGCGCGCTCTGTCTGCTGCGCCGAGCCTGCACACCCTGGCCGCCGCGCTGAGCCCGCGCGACTGGCCTCCCCGCGCTCCGGCCGCCACGCCACGCCGAGCCCACGCGCGAGGCACCGCCGCGCCGAGCCCGCGTGCCCTGGCCTCCACCCGCCCACCCACTTCGGCTCCCGTGCGCCTAGGCCACCGCCCCGCACACCTAGGGTTAGGGTTTCTCTTTAGATTTTTTTGAGCCTGGTTTCTCCTTTAGTTGACCGGGAGCGGGAGATAGAGGATGTGGGAGAAAGAAGAGAAAATTTCTCCTTTAGTTGACTGGGAGCTAAGGGGTATTTTCGTCTGTTGAATTAAAACTGACAACTGGATGACGATAAACTTTGATGGATGTCATGATAAGGTCAGATTAGAAAATGAAACTTCAAGTGAGGCTAAGGCCATGTTTAGTTTGCAAAAAGATTTTGAAAAAGCACTGTAGCACTTTTCGTTTGTATTTGACAAACTTTGTCCAATCATGGATTAACTAGGCTCAAAAGATTTGTCTCGATATTTACAGACAAACTGTATAATTAGTTATTTTTTTACCTACATTTAATACTCTATGCATGTGTCGACATATACGATGTGACGGGGAATCTTGAATTTTTTTTTTGCATTTTGACGCCATCTAAACATGGCCTAAATGTGTAAGAAATTTTGTATTAGGGCCAAGGAAGAAAGGCAACTTTAAACTAGGGCCAAATAAGAAATTTTCTCATGGTTAATAGATTTTTAGAGGTAGACCTCTTAAGAAGTCTGTCTTCGTTAATGGATTTTTGAGACGGTGCTATCTGCAAAATCCATCTCCGAAAATCGCTGAATATTTCTTTTGGAGAAGGTCTCACTTTTTGTCGGCCTTTGTTAATCAAACATCTTGTCTCTTAAAATCGATTTTGTGGTAGTGAGCTAACCCAGCTTTGGCACCGCTTGGTAGGCACTTTCTCTTACTCCGGTGGCAACGGAGAAATAAACCCTACCTGGGAAGACAATCCGATCTCTTGCTGCTAATCTTGGAGCGTCAGTTGCAACGTTCTCTGTTTTTAGAGTGCCCTGAATTCATGGCAGCTTCGATAACAAGTTTCTCCATTTTCAGACGATGGACCAAAGCATGTTCGCTTGGACTGAAATCTGACTGATTTAGCTAATTTTTTATGAGAAAAAATACTGCTGAATGATTGGCTGATCTAGCTGACAATACGAAGCAAACAGGCTAGATTCAGGGCAACCTCAGTCGTAACTTTCTCCGTCCTGAGACGACCGAGAAATAGGAGATGTACTAAACAAAAGTAGGCAGCAGTGCCCACTGCCCACAAGGGTCTCTGTCCGATCTGTACTGTACGTCCCGTTAATTACGTGTGATCCGTGTGTCTGTACAGGCAAGGATCAGGTCATATTCATCCAACTTATAATCCGTACTTTTTAGCTTATTTTATTTAGCTGAATTAGTGTTTTTCTCTCGCAACAAATCAGTCAACGGTATTTTTCAGCTGGCTTATCGACGCAGCCGAACGGGGCCGATCAGCACGTACGTACATCCGCGTTCCATTTTAGCATTGCGGTGTCCAACTGTCCACACTTGGTTCTCCACACCAGTTACATGTACTGTAGCTAGTAGCTGATTGTGCATGACCCGGCCTGTTGATCCCACAGCAGCAGCCTGCAGACGGAAAAAGTAATGACTGTAGTATATGAACTGTGCACTTTAATAATGATTAGACAATACAGTATGAATATAGTTTCTATTACTCAATTTTTTGATACCGGTAATAACGCATGGGCAATATGTTTCCGTACATGGTAATAAAGTGACAAGGCTTAGGCGGTGCAAGAGGCACCTGTTGTGTCCACTGTCCAGCAGATTCTCCGCAGCTTTGTGTGGCTTTGTTCGCTTGGCATGCACAAGAATGCCTGTAGATGCAAGATGCATGCATCGGTTGCACGAATCCCATCTTTAACTGTGTGACCACATGGCACTGTACCACGTCGCCAGTACGCGCGTACAAGTGCTATGCAAGCCGTACAGTATGCATACCATAGTATAGTCAACCTACCTGCCGGCCATACCGATCGGGAATCGTTAATCCATTTCAACCAACCGGCACGTACGGAAGATGTATATGGAGAGGAATTCCGATCACCACAAGTATACCAAGTTACGGAGGAGTATGAAGAAAGACGAAACGAAGAACATACGTGTATATGTACTATAATACAGTATATAGCTGCACAAAGAGATGTACTGTACAAACCTAGTCACGACTTACGAGTACACGCGCGTATGTATACGGCCACCATATGCACAGTGTCGCGACGTCCTAGCCCTAGCCGTGGTCTATCAGCACCTGCCCGTTTCGCTGAAAAGCCAAACTAAAAAGTATTGTTTGCTGATTTATTATGAGAGAAAAACACTGTATCATAACTGATAAGCCGGGTTGACATCCACGAAAGACGAAACGATATACTTATACTGTGGTAAGTAAACACGATGATGACGTTTCAAAAAAAAAGTAAACGATGGCCCTGTTCGTTTGAATCTATCGGCCACGGTATAGTGTTTTTCTCTCACAATAAATCAGTGAATAGTATTTTTTAGCCTGACTTTTCAGCGAAGCGAACATGACAATGGTACGGTATGCTCCTAATAGCACTACAGTGCGTGCATCTCTTCAACAGTACGCACGACGTACCGTACGTGACCAACGCCGAGCGAGCCCTGCCCCTGTGGGAGCGTTTTTTTTCTTCTTTAATATAATAATAAGGGCTCTTTTGGAATGTATGATAGAAAAAAATTTAGAAACAAGAAAAAAATAGGATAGGAATGCGTACATAAAATAGACGATTGAAAACATAGGAATTCTATAGGAAAAGTCGTTTGGATGAGCCATAGGAAATACACAGGAAACATTAGAAGAGATTTGGTATTAAATGATGGTCATCAGGGGCGGAGCCAAGATTTTATTCTTGAGTATTCCTATCACCATTTTTGGCTGTTGTGGGTGACAATTCGTGAAAATACTAGAGAATATTGCATTACACATTTATATGTATAAATATATGTCGGATCAATTCACACTTAAATAGGCAATCAGAGGGGGGGGGGGTGAATGATTGCGGAAGCCAAAAACTAATTCTAAAACTTCCCCCAAACAACAAAACCAAACTAAACGTCTTTCCCAATTCTGGACAGAGCACTTGACCTCTGAGAAAAATAATGCCAACCAAAAATATAGTTCTTATTGACCTCAAACTTTTACAGATCAAAGTATATGAAATTTGTGAACCAACACAATTTGAATCGTGCCAAACGGAGGTCTAGAACTTGAGTTATAATATAAACAAGCAAACTATGTCTGATGGTGATGAGAATTGATCAAGCTATAATTTCGTGATTATACAAAATTATTAAAATAATAATCAACTAAACTTCTCAGATCAACAATTTAATTTCTTAGCACAGTCTTAGATGAATCAAAAACCAATCTATTTCACGAGAATAAGAAACCAATCTAAAACTAAAAGCTAGGCAAAGAGCTGAGCAGAGGAACAAGATTACCAACACATTGATATTTGAAAAATAATCTTCATTACTCTGAGATGTGTGTTACACAAGATGCATCACACAAGCATCCATACAAAGAAATTCTAAACAAACTACTGAACCTTGAAATAGCCAGCAGAAACTCTTTCTCTTGTCGTCACACTCCTCTCTATTTTCCTAACCACATACAGACACGATGTCCTCCTCTTATAGCCTATCACAGCAGTCCCTACGCATGCTGATTTTAGCCTCAAATTCACGTACAACCATTCACATGGTCTGCACCTTGACCGAGCTCTACGACACAAAACAAACAAAGCTTTGCATGAGCACAGTTTGCCTCTCCTTGCCAATTGCCAAGTCCTGGTCAAATTCTGATGGTGCCACCGGCCACCCAAGCTGCTCCTCCTTTTTCTATTCGTTACTTGACCAAGCCAAAATCCACACCATGCAGCACATGGCCAAACGAAGCTGACTTCATCACCGAACCAACAAAGCCTCTCTACAATCACAACCACACGCGTGCACTCCATGCACGTCCTTGTTTTTGGCTACGCGCCAATCACTCATCACACCATAGATCATACATCTCCCATGTAAATCTCATGACGTGGTCATCTTGACTTCAAGTACATTGTTCTCAAGCACGAACGTCCCGCATGACATTTTTGACCGATAGGACCTCAGTTCCTCCCTGAACTTAGTCCTGAAACCTCAGTTCCTCCCTGAACCTAGTTCCAGTCCGTCATCGACCACGTTCTGCCTCAAGCAACACCTGCACATGAACAAACACCCAAACCGTGTCCGAGCCCAAGTCCACGACTTGACTCAAGTCAATCCGCACAACACCTCACATGAGCATGTCATGCAACAATACCAAAATCTCCATGCTACCATAAGCATATATCAAATTATGCCACAATTCAAATCACTTTGCAATGCCAATTTCATATCAGACCAATTTTTTCATCACATGATCTCACAATCTCCCCCTTGATGAAAACATTGGCAACACCATATAGATAATGAACATTGGCATTCACATCCCTTAAATTATTTTTAAATCAAAGACAAAGTGAAATTGAAAACATCATCTCAAAAGATCCAAAAAAAGAGAAATCATCTCTCCCCCCTTTCTTATCTCAAAAATCACTCATGTGAATATGCAATGTAAGACTCTCTCCCCCTTTGACAATGGATTCATCAAGAACACAAAAGAGAGTAAAAGAAGGCTCAACACCACTAAAGATGACAACTCCCCCTCAACAAATGCTATGAGATACAGAAAATGCAAAGCTTCAGGAGTATAACAGTTAGAGTGAAATGATGCTCTAGTTGGTGTTGTCATGTGTGTAGCAACAAGTACAAGTCATAGCAAATGCTCAAGCTGATCAAATGAGATGAAATATGATACTTAAACATTTTGATTTAGTTTTTAAGCATTACATAAAAGGTGTTCACCGAAGAGAATAGCACATAGCACATAGCAGGAGATCAAACTAGTGCTAACACATGTATACAAAAGTGAACTACCCCATATAACGGTCACACATCATGTCTCAAGGAAGCACTTAATACTTGTAACGTCAACATTGATCAGAGTTAAACAGCGGAGAACAAGGTGTCTTTTAGACATGTGAAAGTGAGAGGATCAAAATTGTCCGCCAAAAAGGTTGTATCATATTTTTCAACCACGCCGAGTTCATCCCTTTGTGCAAGTGGGAAGCTGTCTCATCACGAGTGGTTGTGGACTAGCACTACAATGCCCAAGTTCATCTCACTCAAAAGAATGAGAAGCAGTCTTGTGACATTGCCGTGGGACAGAAAAGATCCAACTCAAAGCATTTTCATCATTACTTAGCTTAGACATCAAGTTTTAGCACAAGATTATCAAGAGATCCGAGCTAAGTGAATGACTCAAGAAACATGAGACATAGCAACTCAAGCATACATATGAAAGCAACAAGGTTCTCAACAAAACCTACACATGCTAGTTGCCATCTCAAGGGTGAACATTTTTTGGGTTTCATCATATATTAAGCAAGTTCACATTTTAAAAACAAGCTTAGCTCATAACATGTATATATATGATAAAAAAAGAGCATAAGTATGAAGCACTATGATGTACGCACAGAACATACCAAAGAGAGCATAATTTTATTCTAATAGCTATAGTCATGAAGCTCAAAGATGCTCTATCATAAAAAATAGAATTTAGCTCAACCTCTAGAAGCAGTTAGGAGGGTTCAAAACAAATTCTTAGAAACAACTGAAAGACCCAAAAGAGTAACATATAGATAAGTCAAAATGATGTATGTACAAGAATATAGACTCCCCTTCAAAACAATCCAGATGAATGTAATACCCCAAGTTCTCCCCGAAGAAGAGCAAAACGAGAAGAATCCAAAGGTTTCATGAAAATGTCTGCCAACTGATGTTCAATATCTATCTGATGAAGCACAACGGTTCCTTTCTCAACATGATCTCGAAGAAAGTGAAATCTTATATCAATATGCTTAGTTCTTAAATGTTGCACTGGATTCTTAGCAATACATATAGCACTAGTATTATCACAGAAAAGAGGAACCTTATTCAAATTTATCCCATAATCATTAAGTGTAGCTACTATCCATAGAATTTGTGAACAACAACAAGCAGCAGCTACATATTTAGATTCAGCGGTAGATTGTGCAACAGAAGATTTTTTTCTAGATGACCACGTAATAAGAGAATTTCCCAAAAAATGACATGAGCCAGATGTACTTTTTCTATCAATTTTACAGCCTCCAAAATCAGCATCAGAAAAACATCTTAAGCTAATATATGAGGAAGCAGAAAGCCATATGCCAAAGTTTTGAGTACCACGTAGATACCTGAGAATGCGTTTGACAGCTTGTAGATGTGAAGCACTGGGGGAAGCTTGAAAACAAGCACATAAACACACTGAAAATTGAATGTCTGGCCTCGAAGTAGTAAGATATAAAAGTGAACCAATCATGCTCCTATACACCTTTTGGTCAACAGGCTCACCATCTTCATCAAGATCAAGTGATGTAGCAGCTCCCATAGGTGTCATAATAGGCTTGCAATTTTCCATCCCAAAATGGTGTAGAAGATCCCTTGTATACTTACTTTGATGCACAAAAATACCTTCATTTGTTTGTTTTACTTGTAGTCCCAAGAAGTAAGTCAACTCTCCCATCATACTCATCTCAAATTCTTGACTCATCATTTCTGAAAACTTAGTCACTAAAGCATGAGATGCACACCCAAAGATGATATCATCAACATAAATCTGAACGAATAATTGATCATTGCCTTGCTTAAGTACAAAGAGAGTTTTATCAACCTTTCCCATTGAAAACCCCTTTTCTATTAAAAATTTCTTCAACCTATCATACCATGCTTTTGGGCTTGTTTCAAACCATATAAAGCTTTTGACAATTTAAAAACATGATTAGAAAATTTTGAATTTTCAAAACCGGGTGGTTGCTTAACATAAACCTCCTCATCTATGTAGCCATTAAGAAAAGCACTTTTTATATCCATTTGATACAATTTGAAACTTTTAGATGTAGCAAAGGCTAACAAAATTCTAATGGCTTCCAACCTAGCAACAACAGGAGCAAATGTTTCATCAAAATCTAACCCTTCTATTTGTTTAAAACCTTGAGCAACCAACCTAGCTTTGTTTCTAACAACAACACCATCCTCACTCTGTTTATTTTTATATACCCATTTAGTTCCAATTATAGTGTGATCAGGTGGAGGTGGAACAAGCTTCCAAACTTTATTTCGTTCAAAATTCTCTAATTCTTCGTGGATGGCATTGATCCAAGATTCGTCAGATAATGCATGAGATACATCTTTGGGCTCAAAAGAAGCAACAAAAGTAGAATGAGCATATGATTCAGTATCAATGAACCTGGACCTTGTTACTCTTTTATTTAAATCTCCAATCATTTCCTCAGGTGGATGTCTCCTTTGAATGTGACGAGGGGCTGAAATTTCTGGAGCATCTTCTTGTTCATTTTCGACATGTGTAGATGAAGCAGTAGCTTGAGGATGTCCAATTGTAGTTGTAGTAGTAGAAGGTGTAGTATGAACTTGAGGTGGAGAAATAGTAGGAAATGTGGCCTCATCTTCGTCATCCTCATCCTCATCTTCATCTTCATCAATAAATATGCTCTCCCCCTGAATATATGCACTTGTGCCTGCATCACTTAGACTAGTGCCTGGACTAGTCTCATCAAAAGTAACTTCACACGTTTCTATTACTTTGTTAGTTGCCAAAACAAGCACACGATAGCCACGTGAATGAGTGGGGTATCCTAGAAAAATGCCATCGGTTGATCTAACTTCAAATTTGTCTAAGTTTCCAGATTTTAACACAAAGCATTTGCACCCAAAAACTCTAAGGTGAGATACACTTGGCCTATGACCAAAACGAAGCTCATATGCAGTTTTAGCAAGTTTAGATCTCAAAAACACATGGTTTGAAATATAGCACGCAGTAGACAAAGCTTCAGCCCAGAATTTTCTTGGAGTTTCATATTCATCTAGCATTGTTCTAGCCATCTCAACCAAAGTTCTATTTTTTCTTTAAACTACACCATTTTGTTGTGGAACATATGGTGATGAAAATTGATGATCAATGCCCTTTTCAGCGCAAAAAAGATCAAAAGAAGAATTTTTAAATTCAGTTCCATTATCACTTCTTATAGCTCCAAGAGATCCTGGGTGATCAATAGATAATCTAAGAACAAGACTTTTAAAATGACCAAAAGCCTCATCTTTAGATGCCATAAAATAAACCCAAGAATATCTAGAGAAATCATCAACAATCACTAGAACATACCACTTACCACCAAAAGACTGAACTCTCGACGGTCCAACTGTATCAAGGTGTAGAAGTTGTCCAGGTGCATTTGTCATGACCATAGTAAGTGGAGGATGTGAACCTGCACACATCTTACCATGTCTACAAGAAGAGCATACAATATCGCTTTCATTTTTAAGTTTAGGCAAACCACGTATAAGATCCATACCACTAACACCCGTGAGATGATCAAAACCAACATGCCCAAGTCTACGATGCCAAAAGAATAAATCTTTTGAGACATTGGCAACTAGACACCTAAACTTAGCATCATATGTGGCATCAAAATCCGCTTTAAAAACTCTTCCAAATCTTGAAATTTTAAAAACTAGATCACCGGAAGAATCTAACACTTTACATTCGCGTTTGTTAAAGCATACTTCAAGATCTTCGTCAATTATTTGTGAGACATAAAGTAGATTGAATTTCAAGTTCTCAATGAGAGCAACATCTTTAAACATGAACTTGCCATTTACCTTCACTGTACCTTTTGCCACGACAGGTGTAAAAGTAGCATCTCCAAAAGTGACACTTTCTACTTGAGATGCATGGGAGAGGGAGGAGAACCAACGTTTATCACCGGACCTGTGACGTGAGCATCCAGAATCCACTAACCATATGTTCTCCTTCCTCGCTCGAGAAGCCTATAAAGAAGCACAACAAGTCGAGGCCTCAGTACTGGGGTTAGAAATTAAACATTTAGGAATCCAGTACTGAGACACACGACTGCTACCAAATGTAGGCACATAACGAGTGTTCTTACATAAAATTTTAGATTTAGCACCACTCATATTTCTGGTCACAAAAGAATAAGCCTTTCTCAAATTAGATCTAGCCTTAGCTTTTTCTTTCTTTTGTTGTTTGGCTAGTCTAAAACAAAATTGCACAATATGTCCATCTTTACCACAATGACTACAAGTATACTTAACTTTGTATTTTGTATAGTTAGTAGAAGCAACATTTACATTCTCTTGATTAGAAGATGACATAGTACCAGCAGATTTAAAAACCATCTTTTTAGATTCATTAGCTATCTCAAATTTACCATTTCCAAGAGGTTTAGAAATTGTTGGTGCATGAGATTTAGAATGAGCCTAAGGATCAAAACCTAAACCAGTTTTATGTGTGCTAGTCTTTTGCTCCAAAATTTGATTCAACATTTTAGTTCCCATCTTCCCTTGCAAGTAATCAATACGTTTCAATAGTGTAGCACAATTTTCACAAGCATCCTTTTTAGATTTGTCATTTTTACCACAATTAGAGCATGAAAGAACCTCATGAATATCAAGGTTTTCTTTTAGTTGTGCTATTTTAAGATCAGCATCTTTCAATTTCAATTTAAGTAATTCGCATTTATCACAAGAGGTTGGTTCAACAGTAGCACAAACATGTTTCTCATTTTTATCTTTCTCAATCTTAAGTTGTTCCAAAGTGGAAACATGTACATCCCTTAACGAAGTAAGCTCAGTATACACTATATCACATGATTTGCAAGAATCATCATCAGGAATGAAAGTTTTTAATCTATCAATTTCAGCATATAAATATTCAATAAAAACATCATGTTTTTTAATCTTTTTATTTCTTTTCTCAAGTAAGGTACCAAGTTTTTCAACAGCTTTAGCTAAATCATCATAGAAAGGTTCTACCTCGTTGTAGCTGTTGTCAGAAGCTTCATTGTCGTTGGAGCTTTTACTACTTGCCATTAGACAAAGCCCAATTAAATCTTTCCTTCGTTTGGGAGTGTCATCCTCACTATCTGTGTCGACATCACTCAAATTAACTTGTTCAAGAGCTGAAAGAACACGATGCACCACCTTGCGGTTCAAATTTCCCTTCTTCTTATTGCTTCTTGATGTGTGCTTCTTTGTTCTTTCGATTTCATCTTCTTCGTCATCTTTGTCTTTTGCAATTCTTGCTAAAAACTTTGGACACTTGGGACGGATGTGATTTGGATCTCCACACTCGAAACACTTTAGAGGACCACTGTTTCCTCTTTTCCTTGTCCCTACATTTTGCAAAGCTCTTGTGAAGCGTGTAGAAATAAGTGCCAAATCTTGTTCCGGGAGTTGTTCTAGCTGTTCATCAGTTAGTGAAGACAAAGAAGACAGTGCATAGCTAGTGGAAGAATTATCACCATTAAAATTGCTAGACTGTGAAGCTAGAGCCATTGATTTATTAGCAATATTTTTTCTAGCAAAAACATCTAGTCCATGAGTTTTTAGTTTAGAATAAAGCACATCTAAAGTAAGTGTACTCATCACAGTAAATTATCTAATAGATGTGACTTTCATCTCCCAAATAGACATATCTAGAGCTCCAAGTAATTAACGTGCATTTTCAGCATCAGTATATGTAACATTAACAACACGTAGATTACTTAAAATTTTATTAAAACGAGCAAAGACATCATCGAATGCTTCACCGGGTTTCATCTCAAAACGCATGTAATCCTTTTTATACATATCTTGGCGTACTTCTTTAATTGTAGATGAACCTTCATGATAATCACAAAGTGCTTTCCATACCTGATATGCAGATTTGAGATGGACAACACGATCGAAGTCACTCTTACCAAGGCCTTGAATAATGTAGTTCCTTGCCTTGCTGTTAGCTTCCACTTGTGCCATGTTTGCAGCGGTCACAACGTCGATCTCAGGCACTTCATAAGGCTTCAAGACTTTCTCCCATATTCCAAAGCCTTGCGCTTGTATGTAAGACTCCATCTTTGCTTTCCAGAACTGAAAATCAACACCATCGAAAACACAAGGTTTTGCCGAATACCTATCTGTTGCCATGTTTTCTAATTACCAGTTAAGATCAATTAGAAAAAGAACCTCGCTCCGATACCACATGTAGGATCAATTCACACTTAAATAGGCAATCAGAGGGGGGGTGAATGATTGCGGAAGCCAAAAACTAATTCTAAAACTTCCCCCAAACAACAAAACCAAACTAAACGTCTTTCCCAATTCTGGACAGAGCACTTGACCTCTGAGAAAAATAATGCCAACCAAAAATATAGTTCTTATTGACCTCAAACTTTTACAGATCAAAGTATATGAAATTTGTGAACCAACGCAATTTGAATTGTGCCAAACGGAGGTCTAGAACTTGAGGTATAATATAAACAAGCAAACTATATCTGATGGTGATGAGAATTGATCAAGCTATAATTTTGTGATTATACAAAATTATTAAAATAATAATCAACTAAACTTCTCAGATCAACAGTTTAATTTCTTAGCACAGTCTTAGATGAATCAAAAACCAATCTATTTTACGAGAATAAGAAACCAATCTAAAACTAAAAGCTAGGCAAAGAGCTGAGCAGAGGAACAAGATTACCAACACATTGATATTTGAAAAATAATCTTCATTACTCTGAGATGTGTGTTACACAAGATGCATCACACAAGCATCCATATAAAGGAATTCTAAACAAACTACTAAACCTTGAAATAGCCAGCAGAAACTCTTTCTCTTGTCGTCACACTCCTCTCTATTTTCCTAACCACATGCAGACACGATGTCCTCCTTTTATAGCCTGTCACAGCAGTCCCTACGCATGCTGATTTTAGCCTCAAATTCACATACAACCATTCACATGGTCTGCACCTTGACCGAGCTCTATGCCACAAAACAAACAAAGCTTTGCATGAGCACGGTTTGCCTCTCCTTGCCAGTTGCCAAGTCCTGGTCAAATTTTGATGATGCCACCGGCCACCCAAGCTGCTCCTCCTTTTTCTATTCGTTACTTGACCAAGCCAAAATCCACGCCATGCAGCACATGGCCAAACGAAGCTGACTTCATCACCGAACCAACAAAGCCTCTCTACAATCACAACCACACGCGTGCACTCCATGCACGTCCTTGTGACTTTGGCTACGCGCCAATCACTCATCACGCCATAGACCATACATCTCCCATGTAAATCTCATGACGTGGTCATCTTGACTTCAAGTACATTGTTCTCAAGTACGAACGTCCCGCATGACATCTTTGACCGATAGGACCTCAGTTCCTCCCTGAACTTAGTCCTGAAACCTCAGTTCCTCCCTGAACATAGTTCCAGTCCGTCATCGACCATGTTCTGCCTCAAGCAACACCTGCACATGAACAAACACCTAAACCGTGTCTGAGCCCAAGTCCACGACTTGACTCAAGTCAATCCGCACAACACCTCACATGAGCATGTCATGCAACAATACCTGTCACACCCATTTAAAGACCAAATTGAATGCATACTCTTATGTGTGTGCCCAGAGATTAATCACACATAAGTTAACAAATTATAACGGAAGTATCATCACAAATGTTATTACATCACGATATTTAACACATAGTCTTAATACAAATGTAGCGGAAGTAAAAATAATAAACTCTCGTGGTAGCTCCAATCACAGGCACATTGATTGGTTGACTGCAAGTCTAGTAATCTTCAGGGAAGTAGGCGTAGTAGTCACTATTAGCACCATCTGTTACCCATCCGGGATTTTTATCCAAGTAAGAAAAATAAACAAGCGTAAGCACATCTCGTACTCAACAAGTGTAACATGGGGTTCATGAGGCTCAAAGGCATAACATTGGTTTATCAGCATGTAGCTTTTAGTTAGCATAATTTTAGCATATCAATAGCATCAAGATGTCTCAATGTAAACAATAAACATATGATCCATGTGAAATGATTGATGAATAGTAAAAACATAACCATTAATAATTATCAACTATTCCATAAGGGTCTAAGGCCACTCGTGACCGTGAGCATGGCTGTTATAACAGTTTTACACTCTGCAGAGGTTATACACTTTCACTGTGAGTCGTGTAGCCCATATGCCCGGGTTAATTACTCCCAAAACACTACCAAGGTGAGCAGGCAGGGAAACACTATGAAGTCTTTCGAAGGTTCGTCTAACAAGTTAGGGCCATTAGATTTACTCGACAAATAGATGTAGAGCCCCCTTCCAAATGGCACAATAACCCGCAGCCTATACACATAAGGACAGAGGCCGCACTATACCCGATTCATCAAGCCATTCTTACGCCAAAAAGGTTACCACTAACAAGCTAGAAAAGATCCTTCTATATGACTAAAGCCAGAGCCATATAGCCCCCACAGTTGTACTGTAAATCCCGGATGTTCGCTTATAGATGAGTCCTTATGGAGAGTAATTAGAGCATCAAAAGTAACCCCATGCTCTAATCCCCTTTTAAACATTAATCAAAATCATCTTTTAATGTTTGTTGCATATTCCATTAATCAATTTACATGATCATAGTCCATGTTTAAGCACTAGCCATACTACTCAATGCAATATAATAGGTATCAAGATGTAAGATCAACACTAAGTCATCCTTAACAAGGGAATAGATGCATAATGATATTATTTGCATAAGGTGAGTAGGACAACAAGGATAATCCCATGCTATACTTGCCTTGCTCAAACTGGTTCTGAAGATCTTGCTCGTAGAAAGGCTCTTAATCCCCAACGAATTACTCACCGTCTATACTCGATCAATAACAGCAACAACATACATCCAGAGGCAATCATGCATAAACAAACAAGACTATAATTAGAACAGTACACCATCAGTAAGAAAATAATATAAAAAGTCTTTAAAACGAATCTACAACTCGCTAGGATCACACAGACACGAAGATCACGAAAAACGGAGCTAAAACGACGAAGTTATGAATTTACGAAGATTTCCTATAGAAAAATAAATACTTTAATATAAACTCGAAAATTAATTAACTCAAACCTACTGTACAGTTCTATCATCATGTAGAGCTCGCAAATATGGATCTAACGCAATTTGAATGGGTCAAATCGGAGTTAAAACAGAGATTCTACGACCAAAACAAGATTAGTGGTAAAACTGTAAATATCAGAAAACGTATTTTTCAATTACCGAGACGAAATACGCTTTCAAAAGATCAAAACGAACACGGGATATTACGTTTTGGACTGCGGGTTTACAACTTAAATCTTACAGGGTCTCTTTAGCAAATGTTACAACCGAACGGGTATCTTTGATTTCCGATCGTCGGATTCAAAACGAACGGCCGAGATCAATTCGGGGGAGGAGAGAGAGAACGGCCGGCGGCGCTCCGGCCGGACTTCACCGAGACGACGACTCGCGCGGCGGCGCCATGGCCGGAAAAGCCGTCCCTCGCCACAGTGCACCAAAATGCGAAGAAAATACACCCGCGGCTAGCTAACTCCACGACGAACTTACCCACGGCAAAGTTGAGGCCAAGAACAAGACGAGGAAGGCGTGCGGCTTGATATGGCGGGCGGTGGAACTCGAGCTCGCGTTGACCTAGCTATCGGCCACCACAGGAACTGCAACTAGGCAAGATGGGTTGCGGAGGGTGGCGCGGCTCCATTTTTATAGCCCGGGAGCACCGCTAAAGAAGGAAAGAGGGAGATTGGGGAGATCGATTCGGATCGGGGAAAGGAGGGAAAGAAATCCGGCGGCGTGGGGAGGAAGAAGCGCCTGACACGTGGGTCCCGGCTGTCAGCGACGCGGGAGGCGGGAAAGAGCAGCGCGCGCGTGAGTTGGGCCGCGGCCGCTGGCTGAGCTCGGCCCAGAGGGAGAATGCGGGCGCGGGAGGGGGGGAAGAAGAAGCAGCCCGCCGCTGGCAGGCCGAGATGATGGGCTGCGGGCCGAAAACAGAAGGAGATGGAAAATTCCTTTTCTTTTTCTTTTTCCAATTTTTCAAAGCCATTTTTCAAAAGATTTTTAAATCCATTTTGAATTTGATTTAAACCACTCAATACAAAATTTCAAATGCAGCAGCATGAATGCTCAATCATGTTTCTACCCTTATATTTGATTTTAAATTTATAAAAATTATTATCATTCTAAATTTGCATGCTCACAAAAATATATGAAAATCATATTTCTCCTATTTTTCTTCTTTTCAAAATTTTAGGGTGTTACAATACCAAAATCTACATGCTATCATAAGCATATATCAAATTATGCCACAATTCAAATCACTTTGCAATTCTAATTTTATATCAGACCAATTTTTTCATCACATGATCTCACAATATATATCCATATATACTTGAGAGAACATCAAAATTGTTGGTTATTCCTGAGAATACCAGGGAATACCCCTGGATCCGCCCATGATGGTCATGAATGGTAATCATCGACGCTCTGCACAAATGACCATACCATATCCTCAATCTATCCTTGTCAAATCATACTTTGCCTCGATCCTACGCAAAGGAATGAAAAAAAGAGCTCAAAGCAAATGTTAGGAATCCTTTGTTTTCCCTATGAAACCAGCAGCATAGGAAAATTTCCTTCACTTCTCCTATGCCTTAATCCTATGAAACAGTGTTCAAATCCATAGGAATGAGAATCCTCCACTTTACCTTTGGAATTCCTATGATCAAAACGAGCCCTAATTATTATTATCCGTAAGGACATAGCAGAAGTTGTTGCCCCAACTGAAGTTTTATTTTATTAAAGGAAATAAGCACATACTCGAGTATACGAACAAAAGTTTCAGGAGAAAAGGGAACAAAGGAAGAAAATTAGAATACGGATTTATTACACAAAAGCTTCGTCTATGCGTTGTTTGATTGCTAGGAAATACTAACGTCTTTACCATGTTATTGATTTTTGGATAATAGAACGAGGTTCCAGTCTCTAAACCGTTTGATGGCATACACACATGTTCAAATACAAACCACGAGCTCTTAGACTCACACCGGAATACTAATTGGAGAGATCGAAGATAAAAAACCAAAAGTCTAAATAACTGAAGAGAAAGAAAATGTTTAAGCTTCAGCTCTCTATTCTAGAACTTCCATCCGAACTTAGCGAAGATACCATGCTATTAACCAAGTCAACGCTCTTTCTTGAAATTAGCTTTGCAACCTGCCAAGGTCGCCTGACAAAAGAAAGAGGGCATGAGCCCTATTCGTTTCGCTAAAATTTGACTTACGCTGATCTATTACGAGAGAAAAATACTGTACCTTCGCTAAAAAGCCCTAAAGCAGTTCCAGCGAAAAACTAAAGCTGATATGTACAGGGCACACAGCAACTGCGCGACGGCGCTAGCAGCGGCTGTGCAGTGGGAATTGGGAAGGAAAAGGAACACTCGTACAACTAGAGCGACATGTCGTGGTGCTCTACGCTATAGTGGCTAGGGCAGTGGGCGCTGCTAGATTCTATGGGGATCTCCTGCTTCATGTGCGAACACAGCATCAGCACAGGCACGGGCACATGGCCTCGAGACGACGGTTCGGTCTGCACGGAGCGCACGCGTAGGTATCTCGTCGGGGACGGGGCGAGAGACGCCTGCCTGTCTGCCTAGTGGCTACCTCGATCGCTTTGTGAGGTGCTGTGGTGAGCCTGTGATGAACTGGAGCTCAGGAGCTGCGATCCGATCTCCTCGTCTCGCCGCGCCACGCCCACGCGCGCACGCTTTTGCTTTGGTCGCCGTGTGGCTTGTGCTCTGGCCGTCTCGATCGGTCCTTAGCCAGTTAGCCGAGAAGCGAGTGCGCGATAGATGCAGTGCAGGCGCGCCGCGCGTGCTTTACGCCTTTTATTTGGCGTGCTGAGGCTGCTAGCTAGGCTCGACAGCTCCATCTGAGAGCAAAAGGTGCACATCGACTATATAGGGCGGACAGAAAGCGTGAAGCTCACGATCGAGCTGGCTCATGTCAACTATGAATGACGACTCATCAGCTTAACGGGCCACGGAGCACTAATAAGCACCTTTCGATGCTGTGCCCGTCCTCAACCGGCGCTTGTCATGACTCATATGATCGATGCTACTGCCATCACGCCTTAATAAGATGAGGCTCCGCCGCAGTGCTGCTCCACCGGCCGGCCTAAACGAGGACATTGGTAGGCGACAGAACCAAAATCTTGTGCGATTTCCGTCGCAGTCCAACTAATCCACGCCACTCACGCATGTTTCATCTAGCACTGACGGCCTGACAGTACATGATAGCGCACGCATGTGAAACGAACGCAAGCGGCAAGCGGGGCAGTAGCAATCAGAAAAAAAAACAGTGCAAGCGAAGTGAGTCGATCTTTACCCGCCACCTAACATCCGAGATCTGTCCATATATATATATACCTCCTGCACTCCCTTTAGGCCGACAAATAAAGTCGTTTTGGACGAGGTTTAGGTTAAACATTAGGAATATAAATCATGAATAACTTTTAAGTTATTGAGTTTGAAAATATGAAAACCACATGAATAGATTTGTCTTGAAAAATACTTTCATAAAAATATACATATATCATTTTTTTAATAAATATTCTTATAAAAATAAGAAGTCAAAGTTATGCTTTGAAAACCGTGTGGTTGTCCAAAACGACTTCTTTTACCCACCTGGAGGGAGTATCCGCTTACCCTGTTTTTGTCAGCGACGTTATCAACTCATCATAATCAGCACTGCGGTATATATAGAGACATCGGCCCTGTTTGGATAAGGGGCTAGAGCTAGTTTGAGCTAGTTTACACTCAACTAGTTCAAAAATAACCAAACAGGAGGGCTAGAGCTAGTTTTTTGCAACTAGCCCACCCAAAAAAACTATCCCTCTCAAGGAGTGATTATTGGGGCTAGTTAGGACTAGTTCTGATGGGACCCTAGAAAAATTATTATTTTTCCTCCTAAGCCACACTTGAGGCACACCTAATCTGATGGGCCCACAGAAAAATTAATTAATGATTGGAAAAATACATTTAATATCAATCTAACCATCCATCTAACCCTCAGATCCAAACATCTCTTTGGCTAGAGCTAGTTCAGGGCTAGTTCTGAATTAGAAACTAACTCTAACCTCTAGCTGAGCTAGAGTATCAAACAGGGCCATCATTAACGTATCCTTTCTCGTAAACAAAACAACTAACCCGGCCGGCCATGACGCCTCCTCAGCATAACTAAGCAGCGGTTTCACGCATAGTTTCTGCGTGCGTCGTCCTCACCTTAATTTCCGGGGTCACGCAAAGCTCGCGCCTGCGTCCACTAGTAGCTACCTTCCGGCCGGTTCCGGCAGGCACGTCCAGTCCGAGGTCGATGGTGGCGTCGGCGGTGGGCAACCTGCTCGATCAGTTCGATCGCTTACAAGCATTTTCTTCCACTATTCGTATCACGTCGACGACGACGACTCTCGACGACTCGTTGCATGCGCACTCGATCGGCACTCCCCGTTTGTCAGTGTTAAATAAATAAATATAGAAAAATGCGTAAATAGTCCATCTATTTTGGTACCATCCCACCAATTTCGTACTCCCGAATACTTTCATATGTGTACCTCCTATTTTTACACCATTCGATCTTGGTCCGTGGATGACTTGTATTTTTTCCAACCATTGTAAAATTCCTCAAAAATAAAAAAGTCCATCTCAATGCCAGTTGTTGCCCGTCCTTAGCTTGCTCCTTTCTTGTTTCTCCCACGTCTCTTTTAGTCTGAATTTGATTTTGAAATTTTGATGACGACGACAAGGATAATGGTGCTTATATATATGCACCATTCTCCAAGGCGCGAGGTCGAGCTTTCAAGTGCTAGTATCTGTGACCAAATGTATGACAGAAAAGTACAACTAGAGAACGAGAAATTCTTGGTTGAATCACATCTCATGAATTCATGATAACGACTAAATTTGCATATCATAAATTAATAAGTCGGACGTCAAATTTATCGTACCTTGAAGTCTTGAACGCCTCATCAATTTGAATACTTGACCAACTTGGAGGCTCAGCGTTTGGTAAGTATTAATTCTTCGAAACCGTTTCTCTTCAGAGACGGGAGGATTTTTTCGTCACACTTCCCTTTGAAATGGAGTTGAAACAAAGGAAAAACATAGGATTGAGATACCATAGGAATGAATTCCTTCAGCAGCCTTTGGCTTGTAGGAAATGCTCATAGGAAATCTAAAGGAAACTTTCCTTTCCCTTCAATTCCATAGGAAAACTAGAGGAAAAACAAATCCACTTGGAGCTCATGAAAAAATCCTGTGCACGAGGAACGAAGCACATAATGGACTAATGGTTGCTGGTGGTGCCTAATCAAGGGAGTAGAATGGAATAGTAGGTTTATTAAAAAAAGATATAGTATTTTGCTCCTAAGATTCCTTTACCATTCCTGTGTTTTTCCTTTGCCCATCCAAAGGCCTTCTCATGTATTTTTCCTATGGTTACGTTCCTATGGGATTGGAGAAACGAGGCATCTCAATTCCTACAATTTTCCTATTCCTATAATTTTCCTATCCTATGTTCCAAAGGGGACCTAAACGGTAACTGTTATCCAGAGAAATTGGAGAATTGCTGCCACGACAATCAAAATCAATCTCTCTATTTTCTTTTCTTTGAGAAACCGAATCCCTATCCCTACTTACGGGTTCAAAGATGCAGGGCAAAACTTAGCCGTCCATTTGACTCAAAAGCTTCAAATCTAGTAGTGCCCGTTTCGGCTTCGGATCTCTGGCCACCAAATTAAGCTGCGGCCTTGTTTAGTTCCCCAAATTCACCCCAAATTCCACTATGCAAAAAGAAGATTCCCCATCACATCAAAATGTCGACACATGTATGGAGTACTAAATGTAGATGAAATCAAAAACTAATTGCACAGTTTTATTGTACTTTGCGAGATGAACATTTTGATCCTAATTAATCAATGTTTAGACAATTATTACCAAATAAAAACAAAAATGAACAGTAATTCAGCACAGTGCATATGTCACCGATTCGGTGAACTAAACAAGGGCTGCCTTGGAATCACACACGACGATGAAGCCTGAGCATCAGGAAGACAGGCTACTGACAGAACCATCGTCAAATTCGCTTCGGATCCGTGGCCACCAAAGTCGCGCTAATAGTCCTAACGGATTGTACGGGTATCACCGTATATGTGACTGGTAGCACCGTGTGTGTGCATCAAACTTTTCTTAGTGGTTTATTCAGAGTTCACTATATTCTTGTCTGGATCCACGAACTGATCATCTAGGTACTAGAATATTCCAAGTGGTTTATTCAGAGTTCACTCTACGTCCCTTAATGTGATTATCTGGTTACTTCAACTTTTCAAGTGGTTCATTCTGAATTCACTCTAGATCCAATCATGTACCTAAATTCTTTCACACTTCAAACAAATCATTTGGAAAGTTAAAAAAAAACAAATAATTGTTGTCATAGAACCAAACAAGAATACATAAAAAGTTTAGGAATAGACGGGGCATTTTAACTATTTTACGATCGACATTAGCTGAGCTGGACCCGAGTGAGAGCAGAATTTTCTCGTTCTTGTATTTACGATGGCGTTTCCTCGGTCTGGTATGTGGTGGATGGATTGAACAAGCATTATGGCTAATTGGCTATTGATCCATTGGTGACACTTGATAGTAGCAGCACTTGTGGTTTTGTCCTTCTGCAATAGGCTGCAGGTAATCTCGATCTGCTGCATGCATTTTTCACAGAGCAGGTTGATGGATCAAAAGATCATCGGAAAGGGCATTAGTTGCCATATGTACTACAGTATATATATGTTCTACATTATATATGTAACCTGATATCGAGATCTACATTAAAAAAAAGTCAAACAATTGGGTTGGCAGCGTTGTAAACTGAAGGTATTCCGTCTGCTTGCAGCTTATCGATACGCCCTACCTCCTAGTCAAATGATAAATACATTATCAGGTACTATTATAAGGCCTACTGCTTGAAAGGTGGGATCGGAATAGAATAGAACCCATTTGTCAAACATTACGATGACGTGTATATACTTGCATTTCCTGCCTAGTTTATAGTAGTCCCTTGTGTTTCAAATGTTGTACTCCTAGTAGTACTAGCTAGGCGCCAGAAGTCTGGATGCGCTGCATCTTGATTCAGACTTTCAGCGAAGCAAGACTGGACAGTGGATTGAAATGACATTGCTGACTGGCACTGATCTGCTTGACCTGTGGCTTCCGTTATTGTTCATTCGCACGAGATCGTCGTGACCGCAACACCGGTAAATTTTCCAAAATTGAAAAGACTTGAATTCTTGCAAAAACTGAAGAAGCTCAGAATACATAGCATGCTGCATGCAAAAACCCCCAATAATGCATGCAAAAACTGAAGAAGCTCAGATATAGCATGCTGCACATAAGCAGATGTTGCTTTGCCTGCTTATTTGCGGAATAGTCATCCCGGCCTCTCAAACACGATGCTCAATTTGGTTTCTAAACTATCAAAGACCGTTTCGGTTCTCAAACTTTACTTTGGTCTTAAAGCTATAAAAAATGGTCATTTTGGAGCCCAGACTTTCCTTTCAAGCTTAATTTTCATCTCTAAACTATCATAGTGGTGGTTTCAATCAAACTTTCTCTTAGCCGTAACCTCGTCTTGTCCTATGTGGCATGCCATGTTGTCATACCACATCAGCTTCAACAACACCCACGAGCCAGGGAGACTAGACTACGATATGCACGGGTGACATGGCTCGGTGATCACCGGTGGTGCACGCGGTTGATGTCTACACAGGGCCACCATGCAGCGGCGCCAGGGGCGATGCGACCTATGGCCAGGGTTTTTTTACCGACCGGAAGGGTCAAACCGCCGGCCTCCGGTTCCGGTTTACCGGTCCGGTTTGCCGGTAACCGGACGGTAACCGGACGAGTTTGAATTTGAATTCAAACTCGCCTTCGGTTCGGTCGGCGGCCGGTTTACCGAGCGGTTTGTAGCGGTTACCGCTCGGTTTGAGCGGTAACTGCTACAAACCGTTTAGATTTTTTTTGCATGAATAAAAAGAATTTTTTGGTACTTCCTTTGCACAAATTAATGTAAAAAGACCACACAATGCGGTAATAAATAGCATAAGTCACTAAAGCAACAATATATAGTCACATACAAATACATATTCGTTTACACAAACAAATAGTCGCATGGTCAACTACGTAGGATGTATGGGAAGACCTCTTGTTGGCACGACATTTCATATTCGGCGGTGGACATAAGAGAGATACATTGCTGTCTAAGCAGGGCAGCCTTGTAATCTTGCCAAGTTTGACCTGTCCATGCTGCTGTTGTCTCCCATTCTTGAACTAACATATTGTAAAAACTGGGGTCTTCCCATTCATACACCCATCTAGTCTGAGTCTGCATGGTCAGAAATGGGATAGCTATAAGTAGGCTGTGAGGTATCGCTATAGGAGGAAGAAGAGTACTGTGGAGTGTCGTAGTCCGTCGGTGCATATGCTCTCCTCTGCGATGTCGGTTGTCCATGGTCACGGTCTTGAGTAGCATGTGTGAATTGGGTCTCGCCTGCAATCAACCATAATTAGTAGACATAGACAGAAACAATTGTGCGTATGTAGGTGCAATGGATACCTGTGAAATGAAGACCTACATAACTACTACCACCAGCACCAATAGTACCAGCCCCACTCCCACCACCACCACCGTCTTTCCCACCATCGCCGCCACCGTCACTCTCACCAGCACCGTCATTGTCACTGTCATCGTCACTACTGTTATCGTCACCACTATCCTGGGACTGGTATTCCTCATCCTCACTCTCTGTGTCGCTGGTCACTGCTTTTTCTTTTCCTCGGTGACGCTTGCGGTGACCCTTCGGAGGCACCATCTGCATCTTCCTCTTCCCGAGGTGACTTTCACCCACATTTCTACGGGCCCAATCACTGATGCAATCATGCCCCGTAGCCTGACGTAGATCCTCGGGGTCTATTTGGTCACTGCCAACACAAACAAATGAATCACATAAATAAAATCAATCACATAATACAGGGTGAGACATACAAACATATTTGTATATATATATAAATATAATGTACCTGACAAGATGTGATGGCAGAGGGACGTCCACTTCGTCAGAATCCTCGTCAAGAACTGGAGGCAGGTTAGATCTACCGTACTCCATCCATTCCCTAACCGGATTGCTCCGGTCATAGAATGAGACTTCGGCGAACCGGTCGATAAAATCTTATTCATCATGCCTTCGTGGGTTCACATCCGCAAGTCGCAGCCGAAGGTTGTAATTGACATAAACAAGCCTGTTTAGTTTCTTGTGCGACAACCGATTGCGAACCTTCGTATGCAGCAAGGCAAAAGTACTCCAGTTCCGCTCGCATCCACTGGAGGAGATACATTGTGAAACAAGCCGCAAAGCAGGGCGCTGTAAATTTAGAGTATCTCTACCAAATATCATCCATCAGGCCACTGCAAGTGGAACACATTATGTTAGCTATATGTTCCAATATAGGAAACCAAATGGGTGTAGAAAGTACTCTTACATGGGGTTGTCCTCGGATCCGTCGCCATTTTCATTGCCAGTTCTGAGCCAAACTCACCAAGCTTCTGTCGAAAAATTTTAGCCTAAATCCTAACACAAATAATTGCATCTCCATCCAGAAGCAAGATTTTCACCATGCTCCCATACAACGTCTCTGTTTCTGCCTGACATTGTCAACCTGCATAAACGGACAACACAAAGTCACACCTAAATAAAATGTATCTACACAATATATACCTAAAATATACATCCTACCACAAATCCTACCTCTAATCCTAAATCCTAAAAAAAACATCCTAAAGTAAATCCTACCTAAAATCTAACCAAAAACCTATCCTAAATCCTAACACAAATCCTACCTAAATCCTAGATCTTTCCTAAATCCTAACACATAAACCATACCTAAATCCTAAAGTTAATACTACTCTAAAGAAAAAAAACAAAAAAACCTTACATGGCGGTCGCCCGGCGAACCGAGCGGTAAGCCGCTCCTCCCGGGCGGTTAGCCGTGCCTTCTGGCCGTCTAACCGTCGCTGCGGCGGGCGCGCGGTAAACCGCCCGGACCGCGCGGTAAGCCAGCCAGCCGGGGCGGTCGCGTGGCGGCGGCGGGCGGACGGAACCAAAGGGGAGCGGGCGGGGGGCGGACGGGAGCGGATAAGCTTCTGGGCGCGTTGACCCCCCCCCCCACACACACAGCTCCCGGCGCGTTTTGTGCCCGTGGCGGCCTAATGGGCCTAATGGGCCTTAACGGGCCGGGACCGGGATTTTTTTTCTTTTTTTTCAAACTTCTATACGTATAAATAAATACTAAACGAACTCGAATTTGAAAAAAAAATTACACCATTGGCTTCTATAAATCACGAACTATTTTTAGGAATTTTTTCAGCATTTTTTTTTCAAATTTTAAATTTGAATTTGGAGAATACCTAACCGGACCGGAACCGGTCCGGCCCGGTAAGCCCGGTTACCGCGGTAAACCGCGGTTTACCGACCGGGATAAAAAACCCTGCCTATGGCTACACGTGATGGGACGGGGTCATAACAATGATGTGTGGTGCAAGGTTTCAGTATGTGCAAGTGGAGTCCTTTGAGCGCCTTTAGGATTTGCTTTAGTGTCTCAAGATCCCATGTTGGTTCCTTAGCGATGCCTGATCTCTTCAAGTCATAGAGTACAATCTCTTCAGTGACACTAGAGTGACGCCAGAGACAACCGCCACGACGATGTTGGCACTCTCAAAGAAGGATGGGCCGTGCAGTGCTTTGGGGCTCGATCAATAATAATCTTGACGTAGGACAAGGAATGAGGTTTAGGGGGCGTTTGGTTCGTGTATACAGGTGAATCAGGCTCGGGAGATGCAACTTCAACGTGTTTGGTTGCCTGCACGGGAGTCTGATCCTGGCTCTCCAGATGCAAAAGGTAGCCCAGAGCCTGGCTCGCTAGATACAGATTTCATTTACGTTTTTGGTGAGCCAGGCTCGCACGGTGCAGCGTAGATTTTCTTAATGATGCTATTAACATGTGATTAATGTATATTAAGCGGTAATAGTGTATTTTAAAGTAGATTAAGATATTAGAAGTAAAGTTAAGACTATTAGAATGTAGTTACATAAGTCAAATATTATAAGATTACTTGTTTATCTATTTTTATTTTATATGGTACAACTTCATGCGGGCAACTAAACAGGATCTCTGTGAGCCAGGCTCTATACATGCAGCCAACCAAACAAGAATAGCTTGCATCACCGTAGCCTATCCAGCTTGGGCCTGGCTCCCATATGCAATGTAGGCCCATATGCAATGTAGGCTCCCTACAGAAGGGAACCAAACGTCCCCTTAGTTGGTTCTAGGATTTGAACCTACGACCTCAGTTAATGGCCGGCGGGTGACCATCTTATGATTGAAGATAAGCACTGAAAGCTTTCCTAGTGAATGGAAGTGGCGGTTCGGAGCCTATTCTAGTAGATTTACTCCGTAATTTGGACAGAAATGGAGTTATGAGGTTGGGACCCTGGGTAGAATGAAAAATTTGAGAACTAAAACAGTCACTTTATAATTTATGGACGAACTAAGAGAAAAGTTTATAATAACTAAAAACGTCTAATTTGGTAGTTTAGAAATAAAATTAAACTTAAAATTAAAGTTTGATGACTAAAACAGCTATTGGCTATTTGCCTATTTTGATAGCTCGAGTACGACCTCGACTCCTGAGGCTCGAGCCGTAGTTGTACATAGCATGAAAAGGCAAGCGACATGGCGGTCAGCATCCAAGAGCAAGAAAAATTAACTTTGAAATGTCCTCGGACCTTGCATCATTTTTTCGATAAGGAAAGCTTTATTAATTTCAAGATCGTTACATCAAGGTGATACAAAGACCTTGAAACACTTCCGGCCTCTGTATAACGAGGATACACACAGCCATATAAAAGATCTTAAAAAAGAAAGACACACTAATAACACTCAATCCGAAGACTAGACTGCCACCCATGTGTCCGGGTAAAAAACTCTTTGGCCACCCGCGCCAATTGTTGAAATGCCACTACAACCAAATCTCGTGAAGTTGGCTTCTGTAGGACAGCCCAAGTACGGAGCCAATGTATAATATAGGACAGCCCAAGTACGGACCTTGCATCATGCACAGTGAAAAAGCAGTTTTTTTTATGGAAGTGGCTAGCGCTCGGACCTTCGGACGCCTGCGCCGCTATCCCCCGTCCCACGTACCGTGCCTACCTGCCCACATCTCATCTACTGCGCTCGCCCGCAAGCACATCAGGCCTACCCGGGCTAGTGGGGACCGCCTCCACCAACGCTCGCTTCCCGCGCCTGACACCGAGGCAAGACAACAGAAAGACGAGGAGGGAGATGCAACACCCGATCTAGATTTGAAATATCAGATGCAACAGTTGCAACATATGTCTAAAAATAAATAAAAATTTGAAACATGCGTATGAAACATTTGTAAAAACACTTAAAACCATTGTGAATATACACAACATTCAGATAAGACACTTGCATCATATGTGTGAAAACATTTACAAAGTCCAGAGAAACACACTTGCAACATACGTCGAAAAAAAACAGATAAAATATTAAGAACAGGAGCTTGCAACGTAGATGTACAACCATTGTAACATATGCAACATCTCGATCAACTTTTACAATATTCATATAAAATACTTAGAACACACCTATAAATCATCTGAATCACTTAAAATATACATTGGATCGGGAGAGGCTGGGCCGATCAATTCTAGGTGTCGGGGTGAGCCGTTTACAACCATTTTCCACTGCTCGTATCATGTCGACGACGGCGACTCTCGACGACTCGTTGCATGCGCACTCGATCGCCACTCCCCGTTGTCCGGTTCCTGAACCAATTGCTTCCACAAGCACGAGGTGATGCGGCAGCCGGCGGCTAGCTCTCGCCGTCCACCGCGATGTTTAGTTTTCTGGATGGATAGTGCGGTGTAAAAAAAAAGTCCATTTCGGTGCCAGATGTCGCACGTCCTTCTCCTTTCTAGTATCTGCCCCGTCTCTTTTAGTCTGAATTCGATTTTGAAATTTTGATGACGACGACAAGGACGATGGTGCTTATATATATACCCCATTCTCCAAGGCGAGGGCTAGCTTTCTAGTATATATGCAGGGCCGGTCCTGAGTTTTTTTTACCTAGAACAAACCTAAAATTTTGAACCTTTTTATATGAACATGATAATACTACTAGTATTACCCATTAGTAGTATATACACATATATATAAAATGTTCCTAATAAGCAGTTAACTAAATGCAAAAGCAATATTCATATGAAATAATTTGTATACATATTAAATTACATTAAAAATTTCTTCTAAAAATTCTTGATGCGAAGTCATCAATGATGATTTCAATATCAATCTAATGTAACAATCACTTCTCAATGCATAATGTTGCCTCCAATCTCTATACTCATCATTCCCCAATGAACTCTTGCATTTGTTAGAATTAAAAAGCTTACAACAGAAGCAAAATGCTCTGTCAAGTGTTTGAAATAAACTAACCATTTTCTATCATGTACCTCTCCATTGCTCATTTTTCTAGATTAATAGGCATAGGAAAAATTGTATATCATTAGCGTCCAAGGGAATTCAAGATTCTCTTCTCTTATACTCCCTCCGTCCCTAAAAAAGAGTCGCTACGGGAATCATGCTGGTCAAACTTTCTTAATTTTGACTAGGTTTGTAGAAAATACGTGCAACATTTATATCTCCAAATAAGTTTATTATAAAAGTATATTCAACGATCTATCTAATGATAATAATTATGTACCATAAATATTAATATTTTGTTAAATATATTTGGTCAAAGTTAAAAGTTGTTGACTTTTTAGAAAGCGAGAATGATCCTTTTTGGGGACAAGGAGAGTAGGCCCTTTCTCAACTAATGTATCCCTTGCTTTGTTATCAAGTTTATCCCAGTTTTTTGGATCATAAATATCAATAGAAACTGGGTCCGCATCAACAATAGTAGGTTCTTTTTCATTTGAATTAAATGCGTGCTCATGATCACTCACATTATGTTCATCCATGTTGATGTCAACATTGTCTTCCATATGGAATTTTTTTTATTTTTAGCCCAAATTTGAAACAAATTTTAAATTTAACCCATGTTTCAAAAAATTTTTAAATCTAACCCGTTTGGCCCCGCCACCATGCATGGCGGGGCAAATGCACTGAACCCCGCCATGCATGGTGGCGGGGTACACCTCCGACGTGGCAGGGGTGGCAGAGCACCTCGCCAACGTGGCAGGGCTGTACCCCGCCACCCATCATGGCGGGGTTGCCCTAACCCGCCATGATGCATGGCGGGGTACACCCCCGGCCATATAAAAGCCCGGACACTTCTTGTTTTTGGTCAGTCACCCATTCCATTTCCCGCAGCGCCCTAGGACCGAGCTCCCCTCCCCTCAGCGTCCTTCTCCGGCGTCCCTCCCTCCTCCCCGTCAGGTATGGGCCATCGTCGCTCCTTGTTCCGGCCACCCCGTCTCTGCGTGTATCGTTTTGTGTTGAAATCGTTTCGTTTTATTAGATGGAGGACTCGTATCGTGAGTTGATTTGGAGGAAAAAGGGTCGTCCTAGAGAGATGTACCCCGACGTGTCTTGTAAGGATGCGCCCGTTCCTCCCGAGGAACCTATACCTAACTGTGATTGTGGTCATCCGGCACACGTGGGCCAGTCGAGACATCCCGATACTGCGGCTCGTTGCTTCTACACATGTTATAGTTGTAGCGTAAGTAATTGTGCCTTTTGTTGTTTTTATTGGTTGCTGATGTTGTATTCGCGATGAGGTAATTGAAACTTTTGTATAGCCCTACTTCCGGTGTTTTTTTTCCAATGGATCGATGGCCCGGACAAGTTTGATCCAAGGATTCTCCTTTTCTACCCCGGCATTGATCATTGCAAGCGTGAGGTGTTTACTCGCTGGGTTCCGCCCCCTCCAAACCCTCCTCCTATGACGGACAAAGAGAAGGCCGTAGCATCGGCACGGCGGCTCGAGGATCCTCCAAAGTGCCTTTGCGGAGAGCAAGCCGTGATAAACCCACGCAATGAACAAGAGTTCATTTGTCCTCTACGACATGAGGTAAGGTTTGAGTGAACCTTGGAATGTCACGTTCTATATGTGTGTTTTACTGTTTTGATTTTGTAGGATCATGATTTTCCAAAATGCCGTTTCAAGGAATGGATCTATGGTCCAAAGAGCCATTGGCCGGAGCCGGAGAAGAATGTGGAGGTGCCAGACTGGAAGAAGAAGAGGAGGTCTATTGCGCCTCCTGTGATGTGCAAATGTGGTGTTGAAGCTAGCTACGGCCTTGTCCCTTCAGGCCTTGGTATTGGGCACTTCTGTGGCCACATGATCGATTATGACGAGGTTTGCTAGGACTGTTGACACTTAGTGCTAATGTTTTATTTTATTAACTCTGGTACGCTAACTTTGTATTCATCTATTTGTTGCAACAGAGCACTCGGAAATGCAAGTGGGAATCATATGATGATGTGTATAATTTCAAGAATGAGTATAAGACAATGGTAGCAGTTCGCAATAGCAGAGGATATCCTGCAAGCTACGTCACTGATTTCGTTAAGAGCCACAAGAAGAAAATGCTACGACGGGCCCAAGACCTACGTGTTCGTAACCCGGAGAGTATTGCGTGGAAGAAGTGGTACGAGCAAAAGAAGAAGGATGTAGAGGAGTACCAAGCACGGAAGGCTGAAGAGGATGCAAGGAAGGCTGCAGAGGAGGCTGCGAGAGCAGAGATGCAAGGCTTGAACGAAACTATTGACTCATTATGTGCGAGTGAGTCATTGCGTTTTTGGAAAGTCAAACTTCTTTGTTTTACTGTCAATTAACTCATTGCAAAGATCCTGTTAATTGTTTGCATTTTGTACTTGCAGAGATTGGATGCACCGGCGGCTGGGAAGCAGATATGGCTCGTGCTAGGTACACCGCAAGTCGTCCGATTGTGGTTGACGAGGAGGCCGAGCCGGAGGAAGACGACGACACCGGGAGGATAGGCGAGCTCATTCGTCTAGCCGAACAATTGGGCTACCAGGAGGATGTTGCAGTACACGAGGCTCAGGCAGCGTACCAGAGCCAACAGACACCGTTGTTCGACTCATGGGGGCCAACAGACATGACCCAAGAAGAGGCCGAGTTGTACTCTCAGGCCGCGGACGAGGCGGAGGCGGCTTACTACCGGCGTCAGGCCTCTGAAGCCAAGTCAGTCGAGGCCAGCAAGGGTAAGGAGGTGGTAGTGGAGGATTCCGAGTCCGAAGACGAGTTGCTTACGCAGTGGTGCACGCAATTTGATTGACGTACAAGTGTCTTTGTAATAATTTAAATTGTCACGTCTTCACTTTGTCGTTGTTAGTGTTTGACGTTCGTAGTGGCGTAGAAACTTTGTGTAAGCAACTTTGTCAGTGTTGTACTTTGAAACATCTCATTGTACTTTTATCACATCGTCATTCGCTTCATTTGTTGGTCCACTTACTAAGATTGTTACGTGGTTTATCGCGGCAGTGTATAAATACAGTTTCTTAGTGCAGTTCCTGCGCGGTCGAAGTTTCAGGCAACCCCGCCATGGGTGGGGGCGGGTTAGGGGTACCCCGCCATGACTACCCCTAACCCGCCCCCACCCATGGCGGGGTTGCCTGAAACTTCGACCGCGCAAGAACTGCATTTCGTTTTGCGACCACTGATCGTCACAAATGCAGGAAGTCATGTTGAGTGATTTACAGCAAGTTTATGGCAGGGGTCGAATCGAAATTAGTTAACGACAACGGATCGTCACAAATAATTGGGTCAACGGATCGTCACAAAGATTAAACGAGTGTTACCAACTACATTAGTCGAACCGAAATAACCAAGTGGAGTACTGCTGCTACACCTACACATAATTTAATTGTTCTAGCACTACATAACTATGATAATATGTGTAACACCCTAAAATTTGAAGAAAAGAAAAATAGGGAAAATGTGTTTTTTTTATATTTATTTTTGTGAAGCATGCAATTATAGAATAATAATAATTTTTTATAAATTTAAAATTAAATATAAGGGTAGGAACATAATTGAGCATTCATGTTGCTGCATAATATTTTGTATTGTGTGCATTTTTTATAAAATACAAAAGAGAAATTCAAAATCTATATGAAAATTTCTTGAAAAATTTGTAAAAGAAAAAGAAAACGTTTTCCTTCCCTTCCCTGGCATCTGGCCCATCGGCCTAGCTGTCTCCTGCTTTCTCCCCGTCTCCTCTTCGCCCGCTCGGCCTTTTTCGAGCCGTGGTCAGCGCAGGCGCCCGGTTCTCTTCCCCGCCCCGCCTTGGGCCGAGCCGCCGCAGGCCCAGTCGTGCGCGCGAGCGACTGCTTCCCCTTTCCTCTCTGCGTTTCGCTGACATCACGGGCCCGCGCGTCAGGGCTGCCTCCTTCCTCAAGCCGTCGGCAACGACGCCTTCCAAAAATCACCGACGCCCGAATCCGCCTCCTAATCCCTTTCTTCCTTATTTGGAGCAGCTCCGGGGCTATATAAGTCGATGCCCTACATCCTACCGCCCCATTCCAAGCCCTCACCACTGGTTATCTCGAGCAGTAGCGGCCGCAACCCTAACGCCATCGCCGAGCTCGAGCTTCCCCGTTTCCGCCGCTCCATTGTCACGGTAAGACCGTGCTGAGCTTCGCGTGGACTTTACGAAACCACCGAGTATGTTTCCCCTCAATTTCTCGGTTGATTTCACCTTCTCATCATCTCCGCATCTTTTCAGTTCGAAGTCATCCGCCATCTCAAGCCGCGAGTCGCTCTGGGACTATTCTCGGCTTCACTTTTGCCCTAGGTGAGCTCGCCATGTCCCGCTCTCCCTCCCTGTACCTTCCATTTGTCGAATGATGGCCGGAGTTGCTGTTTTGTCGAACTCCAGTGAGCTCGGGCCGTGTCCGGCCATGGCGCCGCCGTGGAGCAACTATGGACGGCCGGCGGGGCTCTCCCCTTCTCACAAGATGAGATCTGAACCGTTCAAATCTAATCCAACGGCCGAAGATAGAAGATACCCTTTCGGCCGGCAATTTTGCTTAAGAGACCCTGTGTTTTTCTATTATAGAACCCGCAGTCCATAACGTAAAATCCGAATCCGTTTTATTCTTTTGAAAGCGTATTTGATCGCGGTAATTCAGAAATACGTTTTCGCTTATTTACAAGTTTGCCACTGATTTTGTTTTAGCCATAAAATGCTCATTTTAACTCCGATTTGATCCATTCAAATTGCGTTAGGTTCATATTTGTGAGCTCTATCTAATGATGCAACTGTACAGTAGGTTTGAATTAATTTATTTTCGAGTTTATATTAAAGTAATTATTTATCTATAGGAAATCTTAGAAAACTCATAACTTTTATGTTTTAAATCCGAATTTCGTGATCTTTACGTCTATGTGATCGTAGCAACGTGTAGAAGAGTTTTACAAACTTTTTATACTGTTAGTGTTACTGTTGGTTAGGTTTTCTACCTTTACGATTCGATGTTAGATTTAATCTATTATTTTACTAAAGAAAATCTTGTTTAATTCATAACTTATTTGTTTTAATTCCAAATTAGTCCGTTCAAATTGCAATGGATTTATAACAACCTGAACTATGCAATGGTATTAATGTTTTCTTTATAAAAATCTCTGGAATTTCATAGTTTAGATCTAATTTGATTAATAACTGTGCAACTAGATTTATAAATAAAATATTATTGATTTTTCCTTTAGTTTTCTAAATTTAAATGTAATTTAGCCTAAGTCACTTTTGAATATCTATAAAAAGTATTTTATCCTATATATATGATTTTATAGTTAAAACAAATGAGACCTATAATTTTCCGTTTTATACAACAAAATCTTTCGGTGTATGTATTTCTTTCATCGTAGCTCCGATTAGCGTGTTTTTCGTGTCTGTGTGTTCGTAGCAATGCGTAGAACCTCTTTAAAACCTTTTCACATATTGTTTCATATGTTTGGTGTACTGTTCTAATTATTATTCATTGTTTGCTTCGTGTATGATTGCTCGATGTGTGTGTGGTGATTTATTGATCAAGTCCAGTCGGTGAGATTTACGTGGAGATTCAAGAAGCTATTAATTGAAGATTTGGATCAGAAGAAGGATTTTGAGTTAAGGCAAGTATAGCATGGGATCATCCTTGTTTCCTATTCACTCTTAATATACTTAATTCATGTGCATGTGTCTACCTTGTTACCACTAAGGATATCCTAGTTTTTGTATCTTGTACCTTGACACCCATGGGACATTGCATTGGGTAGTATTTATGCTAGTGCTCAAGATAAGTAACCATGATCTGTAACTTGACTAATGGTATATGCAATAAACGTTTAAAAGATGCTTTATAGCAACATGGCTCAAGAGGGCTAGAGCATATTTGGTTGTTTTTATGGTGCTCTAGTTTCTCTCCTTAAGGACTTATCTGTAAGCGAACATCCGGGACTTACAGTACAACTGTGAGGGCTATATGGCTCTGGCTTTAGCTCAGTATGAGGACCTTTTCTAGCTTGTTAGAGGTTACCCTTGTGGCGCAAATGGGGTAAAGCAGACTGTGGATCCCTGCGTGGTGTATCACACGGACTGACTTCTGAAACCTAGCGGCCCTAACTTGTTAGACGAACCTTTGAAAGGCTTCATAGTGATTCCCTGCCTGCTCACCTTGGAAGTGTTTTGGGAGTCGCGATCCCGGGCACATGGGTAATCATGACTCACAGTGAAAGTGTACAACCTCTGCAGAGTGTAAAACTGTTATAACAGCCGTGCTCACGGTTACGAGTGGCCTTGGACCCTTACAGAATAGATGATGAACACTGATGATAATGATAACATTGATGATATTGATGTTCACTAATGATTATTGTTTCTTGCTATACGTTATTCACGTTTACATGATCATGAGGTTATTTGGGCTTATGGTAAACTTGTTGCTACTCAAATGCTAAAAAGATGACTTACTAAAAGCTATTGCAGTAAATCCGTGTCAAACCATTTGAGCTTCATGAACCCCGTGTTATATTTGCTGAGTTCGACATGGACTCACTCTTGCTATTTCCCACATCTCAGGAAGGGTACCAGACTGTTAGATTCTGGAATTGTTAGGCTTGTGATCAACCAGTTAGTCTGTTCCTGGAGTGAAGTCTACACCCGGTGTTCGGAGTTGTCTTTCCGCTGTGTTGCTCTTTAAGGTATATTTTATACTATTGCGTTATGTATATTAAGCATTTGTCTCTTGATATTACACTTATCTGTGGCTATATGTGAGATTTGTCTTCTTTATTTCACATATAGTGTATGTCTGGTTTTGTCCTTAAAACCGGGTGTGACAGAGTGGTATCAGAGCAATGCTGACTGTAGGACGCAAGCCTAGTTAGAACTGGACGTTTAGCATGTTTCTATTTTGCCTATTTCTTGCTTTCTCTCTAACTTTGTTATTTTCTCAAAGTTATGCTTAATTCTATCCCCGTTCTGTTATAAAAACCTTGTCTCTATTTTTGAACCTTTTCTCCTTGTCTATTAGACGGCTCGTGACGAGAAGACTTTGGACTTCAGAGGTTAAGAGGACTGAACTGTGTCACTTTTGCTCACTTTTGACAAGAAGCCATTAGCAATGCAAAATCAAATATCAGAAGAAATGGCTCAACATGGAAATTCTCAACAATGCTCAACTCAAGGTCAGACCAACATATCCAAGGGGCCAGAGAAGATACAAGTAGCAGAAGCTTGGAAGAATATGAAATCCAATAAAGATGTTGATAGTAAGGCACTTGGAGAGCAGAAACAATGTCATTGTTGTAAGCATTATGGTTTTCCCTGTCTTCAAAACAAGTCTAATAAGGGGAAAGTCAAGGTGGATCCAAATTTTGAGATCAACAAGGACAAGAAGAGGAAGGCAATCTTATTAGAACCACTTGTGGAAAGCAATCAGCAATCGAGTTATACTACATTGTCACATGCAGCTCCGATCCCTTGTCAAATAAATCCAAACCTTAAAGAGTTAGAAGCCCCTCCCGCTAAAACTACTCCCCATGAAGTAGTCATAGATGGGTGGACAATTACCTATAAGGAGTATCAACCCCGAAAGGCTAAACAAGCTAAGAAACAAGCCAAAGGTACGAAGGTGAACTTTTATGGCCAGCAAGATAGCAGCATACCAAACAATAGTTCCGTGGAGTATGACATCACAAAAGATCCAGCTAAGAGAGAGTGTTATCATTGCCAGCAGGAAGGACATTATGTCAAATCTTGCCCGCAAAAGAATCAACGACAGCAAGACCCAGGGCAGGACGTCCAAAAGGATCATGTGCAGGGAAATAAATTAAAGAGAAATTACATCCATGGAAGGTTGAAACATGTGGATATTTCCACCATTCCTGGAGCTAAGGAGGTCGTGTTTGGATCAATACCAGTAAGTTCCGGAAACGCCAAGGTTTTGTTTGACCCCAGTGCCTCACATTCGTTCATATCTAGACAATATGTAAACGATCATAACATACTTATGCTTCCAAGGGGGAAAACAGTGATGGTTGAAACTCCAAGAGGTGAAATAAAGGCAGACCGCGTATGCCCAAAAGTTAGTCTTGACATAAAGGGGGTAAATTTTAAGGTAAACCTCATTGTTTTGGAATTAATGGGCCTTGATGTTATCCTGGGAATAGACTGGTTATCTACTTGTAAAGGAGTGATTGAGTATGCCCAATGTTCAGTGTTTTTAACTACACTTTCAGGAGAAAGGATTGAGTATGAGGGTACTAAATCTACACCTGAGGGATACCAGGTTAACCCATCTTAAGGTATGAGTTATAAGAATGGTAAAGAGGGATGCAGAGATTCAGATGTCAATATAGAGGACTCAGGAATGTAAGAGACTCTGTCTACTCCGGATACTGCTGCAATCACACCATGATTAAGAAATAGGAGTTATGTCCCGTGTAATAAAACCGTTAGTAGCCAAGTTGAGTCGTCTTAATGTGGGGCTTATGAACTTTTAAGTGTTTAGTTGCTTTGTGCTTATGTTTATGCTTGAGTTAGAATTTTGTAATGAGTGGAATGATCTCGTGGGTTTTGTCCATGATTTCATTTAGTTTATATGTATAAGGTATAAGGATTAATGAAATAAATAGCTGGGTTTTGGTTATCTCCTGTTTTCTATATCTTGTCTTTCGGAGCAGCCTATCTTTATCAACTTATATCTCTGTTCTTGAAAGACCAAAAATCATGAGAAAATTCTGGATAAGAGTGGACTTCAATACCTTTCTCTAAATGCAAGAACCATCTCCAAAGATGCTTTGGTTTGGGAGATACAAAAAGCATAAGGCAATGTATCTGTGCTGTCATAAACCTGGAGCAGTTTCTGATATGTACTGTTTTCGACCAAGTCAACTACAGAATCTGGAAGTATGTTCTATAAGAAAGTTGTAGAGAATTTTATAAGCTTTCCATCGGGGTAAACTACAGTTTCATTGGATTTACGGAATAAGAGTTATAGCTGTTTTTCTGCACTGCTGTTTTTTCTACTCGCGAGAAATTTCAGATTTCTTGTTCTTACCCATACACAAGAGAATCATTGGGATGTCAGAATATTTTTTTTTTAGCTCATCTAGAAAAGGGTTCAAGCTACCTATTCAGTGTCCCTTATTTTAAGGGAGGTAGCCAATGTAAAGAAGGTTTATTAAGATTGAACTCTTTATTTGAAAGTATTGGTTAATCTCAATGATTGAGTTGCCACTCATGATAAAAAAAATGTCCTGGGAACAAGGTTGATAACTTTGGATCCATGGAGATGAGAGTTGTCCCTTTAGATAGCTCATGATCATCTATACTTGTTCGTGTTGCTGATGTTGGTCACTTGATAACAGGAAGTGTAGTGTCTCATGACTCAGAAGCCCTATATGATGTTTCGCACTAATATGTGGGAAAAGACTGATATTTCTGCCATTGAAGAATGTTATGGGTATGATGAAGTTGTGCACTATCAAAACAACAATGTTGAAGAACAAGTTGGGAGTGAACTAAGTCAGAATCCACAACAACGAAAGCGAAAAAGGAAAGCCCATAAGAAGCCTGTTCAAGGAAGCAAAGCGCAGCAAAACTATGTCAATGGAAGACTGAGCAATGTGGATATGGATAAAATTCATGGAGTTACCAAAGTAGTGGGAGGTTATATTCAAGTAAGTTCAGTACAAGTTTTTGCTCTATTTGACCCTAGTGCTTCGCATTCTTTCATTTCCGCCGACATGGTAGAGACGTGCAAGATGGTAAAGTGTCCAATGAGGAGGCCTTTGCTAGTTCAAACCCCAGTGGGAGAAATGCAGGCAGATCAGATATGCCCGAATGTCAGTCTTGTCATAAACAAGGAAAACTTCACCGCAACTCTCATTGTGTTGAAGTCACTTAAAATTCACATGGTTCTTGGTAATGGATGGCTCTGTGCACACAAAGGAGTGATTCATGGTACTCGGTGCACAATGCTCTTAACAACACCGACAGGGAAAAGAATTGAGTATCAAGGTGGTCAACTTTTACCTGAGGGAGACGAAAATGATCCATTAGAAGATAGGTACACCAAGGATAGCAAAGTGGACCATGAGTTTACAGAAGTCATAGCAGAGGAACAAATAATTTTGGAGGAGCTCAATAGGTGAGATGATCATGTTTAGGTAGATTAGTCAATCGGGATATGAGAAACTGTCTCATTACTCTGAACGAAAGATGTAATTTGGAAAATGAGGATCAAATAAAGACAAAGTATCATTATCTCCTTTATCATCATCTTCCGAATCTCGGGACGAGATTCATCTTAAGGGGGGTAGAATTGTAACACCCTAAAATTTGAAGAAAAGAAAAATAGGGAAAATGTGTTTTTTTTTATATTTATTTTTGTGAAGCATGCAATTATAGAATAATAATAATTTTTTATAAATTTAAAATTAAATATAAGGGTAGGAACATAATTGAGCATTCATGTTGCTGCATAATATTTTGTATTGTGTGCATTTTTTATAAAATACAAAAGAGAAATTCAAAATCTATATGAAAATTTCTTGAAAAATTTGTAAAAGAAAAAGAAAACGTTTTCCTTCCCTTCCCTGGCATCTGGCCCATCGGCCTAGCTGTCTCCTGCTTTCTCCCCGTCTCCTCTTCGCCCGCTCGGCCTTTTTCGAGCCGTGGTCAGCGCAGGCGCCCGGTTCTCTTCCCCGCCCCGCCTTGGGCCGAGCCGCCGCAGGCCCAGTCGTGCGCGCGAGCGACTGCTTCCCCTTTCCTCTCTGCGTTTCGCTGACATCACGGGCCCGCGCGTCAGGGCTGCCTCCTTCCTCAAGCCGTCGGCAACGACGCCTTCCAAAAATCACCGACGCCCGAATCCGCCTCCTAATCCCTTTCTTCCTTATTTGGAGCAGCTCCGGGGCTATATAAGTCGATGCCCTACATCCTACCGCCCCATTCCAAGCCCTCACCACTGGTTATCTCGAGCAGTAGCGGCCGCAACCCTAACGCCATCGCCGAGCTCGAGCTTCCCCGTTTCCGCCGCTCCATTGTCACGGTAAGACCGTGCTGAGCTTCGCGTGGACTTTACGAAACCACCGAGTATGTTTCCCCTCAATTTCTCGGTTGATTTCACCTTCTCATCATCTCCGCATCTTTTCAGTTCGAAGTCATCCGCCATCTCAAGCCGCGAGTCGCTCTGGGACTATTCTCGGCTTCACTTTTGCCCTAGGTGAGCTCGCCATGTCCCGCTCTCCCTCCCTGTACCTTCCATTTGTCGAATGATGGCCGGAGTTGCTGTTTTGTCGAACTCCAGTGAGCTCGGGCCGTGTCCGGCCATGGCGCCGCCGTGGAGCAACTATGGACGGCCGGCGGGGCTCTCCCCTTCTCACAAGATGAGATCTGAACCGTTCAAATCTAATCCAACGGCCGAAGATAGAAGATACCCTTTCGACCGGCAATTTTGCTTAAGAGACCCTGTGTTTTTCTATTATAGAACCCGCAGTCCATAACGTAAAATCCGAATCCGTTTTATTCTTTTGAAAGCGTATTTGATCGCGGTAATTCAGAAATACGTTTTCGCTTATTTACAAGTTTGCCACTGATTTTGTTTTAGCCATAAAATGCTCATTTTAACTCCGATTTGATCCATTCAAATTGCGTTAGGTTCATATTTGTGAGCTCTATCTAATGATGCAACTGTACAGTAGGTTTGAATTAATTTATTTTCGAGTTTATATTAAAGTAATTATTTATCTATAGGAAATCTTAGAAAACTCATAACTTTTATGTTTTAAATCCGAATTTCGTGATCTTTACGTCTATGTGATCGTAGCAACGTGTAGAAGAGTTTTACAAACTTTTTATACTGTTAGTGTTACTGTTGGTTAGGTTTTCTACCTTTACGATTCGATGTTAGATTTAATCTATTATTTTACTAAAGAAAATCTTGTTTAATTCATAACTTATTTGTTTTAATTCCAAATTAGTCCGTTCAAATTGCAATGGATTTATAACAACCTGAACTATGCAATGGTATTAATGATTTCTTTATAAAAATCTCTGGAATTTCATAGTTTAGATCTAATTTGATTAATAACTGTGCAACTAGATTTATAAATAAAATATTATTGATTTTTCCTTTAGTTTTCTAAATTTAAATGTAATTTAGCCTAAGTCACTTTTGAATATCTATAAAAAGTATTTTATCCTATATATATGATTTTATAGTTAAAACAAATGAGACCTATAATTTTCCGTTTTATACAACAAAATCTTTCGGTGTATGTATTTCTTTCATCGTAGCTCCGATTAGCGTGTTTTTCGTGTCTGTGTGTTCGTAGCAATGCGTAGAACCTCTTTAAAACCTTTTCACATATTGTTTCATATGTTTGGTGTACTGTTCTAATTATTATTCATTGTTTGCTTCGTGTATGATTGCTCGATGTGTGTGTGGTGATTTATTGATCAAGTCCAGTCGGTGAGATTTACGTGGAGATTCAAGAAGCTATTAATTGAAGATTTGGATCAGAAGAAGGATTTTGAGTTAAGGCAAGTATAGCATGGGATCATCCTTGTTTCCTATTCACCCTTAATATACTTAATTCATGTGCATGTGTCTACCTTGTTACCACTAAGGATATCCTAGTTTTTGTATCTTGTACCTTGACACCCATGGGACATTGCATTGGGTAGTATTTATGCTAGTGCTCAAGATAAGTAACCATGATCTGTAACTTGACTAATGGTATATGCAATAAACGTTTAAAAGATGCTTTATAGCAACATGGCTCAAGAGGGCTAGAGCATATTTGGTTGTTTTTATGGTGCTCTAGTTTCTCTCCTTAAGGACTTATCTGTAAGCGAACATCCGGGACTTACAGTACAACTGTGAGGGCTATATGGCTCTGGCTTTAGCTCAGTATGAGGACCTTTTCTAGCTTGTTAGAGGTTACCCTTGTGGCGCAAATGGGGTAAAGCAGACTGTGGATCCCTGCGTGGTGTATCACACGGACTGACTTCTGAAACCTAGCGGCCCTAACTTGTTAGACGAACCTTTGAAAGGCTTCATAGTGATTCCCTGCCTGCTCACCTTGGAAGTGTTTTGGGAGTCGCGATCCCGGGCACATGGGTAATCATGACTCACAGTGAAAGTGTACAACCTCTGCAGAGTGTAAAACTGTTATAACAGCCGTGCTCACGGTTACGAGTGGCCTTGGACCCTTACAGAATAGATGATGAACACTGATGATAATGATAACATTGATGATATTGATGTTCACTAATGATTATTGTTTCTTGCTATACGTTATTCACGTTTACATGATCATGAGGTTATTTGGGCTTATGGTAAACTTGTTGCTACTCAAATGCTAAAAAGATGACTTACTAAAAGCTATTGCAGTAAATCCGTGTCAAACCATTTGAGCTTCATGAACCCCGTGTTATATTTGCTGAGTTCAACATGGACTCACTCTTGCTATTTCCCACATCTCAGGAAGGGTACCAGACTGTTAGATTCTGGAATTGTTAGGCTTGTGATCAACCAGTTAGTCTGTTCCTGGAGTGAAGTCTACACCCGGTGTTCGGAGTTGTCTTTCCGCTGTGTTGCTCTTTAAGGTATATTTTATACTATTGCGTTATGTATATTAAGCATTTGTCTCTTGATATTACACTTATCTGTGGCTATATGTGAGATTTGTCTTCTTTATTTCACATATAGTGTATGTCTGGTTTTGTCCTTAAAACCGGGTGTGACAATATGTGTCCGGCGTCTGCTACTCTACTAATCGCCTGGGGTGTAGAGGTCTCGCGGTCTCCGTCGCCTCCTTGGATTTGTAGGGACCACGTTGCTTCTCCAGCCAACGTCTGTGCGGTCCCGCTGCTGCCTCTCGCGCTGTCGCCTATGTCCACGATCGAGCTGCTGCGTCGACGACGGCCCCTGCAAGCAAGCAACCTGATGAGCTACTATAAATGTTGATCTAAGAACAATAAAATTAAAGAGAAAGCAAAGCATACGAACCTGTTGCTCGGCTGGTGTGTAGTTCTCCTGCTGTGTGTAGTCGAACCCCTGTGTAGCAAAAGGAGCACCGTAGAGCTGTGAGGCACCCATCTCCTCGTGACCGGTGTAACCCCACTGTGGAACGTCCTCTTCGTCGTCGTCGTCGTCGTCGTCGCCACTCGTCGTGTCATACTGAAGTGCCTCATCCACATCGTCCGCAGCCGCTGGACCCTTCCCTCTATCCTGCGGAGTACGAATAGACGAGGACGCAGCTCTGGTGTCGCTAGCAGAAGCAGCTATGGTGGACATCGTGTGGCTCCTGGACCACGTGGGGTTGTACGGTATGTCCAAAGTCGTATCCGCACAGCTCAGCTTTTGAGCCAACTTTTTGCAGCCTTTTTTCATTCTCTACAGATTAAGATGACAACAAGCATTATTAAGCGTGAATTTTAAAAGTAACTGAGTTGTAGTCACGAATGTTACTATCAAAAGTACCTTGACGAAGGCGCGAAGAGGGTTCGTCTTGTCGTCCCTAGTCCGAAAAAGTTGCCTGGAAGCTTCCTCGGAGTAGTTCGACAACTGTTGTGCCTACAACATCACACAACGTTAACTCGATCATTTCAATTGAAATTTAAACCCCTTACCTCGTTTTAGAATATAAGTGCAAAGTACTTACCACGTATCTATTGAGAGGCGCCCTAAGAAGTTGTGTTTGCCTCCTTTGCGCATCGTCGAACGCATCGGCGATGTCATCCTCATCGGCCGCATCTGCAGGCATGTTCGTGTACGGGACCATGAGATGAGTCCTCGTACTTCGCTGCAGCCATTGAAGGTACTCCATCCATCTTCCCGGGTGGTGTGGCGGAATTTGGTTGATCTGACGACGAGTCCTGTTATACCATCTGTTCAAATATTGGTCGTGCGTCAACGCCCAATTCTTCTGCGTGGTCCGAAGCCTCCGATCAATCCTGCATTGCCATATTGCATTAGAAATGAGGCGCTTAAGTAGAATAAACATATTGCCATATTGCCATCGTACCTCCTGTGTATATGAACGATCTCATGCCAGGGTTGAAGTGTTCCATCGCACGCAAAATGCGTGGAACCCTGTTATAGGCTTCCTCCCAGCTACCCCAACGAATTGCCAGGGCAATTTGCTTTGCCCGCCAAGCCTTTCCATACGTGACCTCATACCCAACAAATGTGACTATGGTCTCTTGCAAGAACGGCACTGATACGTCGTTGTCCTTATCTACAAGACCCAATATACGGCGGGCTAGATACCGAGCCGTTAACTGGGGATGGTACCTTTTACCCTCATTAGTCTGGCATCTGTGCGGCTGTTCCACCGAAGTTACCTTCCACTTACCATCACTCCGCCTCTTTCGTGCATTTAACTTCCACGAGCACGGGAATCCAGCCTTACATAATATGTGGAATTTTACCTCCTTGTCGGAATGCCGAACCGTGTAAGGCCTATGATGATACACAGCATAGTCCTGAAGGAACAACTTCATCTCCGACATCGTATTAAAAAGCATTCCCTTCCTCAGTATTAAATTTCTATGGTTGTACAATGATTCCTTACACATCTGCAAACCCGTGTCACAAACTGCCATATGCGACATACTTACATCGATATAATTTGGCACACCGGTAAAAGGCAAGCCAGCCTCCCTCAGCTGTGTAAGCTCTGCCGATGTATAAGAGGGTGGTGCAACGTATTGTTGTGCCTCCCTAACCCTGCTCCATCCTTCATATTGCACTCCATCATCTGGATAACCGGTGGCTAAGGTGCCCTGACTCTGCATGCCATGAAGTACCTCAAGCGGTACTCCTGAGGGCATGCCACGAACTGGTGTACACATGGCAGGTGCACCTCCAGAGGGCATGGCTTCAACCGATGCTCGCATGGCATGGGGACCTCCTTCCTCATTTCCTGAATCGTCCGAATCTGTGCTAACATCATCACCAATCATTTCCTCCGCTGCCGCCTCCTCCTCCTCCTGTTCAAACTCGTCTACATCAAAATCATTGCTTATATGACCAACTGGAGGAGAATGAACCCGCTCCTGCGTCAAATTACCATCCAAGTCCATACTCTCCATAGTTTGTTGCATCTGCACACCACAATCTCCTAGAGTATCACTGTCCAAGGACGGCTCCTCATTCTCAACATTCTCCAGCACCAACTCAGCCATGCCGACATTCGAACCTTGGATGACCCTATTGTATCGGGACCACTCTCCTTGGTTGCACAAGTCCATCATGACATAGTGTGCCCTATTCTTTCCAACATCGAACCTACCCTTTAGTGTGAAAGCCTCGCCAAACTTCAAACTCAAACGGTCACATAGATCGCGGAAACTAGGGGTGCCATCAAACCATTCTAATTCTTCATACATATCCTCAAACTGGCAATCCTCTCTCCTAACACTTCCTCCGTAAAAAACTCTTACACCGTAATCCATCTACAAAACGATTTGACATCTCATTATTAAATGACCATTATGGTACCACTAATTACTACATAACTAACTAAATAACTAATATTACCTAATAAGTCAACTGTGTCGTCAATAACAAATCATCGTTACCAAACTAAATAACTTAATAACTAATATTACCTAATAACTAAATAACTAATAGGTACGTAACTAAATAACTAACAGTACCTAATAAAATCCGAATAACTAATAATCGTTAACTAATTAACTAATACCTAAACAACTAATAATCGTAAAAACTAATAATTCAATATCTAAACAACTAATAAAAACAAATAAATAACTAAACAACTAATAATTCAATCACTAAACAACTAATAACTAAATAACTAATAATCGTAATAATTCAATAACTAAATAATACAATGACAAATAAATAAATAACTAAAGAAATAATAAAAACTTATTAATATTTACTACAAATAAATAATTTAAACGACAAAGTAAACAAAATTACCGCGGGAACGAATGCCGGAGACGCGGCCGAGGGCGCGGTCGCCGGGGGCGCGGGAGACGACGCGGTGGCGCGGACGGCGGTTGCGGGCGGCGGCGTCGCAGCGGGTCGCGGCGGGGCGCGGCGAGGCGCGGCCGGGGCGCCCGGAGGGCGGTGGGGCGCGGCCGGGGCAGCCGGGGGGCGGTGTGGCGCGGCCGGGGCGGCCGGGGCGCGGCGGAGCTCCTCCGGCGGCGCGGGGACGGCGCGGGGACGACGGGGGGCGCCGGGGCGAGGCCGGGGCGCCCGGAGGGCGGTGGGCCGCGGCCGGGGGAGCCCGGGGCCGGTGGGGCGCGGCCAAGGCTTCTCCGGCGGCGGACGAGGCGGCGGAGGCGGCGGAGGCGGCGGAGGCGGCGGACGAGCAAGAGACAGACGGGCGGGGGCGAGGCCGGGGCGCGGCTTATATTTAAGCCGCGCCCCGCCGTGACCGGTGGCGGGGTACACCCCGCCATGATCGGTGGCGGGTTAGGCGTACCCCGCCACCCATCATGGCGGGGTACGCCCCGGGTGCCCGCCACGTCACCACGCCACGTCGGAGGTGTACCCCGCCACCATGCATGGCGGGGTTCAGTGCATTTGCCCCGCCATGCATGGTGGCGGGGCCAAACGGGTTAGATTTAAAAAATTTTTGAAACATGGGTTAAATTTAAAATTTGTTTCAAATTTGGGCTAAAAATAAAAAAAAAATTCTCCATATGGACCTGATCTTCTGGATTAGCATTAGCTGGTTCCTCCACAGCAACTATCGTCAATGCATCTGAATCTTTTGAAGTGCTTGTACTATTCTTAAAAAATTTATAAAAGGCCCCTTTCTGTGATTCTACCAAAGCATCTATTCGCTTTTTCTTCATTCTATTGTCGTGGCCAGAGGATATTTTCTTGACGATATGGTACTGTTAAAATTTAGAAACAATTAGTAACTAGTTTTATGAAGTAAGGATCACGTGAGAAACAACTAGTAACTAAATTTAAGAGTCGTACATTCGTACCTTGCTGCAGCCTGCTGGAACTGCTGCCTGCTGCGAAGCCGAACAGAGATGAAGGAATAGGGGATCAGGACATCAGGCGATCAGCCGATCAGGGAACGCCGCGTCGCCGCCTGGGGCCTGATCAGCGTTGCTTCTCTGCTGTGCTCTGCTAGAACGCACGCGGCACGCCGCCAGGCCCCTCACGCGCCCGGCCACGCCGCACAAGCAGGAAAGGAAAGTTCGCGACTCGCGCAGTCGATCGCGGCCTAACGGGGACGGGGAAACGGGGAGTCAGATGCTTATCGTATTCAAGCCTGATCGTATTTCCCTTCCTACTGTTACTACATACTACTACTAAGGTCATTCTCAATGGAGTTTCATCAGAGTTTTATGGGTATTAATTATGCTGATGTGGCATCATATTAATAACGAGAGATGATAAGAGTTTCATTAGAGTAGAGAGAGTTTCATGGGGATGAAACTCTTCTGTACTGTTTCCAAAATCTGAATGTGTTGGAAACAGTAACATGAAATCCCCGCTGAGACTGGCCTAATATATACATACCTAGGGGCCCATCCAATTCCCAGGCCTGGGACCTCTGTCCCTCACCCTCCCCCCGGGGGCTGTTAGGGTCCGAGCGACCGGACCGAACCCTGCGCCAATTTTCCCACAGCCCCGCGCTCGCAGCATGCCCCGCCGTCCCGCACTCGCAACGCCGATTTTCCCGCCCTCCCGCGCTCGCAGGTACCCGACGCCGATATTTTTTCCGCCGGAGAATTTTTATCCTATGTGCTTCTTTCTCTACCTAAAGAAATAACAAACATTCACAAAATAGTAAAAAATAGTGAGGATGAAAGGGTTTGAACCAAAGACCCCATGATTTAGGATGTCATTCTTCTACCACTACAACATATTAATGTTGCGAAAGATATGAAATATTCTCATTATTAAACCATATCAAATAAAAAAATTAGAGTAAAATCCATCACCGGTCCCTAAACTTGTACCGCTGTATCATCCCGGTCCCTAAACTCGTAAATTGACCGTTTAGATCCTCAAACTTGTTCATATGTGTCATCTCGGTCCCTAAACTTGTTCGGTTGTGTCATTCCGGTCCCTAAACTTGGAAATCACCCGTTTAAGTCCTCAAACTTGTTCAGTTGTGTCATCCCGGTCCCTAAACTTAGTTTTGAGTCTCATCTGGGTCAAAACAGAGCGATCTAAAAACTCTATATCAAAAATTAATTCATAACTTTTTCATATGAGCTCGAATGAAGGCAAACTTTTTGATATAGAATTTTTAGATCGCCCTGTTTTGACCTAGATGGGACTAAAAACCAAGTTTAGGGACCGAAGTGACACAACTGAACAAGTCTGAGGACCTAAACGGGTGATTTTCATGTTCAGGGACCGGGATGACACAACTGACAAGTTTGAGGACCTAAATAGTCAATTTGCGAGTTTAGGGACCGGGATGACATAGCCAAACAAGTTTAGGGACCGGTGATGGACTTTACTCAAAAAATTATATCACACACCATCTTCATATGTACTATATAAATGCTAAAAAATAATCATGGAGCATCAAAATACATCAAGAACATTATATATATATATATATATATATATATATATATTATGTGAACATCACAAAATTTAACACAGAACATTACATGTATACTATGTAAACATCACAAAATACATCATTCAAAAAACATCATAGAACATCACATAATACATCATAGAACATCATTGTATACTACGTAAACATCACATGTATACTACGCGAACATCACAACATAAATTATAGAACATCACATGTATACCACGTGAACATCGTAAAAAAACATCACAGAACATCACATGTATAACACGTGAACATAAAAAAACATAGAACATCACAAATAACATAATAGAACATGACATTATATACCACATGAATGTCGTAAAATACATCCTAAAACATCACATCTATACTATATACATGGAATATAGAAAAAAAAAATTAAACATGAAAAATAATTATGTAAGGTAAAATAGAAAAATAGAGAATAAAAAATCTATAGAGAACATAAAGAAAAAAGAGAAAAGGAAAAAGAAATAAATACAAAAAAGAATAAAATAAAACAAACATAATAATAAATTATAGTAAAAACAAAAATAAATAAATAATAAAATTATAAAAAATGAAAAGAATAGTGAAAAATCACATGAAACGAAAAATAAACAAAAATAAAATTTGAAGAAAGGAAATAAAAAAGAAAATGAAAACAGAAAATGAAAAAGAATTAAAAATTAAAAATTAAAAAGAATAATAAAAAATTACATAAAACAAAAAAATATAAATAAAAATGAAGCACAAAAAGAAAAAAGAAGTAAAGAAAAGGAAAAGAGAAAGAGAAAGAAAAAGAAAAGAAAAGAAACTAAAAGAAAAGGAAAAGAAATGAAAGAATAAGAAAAAAAGAAAGAAAAAAAAAGAGAAACTAACGCACCTTGGGGTCTGCGGAACCGCTGATTCCCGTGCGCCGCAGTTCCCGCGTGTCGTCTGATTCCCGCGCACCGTCGTTGACCAACTTGGAGGCTCGCTCGGTGTTTGGTAAATGGAAAGTATTTCTTCGAACTGTTTCTCTTCGGAGACCGGAGGATTTCATCGTACTAAACGGTAACTGTTCTCTAGAGAAATTGGAGAATTGCTACCACGTTCTCCTAGTAAACAGAAAACAGATAAACATGTTTCACACGACAATTAAAATCAATTTCTCTCTAATTTTTTTCTTTGAGAAACCGAATCCCTATCCCCACTAAACGGGTTCAAAAGTTGCAGGGCAAAACTTAGCCGTCCATTTGAGTCAAAAGCTTAAAATATAGTGCCGTTTCGGCTTGGGATCTCTGGCTACCAAATTAAGCTGCCTTGGAAATTCCAAGTTGGAATCGCACACGACGATGAAGGCTGAGCAGCAGGAAGACAGGCTACTGACAGAACCATCGTCAAATTCGCTTCGATCGGATCCCTGACACCAAACTCGCGCGAAGAGGCCTAACAGATTGTACGGGTATATCCGTAAATGTGACTGGTAGCACCGTGTGTGTGCATCAAAATTTTAGGACTATGGCCATTAAACTTTTCCCATATTCTTGTCTGGATCCATGAACTGATTGATCATTGGGCACTTATTCCAAGTGGTTTATTCTCAGTTCACTCTATGTCCAATCATCCCAATCTGATAATCTAGTTACTTCAACTTTTCAAGTGGTTCATTTTGAATTCACTCTAGAAGTCTACATCCAATCATGTACCTAAATTCACACTTTAAACGAATCATTTTAAGAGTTCATAGAGCCAAACGAGAATACACCAAAAGTTTAGAAATAGATGGTGCATTTAACTCTTTTACGATCGAGGGTTAGCTTAATTCGACCCAAGTGAGATCAAAATTCTTTGTGCTTGTATTGACGATGGTGTTTCTTTGATCTTACGCGGTAGATGGATTGAACAAGCATCATATGACTATAGATCCATTGGCAACAGCGGAGGGGTGGGGGTGGGGCTAAAGGGGTCCCGGCACCCCCAACCCTCGTAAGCCCTCTATATTATACCCCATCGATTAGCTAGTTGTTAGTTTAACTAGCTAGATAATACTATTCATGTGTTGATTTCTTGTCCTTTCTACATATTAATTTCTAGTATCATCTTATATAATTAAGCATTAGTTCTTTCTATTAGGCTTTTTATCTCTTTTGTTCTTTTACTATTATGTACTAAACATCTAGTTCGTCCTCATAGTACACCTGTAATTAGCTAGTTAATTATAAGTAGTAATTTGTTTGTTTGCTCCTCTGAAATGATCTCCAATAATATGTACATTATTTGGGATTAGCCTTCCTGTTATCTTACTTATCTTTTTTATTCTTGTTATTACTGTATTACCGTGATTCTTTTTCTAGCCTAAGAATCATATTAATCACAGTAAAGTTATAGATCTAGAGCTAATTATTTTTGTTCTATTTTTCTTTATAATAGTGTAGTGTCTTTTTAGTTTTTCAACTTTGTTTTGGTATGTATAGTCTTGTCGTGTATGTATTTAGACATGTATGATTATTGTTGGTTTGAACGATCGGCTAAATCCTGGCTTTGCCTCTGTCCATTGGTGACACTAGATAGCAGCAGAACTTATGTTTTTGTCCTTCTGAAATAGGCTGCTGGTAATCTCTGCTGCATGCATTTTTCACAGAGCAGGTTGATGCATCCAAAGATCATCGGAACGGGCTTGAGTTGCCACATGTATCGGGATCTACAATTAAAAAAAATCCAACAATTGAGTTGGGGGCGTTGTAAACCGAAGGTATTCCGTCTGCTTGCAGCTTATTAATACGTCCTAACTCCTAGTCAAATGATAAATACGTTTTCAGGTACTATTATAAGGCCTACTGCTTTGAAAAAATGGGATCGGAATAGAATAGAACCCATTTGTCAAACATTACAATGACGTGTACTATATGCTTGCATTTTCTGCCTAGTTTTTAGTATAAGTCTCTTGTGTTTCTCATGTTGTACGCCTGGTAGTACTAAGGGCACCCCCAACCGGGGCAGCACGAGCTGTTAGCCCCGAGGTAAAAGGACAGGTACAGGTCGGTACACGTCTGAAGTTGTCTTCTGTCAGCAGCAAAGCCCCATCGCAGGCAGCTGTGAACTGTTCGTAACTTTTTCCCATCACGTCCCTTTCTCCTGTCAACTACTCGTACTTTTTCTTCTTTGAACCACACTCCCCACACATCCTGCTAATGGCCTCATGCTTTTAACTGACAAGGCTACTACCTCCTCTGCAGGCGACTCTACACGTCTGCGAGGCTATTGACCAGCTCGACGTGAATGTTTTGTGTCAGCATGGACCCTAGGGCAGTACGCCACGTCCCTGTGTTGGGGAAGCCCTTAGGTGCCAGAAGTCTGAATGCGCTGCATCTTGATTCAGACTTTCAGAGATGGACTGGACAGTGGATTGAAATGACACTGCTGATTGGCTTGATCTGCTTGACCTGGCACCCGTTATGCGCATTCTCACGAGATCGTCGTCACCGCAACCGGTCAATTTTCCAAGATTGTAGAGACCTGAATTGAAGCCAAGAACCCAATAATGTATAAACTGAATAAGCTCAGAATACCACATAGTATGCTGCACATACGCAGAAGTTGCTTTGCCTGCTTATTCACCTAAACCTTGTGAATTGTAGGCTCACACACTTTATCTGTTCGTTTCTTTTTGGCGGATTAGTCATTCCAGCCCCTCAAACACGATGCTCAATTTGGTTTTTGAACTATCAAAGACTTTCGGTTCTCAAACTTTACTTTGGTCTTAGAGCTATAAAAAAATGCCATTTTGGAACCCAGACTTCCCTCCAAGCTCATTTGCATCCCTAAACAATCATAGTAGCTGTTTCAATCAAACTTTCTCCACTAGTAGAGAAAGAACTTACGGTTTAACATATTAGTCTTGGCTAGAATTAGACCCGGAACTAAGGTGAGCATTAGTCCTGGGTCCAAGTTTCTTGATGTCAGAAGACATTTAGTCCCGGTTGATATTACTAACCCGGACTAAAGGGTATATATTAATCTAGGTTGGTGTTACTAACCCGGACTACGATTGATAACACCAACCCGGACGACTAAAAGGTGACTTTTTAGTCCCGGTTGGTGTCACTAACCCGGACTAAAGGTCTCTCACCCGGGACTAAAGGTTCCTCACGGGTAAATTCAAAATGAGAGTGCCCAGGACATTGTCACATGTGTTGTGCAGTTGAGTTGATAAGGAAGCTACGCGCGAAGCGAGAGATCCTGGGTTCAAATCTCACGCACCGCGAGAGAGGTTTCCAGGATTTAAATTATTTTTTTCAGTTTGATGATTGTATCCTTTCTGTCTGATAGTTTGTATACTGATTATAGTAAACTCAGATCCAGGTTTGCAGTCAAATGCATACCATGTGGATGTTTCTTTTGAAATGGGTAAACTCTTTTTTCTTAGACTGTCTCCAACAGTCGGTACCCAAACACGAGACGCATCCCGTGGTTTTGGGTAGCGCAAGTAGAAGGGCTAGTGACCCAAAACGAAGCTTCTCCAACAACCAACGCATTCCCAATCTCCCCCGCCTCCCCCCGGCGCCCTGCTCCGGCGAGCCTTGTCCACGCCCGCCCTGCCCCGGCTCGACCGTCGCGCGTTGCGAGGAGCGCGAGGAGGAGGCAGAGGTCTGCGGCCGCGGCGGGGCTTGGAGGCAGAGCTTTCGAAGCTCGCCCACTCCCTCCCTCCGGCGCCCGAATCTCCATCCTGCTCCCTCCGTCGCGAGATCTCCGGCTGTCCGCGCCATGGTCGCCGCCTCCGGCCTCGCGCTGCCGCGGGTGGCCGCACCCTTCCTCCGATTCACGCCGCCGGCTCCGGTGCTGCGCGTCCATCGTCGACGATGGCGTGGTGTCCGCAGCGGCCTCCAAGCCCCGCCTCCGTGGCCGAGCTCCGCCCTGGCTGCTCCCCTCCGGCGAGCCCAGCTTCGGATCGAGGAAGAGGAAGAAGCTTCGGACGACGGCGGTGCTCGGGACGGAGCTCGCAGGCGCCGGCCACTCTCTCCCCTCTCTCCCTCCTCCCCTGCCGGCGTTCGAGCCCGTCGAGCTCGGCCTCGGGTTCCGTCTCGCTGAGGTCGAGCTCTACGGCGACGTCGGCAGCGTTCTCGCAAACCACGGCGGCGGCGGCGGCGCGGGCCCCAACTGCGGCGGCGAAGGGAGGCTGAGGGAGGAGCTCGTGGGGCCCCCAATTGCGCTCGTCGGAGGTCGCAGGGTTCGCCGGAGCACCTCCACCGGTCGGAGAGGGAGGAGTGGCACCGGGATGGGAGGCGCCCGAAGCTGCTCGCCGGCTGAGAGAGGGAGAGAAGACGCGAGCGGGCCACCACCGCTCGTTTGCGTCACGAGGAGAGAGGAGATGCATTTTGCCTATCGTTTGGGCTGGTACATAAAATGGGTCAGGTGTATGGGTCATCCGTTGGAGGGTGATTTAGGCAGGCAAAAACACTGTGGGAGGGGTCTTGTTGGAGACAGTCTAGGTGGCGTTTGGACTGTGGGAAATGAGGCCTGGGACAGGGATACGAGGCTAGATGGAGACCATATCTAGTGTTTGGTTCATGGGTAAGGGAAATGGCGAGGGAAATGGATAGGGAAATGCATACCCACTGGTGGAGGTGGGTTACGCCTGGGTTATGGCGTCGGCCGTCGGCGACGAACGGCGCCCGAACCTGCACAGCTGCTGCTTGCCTCGCGCCTGGGCCGTCGCCGGAGCCACTCCTCGCCACGCACCCAGGCAGCCGCCAGATCCACCTCGCTCTGATGCGGGTGCAGCTACTCAACCCGCAGGGCTGCTCACGTCGCGGCTGAGCCAGATCCAACACTGGTGTCCGCGCTTGCTCGTGGGCCTTCATCTGGCGGTGATTGAGGACCATGGGCAGGAGTATTGCTGGAGCAGATGTTGAATCAGCCGGAGAAAGGAGCTGCGCACGTCTCGGCGTTGGAGCAGAGATAGTGCAAGTGCAGAGGATACGGAAGTTTTTGTTTTGATTTTTTTATTTACGGTGGCCCCACGGAGTAACCCTATCCCAAAGCCAAATAATCCAAACATGGGTTACGGAAGAAATATCATCATCTCTTTCCCTACCCCACCTCTTGCCATATCCCTATCCCATACCACATGAGTATTCAGTTTGTATTACTATATTTTTTAAAAAAACTTCCAAGCTTTCTATTCACAACTGATCCCCGATCATCTCTAATCACATATCCCCATCCGCCAGCTTTCTCTCTTTGATCAAATGCCCCATCTGAATTTATTTCCAGAACATCTTCAGGAGGTTTCGTCCCCTTGCATCTCTGACGAAAATCCGGCACAGCTCCAACGTCCCGTGTTGTCTGAAACTTATCAGCTTGAGAAAACAGTCATGAACGCTATCTCCATTGCTGACCGACGGATGCCTTCTTCTCTGTAATTGTTTCGTTCAACCCACCAGAGCCATAACAGCATTACAACCACAGAGAGGATCTTCTCAAACTAAAAAAAAACTTGGCCCGCGGGTGGGCAGAAGCCCCCATGACTTTGCGCATAGGTAGAAGACCTTCTCACACAGGCCGAGAAACCCCCGAACCCCATGCCTCACCCTTACACAGAGGCCTGTTACCCCGTAAGTGGGCCGGTCCATTTATTTGTGCTTTGGAAAACGCGGGACAGGTGAGGGAGTTTTTTTTTTTCTGCACAGACTGCCGACCTCCAGCATACCACGACGGAGACGCTGCCAACCGAGCTGAAGCTCGTCCGCATCTTCTCAATCTAGTGGAGCACCATTGGATTCTTCTTGCATCTTCCTTAGGCGAGCATCTGCCTCTAAGCCAGGGAGCAAACCGATGTGCCTGGCAGCAAATTGAGCCACGACTTCTTTCCGGCTGCTGTGCGATGACGTACGTATGAGTGGAGGTCTGCATCGTGCGTCGGTACAGGCCGACTGCACCTAATTTTCTTCCTGTCACACAGCCCAGTCGCCCGCACGTACAATATGACGCGTGCTTGGTCCGTCCTGCGCTCCAGCATCCAGCCCAGCCAGGCGTTTCACCCATAGGGGCTGATGGGTCGCCCATCGTCGGCATGCACCACACGCGATCCGACTGTCACTGGAAAGCTGCCATGGCAAAAGCAATCACAGTATCACGCCAAAGTCATATGGTACGGTATCCATGTGCCAAGCATGCATGCCCGGCCCCGACTTTCGTGGGCGCGCCTCGCTGGTGGTACGTACGTGTCATGGTACGGTATCCATGTGCGTATACACTGATGTCGTCGTCCCTGTCCATGTATACGTACGTCGTCATACGACTTGCATTGCTAGCTACGGGTACGGGGTACGTACCTGGCTATAGGCACGCAACCACCAAGCGAGGGGCCGACCGGCCGGCCGAGCGCGCACTGCCGGCCTCTCGTCGTACGTAATCTATTAAGGTACAAAACGTACGCACGTACGTATCAGGGTTGAAATGAATGCCCGCTAGTAGGGTACGTAGATAAGTGGTGTATGTGATTTGCTGATTTCCAAGTCGAGGCTATCATATATGTACACAGCACTCACAATTTTTACTGCCGCTCGCTCGCGCTCTCTGAATCTTTGTGCTTCAGCAACAAGGGAAAAGAATGCCACGGCCATCAGCCATATAATCACTACTCTAGATGCATAGATCATATCGCTGCTAGCTAGATCCAAACCATGCATCACTATACAAATCAGACCTGTTAGAGTATTCAGCAGTGATGGGTTATTGGGCTTATCTATCACCATTGGTTCTCAGACCCCGACACTGAACGGTCAAAGCTAGACCCGACAGTCATACGATAAGCTAGGGTCACTTCCATGTCAAGCCTCTCTCTCCGGCACGACAGTGGGAGTTTTTTTTTTTTCGCGACCGGGTTGTATGCCCGTTTTTCATTAAGAGGGAGAGAAATACAGGTTCATACAGCTGGCCACGATGCCGGCGAACTAGGCGAGTGGCCTACGATCGACACGGCGAGAGATCCTACCTCTACTGGATCTAGTTATATGATTACATGTTGTTTACATGTTGCGACCAAAGAAGCTCCACCGCAGCTCTCAGCGCGTAGCCAGCGAGCGCCCAGAGCCTGCTCCCTCCTTGACCGGTGCGCGCACACGTTCCTTAGTCAGGAACTCACGCACAGCCGCGCGACGCGCTCTCATGTTAAGTCCTCGCACATTCCAGACGAACAGATTGTGTCCTATCATGGGTTCAAACGATGGTGCGACCGTCGACTGGCTCCCTAGGCGGCGCGAACGGCACCGAGTGCGCGCTGCATCCTGCCCGGGAAAAGCACCTGCATAGCCTCACGTGCCGTCGGCGAGAGCGGCTTCCGGAACGCGGTGTGGAATTCATCGAACGATGCCTCATCCGGCTCCTTCGTTTCGACCTGTAGACCGAGCTTCTTCATCATCACTTTTCGTGCTTGCGCTTCCGGCTTGGCTTCCCTGAATTTGCTCTTGTTGGCAAGGCGTATGCTCCGCCTGGGTGTCCAATCTTCATCGTCGGTGTTGTCCGCGGCCTTGGTGCGTCGCAGTTTGGGCGTGGACACGACTGGCTGTGGCAGCGGCTTCCGGAAGCGCGCAACGAATTGTGCCCTGTCCAACGCAGGCCCAACAACGGCCTCGCAAGGTGCCGCGTCCGCGGCCTCACACGCCCCCAGGGTATCCTCGGCGCACGGCGAAGACGGCCCAGAGCTATTTTCGTCGTCTGGCTCTGAAAGGTAGATATCGTTAGGGTGCAGTGTGGGCACGTGGCCCGAGTCTTCTTGGTTGCTGGGCTCGAACAGGAATGACGGCCCATCCTCCGTGGTCCAGAGGCGCTTGCAGCGGCCCATCAGCAGCTCATCCTCCTCATGCAGCAAGGGCGCGCTGCCGCGGCGCACACCTCCAGAGACCTGGTAACGCCACGGGTCCCGGTCAATAGACTGAATCGGGGCAGGGCGCACAGCAGTAGCTTTCGGCGTGGCGCAGATACACGCCTCCTCCTGCATTGGGTCTGCGGCCAGAATCTTGACAGGAGAGTGTGAGCGTGGCGCCCAGCAGACGGAGTCAACTTCTTCGGCCATGGGCGCGACGACACGCGTCCCACTCATCGCGGGAATCCTGCTGGCATCCGGGGCGCAGGGTATGGCAACGCGCGGCGACGTGATGGGGCAGCAGAACAGGCCCACCATGATGGTGCTGCATTGCTGACGTGGCAGGAAGGCCGGCCCGTAACCATAGCCCAGCCTCGGATCGCCGTCTCCGCCGTATCGCATGGTCCGCGGCCGCGATCCCGCGCCGCCACGGTCGGTGAAGCCCGGCCAGTCCCGGCTTGCGGAGGGCGCCGAGGGACCCACGACACCGTCCGCGGCTGTTGCTGTGGTCGCACCAGTAGCAGTTAGGGCCGCGCTGGAGCCCGGCGCATCACCATGCGCCCCCGAGGGGCACGCAATGGTGGCGGGCTCAACGGCGGGCACATCCGGAGCCGCGAGGTCAGGTGTGGCCTCCGGTGTCGGCGGCCCGCAGCAAGGGGGAACTGAGGGCGATCTGCCAGTGGACGCCGAGGTAGCCGAGGCAGTGTCCGAGGGGGAGGCCGGTCTAGGCGAGCCGTGCCGCCTGCGTGGACGACCATGACGGTGGGCACGCCGACCAGGCGAACGACCACGCTTGCCATCGCCACCACGTACACGCCGCGGACAGTCACGCACATGGTGGCCACCATCGAGGCAGCGGAAGCAGCGCGGCGGACTCGTGCAAACAGCCTTGACATGACCCTCGGCGAGGCAGTTGAAACACCTGCCCACGAGATCTTCCGGCACGGGTCGCCGCGGCACGGGGGCGCGCCTCCAGCGACGGCGGCTCTGCACCTCGCGGAAGCCGTCAGCATCCGGCACAACCGACATGCGCGGTGGATGAACGATAATCGACGCGAGGCGCCTTTCCGGTACCGGCGTGGGGCGGCGCCCATCCGCCATGGACGCCCCCCGACGTGGGCACCGACGGCGGCGCCGGCGCTGTCTTCTCGTGCGCACGGTCGACCCCACGACGGCCACGTTGTCGGTGTAGGAAGCCTCCGAGTCAGAGAAACGCAGCCTTGCTCTAGATCCACCCGGAGAGCCAACGAAGGGCTCAGCGTCGGGGTCCAGGGAGCTCGCCCAAAGCACGCAGGCGGCATTTGCCGCGGCCGCGAGGGGAGGGAGGTTGAAGCCGGCGGGACTAGCCTCGACCTCGTCCGCCCAGGAGAAACGGGAGAAGGAACCAGGTTCCATGGTGCGGTGGACGGCGGCCCCGGGGAAGGAGCCGGCGTTGGATGGTGTGGGTGGACGGCGACGCCGGGGTGGCCGTCGGCGGCGAGGGCAGCCTCTCTATGAACCCAAATTGGCTGTTGCGTTCTCGGTGCGCCGCTTTCGTTTGGTGGGCATGCACTGAACTGCAGTGGCTGCCCCCATCGCTATTTCTCAAGGATTTTGCAGGATGAAGAAGACGAGAACGAGCTCAGCTCACCTCGCCACTGCCGGGCATGAGGGGCTTGCCGAAGAACATCTCGGCGAGGAGGCAACCCGCGCTCCAGAGGTCGATGCCGACGCCGTAGCTGGTGGAGCCCAGGAGCAGCTCGGGCGCGCGGTACCAGAGCGTCACCACGCGGCTGGTGAGCGGCTGCCGGCGGCCGGCGCCGTAGTAGTTGGCGAGGCCGAAATCGCCGATCTTGAGCACGCCGTGGCGGTCGATCAGCAGGTTGGAGCCCTTGATGTCCCGGTGCAGGATGCCGCACTCGTGGCAGTGCTGCAGCCCCGCGAGCAGCTACAGTGGGAGTATAATACTCGTTGCCAAGTCCATGGCTTCAACTCGGCAATAATATAATCTTCATTTTCTATCTTTTTGTTGATAATTTTATTACTGTATTTTAAATAGATGTTACTGTCTAATATTTTATATTTGAGAGGGTTAGGGCCGGAGCATCTATTTTAAGCGTTGTGTAACGGGAGGAGGGGGTGCAACTTGGGTTTGGTTATTTGACTCCGATCAAGTCGTACGTGAGGCATCCCCCTATTGAGATCAACCCAACAGTGATGACCTATCTGAGTTAGGACGGCACCTACTCGACATTGCTTGCTTGTGGAACCTGCTCCTCAACTCGACCCGCACTAGCTCCCTGCCACCACGCGTTTCGCTCCTTGTTCCCGTCCCAGTCACTCCTCGCTGGCGTCCTCTCCAACCTCGCTGCGACCGCCGTCTCCACGGGGTGAAGGAGAGGGTTCGGCTCGCCCGAGAAGGCCGTGAGTCTCCGTGCGCTCGATCGAGGGTATCGACAATCGAGTCAAGACGTGTATGCTTGCCCGCGCTATGGTTTAGAAGACATGGAGGTTTGGAGGAGATGAGATAGTCGTGGCCATGGTTCTAGATAAGGATTGAAGGATGGGTGCGAGGGTAGAAAGAGCAATTCATAGGACGTTTTAATACTGTCATAGTCTGTTTGGGACGTTGGGCCAAACTAAAAAGTAAAGACAATGGTATGGAAGGTGTCTAAATTTAAGAATCAATGACAGCGAAGAAAAACACATTTGCTAATGGTCAACCGGTTGTTTTAAGGGAACCTAGCAACCAAATTATCCACCGTTAGATTTGGTAAGCATGGTAATAAATAGCGGTGGTACCGGCCGTAATTGCACCCGCAATAGCGGTAGCGGTCCATTGCCACTACCGCTAGCGCTCTGAACTTTGTATCTTGGAACTTTGCGGCCGCAATTTTAAATAGTAGGCCGATATTGCGGCTGTAATTGCGCGTAGCAGGCCGCAGTAACATGGAAACAAATATCCCTAATTAGTCCACCATACTATGACTCACACCTCAAATTCAAATACTCACGCATCGGCTGTGAAACTTAAAATTATTCATGATATATGCACTTAAAATTATTTATACCCATTATTCATGATATATGTACTTAAAATTATATAGGACTATCAGGGTGTCGTTATTGGAACTTATCGTTCGCAATATCGTCGCTATCCACAATCCGCTACCTTAACGCTAATCCGCTATCAACCCGCTATACGTTATTTAGTACCGGTAAGTGAGCGGCCAGATCCAACAAAGGTTCGTGCTCCTGTGCAGGGGTGTGGCCGGAGGCCGGCAGCTTCAGGGACGACGGCATGGGCTCGGCGCCGGCCGGGTGGCGGGGAATCTGCCAGGACCAGCAAGCCTCTGACGACGCGCAGGTTAGCTGCAACGGGTCTGTCTCCCCTCCGCCCTCCCCTCGCTCTTTGCTTCGCTCGCACCCCATCCATGCCGTGGAGCTGCTGGAAGCTGCCTCAGGTCTCAGCCGCCGTGCGTTTCATTAACCTGTGAGCCTTCGTTGGCACCGTCGTGGCTTACCTGCTACCCAAGCCAGAGTAGTAAACAAACAACCACGCGTCCACGCCATTATCCTTGTGGGGGTTTCTGCTCCTGTGCATAATTTGTGATTAATTTGATGACATTTATGAATAATTTGACATATATTTTTCTGATGTCTGGATTCAATAGAAATAATTTGTAATTATTGGCATATATTTGTGTTATTCGCGAATTACGTCACTCTATCCAATAAATTACACTGAAGAAATCATTGTAAACATAGTAACAAGGCGGTGTAACTATAACTATAAGACAGTGTTTTTGCATAGGCAAAATCTGGTTGTTAGAAAGAGCTAAAACAACTCGTTGTTGGCGAGACAGATCTAAGAAAAACTATAATTTTAGATGACATATAAAGGATGGTTATAGTAGGCTTTTATTAGGCATAGAGTGGAGTTAGTTTTGATAGAGCGGAGGAGTCCTGCACAGCCTAAACTATGCAGGAGTATTATAAGTAATAAAAAAACATATATAGGAGTAGAAAAGAAAAAGGCAAGGCATCCCAGTCCAATGCAGCATCCAACCCGAGGCATCATCACTAGTTGTTTGCTTGCCCCGGAAAAAGTCTGTTTGTCTGCTACTCTGCAGTCCGTGATAGTCCACCCATCTCGTCGAAAGCAACCGTAACCAACAGCCTTGCGCCTTGTTTAGATGCACATGAAAAGTTAGAATTTTTTCACTCTCTCTCCATCACATCAATCTTTGGACCCATGTATGAAATAGTAAATGTAGATAAAAATAATAACTAATTACACAGTTTAGTTGGAAATCACGAGATGAATCTTTTGAGCCTAGTTGGTCCACGATTAGACAATATTTGTCAAATAAGACGAAAGTGGTACTATTTATCGGGTTGAAATTTTTTTAGCATCTAAACGAGGCCTTGGTTGCCTCTTGAAGTCTTGACCCAACACAAGGCAACAACGCCCCACATTTCCGTCGGTTCTGCAGAATCCATGGACCTGCTATATATAACCTCGCTTTGCCGTTTGCACAGCCACACCACCCATGCCGTGCTGCCATGCCACCCCCACGCAGCGGCAGAGGCAGAGCCACCGCTTCCATTACATGACCTCACGTCCGTCCGCGCGCGGTGTGGTCGCACTGCTACGGCACCGCCCAACGCCATACTTGCCGCCTCCTCTTTCCTCCTGCGGTCGTGCCGTCCTCTCGTCGTAGGTCTAGTCCAGGCCTCTTCTTCATGGCCGTGCACGCGCAGTACCTGTCCCATGCCTTCCCCCATGACCACCGCGGCGCCATCAGGTTCGTCTCCCGATCCCCTCTTCTCCCTCTCCCTGTCTCTCCTATTTATTCATCCTCAATGAAACCGCCACAGCGCGTCTTCTTGATTCCATTCATCACCCCTGCGTTGTGTTCCATAATCCACAGGCCGGCGCTGGATAACGCAACGAGCGCGTCCGCGTTCCTCGGCGAGCCCCGCGGCGGCCACCCGCTTGCCGCCGCGGTGGGCGGTGGTAACACGGTGCTCAGCGACCTCACCTGCAACAACAGCAGCAGCTACGACAACAACGGTTGCTTCTTGCCGAGGAAGCGCGCGAGGGTCGGCGACGTGGCCGGCGCGGGCTTGATCATGGACCTGCAAGGCCAACGAGCTCTGCTGCCGCCAGTGCCGCCGCCCGCGGGAGACGTGCAGAGCAGGCTGCTCTGCTCTGCCGCCGCGTCCACCAGCGGGCGCCCGACCGCCAGCGTCGCGCCGGTGTCGCAGGGCCTCCTGTCGCACCTCTACCGCCACGGCGTCGAGATTGACGCGCTCGTCCGCATCGAGGTTCGTTGATTTTCTCCCCCAACATGAATCTGGTCGTGTCGCGAATGGCGTCTCATATATTTGGAGTCGCCGTGCAGAACGAGAGGCTGCGAGCGGGGCTGCAGGAGGCGCGACGCCGGCACGTCCGAACGGCGGTGTCGGCGGTGGAGCGCGCGGCGGCGCGGCGCCTGCGGGCGGCCGAGGCCGAACTGGAGCGCGCCCTGGTGCGCAACGCGGAGCTCGACGCGAGGCTCCGGCAGACCGAAGCCGAGGGGCAGGCGTGGCAGGACATCGCCAGGTGCCACGAGGGCGTCGCGGCGGGCCTACGCGCCACGCTCGACAACCTCATGCAGACGCAGTCGCCATGCGCCGGCGCGGGCGCGGACGGCGACGCCGAGGACGCGCAGTCGTGCTGCTTCGAGCAGGAACAGGAGCATGGCGCCGAGGCGTCCGGCGGTCGGCGGACGAGGGCGTGCAGGTGGTGCGGCGAGGCGGAGGCGTGCGTGCTGCTGCTGCCGTGCCGGCACCTGTGCCTGTGCCGCGGGTGCGAGGCGGGCGTCGGGGCGTGCCCCGTGTGCGCGGCCACCAAGAACGCCTCGCTCCACGTCCTACTGCACTGACCTGAACCTGATCACGCGCGGCGTGGCAACGCCAACGCATGGGCGCGTCAAGACAATCTCATGGAGGAAAATCTGCAGGCAACGAGGAGGAACTGCATTGCTCGAGGGAACTGATCTGACCAGAAAGAGCACGCCACGCAACCTGAAAGAAGGCCATTAGAGATGGATGACGTAGGCTGGCATGCAGCACAAAGAAATGAAGAATGGGTTGTCTCGAGTTGCTTGCTGGTCATCGCCTCGATCGAGCGGACGTCAACACTGCTGCTACGGGAAACGACGCAGTCACACCTGCTAGTAGGTGAAGCAAGCCTTCATAAAAGGGCGATACCTTGTGTACGTGACATCGAACGTGGCATGTACGACTTCTCTAGGAAATTTGGGAGGAGTAGTGGAATACAGTGTTTCCAAATTCCAAGCCTCAGCTTGTACAGATACACTATCTTCTTCGTAGCAAAGCGAGATGATATTCTATATAAATATCTAGTTCCGCATTTCCAAATTCTGTGATCAAATTCTCTGCGACGACCTTGTATCGTTCCAACGTGCATCTGCTCTTTTAACATTAAACAGATGGCTGCTTGCATTGATTTCGGTTCAACGTGCCATCTGCCATCTGCTATCGATACATGTGACGGACCGATCGATCGCTGTTGCAACCTGTTACTTTGGATTGTAGGGCGGTCGACGAAGGGAAGCCTAGTAGTAGAAAAGTTTGCAGGGCACGTGATGTGAAGTGGCACGCACTCATGTCTGCCGTGACCGTGATCGGAGCAGGTGAACCGACCGTCGGTGCTGGCTTCTCGTCCCCTATATACCCCGCAGCAGCAGCGCCCAGTGGGTGTGTGGTTGCTGCCTGTGCCCGTCCAAAGAAAACCATGGCCTGACCGAACAGAACGACCGAACATGTGCCGCAGGCCGGCCAGCCTTACATGAACGTGTCGGAGTCGGAGGTTCCGATCCAGGAAGCAATCGTACGTAGGATAAGTTCCGGATCCGTCAGCGTCGTCGGATGTGAACCAAACCAAGACACAGTGTCAGCTTCAGTGTGTGATGGATGATCACAGCCTAACAAAACCAAGACACAACAGTGTCACAGCGTCAGTGCTTGGCTGCTTGCTCCATTCGTCAATTAGCTGATAGACGACTTGATCAATGAGGCCCAGGGGCAGCATCACCGAAGTTTCATGTAGCATGCATCCGTGCTAATATGATACACAAATTGCCGTACCCATACTGCTGCCTTTGGATTGTAGTGATAGTATATGTATCCATCAGAATCTCTGGATCGATCAACTGAATCAAATAATAAAAAAAAAACTAAGGAAATAAGATAATGAGGCGGAGAACAGATATGTCTGAACATGGGGAGTATACTAGCTAGCTACCTTAGCTAGTACTTATATTAATAGCCTATCTGTTCCTTCTGATGAAAACATACATAGTGTATGTGTAGTATATAAATTACGATCAGTCAGATGATGGATTAAGCTAGAGTCCGTCCACGAGAAGATGACCGAAGACCAAACCAAACACTGCGGAGCAGCACACATATTGGTGGCCGGTGCCGGTGTCGTGAAGGCAGGGTTGGATTACTACTCTGGAGTTAGTATCTGGGCGGCCGGCCGGTCATATACTCATATGTGGAGCACTTCATCAGTCAGGTCCACCACCACCTCGTTTTATCGCCATCAAGAGTTTATTATTAGCTACCAGGCGAGGAGGAGGAGGAGGAGCTGTCCTGTAATAATATATATGTTTCATCTCTCCATCATCAGCAGGAAGGAACACGATGTCCATCTCCCGGTCCCCAAGTGAGTGGATGCGTGGAGTCCAGAAGTCACGTAACTGCTGCTGTGCCGGCCGGACCCGTCGATTGAGCACGTTCGTCCAGACAACTACTACCGCCGCTGACGCTGAGAGAGAAAAGAAGGGGCCGTGCCGGGAGAATCAGTCAGTACAAGCAATTACGACTTATCATCCCTTGTAATAACTTGTTCATCGCGGTCGATCGTGGCACAATTGGCATCCATCTGTAGCTAGCTTTGCCCTTGGGCAGCAGCGGGCCACTACGGATGGGATGATGAGGAGTTGAGGACAGCACCGATCGATGGCGCTGTTTGGCTTGGTTCAAGCACACGTGAATTGATTGATGTCTGAATGTCTCCAAAGCAAACTTAATTTCCAAACAAGAAAGAGACGAGACGACGAGGCCACGAGGGTGGATGGATCAGTGGCACGCATGCTCGGCTGGAGCACACGTTCTCGTTCCTGGTTTGGAGTTTGGACCATGAGCATGAGGTGGCCTGGCCCGCGTGTAATGAGCTATGTTGACCGATGAATTGATCAAGGGACCAACAGCTTGCTACCTTGCTCTCAGTTTTCTGATGGTGATCGATGGGGGACGACAAGGACTGCAGGCAGCGGCAGCACGCTGCAGTGGGCTCCAAAATCCAATGGATTTCATCGAGTGGAGCCTGCCAGCAGGCGAGGCCTCGAGGAGTCGATTTATATTAGCCGGAAATGAAGGGGATCTCATCAGATCTTGGGAAAAGGAGGAGGCGTCCGGTCCATGAATGGCGCCTAGCTTCGATTGATAGCTTTGTTTAGGTGTCCCTAGCTACTAGCCAGTTTATGGCGTCGCGCGCGATGGTGTTACTGTTACTCCTAGACGAGTACTATGTCTGAGAGTGATTGTGTGCGTGGTCCATATGGTGATGATCGTCCTGGTGGTACCAGTTGTGTGTGTTGTTCAGTACTGTCAGATGAGCTACCAGTCTGATCTAACACAAGGTACCTGCTAGCAACTACTAGTACTAGCTCTTGAACGAAGATCTAATTTAACATGGATCCATCGAGAGACGAGAGTGCCAATAATGCCACCAAACTGTAAGTACGTATCACAAAAGAGAATTCATTAATATAAGTAGGTGCAGGTATCAACACTAACAATAGGTCAGAAACAGACAAGAGCGGCTGGGGGCACCCCTGCTTGGTGCATGCAGGTAAACTGGATCAAACCTGCGCATGCAGCAGGACTCAAAGTTTAACATGCATGCTACGCAGCCTGGCATAAACTAAGCGTCCGGTCAATGCTATGGAATCCCATCATTTATCAAGGAGGTGGCGCTCTTTGCTTTCATGCATGCTACTACTACTGAATAATAATATTAGTAGATGCATGGATCAGTGCGTGGTACTTGCCATGCCTAACATGTATGGCTATTGAAGAAATGTACGACCAAGTATACTTATTGGACTGTGTATACATTAACGCATGGTGCATGGCATCACAATGCCTTGACTACAAAATTTAATTTCATTCTAAACTTAGCGCTCACGTAGTCACGTCCCTTCAACAGTTTACTGTTTCCTTGAGGCCGTGCTGCATTTTGCTGATCGACGTCGTCCATGCCGACTCGCTCTGAAAACGCTAGGACAATATAAAAACCCGTAGTTGTTCAACGGTGATGTTGAACTCCACTGTACTGTGCATGACGCGCGATCCAAGAAGAATATAGAAGAAGATAACGACAGTGGGTTCAGATTCAAATCAATTGGCATGGTAAGAAAAGCCACATAAAACATGTCACCAGGGAGTGTGAGATGAACGATCAAGCAATCTTTTAACTACTTGAGAAAGAATTAATAGGCCGAGACCTTAGCCTCGACTGCTAAGTGCTAACTAGGGATGAAAACGGATCGGATATGGACGGATATCGTTGATATCACATTTGTTTTCGTATTTTTGTCCGGATTCGAATTCGAATACGGATAGTATGAACCATGCCTGATAGGATACATTCACTACAGGAGAACTGAAATTTCCCGAGTGTCTGTGGCTTCCCCGAGTGCCAAAAAATGTGCACTCGGGGAACTAGCTCTTCCCCGAGTGTTGCACTCGGGGAAGAGAGGTTTCCCCGAGTGTCCCAGATTTATAGGCACTCGGAGAAGAATGACACTCGGGGAAGGTCCTCTTCCCCGAGTGTTGCACTCGGGGAAGAGAGGCACTCGGGGAAGAAAATTGTACATGACGGTCCGCCTTCGCACACCGTTACGTTTTTTCTTTTTTTTAAGCTTCCCCGAGTGTCAGAATTTGGCACTCGGGGAAGAGGCCTCTTCCCCGAGTGCCTCTTCCTGGCACTCGGGGAAGAATTTTTATTTTTTTTGTTTTTTTGTCCCAGTTTTTTATGATGCCTTCCCACATCATTTCAAACTCCTTGTTCAAATTTGGGACAATTTTGACTTTGTTTGGTATATTTCGTTAGTTTTTTTTCGTTTCTTTGAATTTTTTGCACACTTCCGATTTGAACTACAGGTGCATGAAATAATGGAATATGGTGATTCAAAAAATCATATTCATGTTATTTGGTGTATGTTGAGTCCGTTTCCAGGAAGCCACATGAAATGTCAACCATCTTGTCATCGTACCATCGCGAACAACTTGCGGGAAAAGTGTATTTAAATTATATAAAATCCAAATGAAGTCCGAAAATCATGAAACTTGACTGGGCGTCGTGTTATAGCATGTACAGGCTATGATAAAAAATTGAGAAGGTTTCGAGCAATTAGCGACGTCGGATGCCTAAAACCCAGACATCTCCGGACATCTCCACATGTGATCACATGAGGAGGTCAAATGAGGCACTAAATGACCCCAGATGAAAAACTTTTAAATACAAAGATGTTAGAACTCATCAAGGTCTACATTTTATACATAGACCATTTTTGCATTTAAAAAAGTGTTAGTAAACACTAGTCACAAAATCTTAAATCTCACGTAGACTTTAAGAAACTATGTGCGAGACATGTGGATTTACAACTACACTTTTCTAACACTTTGTCAAATGCAAAAATGGCCTGTGTATCAAATGTAGATCTTGATGAGTAGACCAATCTTGGTATTCATGACTTTTCGAGTTGAGACCATCTGGGGTTTCGAAAACTGGTATGTAGCTGTGAAAAATTCAAAATTCAAAATTTCAGTGGTTCAAACTTTGTCAAATAAAAAGTTGACCATTACACCAAATGTAGATCTCGATGAGTTTGACATACTTTGTATTCATAACTTTTGTATTTGAGACCATCTAGGGTTCAGTTAAAGTGTCGTTTTTTAAAAATCTAAGATTTGACTTGGTCAAACTTGGTCAAATGAGGCACTAAATGACCCCAGATGAAAAACTTCTGAATACAAAGGTGTTAGAACTCATCAAGGTCTACATTTTCTACATAGTTTATGTTTCCATTTGAGAAAGTTTTAGTAAACTCTAGTCACATATGAGAAAGTTTTAGTAAACTGTCGGCAAACATCCGTAGACACAATAAGTGTCGGCATAGCCTAACTAGGCCAACCATCCAAGTGTCGGCGAAGGTGTGTACGGTCGTGTCCTCCGTGTGTCTGCAGATCTTTTCACGAAAGAATGCATGCGCGGGAGTGAAAAAGGCTTTTCACGCCATGTAGCGAGCCAAATCCTTCCATAGCGCGCGCGGTCTGGGAGGGAATGAAAGAAAAAAAAACACCAGCCCAATATACTGCCTCTCACCCACGAGTCTGCACCAAAACGAAAATCCCCATCACGAGTCCGCGCGTGAGCCCGATGCCGCCGCCTCCGACGTCAAGCCTCGCCGCCACCGCCTCCCACAGCAAGCTGCCCTCCTGCACAGCCGTCGCCGCCCTCCTGCACAGCGCCACCGTCTGCCCTCCACGCCAGCGCCCGCCCCCACCCTCCTGCACAGCACCGCTACCCGCCGCCGCCAGCCGGAACCCTAACCTCGCCGGCCGCCCCCATTCCAGCCCCTACCACTCGCAGCTCCGCCACCCCAGCCCCTGATAGCACCACGTACCCATCCACATCCACCTGGACTTGCCACCTGTTGACATCATTTTTAGCACGTGTCAAGATGATCAGGAAGGGCTAATCAGCAGAGGAAAGATTACTGTGTAGATTGATAGCCGATGAGAATAAGCTTGTTTATGAGTGGTGGCAGCGTATGGATTCAGAATGAAGTGTTACCAATAAGGTTAAGGGTATTATTGCCGATGCCGATGAAAGAGGGTTTGAAGACTGCTGCCGATGAAACAGGGCATGTATCGATGGAAGGAACTTGGAGGCTGCTGCCGATGGAACAAGGATTGTACCGATGAAAAGGAGGTCGATGAGAATACCATCGTGACTGGGGCGGACTATGAGATGAGATAGGAGTTAATTTCCTTGTATACGTTTATTAGAGTCTGAGTTGTATCAAAGTCATGTGTTTCCATAGATTTGGATTTAGTGTCCTAGTCGTATTTGGTTACGTTTCTGTAGATCAGGATATAAATATAGAGTGAAGGGCAATGTAATAAGGGATCAATCAATACATCAAAAACAGCTTTTAATCTTATTTACATCTACTTTCGGCGACTTCGTCAATTTGCATATTTTTCCTTTTTACGAGTTCTCATCGATTCGGCGAGTTGTATTGCTCCAGTGCAATCTTCGACGATCCTTGAGTTCCGCGTGAGTACCTCTTGGCCGTGACTTCCGGGCGTATCGCTGTTGTCAGGACCAAAGTGCTCGTATCTTCATCCTTGTCGATTAACAGGTCAAATCGACTGGCACGCTTTGGATATCGATTTCGGGTATTAGCCCTTTGTGTTTGCAGATCTACTTTTGCATCAACACATCTTTTGGCACACCCAGTGGGACAGATCTAGTCAAGATGCTTAATCCTGAGATCGATGCGGGGAACATCATCGCGGTAACAGAAGAAGATCTTAAGGACGATCAGAAGCAGGCTATGGAGAGGGCTATAGAAGAATATAGACAGCTCTGCTTGAAGTCATTCAGCTTGAACAAAAGTGGACAAGTCATCCAGAAGCAAGACTTGCCGTTGCCTCGGCAAGTTACCTTTGATTCTAATCCGGGTAAACTTCAAGAGATGGTTAATTCCGTAGTGAATCATGCTTTAATTAATCACTCCAATGTGCTGTCCAATACTGTTCATAATGCTGTGATTCGAACTTTCAAAGAAGGGCAAGCGTCACCTCGTTACGTTGGGCCTGCTTATCATCAACCAGAATCAGCATATGCTATTGCTCCATCGGCTCCCCCAGCCGTTGCGGGTATAGAGATTTCTTCTCCTCCAGTATCAGCAAGTTTATCTAACGTACAGTCTACTCCGATGCGTCAGGATTCAGCATTATCAGGACGAGTTCAGCTTAATACAGATCTATCAGCATCGGCTTTATCAGGTCCTGTACCACAGAATAATCAAACTCCTGCTAATTGGTGGGGATATGGTATGCCTCTAGAGCCATCTGCTTTCAACCACGGATTACCTCAAGTGTTTGACATAGCGGGAAAAGCTCCTATGTCATCGGCTGGTTCGCCGATAGCTCAAGTGCCTCAATATACTACAATTACTGTACAACCAACTCTAGGAGGTTTCCAGGTGTCTTTGGGTCAAACATCTAGTTCAAGTCCATCGGCAAATTTGTTACCGATGCAGCAGAAGGCTCCTATCGCAAGTCAACCTGGAGTCCAGGTTATGCCTCAAGTTGGATATAATTATCCAGCAATGCCAACAAGCTACCAGCCATCGGCAAATTTTATACCGATGAATACTAATAATTGGTCAGGGCAGTTTCCCACTCAACATACAGTTCAGCCAAATCAGCAAGCCACAGGTGTTCATCAAGGTCACATGCATGCTAGTTTTCAGAATCAAGCATCGGCAGCTCAACCGATGAACCCTTTTCAGCAGGTTAATGGACCACAGATAGTGACAAATGTGCCAATTGCTGGAGATCGTGGGCCACAAAGGTATGCAGAAGGGTATCAGCAAATACCTCCAGTAGAGATTCAACCATATCGTCAACAAGATGTCGATGCTTTTTGGGCCGATAAAATAGCAGAAATTATGAAGGATCAGTTTAGGATCAAACCCAAAGTTAATACCTATTCTTATCGGACTCCGTATCCTCCGGCATATGATTTAATTCCTCTCCCAAATCGTTACAAGGTGCCAGATTTCACCAAGTTTTCTGGGCAAGACGATACATCAACCATGGAGTATGTTAATCGTTTTATTATTCAATGTGGAGAGGCAGCTTGTAGAGATGAATTGAGAGTTCGTCTGTTCTCATCATCTCTATCTGGATCAGCATTTACATGGTTTATTTTACTACCGCCAAATTCTATTATCACTTGGGCTGATCTGGAAAAGCAATTTCATAATTATTTCTTTGCTAGAGTTCATGAAAAGAAGCTTACCGATTTGGTAAAGATGAAACAGCGCAATGATGAATCGGTAGAAGGCTTTGTGCAAAGGCTACGAGATGTAAAGAATAAATGTTATAGCCTGGTGTTGGATGATCGGCAGCTTGCCGATTTGGCCTTTCAGGGATCGTTACCACACCTTAAGGATAGATATGCTTCTCAGGAGTTCGAAAGCCTAAGTCATTTAGTGCAAAGGATTTCTGATCAAGACACTAGGGTTTTTGAACCTAAAAGAAATTGGAACAAGAAAGTTTCATTTGTTGAAGAGGTAGAAGATTCTGATTCAGATGACGAACCAGTTATCGGTTTGGCTGAGTGGGTTAAGAATAAGAAGCCGATATCTTGTCCCTTTGGTCACAAAGAGCCAGAAAAGTTTACTTTTGATGTCACTAAAGCTGATAAGATATTTGATCTTTTGCTTCAGGAGGGCCAGATTAAGTTGTCACCTAATCATGTGATCCCATCGGCGGAAGAGTTGAAGCATATGCTGTATTGCAAGTGGCATAATGCAACTTCACACAGTACCAATGAGTGCAAAGTATTTAGACAACAATTACAGTTAGCTATTGAGTCTGGCAGAATAAAATTTGGCAATTCCAAGATTCAAAAGCCGATGAAAATTGATCAACATCCTTTTCCAGCAAATATGTTGGATGCTGAAGGGAAAATTAAGGTGTTGACATCGGAAGCTGCTGAAAAGAATACATCAGTAGATCCCCAACATCGGATAACTACCGATGATGCAAAAGGTAAGGGGCTATTGACAGAAAGTGACAGTTCTTGAAAGCCTCCTCGATCTGGCATCGTGATTACTCATCGAAGACAACAGGAAGGCTGGCGTCAGTGAAGGGACCGGTATCGACAACAACAAGAGGAAAGACGTCAAGAAGAGTGGAATCGGCATAAGGATCATTGGAATTGTCCATTTTTTATTCATTGTTGGGAGGAAGGTATTAAGTTACCTACTGTTGAAGATTGCCCAGAGTGTAATGGTTATTATGGAGTTAATCATCTTGTAAGAAGGTTTCAATCTGGTAATCAAGGTTTGTCCATTAATGAGCCGATCAGAAGGAGAGCATCAGTATATGATCGGCTGGGGGGCAGGCTCAGTGTACATGAACGGCTTGGTAAACGCATTGCATATTTTTTGAGAAACCAAGAGAAACTTGAAGAGATGGCAAATGCAAGAGTTTCTGATGAAGAAATATTTTACAGGGATCCTAATATACGTCGTGTGGAGACAACCAGGACTTATCAGCCAGTGTGGAAAACTAAGCTTCCTCAATGGTGTCCAGAGGGTTTGACAAAGACACAGAAGAGGAAAATGCAGCGAGAGCGTCAAAAAGACTTATACCAAGAAGGGAGTCCCTCCAATGAGAGATCTGGTAATCAGCAGTGGCAGATAAGGCACAAAAATAAAGACCCATCGGCAGATGTCAATATGGTGTTTATGTTGCCGATGGAATTTTTGGCTCTGTCTGATAGCGAAGAAGAGGCTGTTTTCTCTGACCAAATAGCTCAATTAACACTAGATCCAATGATGGCTGTTTTTGAGAAGCCTGCCGATGATGAGAGACAACACCTCAAGGCTTTGTTTGTAAAAGGCAGAGTTGATGGGCAGCCTGTATCTAAGATACTTATTGATGGAGGAGCTGCAATTAATATTATGCCTTATGTGATGTATCAGAAGCTTGGTAAGGGAGATCAAGACTTCACTAAGACTGATATGATGCTAAAGGACTTTGAAGGCAATGTATCACTAGCTAAAGGGGCAGTGTGTGTTGAATTGACCATCGGCAGTAAAACCTTACCGACAACTTTCTTTGTTATTAATGGCAAGGGTGCATATAATCTGCTCTTAGGAAGGGATTGGATTCATGCTAATTGTTGTGTTCCTTCTACAATGCATCAGTGTCTGGTACAATGGATTGGAGATAAAATTGAAGTTGTTCCTGGTGATTCTTCTTATATCATCGCATCGGCAGAATCAGACACTTATGAGCGAACCAGGTGCATATCAGGAGAAGCTTGGGAAAAAGAGTTCCTCAAGGTTGTCGATTACGAAATTCTACCGATCCAAGTAGTCGGTTCTGAAGAAGAGTTTTAATGGATAGATTTGCCGATGATGGAAAATTAGGTCAAGGATTTACATCGGCAGATGATTTAATAGAAGTAGATATTGGTGAAGGAGATAGGCCAAGGCCCACTTTTATTAGCTCTAAGTTAAATTCCAAGTGTAAACAGCAACTAGTTGATTTGTTAAAGGAATATAAAGATTGTTTTGCTTGGGATTATACTGAAATACCTGGATTAGACCGATCTATAGTTGAACATCGGTTGCCTATTAAATCTGGATTTCGGCCACATCAGCAACCGGCACGCCGATGCAATCCTAATATACTTCCTGATATTAAGGCCGAAATAACTAAATTAATTGAAGCAAAGTTTATTCGGCAGTGTCGATATGCAGAGTGGATTTCTAATGTGGTTCTTGTATACAAGAAAAATGGGAAACTTCGTGTTTGTATTGATTTCAGGAATCTCAATAAGGCCACACCGATGGATGGTTACCCAATGCCGATTGCTGATTTGTTGATTGATGCTGCAGCAGGGCATCAGATTATCAGTTTCATGGATGGTAATGCGGGTTATAATCAAATATTCATGGCTGAAGAAGACATTTCCAAGACTGCTTTTAGATGTCCAGGTCATGTGGGATTATTTGAGTGGATAGTTATGACATGTGGTTTGAAAAATGCCGGTGCTACTTATCAAAGAGCTATGAACTTTATTTTCCATGAATATATTGGCACGTTGGTAGAAATCTACATTGATGATATAGTGATTAAGTCTGGAGACATCACAAAGCATCTAACCAATCTACGAAAGATATTGGAGTGCACAAGAAAACATGGATTAAAGATGAACCCTAATAAATGTGCATTTGGTGTATCGGCAGGACAATTCTTGGGTTTTATGGTACATCAGCGGGGTATTGAAACTAGTAGAAAATCTATTGAGGCAATCAACAAGATTGTTGCTCCTGCCGATAAAACTGAATTGCAATCCTTGATCGGTAAGATTAATTTCATCAGAAGATTCATATCTAATCTGTCGGGTAAGATCAAGGCTTTCAGTCCATTATTGAAATTGAAAGCCGATCAGGAATTTAAATGGGGGATGAACAGCAATTAGCCTTAGATGAAATTAAGAGTTACTTAACAAATCCTCCAGTGTTAGTTCCACCCCAACATGGAAAACCTTTCAGATTGTATTTATCAACTGAAGATACTGTTATCGGTTCAGCTCTTATTGAAGAATTTGAAGGGAAGGAGCGTGTTATCTATTATTTGAGCAGACGGTTAATAGATGCTGAAACCAGGTATTCGGCCATTGAGAAATTATGTCTATGTTTATACTTCTCTTGTATTAAGCTGAGGCATTATTTACTATCGGCTGAATGTACTGTCATATGCAAAGATGATGTGGTCAAATATATGCTATCAATGCCGATACTGAATGGTAGGATTGGTAAATGGATTTTAGCATTATCAGAATTTGACCTACGTTATTGTAACACCCAAATTTTAGAGATAACAAAATTGGAATAAGTTAGATAATAAATAATGGTCAATTTAAAATAATAATAAAATAAATTTTGTGTTGCATTCATGCTGCTGCATTTATTTTCTTTTGTGTAGTGGATTTATTTTATTTTGTGTTGGCTTGAAAGATTTTATTTGGAATAGTTTGTTAAATAAGCAAATAAAGAAAAGGAAGAAAAAAAAGAAAAAAAACAGATTACCTTTCTTACCCGGCGGCCCGATGTTCAGTGGAGCCGGGGGCCTGCTCTCCTATTCCCTCCTTGCTTGGTGGGCCGGCCAGCACCCTGCAGCCCGTCTCCGCGCCTCGGCCCAGCAGACGAGCGGCCCAGCATCAGTGAGTAAGCCGCGCGCCTTCCTCTTCCGCTGACGGGTGGGTCCCACCAGTCGGTCTCCTGTTCGTCTTCCACCTCGTGACCGGGACGAACTCCTTCCACCGAATCTTAACCGAACCCCTTCTCTAGGATTTGTTAACCCGATTTCGGTTTTGAGGCTATAAATAGGGAGAGGAGGTCTTCTAGTTTCCGTTTTTTGTCTAAAACGCAATCTCCATCACGTGGAATCGAACCCTAGGGTTGAGTGGTGCCGGCGGGTTTTTGGTGGGCGTGGTTGAGGCCGTCGGGAGGCATCGGGGCCGATTTCTTTACTTGGGTGAGCTTATTTTCTTCTCCTCTTGCTTTCTACGCTTTCAATTGGTGTTTCGGTGAGGTGAATCGAGGTTTTGGAGCTCACCGTCGGGTCGGCAATGGTGCCGTCACCTTCCTCTCGTCGCGTGTTGCGTCCGGGTGACCGTAGATAGTTTTCTTTCGGGTAGATGAGATCGCGTGGAGTTTCTCCACCGAATAGAGTTGGTAGTGGGGTGAATGGTGGACGGAGTAGGCGGGGCCGACGGACTCCGGCGAGCCGGCCATGGCGGGCATGGCGGCCGGCGGCCGGTTTGGGAGAAGATGACCGACTTCATCTTCATGATTTTCTCTGATGAATGGTAGCCGTCCGATTCGAGATTGATGGTCCAGATTAGATCATACCGGTTCGCGGTGAAATTTTCTAAAGAGCCCCTGCGTTTTCTAGTAAACAACCCGCGGTCCTTTGCGTATTCCGGGAATTGCGTTTTCACATTTGGAAAGCGTATTTTCATCCGGTTAAATCAAAAATACGTTTTCAGCAATTTACAGTTTTGCCACTAGAATTGTTTTAGTCATAAAATCTTCGTTTTAACTCCGATTTGATCCGTTCAAATTGCGTTAGGTTTGTATTTGCGAACTCTACATGTTAGTGTAGTTTTACAGTTAGTTTTGATAATTTATTTTTCGAGTTTATAATTAAGTATTTATTTATCTATAGGAAATCTTAGAAAATTCATAACTTTTACGTTTTAACTCCGATTTTGGTGATCTTTGCGTCTGTGTGATCGTAGAAACGTGTAGAAGAGTTTTATAAACTTTTATTACTGTTTTGTTACTGTTGGTGTACTGTTCTAATTATATCTATTTGTTTGCTTCGTGTATGTTTGATTGGATGCATGTATGTTGTTGATTGATGATCGAGTATAGAAGGTGAGCAGTACTTGGACGATTCGGAGTATTACTTTGAGCCAAGTCAGCAGTACTGTTTGGAGAGCTTTGATCAAGGCAAGTATAACACAGGACTATCCTTGTTACCTATTCATTGAATTATCATACATATGCATGTGCTTACCTTGGCAACCTTAGAGATTTTAACTTAGCGATTGATATCTTGATTCCTTGTCACCTATGGGATTATGCATTTGGGTAGCTTGGCTAGTGCTTGATTTATGAACATTGATCTTGTAATTTGACTAATGAATGGTGAAATCAACCATTAAGATGATTTAATTCCTGCTACAAGGGGACTAGAGCACTGTGTTGTTTGTTTATTGCTCTAGTTACTCTCCATAAGGACTTATCTGTAAGCATTAACCGGGATTGACAGTACAACTGTGGGGGCTATATGGCTCTGGCTTTAGTTGTTCAAGAGACCTTTTCTAGTTTGTTAGTGGTTACCTTAAATGGCGTAAGAATGGCTTGACACGTTGGGTGTAGTGCGAGCCCCTGGCCTAGTGTGTATAGGCTGCGGTTGTTGTGCCACAGGGAAGGGGGGTTCTACATCTGCCTGCCGAGTAAATCTAATGGCCCTAACTTGTTAGACGAACTTTTGAGTGGCTTTATATGGTTCTCCGGTGTTTGGGTTTGATCTCCCCACACATTTGGAAATCATGACTCACAGTGAAAGTGTACACCTCTGCGCAGAGTTTAATAAACTGGTATACTAGCCGTGCTCACGGATACGAGCGGCCTTGGGTATTCTTACAGAATAAATGATCACCATTGATATATCATGCTTTATACTGATGTTGTTATTATTATACCATGTTAATGCTATTTCATTATTCTTATTACAATTGATCAATTGTTCATTAACGGGAATTGGAATACCTTGATGCTACTCAACTGCTAAGTTAATGATGACTAAAAGCTAAAAGCAGTCAAACAGTGTCTAGCCATTTGAGCCTCATGAACCCTGTGTTATATTTGTTGAGTTCGACATGGACTCACTCTTGCTATTTCCACCATAACAGATGAAGATTATGATGAGGATTATCGTAATGAGTACTAGTCTTGGTGTCAACCAGTCAACCGTGTCCCTGTGTGGAGTTTCCGCTGGAGATTATTACTAGATATTATTATTTATCGTTCAAGACTATGTTTTAAATATTTATTCGTTATGTAATAAGCACTGTGATGATACTATGTAATTTGTCTGCTTATGTGTGCGATCATGACCTGGGGCGCACATGAGTACTTTATGCATCCTATTTTTGTCCTTAAAAATGGGTGTGACAGATTGGTATCAGAGCCGTGTTGACTGTAGGACGCAAGCCTAGTTAGAGTGGTCGTTGATAGCATCCATATTTCACTTAATTCATGCTTCCTCTTTTCACCTTGTTAATTACTAAAGTTTTATGCTTCCTCTACTTTATTCTATTGCGAAAATACATTGATTCTATCTAATCAATGTCTAAATCTTGTAGATGCCTCCTCATCCCCGTCTGTCAGCTGCACAATATGTTGCTCGTTTCAAACCCCAGGAGCCAAAGGAAGAGGGTGATCAAGAGCTATCTGATGCTGAATCAAGAGTTGGTGATACACCTATGGAGGATGTAGTTATGGGGTGGACTACGAAGTTTCATATCATGGTCCCTAAGGCTGATGCTTTCTTCCATGATATGTTGACAAGAACCTTGGACAACTACTACTACGACTGGGAGGCTACTTTAGAGTATCACAGTGCAGAGTATAGTCATCCATGGATGGATTCCTATTGGGAAACGGAGTTATGGGTCAAGAAAAGGGATCCTACCACTAAGGAGCCTAAGGTGGAGTCAAAGTTTATTACCCGAGTGAGCCGGGCAACCGTGGAGACAAGCATGGAGGATGTCGCTTTCAATGCATTTGTTTACTACCATGGTCTACGCTCGGACAAGACGCTAAAGGGTGCACTTCGGCACTTTCCTTGTTTCTTGCATGACAAGGGTATTTGGACCGTGCCACTTGCTGATGATTCCTCCTTGACTTTACAAGCTACGGTGGCATTAGCTCGTGAATTGGCTCTTCATGAGGTGGACCTGAAGGATGAGTTGCTGAAGGAAAAAGAACTTAAGGAGCAAGCTTACAAGGAGATTGACCAATTAAGGGCGGAGTTAGGTCGTCCTAAGATTTATGAGAAGCTTAATTAGGAAATAGGAAAAATCCCTATGTAATAAGAACGATAGTAGTTGCTAGTTAATTTTGAGTTTGGATTGTTTAAAGAGTCAGTTTGTGGTGTGAACAATTGTGTGATTGATGGATTGTTATTATGATAATGTGTGATTTGGATTTTTGTAATGTGTGCTGGAGTTTTGTAGACATGCCTACAAATTCCATGGTTGAGAATATTAAGTTTGATCAAGATATATTAGTGAATATGAGGTTAACTTAGTTCTGTCCTTTGCTGATTTTTGGATCAGTCTGGGATGTTTTAGAAATAACTTAAAATCCGTTCATGGAAAATTTAAGAAATTTTACTGGGAATAATTAGACTTCTATATCTTTCCAATCCCACAAGAATCACCTTAATATCTATTATTAGTTAAGAGATATACCTGTTTCAAGTTGGAGTTACTGCACAGTCTGGAATTCGGGAACAGTTTCTGTTAAGTTCAGTTTTTGACCAATTTATTGACAGAATCAGAAAAAGTGTTGTGAATACGAGTTGTAGGTAATTTTATAAGCTTTCCAACCATGTAAAGATCATCTGATTTGGACGTCTGTAGCTCAAGATATGACAGTTTTACTGAGTTGCTGAAATTGGGGTTTGCCCAGAAAATCAGATTTTGTTTATCTATTGTATACATCATCTTGGATCGTACTGAATTTCATCTTCTGTGTTTTGGAAACAGATGTCAGGTAGAGGTCGTGGCAGAGGTCGTGGGGGTGTTAATCCACCCGTTACTATGGAGGAACTCATGCAAACTCAGAATCAGCTGATGCAGATGTTTATGCAGCATATGCAGAACAATCCCCCTGTTGGAGGACCACCACCTGTTCAAGTAAGGGATAAGCGTGGAGAATTTTTGAAGGGACGCCCTCCAGTGTTTTCTCATGCTGCTGATCCTTTAGAAGCAGATGATTGGGTGAGGGCAGTGGAGAAACAGCTGAACATAGCCCAATGCAATGATATGGAGAAGGTGTTGTATGCATCTGGTCAGTTACAAGGGACAGCTCAGACTTGGTGGGAGTCGTACCAGGCTGCACGCCCTGACAATGCTCCTCCTATCACTTGGAATGAGTTTGTTAGAGATTTTCGAGCTCGTCATATTCCTGAAGGTATAATTGAGCTGAAGCAGGAAGAATTCAGAAACCTGAGGATGGGATAGATGAGTGTGAGTGAATATCATGACAGGTTTACCCAGTTGGCTCGCTATGCTCCCAATGAAGTTAGGGAAGATGCAGACAGGCAGCATCTTTTCTTGAAGGGAATTTATTATGATCTTCGCTTGCAATTGAAGGGGAATAGTTATGCTAGTTTTCAAGAGCTAGTGAACAAAGCTATTGTGCTTGATAATGAGCGTAGGGAGATGGATAGAAAAAGAAAGATGAAGGTGCAAGGCTCAGGAAGCAACAACCGTCAACGCACAAATTCTCAGCATGGCTTTCATCAGAAGTTTCAGGGACCGGTTAGCCAGTGGAATCGCAATTCAAATCAGAGGTGGTCCCAAAATTGGTAAAACAATCAGTCGCAACAGCGTTCATCATATCCACAGCGTCAACAGTATCAGCAGACTGGGCAACAGACTCCTCGCACTGGAAATCCCAATGCTACCCCCATAAAGAATAGTACTCCCAGCACTCCTATTAGATGCTTTGTCTATGGTAAAGAGGGCCATTTGTCTTATAATTGTCCTGAGAAGCAAAACCAACAGACTCCTTAGAGTCAGAAGAGCAACCAGAGGCAATCCGGTGCTGGAAGGGTGAATCACGTGTCTTCTGATACAGCTCATAATGCACCAGAAGTTATGATTGGTACGTTCAATGTACATTCCACTCCCGCAACTGTTCTTTTTGACTCTGGAGCATCTCATACATTCATATCCAATATTTTTGTTAAAATGCATAGTATACCCATGCTAGCTATGAAAGAACCTCTCTTAGTAAATTCACCTGGAGGTACCATGCAAACCAGTAATCGTTGTCTTCCAATTAGTATGGTATTAAGGGGGGTAGAGTTTAAGATAACTCCTATAGTGTTGCGAACATCTGGGATTGATGTGATATTGGGTATGGACTGGATGATGCAAAATCAGGCAGAGATTCAGTGTCAGCAGAAAGTGGTAGTTGTGACTGCGCCTAATGGAGATAAAATCAATGTGGATGTAGCAATGCAGAAGCAACCAACCGCGGTGGTGAATCAGATTGAAGATACTATTAAGGAGAATTCAGTGATTGAGGAATTTCCGGATGTCTTCCCTGATGAATTGCCAGGTATGCCACCTGACCGAGACATTGAATTTCTTATTGAATTATTACCTGGAACTGCACCTATAGCCAAACGACCATATAGGATGGGAGTAGATGAATTAGAAGAACTTAAGAAACAAATTAAAGAATTACAAGAAAAAGGTTCTATTCGACCTAGTTCATCACCTTGGGGAGCACCAGTTATTTTTGTTGATAAGAAAGATGGTGGTCAGAGGATGTGTGTTGATTATCGGTCGCTAAATGAAGTAACTATCAAGAATAAGTATCCTTTGCCCCGGATTGATGACTTGTTTGATCAGTTGAGAGGTGCTTGTGTGTTTTCTAAGATTGATTTACGTTCTGGATATCATCAGTTGAAGATTCGTGCCTCTGATATTCCAAAGACAGCTTTTACTACAAGGTATGGATTGTATGAGTATACTGTTATGTCGTTTGGATTGACCAATGCACCTGCATACTTTATGTACATGATGAATAAGGTGTTCATGGAATATTTGGATAAGTTTGTGGTGGTATTTATCGATGATATACTGGTATTTTCCAAGACAGATGTAGAGCATGCTGAACATTTGAGGTTGGTATTGCAGAAGCTTAGAGAGCATAAACTGTATGCGAAGCGAAGTAAATGTGAGTTTTGGTTGAAGGAAGTTTCTTTTCTTGGTCATATTGTTTCTAATGGAGGTATATCGGTGGATCCAGGCAAGGTGAAGGATGTATTGAATTGGAAATCACCTACTGATGTTAGTGAGATTCGCAGTTTCTTGGGTTTGGCTGGATATTATAGACGGTTTATTGAAGGGTTTTCTAAACTTGCTAAACCTATGACATCTTTGTTAGAAAAGAATGCCAAATTTGTGTGGTCGGATAAATGTCAAGCTAGTTTTGAGGAGTTGAAGAAGAGGTTGACTACAGCGCCTGTTTTCGTTTTACCAGATTTGAGTAAGAAGTTTTCCATTTATTGTGATGCTTCTCGTCAAGGTTTGGGATGTGTTCTTATGCAAGAAGGCAGAGTTGTGGCTTATGCATCTAGACAGTTGAGAAAGCATGAGTTGAATTATCCTACACATGATTTGGAGTTAGCAGCTGTTGTTCATGCATTAAAGATTTGGAGACATTATTTGATTGGACATAAGAGTGATATATACACTGATCATAAGAGTTTGAAGTATATTTTCACTCAGTCAGATCTGAATTTGAGGCAACGCAGATGGTTAGAGTTGATTAAGGATTATGATATTGAGATACACTATCATCCTGGTAAAGCCAATGTTGTTGCCGATGCTCTTAGCAGAAAGAGTTATGTCAATGAGATGCAAATGTCGTCTATATCAAGTGAATTGTGTGCTGAATTTGAACACCTGAACTTGGGAATTGTTACCAATGCAATGGAGTTGGTGATAGAACCTACACTAGAGCAAGAGATATACAAGGGTCAGTTGAAAGATGAGAAACTGAAGAAGATAGCGGAAGACATAGTCATTGGTAAGTCACCAGGTTTCCGAATTGATGATAATGGAACTCTTTGGTTTGGAAAAAGGTTGTGTGTACCTGAGGATCAGGCTATTCGGCAAGCAATTCTTCGTGAAGCTCATGAATCAGCTTATTCTATTCATCCTGGTAGTACTAAGATGTATCTGGATCTCAAACAGAAGTATTGGTGGGTTGGATTAAAGCGTGATGTGGCTGAGTATGTAGCAGTATGTGACACATGTCAGAGGGTAAAAGCTGAGCATCAGAGACCTGCAGGATTATTGCAACCAATGAAGATTCCTGAGTGGAAGTGGGAAGAAGTTGGTATGGACTTTATAGTGGGGTTACCTCGTACTCAGAAAGGTTATGACTCTATTTGGGTGATAGTAGATCGGTTAACTAAAGTTGCTCATTTTATACCGGTTAGAACTACCTACCAAGGACCAAAATTGGCAGAGTTGTATATGGAGAAGATAGTGTGTTTGCATGGAGTTCCGAAGAAGATTGTATCTGATCGAGGTTCGCAATTTACATCACATTTTTGGAAGGTTGTACATGAATCTTTAGGAACTAAGCTGAATTTTAGTACAGCATATCATCCACAGACAGATGGACAGACTGAAAGGACCAACCAGGTATTAGAGGATATGTTGAGAGCTTGTGCATTGCAATATGGGACTAGTTGGGATAAGAGTTTGCCTTATGCAAAATTTTCTTACAATAATAGTTATCAACAGAGTCTTAAGATGGCACCGTTTGAAGCTTTGTATGGACGTAAGTGTAGAACTCCATTGTTTTGGGATCAGACAGGTGAATCTCAGGTGTTTGGTACAGATGTTCTTAGAAACGCAGAAGATCAAGTACGAGTGATTCGTGAGAATTTGAGAGTGGCACAGTCTCGTCAGAAGAGTTATGCTGATAATAGGAGAAGAGATTTAGTTTTTGAAGTAGGTGATTATGTTTATTTGAAGGTGTCACCTATGAGAAGTGTGAAGAGATTTAACATGAAAGGTAAACTAGCACCAAGGTATGTTGGACCATTTAAAGTTATTGCTAGACGTGGGGAAGTTGCTTACCAATTAGAGTTGCCTGAGAATTTATCTGGGGTGCATGATGTGTTTCATGTTTCACAACTTAAGAAGTGTTTGAGGGTGCCTGAGGAACAGATACCTTTAGAAGAGTTGACTGTTAAGGAGGATCTTACATATGAAGAGATTCCGATTAAGATTTTGGAGACTGTGGAGCGGGTTACTCGAAGTCGGATTATTAAGATGTGTAAAGTGCAGTGGAATCGATATTCAGAGGCAGAGGCAACTTGGGAAAGAGAGGATGAATTGAGGAAATCATATCCGCAGTTGTTTGAGTAAGCAGTCCAATCTCGAGGACGAGATTCTTTTAAGGGGGGTAGAATTTGTAACACCCAAATTTTAGAGATAACAAAATTGGAATGAGTTAGATAATAAATAATGGTCAATTTAAAATAATAATAAAATAAATTTTGTGTTGCATTCATGCTGCTGCATTTATTTTCTTTTGTGTAGTGGATTTATTTTATTTTGTGTTGGCTTGAAAGATTTTATTTGGAATAGTTTGTTAAATAAGCAAATAAAGAAAAGGAAGAAAAAAAGAAAAAAAAACAGATTACCTTTCTTACCCGGCGGCCCGATGTTCAGTGGAGCCGGGGGCCTGCTCTCCTATTCCCTCCTTGCTTGGTGGGCCGGCCAGCACCCTGCAGCCCGTCTCCGCGCCTCGGCCCAGCAGACGAGCAGCCCAGCATCAGTGAGTAAGCCGCGCGCCTTCCTCTTCCGCTGACGGGTGGGTCCCACCAGTCGGTCTCCTGTTCGTCTTCCACCTCGTGACCGGGACGAACTCCTTCCACCGAATCTTAACCGAACCCCTTCTCTAGGATTTGTTAACCCGATTTCGGTTTTGAGGCTATAAATAGGGAGAGGAGGTCTTCTAGTTTCCGTTTTTTGTCTAAAACGCAATCTCCATCACGTGGAATCGAACCCTAGGGTTGAGTGGTGCCGGCGGGTTTTTGGTGGGCGTGGTTGAGGCCGTCGGGAGGCATCGAGGCCGATTTCTTTACTTGGGTGAGCTTATTTTCTTCTCCTCTTGCTTTCTACGCTTTCAATTGGTGTTTCGGTGAGGTGAATCGAGGTTTTGGAGCTCACCGTCGGGTCGGCAATGGTGCCGTCACCTTCCTCTCGTCGCGTGTTGCGTCTGGGTGACCGTAGATAGTTTTCTTTCGGGTAGATGAGATCGCGTGGAGTTTCTCCACCGAATAGAGTTGGTAGTGGGGTGAATGGTGGACGGAGTAGGCGGGGCCGACGGACTCCGGCGAGCCAGCCATGGCGGGCATGGCGGCCGGCGGCCGGTTTGGGAGAAGATGACCGACTTCATCTTCATGATTTTCTCTGATGAATGGTAGCCGTCCGATTCGAGATTGATGGTCCAGATTAGATCATACCGGTTCACGGTGAAATTTTCTAAAGAGCCCCTGCATTTTCTAGTAAACAACCCGCGGTCCTTTGCGTATTCCGGGAATTGCGTTTTCACATTTGGAAAGCGTATTTTCATCCGGTTAAATCAAAAATACGTTTTCAGCAATTTACAGTTTTGCCACTAGAATTGTTTTAGTCATAAAATCTTCGTTTTAACTCCGATTTGATCCGTTCAAATTGCGTTAGGTTTGTATTTGCGAACTCTACATGTTAGTGTAGTTTTACAGTTAGTTTTGATAATTTATTTTTCGAGTTTATAATTAAGTATTTATTTATCTATAGGAAATCTTAGAAAATTCATAACTTTTACGTTTTAACTCCGATTTTGGTGATCTTTGCGTCTGTGTGATCGTAGAAACGTGTAGAAGAGTTTTATAAACTTTTATTACTGTTTTGTTACTGTTGGTGTACTGTTCTAATTATATCTATTTGTTTGCTTCGTGTATGTTTGATTGGATGCATGTATGTTGTTGATTGATGATCGAGTATAGAAGGTGAGCAGTACTTGGACGATTCAGAGTATTACTTTGAGCCAAGTCAGCAGTACTGTTTGGAGAGCTTTGATCAAGGCAAGTATAACACAGGACTATCCTTGTTACCTATTCATTGAATTATCATACATATGCATGTGCTTACCTTGGCAACCTTAGAGATTTTAACTTAGCGATTGATATCTTGATTCCTTGTCACCTATGGGATTATGCATTTGGGTAGCTTGGCTAGTGCTTGATTTATGAACATTGATCTTGTAATTTGACTAATGAATGGTGAAATCAACCATTAAGATGATTTAATTCCTGCTACAAGGGGACTAGAGCACTGTGTTGTTTGTTTATTGCTCTAGTTACTCTCCATAAGGACTTATCTGTAAGCATTAACCGGGATTGACAGTACAACTGTGGGGGCTATATGGCTCTGGCTTTAGTTGTTCAAGAGACCTTTTCTAGCTTGTTAGTGGTTACCTTAAATGGCGTAAGAATGGCTTGACACGTTGGGTGTAGTGCGAGCCCCTGGCCTAGTGTGTATAGGCTGCGGTTGTTGTGCCACAGGGAAGGGGGGTTCTACATCTGCCTGCCGAGTAAATCTAATGGCCCTAACTTGTTAGACGAACTTTTGAGTGGCTTTATATGGTTCTCCGGTGTTTGGGTTTGATCTCCCCACACATTTGGAAATCATGACTCACAGTGAAAGTGTACACCTCTGCGCAGAGTTTAATAAACTGGTATACTAGCCGTGCTCACGGATACGAGCGGCCTTGGGTATTCTTACAGAATAAATGATCACCATTGATATATCATGCTTTATACTGATGTTGTTATTATTATACCATGTTAATGCTATTTCATTATTCTTATTACAATTGATCAATTGTTCATTAACGGGAATTGGAATACCTTGATGCTACTCAACTGCTAAGTTAATGATGACTAAAAGCTAAAAGCAGTCAAACAGTGTCTAGCCATTTGAGCCTCATGAACCCTATGTTATATTTGTTGAGTTCGACATGGACTCACTCTTGCTATTTCCACCATAACAGATGAAGATTATGATGAGGATTATCGTAATGAGTACTAGTCTTGGTGTCAACCAGTCAACCATGTCCCTGTGTGGAGTTTCCGCTGGAGATTATTACTAGATATTATTATTTATCGTTCAAGACTATGTTTTAAATATTTATTCGTTATGTAATAAGCACTGTGATGATACTATGTAATTTGTCTACTTATGTGTGCGATCGTGACCTGGGGCGCACATGAGTACTTTATGCATCCTATTTTTGTCCTTAAAAATGGGTGTGACAGTTATGAATCGGCTAAGGCAGTTAAAGGACAGGTTATGGCCGATTTCGTTACTCAACATTGCAACACGGTGGATTCTCTGGAAGTTGCTCCGTGGACACTTTTCTTTGATGGGTCTACTTGTGGTGAAGGGGCAGGCATCGGTATCGTGTTAATTTCCCCTCAGGGGAAGAAGTATGAGTTCTCATTGCCGATTGTTGCTACATCAACAAACAATCAAGCTGAGTACCAAGCCCTGATAAAAGGGTTAGAATTGCTTAAAGAAGTACAAGCTGATGTTGTTGAAGTCTTTGGTGATTCTATGCTAGTTATAAATCAGTTGATTGGGATTTATGAATGCCGAAGTGAAATTCTAATTTCATATCATGAAAAGTGTTTGGAATTGTTAAAAGGGTTCAGGAGTTTTCATCTGGAACATATTTCTCAGATGCATAATGAAGAGGCTAACCGATTGGCTCAGCATGCTTCAGGATATCAACCTATTCGAGAAGTATTAATATCAGTAGCTGATACCGATGACTGGAGAAAGGAAATTATTGATTATTTAAAGAATCTATCTAAAAAGGTTGAAAGACGTATAAGGTTCCAAGCTACCAAGTATGTACTCCTCGATGATGAATTGTATTACCGTACCATAGATGGAGTTTTACTCAGGTGTGTTAGCATAGAGGAATCAAAAGACCTGATGGGTGAAATTCATGAAGGAGTATGTGGGGCTCATCAGTCAGCTTTCAAGAAGAAATGGATATTATTGGCCGACTATTCTTGAGGATTGTTTTAAATACTTTAAAGGATGTCAGGAATGTCAGAAATTTGGTAATATTCAAAGGGCACCCACATCGGCTATGAACCCCATAATTAAGCCTTGGCCGTTCCGGGGTTGGGCTATTGATCTCATCGGTCAGATTTATCCACCATCGAGTAAAGGGCATAAGTTTATTCTGGTTGCTACCGATTATTTCACAAAGTGGGTTGAAGTAATTCCTTTAAAAAAGGTGACATCGGCTAATATGATTGATTTTGTGAAGGAGCATATTGTCTACCGATTTGGCATCCCTCAAACCATCACTAGCGATCAGGGCACTATGTTTACATCAGGTGAATTTGATGAGTTTGCTATAGGTATAGGGATTAAAGTTTTGAATTCTTCACCGTATTATGCCCAGGCTAATGGTCAGGCTGAAGCATCTAATAAAGGAATTATCAAGCTCATTAAGCGCAAGATTAAAGAGTATCCTAAGAAGTGGCATACAATATTAAATGAAGCTTTGTGGTCATATCGGATGGTGTGTCATGGTGCAACCAAGGTAACACCTTATCAGTTGATGTATGGACACGATGCAGTCTTACCTTGGGAGATTAAAATTGGTTCTAGGCGAATACGCTTTCAAGATCAATTGACAGCCGATGATTATGATATTCTTATGAAGGATGAATTGGAAGATGTAGCAGGTCATCGGTTAAAAGCTTTAGTTAGCATCGAGGAGAATAAGAAAAGGGTAGCTAGATGGTATGACAAGAAAGTGAAGGTAAAGGAATTTGTCGGTGGAGAATTGGTTTGGAAGTTGATTTTACCGATTGGGACTAAAAGTTCTAAGTTTGGCAAATGGTCACCTAATTGGGAAGGTCCATATCGGATAAATCAATCTGTTCCTGGTAATGCATATATTCTTGAAACTCTCGAAGGAGTTGTATTTCCCAGAGCATTAAATGGAAATATTTAAAGAAATATTACCCTAGTATCTGGATAGATGCATAAAAGTGTAATTACCGATAACAATCCTATCGGCTAGAGTTAAAACAAAGTATCAATTATTGCCAATGCGCTAATTTAACAAAGCTTGGATAGCTGATATCGCACGCAGGCGAATTTCATCGGCTTCTTTCAATTCCTTGGCGTCTTCATCGGCACTTCCTTCCACAGACTTGAGTTTCTTTTTGAGAACCAAGGCCTTACGAGCTTGGGCATCTCGTTCCTGTTGAAGGGCCTTGATAGCGTCAGGAAGCTGGTGTTGGGCATTCTTAACGTCATTACCAAAAGTAGACTTAGTTTTCTAATTCTGATAACGGCGCCAAAAATGCTGAACCTATCCCTCATGCCACTTAAGCCAAGTTGTCATCCCCAGCATGACATGAGAGACGCGGTATTGAAATATGCAATTGTTCTTCTAAATAAATAATAAATAAGATCTGCAAGCGCACAGATTAATACCGATGTAGTATTTTAATCGGGAAGTATTCCAAGTATCGTTATTTATATTTTTACCACTGGGAAGGGATTACTAACATCAATGTTGATTATGGAATGGAATATAGGAATGAGTATCAATCATTGCATGTATAAGTGAGAGCATTCATCTATCTCTTGCATACAGGGGTAAGTGTCACATAAAATATAGATAAAGTATGAATGGTGACAAAGATAATTAATCGGATCAGCTAGCCACATATAATAATGATAAGCACCTCAACAGATATTCTAGCAAGTCATTAGCAAGGTATTAGGACGAACTACAAGGATATTTCCTAAGTTATTCTTAACTATAAAGTCTAGCATATCATAGTTAGTGCAAGTACACTTGGCAATCATTGCGAGAAAGGACTACGCCCATGCATAGTGATATTATCAAGGAAGATGAGAAACATAGCAATCACTCCCCCGTAATAATGTTGCTCTGCCTGCCTTACACACGGGAGGGGGACTATATAAGAACCAACGAAGCTGTCACCATCGCGGACCACCCCACGATCCGGCATATAAGGTGCAATCGCAGATAAATATGGTCTAAGCACCACGCCTACGCAATATTTATCATTTACCTATGGATCCGATGGATAAACGCTATACGATCCTAAACATGTATATAATTCCAATCTAACTAAGCCAAGCATATAACTACGATAAACTAAGAACAATATAATCGCAAATATAATCAAGTAGAGCATAGTCATAATCAATATATTGAAATAGAACAAAGTTGTATTCATAATATTGAAGAACAAAGATGAACAAAGATTAACTGAGCAATAATTAAAGGGAAAATGATAACTACCAAGTTTACCTCTTGGCATGGCGTTCGGTGTTTTTAAGTCCTCCGAACAGGACTTCTTTTCTTCTTAGTTGTCCTGGGATTTGGGTGGCGTAGACGGTGGTTCCGGCAGCGCCTCCTCTTCTTGTGTAACTGTCTTCGCTTTCCATACCCGACTTGGTGCTTCGGTCTCCTGTTGTGTATCCTCGGGCCTTATGACCTCTCCTTCATAGTCTGCCCATACGTCCTTGATGGTTTGCCTCCTTTGGTTACGGTTACGTCGCCTTCTTCTTGTCCTGACCTGCTTAGAATCTTCAACTATATAGTTAGGTTCATTAAAGTAGCGGCGTACCTTCTCAGAGGGGAAATGCATATGGACTTCTCCGGTTCCAATGTAGATGATTGCTTTGACGGTGTCTAGGAACGGTCTTCCTAGAATGATGGGTGGATCGTACTCGTCGTCTCCCATGTCAATGATCTGAAAGTCTATATGGACAAAATGACCGTTAATTTTAACAGGGACATCGGTTACTATACCTTCGACCTTTCAGAATGTCTGATCTGCCATCTGGAGCTGAGTGTATGTTGGTTTTAAGGGCATGATTCCGTACAAGAGCTGATAGGTGACTGTGGCCATTATGTTGACGCCTGATCCAGTGTCACAGAGCGCCTTCTGAAAGGAGTATCCATTGATTGAGCACTCAATGCTTGGCATACCTGGGTCGTCCTTCTTGTTCAGGAAGGGCGACTTGAGTCGACCATCTTGACCTCCTTGAACTGCAGTGACCATCTTAGCTGATTCGGTCCATCCTTGGTTGTTCTTGTTCTGCTTGTTCCTCCTGTTGGTCCTCTTCCTTGGTTCATGTTGGGGTTGCTCTGGGATTTGTGTAATCTTATTCTTGAAGGAAAACGTCTCCTTCCTCCCCTTGATGTTGAAGTTGATCTTCGCAGCGCTGGCGTAGATGACAGCTCCCGAGGTGTTCAGGAATGGCCTTCCCAGAATAACTGGTGACCTCTCATCGGACCCGGTCTCTATCACCACGAAATCAGCTGGAGCATACGAGGTACCAACTCGGACACACATGTTCTTTAATATTCCTTTAGAAAAGCTTAGTGTCCGATCTGCAAGCTGTAAACACATAGTTGTTTCTGATAAAGGATATGTAAAGAATTTTTCATAGAGTACCCTGGGCATAATGTTGACGCTGGAGCCAAAGTCGCAGAGTGCTTCTGGGAAGTCCACCATGCCGATGGAGATCGGGATGACGGGGCGTCCTGGATCGCCTCTCTTGACTGGCAGAAGGTCATTATGTACTCCGACAGCGGGATTACTCCAATAGTTACCTGCATCAAACATGTCTACAAGATTTGCAGATTCTAATCCATCCGGTTGTGATGGTATACCGGGGTTAGTAGCAGGAACAGCAGCAGCTATTTGATTTAACTGAGATTCAATCATTTTATTAAAGCTAATTTGGTTTTTGATGACAGTAGAGAAATTATCCAATCTATTATTTATGTTTTCTAGTATTTTATCATTGGATGCCAATTTCTTAGACAAGTTATCCATTAGCTTTCCTTGATTAGACACTAACTCTCTCAGGGGTGGAAAATTATTGTTGTTATTGTAAGAGTTATTACCTTGATAATTACCTGAGTAGTTACTTGAGTAGTTAGGCCTCTGTTGATTCCAACCTTGATTTTGTTGAGGACGGTTGTAGTTGTTGTTGTTGTTGATGTACCTTGCATCCTCAAGCATCTCAGGGCAGTGATTGCCTGAGTGTCCAGTATCTCCACATTCCTCACAAGTCATGTGAGAGTCGTAGACGTTCATGACTTCTCTTTTGTCTCCAGCTTTGTCATCGAGCTTTTTCATGAGTAGGTCTAACTTTGCAGACAGCATGTCTACCTCCTTGAGCTGGTGCATACCTCCACCCTTCTTGCGTGTTTGAGTCCTCTCTTCGTTTCAACCTTGGTTGGACGCCATCTTCTCCACAAGGGCTGTAGCTTGTGGTATGGTGAGTGATAGAAATGCGCCTCAAGCTGCAGCATCCATGGTCTCACGAGCACTAGTGATGAGCCCATGATAGAAAGTCTGCATAAGTAGCCAGCTCTCCATTCCATGATGGGGACATTCTAGGATGTAATCTTGAAAGCGCTCCCATGCTTCTGAAACGGATTCATCATGTTGTTGCTGAAAACTTGTAATCTTCCCACGGAGAGCATTGGTCTTGCCCATGGGAAAGAACTTAGCCAGAAAGTTCGTAGAGCAGAGTGCCCACGTAGTGTTCTTATCCTTCATCGCGTAGAACCACTGCTTCACTCTCCCCAATAGTGAGAATGGGAAAAGGCGAAGTAGTATGGCGTCTCTGGGAACATCTAATAAAGTGAATGTGCTGCAAATCTCCAAGAAGTGTTGGAGATGAGCAATTGCATCTTCGTGCGGCTTCCCACAAAACTGGTTGGCTTGTACCATGTTGATGAGCCCTGGCTTGAGCTCAAAGTTCTTGTCGATGGCCGCGGCAGGTCCAGTGCGGATGTTGTCCGTAGTGGGAGCTGAAAACTCATGGATCGTCTTGTTCGCCATGGCTGCGAACTCTGTTGACAAATTCCGGATGAAACTTCGGCGGTCTTCTGGATTGGATGAAGTGTTGCGTCAAAGTGTTAACTTCTTGAGCTTGGCTCTTGCCCCTCTGATTAATGCTTCGGGGTTGTCAACAAAATTTTCTGGAAGATGTCCTCTATTCATACATCACCCTGCAAAACAATAAGAATGGAAAAATACAGGGGTAAATCTGTATGGGAGAATTGATGATCTCAATCACTTAATGATGCGAATGATGACTCAAATTCCGTATTCATTCCTTGTTAGTAAATCAACCTTCCCCGGCAACGGCGCCAAAAATGCTTGTTGGGCATTCTTAACGTCATTACCAAAAGTAGACTTAGTTTTCTAATTCTGATAACGGCGCCAAAAATGCCGAACCTATCCCTCATGCCACTTAAGCCAAGTTGTCATCCCCAGCATGACATGAGAGACGCGGTATTGAAATATGCAACTGTTCTTCTAAATAAATAATAAATAAGATCTGCAAGCGCACAGATTAATACCGATGTAGCATTTTAACCGGGAAGTATTCCAAGTATCGTTATTTATATTTTTACCACTGGGAAGGGATTACTAACATCAATGTTGATTATGGAATGAAATATAGGAATGAGTATCAATCATTGCATGTATAAGTGAGAGCATTCATCTATCTCTTGCATACATGGGTAAGTGTCACATAAAATATAGATAAAGTATGAATGGTGACAAAGATAATTAATCTGATCAGCTAGCCACATATAATAATGATAAGCACCTCAACAGATATTCTAGCAAGTCATTAGTATGGTATTAGGACGAACTACAAGGATATTTCCTAAGTTATTCTTAACTATAAAGTCTAGCATATCATAGTTACTGCAAGTACACTTGGCAATCATTGCGAGAAAGGACTATGCCCATGTATAGTGATATTATCAAGGAAGATAAGAAACATAGCAATCACTCCCCCGTAATAATGTTGCTCTGCCTGCCTTACACATGGGAGGGGGACTATATAAGAACCAACGAAGCTGTCACCATCGCGGACCACCCCACGATCCGGCATATAAGGTGCAATCGCAGATAAATATGGTCTAAGCACCACGCCTACGCAATATTTATCATTTACCCATGGATCCGATGGATAAACGCTATACGATCCTAAACATGTATATAATTCCAATCTAACTAAGACAAGCATATAACTACAATAAACTAAGAACAATATAATCGCAAATATAATCAAGTAGAGCATAGTCATAATCAATATATTGAAATAGAACAAAGTTGTATTCATAATATTGAAGAACAAAGATGAACAATGAAGAACAGTAAAGGAATTACCAAGAATCCTCTTGACAGATCCGAAAACCAATCGAAGATTGACTCCTTCTAGTTCTAATCCTATGTAGCTATGCTATACTAGAGATCTAGTTGATGTGGTGGCTCTAGGGCTTGATCAGAGACTCTCCTCCTGAGATTAGGGTTTGAAGAATGAGAATGAGGGAGTGCCTCCTCCAGGGGCCATGGGTCCTGCTTATATAGCCCCCTCAAGTGAACGTGGGCCGTCGGATCAAACCGACATTAATCGCACGGTTTTCCTTGATCCCTTAGGTCGGTGGAGCATAATCCGCGAGACGGAGCCTGATTGGCTCTCAGGCCAGGGCGGGCGCCCTAGGGAGCAGGGCGGGCGCCCTGCCTCCGGGCCCGTTCGGCCTCCCGTTCGATCTCGTGGCTTCTGGAGTCTTCTAGATGATAGAAAATCGGTGAACACGTTATTATCTCTATGTAAACCCGACGTGTGGGCCTTTCCTCCGTATTTTCTGATAACCCCATACAGAAACAGACAAACACCAAAACTCGTGGAATTCTGTCAGATAAAACCCTAAGTCTAGGTGTTGGTTGCATTTGGATCCTTTTCTTTATTTATTTGATAACTATATTTGGTACTTAAGGACCGTCAACAGCTGGTCTTCTTCTTGCTTGGCTTGAGTCAGGGCTGTTTCAACCTTTTCCAGTTCAGCTAGCAGAGCTGCCCTTTTTGCTGATAGATCTAAGATTTTCTGCTTAAGATCAGCACTGGAGGCTTGCAAGTTGCTGATGTTTTTGTGCTTCTCATCGGCAGTTTGCTTCAGCTGCAGCATTTCTTCCTTAAGTTGAGCCTGAGCTGCTCTGTCGGCAATACGATGAACAGCCCTTTGATATTGAAGTTGTCTGCTCTCCAGATGGACTGCTGGGAAGATGGTTTCTTCAACATCGGCAGGGACTTGGCCGCGGATCGTTTTGAAGATGGTCCTTGCAGGGTCTGAATCGATCACCAGTTGGGCAGTATCTTGTTGTAGCAGATTCAGTAGAGCTTCTAGTTTGCCATAGGTATCTGCCGATATTGTTCCCAATGCTAGGGAAGAACTCGCCTCTTCTCCGTCATCATCGGAGACGTCGATAGCAAAAGAGAACAAGCTATCAGGAGAATCTTGTTCCTGTGAAATAAAGAGAGTTAGAAATCCTATCTGTGATATCTGGGGATATTATAAACCAAACAATTAATCAGTTTACCTGCTTCAGGGCAATTTCTTGAGCATGGCTTGAGGGAGCGGCTTGAAGAGGATCATGCGAAGGATCGGCAGAGGATGCCGATGGAATGTCTTCTATGATCTCATCGGTAGTCGGCCCTTGGGGTGTAATGGCCGATGGTGTATCTTGTGCAGACGAAGCAGCTTGTTCAATTACATCAGTAGGTTGACTGACAGGTGTTGGAGCGGACGCAGGGGCTGGTGTAGATTTCTGTCGCTTTTGTTGAGCTTTAGCATCGGTCAAAGCTTTGCGCTTTGTTTGGGTCTCAGCGACAATTGGCTGGGGGCATCGACATGTATTGATTGGGGAGCTTGCATGCTTGGCGTGCTTGCCGATATGCCCGTTTGTTGCTGCAAAAACGGGTATAAGATTGGATATTTAACAGGAAAAAATGTAAAAATAAGAGAATACCTCTGAAGGAGGGGTAGAGGTCGTGGTGCTTGGTATTGGAAGAGTTGCCGATGACGATCCAGCTGCTGCTTTCACACCCTGATAGTTGTATGTTAATATAGTGTGTATCGGCAGAAAACAGAGTAAGCAAGGTTATTACCTTAAGAGCCTTGATTAGGCTTGAAGCAGCAGCCTTTGGAGTGGCCCTGGATGTTGCCAGTCTTGGTCTGGAGGTGATAGTTTTGGCGCGAGTCCTCTGGAAGGTTAAGGCCTCTAAGGTAGGGGCGTTGTAGCCGATTATTGAAACGGGAGAGATAGGGTGGAGGTTGAAGGGTCTTCCACTTTTGCTTATTGATGGAACTGGATCATCGGCCTGTTTCAGGGAAGATTAGCTACTGATATACATATAAAAGGGGGGGAGAAAGACAAAAGCTAAAAGGAACTTACTGTATCGTCAGGAACGGCATAGTCGAGATCGATCATGTGCCGATATGTGTGAACAGATGTTGAAAACAGCTGTTCTTTCCACTCTTGCCACCATTGCTTATATGACTCTGTGATGAAAGATGCTGGTGACCAGGCGGAGAGGTCAACATTTGAGATATCGGCATCGGGAGCAAGTCTTACTATCCTACTCCATTCAGTTCCAGCGGTAATCATTTCTCTGGGCTTGATCACATCGGCAAAGCATAGCTTGATTGGCAGTTGCCCAAAGGCCAGCTGGCGAGACACTGCCGATGGATTGTAGAATTCATAAGTAATATGGGAAGTTTTCCCGCTACCAAATGTGTTTACTGGGATTGCTCTGGGGGTGATAATAGCCATCATAAGATCATTGTCTTGGTTCAGATCACTATCGACAAAATTGAAAAGAAGGGGGAACTTGTTATCCTCATCAATATAAGGTACCCAAGCCCTGAGATCACAAGGGAGACCATGGTAGAAATTCTAAAAAAACCTGCCGATTTGATCTTCATTGGCCTCTGTTCTGGGAAGGACAATTATGGCTTCGCCGAAGTTGAGAGGGGGGCGTGTTGCCGATTCATCGTCTCTAAGGACGTAATCTTCGGGGATCTCTCGTGGGAATTCTTGGGCAAAGAAATCCCACTGTAGACGCTTATGCATGTGAGCGTTTAACCACATATTAATGAACCACCACGGGCCTCCCAGATTGCCGATGGGTTCACCAAGTAAAAGCTTCTGAGACACTTGGTGGAGAAGATGGTAGGTTGAGCTCAGGAGGTATCGGCCAAGTGGGAATCTGACACCGTTGGCTAAGAGTTCCGCTGCTGGGAGGAAGGCGTTAGTTGGTCCTACCGATCGACCACAGAAGATAAACTTCTCCAGCCACATGTTTAGGAATATGGCGTGTTCCCTTTGATTGACAGTACCAGTCTTTTGGTATTCTTGGATGTATCCCGTCCAGCCGCCGATGTTGCGTGTACTCACTCTATACTCAGCTTTTCTGCCAAAAATGTGGCCTTCATCGACAGTTGAGATATCCAAGCCGGTGAGTATATATACATCGGCAAGAGTAGGGGCGCATGGGCCATGACCGAACATGAATGTATTTGTGGTATCTGACCAAAAGTGGGCGGCAGCTATCATCATGGATTTATTCTTTTGTATATCGGCAATGGATAGCCTGATACATTGATCTATCTTCCGTTCTGCCCAGAATACTTGCATTGATCTGTTAACCCTCAAGTACCAGTTTTTCCACCCTTTGGTGGGTTTGGGCCAAGAGCGGAATGTATCTTTCCACAGATTCAAAGAAAAATTTTGAGCTTTGAAAGGAATACGATTAGCCTCTGCATTGATCAGGTCGGTTGGATCTGGGTCGCCCATTGGACCTAGGCAATGGAGGGGAGGTTGGTTGGTTAGAATAACCAGTGTATTGCGTAGTTCCTGAGTTTGGAAGATCAAAAAAATGGAAGAAGTAGAAAAATGCCGACTGTAAGAACTCGCAAGGAATCAAAAGGATCAAAGTAAAGGTAATAGAAGAAGAACGAACCGTAGGAACGTCGAAGTTGACCGCCATTGCTTCGAAAAGGATGAGGGCACGAGCTGGGAACTTGAAGATGACGATGGAAGGGGCTCTGGTGGGTTGAGGATGCGCGATTGTTGGTTAGGGTTGCCGTCGGAGTGAGAATGCCAAAGGATGAAGTTTGAAGGTAGAAGATGAGCAGTCCGGAGAAATCTATTTATAGGCCATTTGGGGTAGGGGTATTCTTGACTTATCTCTATGCCGTACGCGGATGTATCGAGGTGGTTCAGATGGATATGGTAACTGTTCGCACGACAATCAAGGGATGATACAGAAGATTTGATGGCAAGTAATCATGACTTGAAGGATATCTTGATACAGGATCTTTCAGTTCTAAAATGGTGATGTTGCTGTGATAAGATCTTGCTGATGGATTGTTATTTTGGTATCTCAACCGTAATTAAGGAAAAAACAGTTGGAAAATGTGCGATATTTACTGAGATACATGGATTAGATCTAGATTTGATTAAATCTGGTAACAGATCATGTTATGCTTGGAGAATGGGTTGAAAAATAGATAATAGCAAGCATTATCTAAAGTAAATTTCAGAGCATCAGCATCTTATACTCCGAAATTGGGGGGCATGTGTTGACATCGTTTTTAGCACGTGTCAAGATGATCAGGAAGGGCTAATCAGCAGAGGAAAGATTACTGTGTAGATTGATAGCCGATGAGAATAAGCTTGTTTATGAGTGGTGGCAGCATATAGATTTAGATTGAAGTGTTGCCGATAAGGTTAAGGGTATTATTGCCGATGCCGATGAAAGAGGGTTTGAAGACTGCTGCCGATGAAACAGGGAATGTACCGATGGAAGGAACTTGGAGGCTGCTGCCGATGGAACAGGGATTGTGCCGATGAAAAGGAGGTCGATGAGAATACCATCGTGACTGGGGCAGACTACGAGATGAGATAGGAGTTAATTTCCTTGTATACGTTTATTAGAGTCTGAGTTGTATCAAAGTCATGTGTTTCCATAGATTTGGATTTAGTGTCCTAGTCGTATTTGGTTACGTTTCTATAGATCAGGATATAAATATAGAATGAAGGGCAATGTAATAAGGGATCAATCAATACATCAAAAACAGCTTTTAATCTTATTTACATCTACTTTCGGCGACTTCGTCAATTTGCATATTTTTCCTTTTTACGAGTTCTTATCGATTCGGCGAGTTGCATTGCTCCAGTGCAATCTTCGACGATCCTCGAGTTCCGCGTGAGTACCTCTTGGCCGTGACTTCCGGGCGTATCGCTGTTGTCAGGACCAAAGTGCTCGTATCTTCATCCTTGTCGATTAACAGGTCAAATCGACTGGCACGCTTTGGATATCGATTTCGGGTATTAGCCCTTTGTGTTTGCAGATCTACTTTTACATCAACACCACCGACGCCTCCAAGATTCGCCGTCACACACACATCTGGTGGTGCCCATGTTCAATTGACGATTCCTTGCTAGCTGCTCTCCCGATTCGCTCGCTGACCTCGTGCCGTGCGTGCAGGATCCACAAGGAGAAGTGGAGTGCTGGGACGAGGAGATCTGGGAGCTGCACGCCAACGAGCAGGCTCCCGTGCCCTCCTCCACAACGCCCAGCTGCAGCTCCTCCACAACGTTCGTGACGTGGTTACCTGAGATAAAGTGTTGTGTCCAGATTGAACTGCTAACCTGAGCCGGAGAATATCCAGTGGGTAAGTTACCTATAAGCAAGAACAAGTAGAAAGTTCTGAGTGTGCTAAGTGCTAACGATGATATTCTGTGGATTTTAATAAAATTACTGTACCATGAAAAAGTAAAGACCAAAGCTTTGTTATATGTATGGATAAAATTAATGCTCAGCTGCTTAATGTACCATGCTCAGCCTAGGTTCGCCTCGTAAACCAGGCTGTTCGCCACGTCGGCGCGCTGGCTCTCGTGCACCTCCTGATGCAGCAGATGTATATAGGAGGAGGCCGTTGTCAGTAAGCAGCTGAGCATGCATGCAGCACTACATACAGTGTGTCACTAACCAGCAGTCCAGTAGTGATGCGTGAAGCATATATATAGACTGATAAAGATTGCATTGTTATTGTCTAGTTCGGCTTGATTAATTGATGATGCATAGAGCATAGATAGATTATTGCTAGAGTATCTGAGATTTACTACTTGTGAGCATTTTACTGCTGATGAGCTAAAGGAACTAGTGTGAGTCCCTGACGAAGTATTCAGATGCCCTGAACCAACCAAGGGCTTGTTTTCAGATGAACATGGCGCCAGAAACATTGGAGGTTAATTTGATTCAAGAAATTGAGTTTGATAGGTTGATTCATTTTCTTTTGTCCAGAAACGTGAGAACTTTTTACTTGCATAATAACACTGATTTACTGCATATATATATATATATATATATATATATATATATATATATATATATATATATATATATATATATATATATATATATGGTGTAAGTTCAAAGTTTTCTTTGAGTGGCAAGTGCACTGTATCCTTAGAATACAAGACTTGGGTTCAAGCACATAGATATGTATTGTTCAACTATGATAAGATAGAACCATACTTGAAGTAAGCAATCCACACAACTTGACACATATTGAATTTCTCATGTTCTTATCTATACATTTCTCAAAGGGTACCACACCTTTGCAGCAAACATGTGGAGTACCTTTCCTCGATTTGTCGCCACAATCAGCGACAAATGAAAGTTTGGTTGTTCAGGTGAATAGATTAGTGTAATCGATTTGGTTGTTCAGGTGAAAGTTAAATTTCTTTGTTAAGTTAGTACATAACCTAATAGTTTTTTACCATGTTGTCTTTGCAAAAAAAATATTAAAAAGAAGCCAGACTGCATATGCTTGTTTATTATTTCCAATCACAGCAATTTGTTCACCTTCAAAGATGCATTTGTAAGTTCAGTTGAATTATTTGGTTAATGTTCCACTCAAGTGGGAGCCTCCCTTTTTTGGTTAATGTTCCACTCAAGTGGGAGCCTCCCTTCAAAGATGCATTATTTGGTTAATGTTCCACTCAAGTGGGAGCCTCCCTTTTTTTATGTGTTCAGCTGAATTAAACTTCTTCCCCAAAGATGCATTTGTAAGTTCAGTTCACCTTCAAAGGTACAAGGGTTAGCAATTTTCAGTTGTCTGCAAACTGGGCATATGCATGTTTATTATTTCCAATCACAGCAAACTGCTTGATCACTTTCTAGTGTTTGTTTCACTGATTAGGTTTGCCTACTGTTTAGGCTAACTCTACTTAGCAGACTATCCCAAAAACTTAACTTTTTTACTACCCAGTACAGTTGTATATTGCTTTACAAATTCTCTCTTTAACTGAGCATTTTTTACTTAGATATGGTGGAAAAGCATACCACTTGGAAGATGTAAATAGCACTCAAGAGCTAGCTCAATCTTAGTCAAATGGTACTTATTTTCAATTTCTAAGAATTTCTCCTGTAAATAGAGTGTTGTTGTTTCTAGATGACAGTACCTACATATATAATATACTTTATCATGTTGATTCATTCAGATTCAGTATTGAAGAGCATATGGAAGAGTTCATGCCTGCCGTTAAGCAAATCTACGGTGAGAAAGTTCTCATTCAGGTGAGTTAGACTCAATATTGTACTTTTGCTATGCCGGACCAATTTTACTCTTTATCCCAAATTGTAACACTGTAAATTTTGTACAGTTCGAGGACTTTGCCAATCATAATGCCTTTGATTTGCTTGAAAAATATAGCAAGAGGCATCTTGTTTTCAATGATGATATCCAGGTAAATGGAACCACCATGGTATTTTTATTTTTACTGATACCAGGGGGCAACCTTAATTAATTGAGATCATAATCCTTCAGTTTATTGCCTTTTGGGATTGGTACCAATTTGGAAATATGAATGTTTGCAGGGCACAGCATCAGTGGTCCTTGCAGGTTTGTTAGCAGCACTCAAGATGGTTGGTGGGACCCTAGCAGAGCAGACTTATTTGTTCCTTGGTGCTGGGGAGGTTAGTTAAAACATCTCCTTGTGAACTGTTATTTCTTTGTCACCCAACTGTCGAAGCATACTATACTAGTATCTTTTGAATTGAGATTGTGACCATTAGTAAGATTCTATTTTATCAAGGAAAGTAGACCCATCAATAAGATTCTGATAATGTATTTGATTTCAGGCTGGAACTGGTATTGCAGAACTCATGCATTGCCCTTGAGATTTCAAAACAGGTAACTAGCTACATTGTTCTAGTGTCTGAATGTGTGGAAGGTTTCGTTTGTCCATGTTCTTACTATTACATGTACTGGTCGGGTCTATTTATAGATGAAGGCTCCAATTGAAGAGTGCCGCAAGAAGGTTTGGCTGGTGGACTCAAAGGTGTGTAACTGAAGGAATGGTGACATCTGCTCGTCCGGAATTTTGATTCGGTAATCTTGTTTTTCTTATTGTAAAACCTCCAGTCTGGTAGTGTTTGGTATAGTCATACTAGGCTACTTCTATTTCTGAAAGTTCAAGTTTCAGATTTTAAAAATAAATAATCTAGAATATTTGCTTAACAGTATTTGATAATATGCTAATGCACAACTTCAACTTGGAATTTGGCTGAAGAGAACACTTTCTGAAAGTTTTCTGTATTTCCTTGGGTAATTATTGGGTAATTATTATGATACTAGGGTACCTTTGCGGATTAAAGTTTGTAGGTATATCAGAATATCAGATTCCCTGCAGATGATGGAAGCTTGCTTATCTTGGTATTACCCAAGCTTTTTTTTGATAACCGGTATTACCTAAGTTGAGATATCTCAAATGAGTCAGATTGCTAGTTTCTTTTGGGAATGTTTGAACTGTTTCATCCATCTGACTGAGTATTTTTAGTGACCCCTGCTAGATAAGAGCTTCAGTGTGTGAGATGTTCTGCTTAAAATAAATAGGGATATAACGTTGCGCAAATACACATCCCTTGGACTGTGTCTTGACTTGATGTTATATGAAGCTATTTACAAGCTCAGAAAGCTTTCCTAATATACCTATTTCACAAACTTTCCCAGATATACTAGGTGAAACAAACTAATATCCTTTCTTCTGTTGGTGATTTATGTAGGTCAAATTGGATTATGGCTTGTTTCTTATGACTATGTAATGGACTTGTGAAACTTTTGAATTTGGCTTGTAACGATGTTTTAAATTGTGCTCGTGCGTTTGTGGATGAATATATGTATATATGTGGTCATTAGATTTGAATTTGAATTCAAATCGTATATTACATGCTGTGGTTAGATTTTTTTAAAAAATAAAAAAACAGGCTTCCCCGAGTGCCTGGGCTGCGGCACTCGGGAAAGAGTTTTTTTAAAAAAAAAAGATAAATTACTTCCCCGAGTTCTGGGCTGCGGCACTCGGGGAAGAGGGTTTTTTAAAAAAAAGAGACAAAAATCTTCCCCGAGTGTTGCACTCGGGGAAGAAAATAATAATAAAAAGAAAACGGCGTTGGCCGTCGGCCGACGACGTCCAATCTTCCCCGAGTGCCAGCACGGCACTCGGCGAAGCCTTTCCTGAGTGCACGATTTTCGGCACTCGGGGAAGCCGCCTTTCCCGTTAGAGGATTAGCCGGAGGCTCTTCCCCGAGTGTTGCACTCGGGGAAGGCTTCCCCGAGTGCAATTGGGTCTTCCCCGAGTGCAACTGGCACTCGGGGAAGCCACTGGCTGCTGTAGTGATTTGGATATCGACATCATAAATATGCGAGTTGGGTATTCGGATACGGATACAGTATCGGATGTTGAATATTCGGACTTAGATACGAATAAATCTAAACCCTTCTAAACAGATTCAGTCTCGAATACAGTCAGAAAATATCCGTACTATTTTCATGCTAGTTCTAACGCTAAGTCGCTAACTAGCTACGACGTGTTCCAACCCAACCTCCAGTGCTGATCACTGGCGTTTTCCATGCCATACGACGACCAAACTCTAGCTAGGCGGAGACACTCGTGAGGTGACGGCTCACAGCACTGGTACGTGTGAACAGCTCCTACATGCAGGAGGCATGATATGCAATTGGAGATGCCGTCCGTCAGAGCATGCATGTGAAGCTGCAGGGTGTGTGTCCCGTGTCCGTTCTGAGCATCAGTTCAGGGCTTCTAAATTCCAAATCACTGTATTTGATTAATGCGTTCTGACATCCGGATCTCGATTGTCAAGTCCCCGGAAACCTGACAGGTGTAGCACTCGTCACAGCAAAGTTATACGGAGGGGTGTTTAGTTTCCACCCAAAACTTTACACACATCTCATTGAATGTTTGAGATATGTATGGAACATTAAATATAGAAAAAATAACTAATTATATAGTTTGTATGTATTTTGCACAAAACAAATCTTTTAAATCTAATTAGTCTATGATTGGATACTAATTATTATAATTACACATATGCTACGGTACCCAAAACTTTACGACCCTGAACTAAACACGCCCGGAGCAGGACTGGCGGTGTGAGTGTGATGGGCACAACCAGATTAGTAAACAGTAGCCTAAGTGCCGCGATTTGCAGGAGGAACTCGAAGCTAGTGGCTTGTTTAGATGCCATCCAAATTCCAAGTTTTTTCACTCTCTCTCCATCACATCAATTTTTAACCGCTTGCATGGAGTATTAAATGTAGGTAAAAAATAATTAATTATACAGTTTAGTTGGAAATCACGAGATGAATCTTTTGAGTCTAGTTGGTCCACAATTGGATAATATTTGTCAAATAAGACGAAAGTGGTACTATTCATCAGGTTCATTTTTTTTTTCAATCTAAACAAGCCCTAGTACATGTGCACGGTGCACCTACCGTATTAATTACGGATCCGATCCCGTGATTCGCCACCTACATACATACTGTACGTAGTTGCACGTATCAACAGTAAGTAACGGATGGATAACAACAGCTGTTCCGGTCCGGTTCAGCTGGCTTATAATCTGTACTTTTTAGTTTTTTTAGCAGAAATAATGTTTTTCTTTTAAAAAAATCAATCAGAATAGTATTTCAGCTGGTTTTTCAGCGTAAACGGACGGGGCCTGCGGCATTAACGGCCACGCCTCCTCCTGCCGGTACGTACATGTCGCCAGCAGCTAGCTTGAATTGGCGGGAAAGGAATTGAAAGGCCAAAGTGAGCTCGAAATGGACCACTTACTACTATTATTAGCTTGATTTGAAGGTTGGATTAGTATGATGGCCGGGCAAATTAAGTTTGGTAGTGTATACTATGCGCAGCAGATAGAAGTAACGCTGCTGTTTTTTCCTCTCATTCCACCAGCCTCCAAAAGACTAGAACTGATGCTGAATCAGACATATACGCATACATATATATAAGTATGTGCTGCCTGCGGACATGCGCAATATCCACGACAAAACTTCCAAAGTCCCTGTTCGTTTGGACTTATTAGCAGAATCAGCAGCTATCCAGCAGTGTTTTTCTCTCACAACAAACCAACGAACAGTACCTTCAGCTATAATAAACCAGTGAAACGAATGGGGTTGTGGTTGCATGTCTCCTCTCGCTCAAAAACAAAGCCAGGAGCAGAAGTGTGTAGTGATGCGGTTGGGCCAGAAGCTGGAGCAAGCAAGCAAGAGATGGGCTTCCTGGTGCGATTTTTTTTTTGAGCAGAGGCTTTCAGGCGCGAGTGACAAGGCCCAAAAGAGGAATGCGATGATCTTCGGCCCAAACTGGATTAAAGTTTAGTCCAGTGGTTCACTTTAAAGGTCTGTGTAGAAACGCCCCCTCGGGAAATGCCCAAACTGACGAGGAATGATTTTGGATGGTGCCTATTGTCAGAGGCCGTTTGGCAGCATAATGGAGCCAATTCCCCAATAGCACAACTCCGCAAAAATTTTAGTAGGAAGTAGCCAAGAATCACTTCTTTATTTACACTTGGAGCTAAGAGCTAGAAAGATATACTTCTCATAGCTCTCTTATTCAATCTTCAACCAAATTACTCTAGAATCAATTCTCACTTGCTCCCCACCAAAATCAACTAGAATCACTCTTCCAAAGAATCAAGGAGTTAGAGTTAAAAATCGGGAAGTGAAACTCTACCAAACAGACCTTTAACTCCTATGACTTAGTTAAAATGCCCCGTAAAACCATATTCGGCTATTATGGGTCCGAAATTATCTCCAACAAATTGGCAAAGCACATTTCCAAATTTACTCTCGCTCTCCATCATGTAAACCTTAGAGAAGGATAGCCAGACTCTGCTGCCGTCGTGACATGGCCCACGTGCTCGATAGCCCCTTCTTGATGCCTCCGGCATTTCCCGAGGGGGCATTTCCTTCCTCGTATACTACTCGCTTTTCCTAAAAACCACGCATCCCCACCATCCAAAATCATTCACTTGGATGCATGAAAGCGTCCTTCCTAGTTAGCCAGCCAGTCAACTCCCCTTTTGAAAGGTTCTTCTTGCCTTTCATTGTGATAAGTCCACGGTGAAGCAGTCCACTTCCTGCTTGAAAAGCTCATTCCTCATAGCAATTTCATCATTACATGGTTCTTTTCTAGCGCCACTAGATTTCTCCAATGCACCTTTTCTTTCAATGCTCCTCCAAAGTGTTCCTTCGCTTCCAATTTGTCCTAGCTTCTTTTCTTTGATGTCTTGATATTCTTGTTTGTCTTCTAGGATCTTCAATACTTCTACTTTAATTATCTTCCTTGAGGTGTTGATTCCTTGATCTTTACCTATCCTAGCTCAACTCCATCTTTGCATCCCTAGGACTAGTAGGGCCATACAAGGTACGTCAAAAGCTAGACTCTAAAATTAAAAATCTCATGTTCACACCTTAAAATTTTTACGAAATTGATTGAAATTTATAATGGGTGTCTATTTCATTCAAATTAGTGTGGCTAAATATTTATGTGGGCCCTATGCCAAAAGCTAGACCTTAGAATTAAAAATCTCACGTTCACACTTTAAAATGTTAGTGAAACTAAACAAAAGTTAGACCTTAGTTAAATAGCAGTCGGTATTTTGTTTAATCTGTGTAAGATCAACATGTGGGTCTCACATTAGAAACCCAAAACTAAAATAGACTTATATTATCAGATCCACTTATTTCTTTTAATTGACGATTAATTAAGATCAAGACTTACCACGGATCATCCATTCCACGTACCTTACCATACCTATTTCTATTGAATAAAAATTTTACCCATACTCTATCTAAATAAGATGGGTAAGAAACGATTCAAATATGTGTAATGGGTTGCAAGTCCAGTACTGAGAAAGCTTCAATATATTGACATCAAGATTAATTTCTAATGTTGTTTGAATATTGCTAGGAATGGGAGAGACCAAAGCCTGGGAGGAGACCTGATATATTCCCTAAGTTCAGCCCAATGAAGACACCATTACCGCATCCATTACTGGCAAATGATCCTCTAGATGACGATGAAGAAGAGGAAGAGGAAGAACAAACCACCACCTCAGGAGGAGCCACAAGAGGATGATCCAGACAAGGAAGAACCTGAGGAAGATGACCCGGACAAGCCAACCGAGTAATTTTCAAATGGCTTGAGGTGTGGTAGATATAGACAGTGGGCAAAAATGTGCTACATCTTTGGAGCACGCAAGAGATCTCAGTTCTGTTTGAACTGTTTGTTCTGCCGGCTTATATAGGCTCTAGATGCATTCGGGTTTCACATTGTTTAAACTACTTCAGTTACTGCTGTAACCCTGCAAGCTGATTGAATACGATCGATAATATATACTGCATCTGCATCGTCAGAGAATGAGCATAGCCACACGCCCGATCTTTACTTGACCAGATAGTAGAGAACCAGTGACAAATAGCATGAGGCATACACCCTCCGTCCCTAAATGTTTGTCTCTAGAAAACCGTGTTTCCCTCACAGACACGTTTCCCGGGCGACAAACAAAAAGGGACAGAGTAGTATGATTTATGATCACTTCGTCGTCAGATCCTGTAGGAGAATCAAATGACTCATTGGGACAGTTGTCGGAAACAAACAATCTATAACTGGACGAAGACGGACAATTTCGTCAACTGACTTAGCGAAGGGGATGCAAGCGAAAGCGGCAAGATAAGTGAACGGATCTCCATGAAACACACGCCACATGCGCACAAATATACATGCAAACGGCGCGGGCCATGCCGTCAGCCCGTTGGGCAAGCCCGTGCCAGCAGCCCGCACTAGCCCGCCTGCCATGCCGCACTCCCGCAATGGGTTCACGTGGCTAACCCGCGTAAGCAGCGGCGCCGCTAGAACCCGCTTCAAAGCACCTGTTCGTCGAAGGACTGCGACGGCGGAGTGTTGGGGTCTGCAGGGAGGCGGCGGATGACGCGGCGACGGCGAGGAGGAAGACTTCCCAAGAGCATGCGGCGTGACTTTAGCCCTTGCGCTTCTCCGCCATGGACGAGGCGGAGGCCGAGCTCGGCGGCCGCGACGGTGTACACGGCGTGGTCCGATGAGCCGAGCCAGAGCAGCAGCTGACATGGCCAGAGCCTGCGCTGCGCGGCGCGAGGGAGGAAGGCGAGCGAGGGGAGCAGCACGGCGGCGGCGGCCTCGACGCGGCCCGCGGATAACGCCGAGAGCGACGCGTGCTCCACGGCCGCGACGCCGGACAGGGCGTCCTGCTCCAGCGACAGGTCCCCGAGGCAATTAAGCGCGACCACCTGCGGCTGCACGCTTTCCTCCGCCATAGACAGCTCCACGCCATGCATCAGAGGGAGTACTGCCATCGTGCCCGCCGGTCGTTGCTCCGCCGCCGCCGCCGCCCCTTTCGCATACCAGTTGCAGTTGAGCACGCTGCCGCGAATCATGGGCGCTGGCCCTGGATGCTCGCCGCCATGGCCATGATTTTGATCTCCTTGCTTGCCTTGCACCTACCCTATCGTGCAGTGTAAACGATCTTGCCGCCATGGCCATGATTTTGATCTCCTTGCTTGCCTTGCCCCTACCCTGGCGCGGTGACGGCAAGGGGTGGTCGACGCATAATCACAGAACCAGGGAAGGCAGGCGTGGAAGCGGCGGAGCTTGTCATACGCCTATGACACACTGCGCGAACTGCGCCTCGCTTTCCTTTTTTTTTCTTTTTGAGCAATGCTCGCTCGCTTTCCTGAAAGCCGATACGCGGGACTGCGGGCCGCCGCGCAAGCCGCGAAAACAACGCGGCAGAAAAAGGGCTGCCACCCGTGCCCGTCCGCTTACCAGAAGCGGCGCGCGCGGACGCGGGACGGGCTGCCCGCTGCCGCGCCGTTTGCAACCGTACGCACAAAACAAACAAAGATTGAAACCCTCCCAGTTTCTGAAGAAAAGTAATGCTGAGAAAAGACCGAAAGATCCGGGATCAAGAACGGAGGCAGAACCACGACATCCGGGATCGGAGAAGCGCAAAAACCTCCATTGGAAGTAGCCATGGCGTGGTGGTCATCGATTTCTGATCTGTAGCTAGAGAGAACATCTCTTGCTTGCATGCCTCGTGAACATGTTTGCTGATGGTCATCTAACCATGCACACATGCATGACCATGATGAGTTCATGGCATCACACTCTGCCATAAACCATGCACCCATCGATGGAAGCATGGTTAAATGACCACCAACAAAACAGGTTCGGAGCTGCATTAGGTAGCTCGCCAGCCTCAGGCGGTCACGCCCTCAGCATCACCAAGGAACAAATGCATGGAATGGTAGCTGGAGACAGGAAGCTGCAGCTTAGAGAGATCGAGGAGCAAGAAAGCATTGCGGTCCGCGCCTATCTGATCCGATGTGGAAGACGAGACGGAGGATATATGCTGCGGATGATGCCAGCGGAGTGAGAGCATATTCCTCGGGAATAAACCATCCAACAATGATAGAGGGGCCGAGCTGTGTGTGTGTGACGGGCAACACCTTCCTTCTTCAATTCTCCTCCTGCAGATTAGATTAGATGGGCCAGCAAGCAAACATCAGTAACTCGTCTAGAAAACAAAATAAAATTCAAGCCAGTAGCAGTAGCAGTACTAGGGTCGACGGAGACCCTTTTTTTACTGTTGACCACGATGGAATTTCAATTGGGGATAGCAAGCAGATGGTGAGGCTTATAGCGAGACTAATAATATAGCCGGCTGCTTCGTATAATAGTTAGTCGGCTTACAATCCACTTGTCTGTCTCACGGAGCTTTTTGGTTTTTGTGCATAAACTAGTTGTAAGCTTATTATAACCCGCTTCTCTTCTCTCTCATTTCCTCTCTCCTCCACATCAGCATACAACTCACTTACAACCCCTTATTATACTTGCTCTTACAAGATTGCCGTTTGATCGTGGGGCAGCAACAACATGGGAGCTGACCAATCAGAACCGATAAAAAAATAACCCTGTTTTAACCGTCAGATTTTCAACATAAATGAGCAGGGCAACCCCTCCTATTCCATAAGAAAATAGTAAAACATTGCAAATCGTGCGTCACAAAGAAACTTTTTTTTGTTAGCAGTCGTCGTTGATAAGAACTATTTGTTTCTTTTGCTTTTGTCTTAAGTCAAAAGCAAAAATAAATAGCAAATAGCCACTATTGAAATTGTCTTCTAATAAAGAAATAAATGTTAGAAGCCAAAAGTAGTTCTAGAGGTGCTTTTGCTACCTCTTTGTGAGATGCTACCGTGAGGAGTATTTACATATATTAGACATGTATTTGTTCAAAAGTTAATTTGTGAAGACATATTCAATGCTTTTTCAAACGATTCCGTTCACATTAGCCTACAATAGCCAGCTTTTCAATGAAAAGCAAAAGGTCAAACAAATATCTCTAAATCATCTCACCAAATTCTTCACCAAGTTTTTGATTTATTGATCTAAAGAGTATGTCATCTACATAATACTCGGCGCAAACAAATCTTTTTTCAATCCTTCTAGTGCAGAGGGTAGTGTCCATCTTGTTCATCTTGAAATCCTTTCAGAGTAGGAAATCACTCAACCTATTATACCATACTATAGATGCTTGCTTCAATCTATACCGTACCTTACTAAGCTTGTACATATGGTTAGGTCCTTTGGTATCTATTAAATCCTGGTGGTTGCTCAACAAACATTAACTCATTGATCTTGCCATTTAAGAAAGTACTCTTCGCATCTTTTTGATATAACTTGATATTGTGAGAGCAAGCATATGCAAGAAAAATCTTTATAGCATCAAGCCTTGCCATGCGTGCATAAGTTTCTCTAAAGTCCAACCCTTCAACTTGATTGTATCCTTGCGCAACTAGCCTTCCTTTGTTCCTCACGACCACACCATCTTAATTTTGCATGTTCTAGAATACCCACTTAGTTCCAATGACATTGTGGTTCTTGGGTCTCTACTAGTTCCCAAACTTGATTTCAATTGAAGTTGTTGAGTTCTTCATGCATAGAATTCACCTGATGTGGATCCCTCAACAATGCTTCATCTATCTTTGTAGGCTCAACTGAGGAACAAAAGAATTGCTAAAAATGATCAAGTCTTGATCTTATTTGAACACCACTTCTTGTATCACCCATTATTTGATCCATTGGATGGTGTATTGCAATTTCTTGATTCAATAGAGGATAAATCACTTGAACTTAATGGTTGTGCACTCGATGGTTGAACAATTGGACTTAGACTTGGCATATGAGAAGTATGGAAAGTGGTTGAGAGCAATCCAGCTAGAATACAGCCCAGAGTAGTCACTCATAGATTCCACAACTGAGATGTAGAATTCAAGTGAGGATCTGAACACCAGGAAATGCATCATTGCGTCTCCCTTTTGGTTTGTCTCACATTTACTTTTACATTTACATTGAATATATTGTGCTTCTGCTTGTGTCTACTTGATTGTGTGTGTCTTTGACTGTAGGTGCTGTGTGGGTGTATCAAGGAACTCATTGAGACGTCACGCGCCAAGTTCAGTTTGACGTGAGAGAGGCAAGCGAGCTCTAAGGGGTTGTAAATGGGGCCTAACTAGTCCGAGCAAAACCAGCTTTAGCGTAACTGCTCCTAAAATCGTGTTTGGATCTTTCCACTATCTCCCGTATAATATAAACTCAATTTCCACAAAGCCAAAAAAAATAGGCATTAGTAAAAACAGGTGCACGTCGTTTTTAATAAAACTGGTTTTTGGGAACCACGTTCTAGGCCAGCCACCGTGTAATAGTTTTTCTTTCGGCACTGCTAGCGTCCGAACGTCCGGATCCGGGCGCTAGCATCCAGACGCGCCGTCGGAGAAGGATTCCATCCCGCCCCCGCTTCCACCCCCGAACGCGGAACCCACAACGTCCCCACGCGCGCGCGGGGGACGAATCGAACGCAACCCGACCGCGCGCGGGAATCCGCTCCCCTCATCTCCAGACCTAACACGGAACCCGCAACGTCCCCACGCGAGCGGGGCGACAGATTGAACGCAACCCGGCCACGTGCGGGGATCCGCTCCCCCCATCTCCAGACCTTCGTCCTGCCCCCAAAGCAACCATCGCCCCCTCCCCACACTGCAACATCCCCACCCCGCAAATTGCATCTTGCAGCACCATACAGATGCTGAAGATGCAACTGACAAAGGAACGCCTACTGCACCAAGGCATGATGCCTACTACAACGACAATCAAACACTTACTGAAACAACTGCCAAACACTTACTGAAACAATGCATGAAAATGAAGCTTCAACATAGAACGACTGCCTACTGCACCAAATCAAGACAACTAATGCAACAACAACTAAATAACTACTGAAACAAAAAAGCAAAACACCACGAACACCTATTGCACCAAAAGAGCATGAAAACTACTGAAACATTACCCAACCGCCTACTGCAACAGCAGGCGACGACAACTACTTCACCATGCGGTTGAAACAAAAAAAATAAAACAAGATCTCAAACACACATCAACACCAACTGAAAACACTACTGCAACAATGCAAAAGAACCATTGCAACAAGGCGAAGAGAAAAAAGGAGGAGGGAGGGAGGAAAGCTCATACAACATGCCCAGATCTGCTTCTCCAACATCCAAATAGTTCTACTGAAACATACCTTTCGAGCAAATGAAACAACAGAAAAAACACTACTGAAACAAGTGGAGAGGAGAGGGGAAACGCCGCCAGCGCCGCCAGATCTGCATCGCCCCCCATGGATCCACCACGGGGGGCCGCTGCTACATGCATCCTCCACCGGGGGAGGCCCCCCATGCCGCCGTCGAGGTGGGGGAGGCGCGCCTTGGTGGAGAAACGCCACCGAGCAGCTGGATCTGCACCGCCTCCCCATGGATCCACCACGGGGGACCAAGTGCACCATGGATCCGCCGCGGGGGAAGCCCCCCATGCCCCTGTCGTGGTGAGGGAGGGCGCGCGAGGGTGGAGGAGGCGCCCACGACGCTAGATCTACAGCGCCTCCCATGGATCCGCCACGGGGGAGGTCGGGCTCCCATGGATCCGCTGGAATGAATGGCCGAAGAGACCGCCGCCGCCGTCAACTTCGAAGGAAGCCACGGAGGTAGGAGAGTCAAAAGAGAGGGAAGTGGCTTCGCCGGAGAGAGCAAGGAAGTGGCGACGAGCCGGCGGCGCGCGTGGGGAGGGCAGGCAGGGGAGAGCGAGGTGTGCGCGGGCAGCGAGTGAAAGGGAGAAAAAGGCGAGCAAGTGGGTCACGATGGTCTGACGAATGGATAAGGGGAGGGGAAGCGGGCTCGGGCGGGACGGGTCGCACCGCGTCGCGCCCGTCGGGTGCGTCCGACGTCGTCCGGACGTCCTCACTGTATCATTACCGTTTTTGTATAGGTTTATCAGTGCAGCTCGCTAAGCCAGATTTGACACGGTAGCCTGTCAGGTTGTCAAAACCCGCTCCATGGTCCAACGTTTCATATCACGTGTTGGTCAGATCCGATGGTTAGCAGTTTAGTAGGTGATGCAGTAGTTTTATTGAACTACCCAACGTGACAGGGGCGGGCCAACCACGGCACATGTTGCCGGGCTATGCTAGCCGAAGCACGATGGCAACTAGGCCATGCTGTGGTTGGGCCGGCCCAAAAAATCAGACCTCGTGTCGGGTATAACGCCTTGGGCTATTTTATACTACAACTATATATATATAATAAAATAATCCAATGTACCCACACCATGCCGACGTGTTAATCGAAGTCATATAAAAGCCTCGCGCTGGCCCTGCTATGGTGGTTGCCCTGCCCACCCACGCATACGTGATCCCAACCAATTCCCAGGCCAGCCACTGCCATATCGTCGCTCTACTCCGACACATCAACGGCATCATTGCCCAGCTGTGCCCCGCCTCCGTCCTCTCTCTGACTCTCTTGTGAAGGCGAGGCTGATGGCGGTCGCCCACGCCTTCCACCATGATTCCCGCGCCATCAGGTCCGTCGCACTCTCTCTCTCTCTCCTTCTCTTTCTCTCTCCAGTCTCCATCCGTGCGCGCCATGCATGACCAACCCCGTCCTCGCCTTGTGTTCCCGCGCCCATGCGCCCTGCGCTCCCCTCCTTCCCCAACCTCCTCATTTATCCGTCCGTTTCCTGGTCCGCCGCCGCCGGTTCATCTTCATCACTAGTGCATTTGTGCGTCTCGTGTCTCACAGGCCAGCGCTGGAGAACGCGACGACCACCGCGTCGGTCTTCCTCGGCGAGCACGACCACCTGCTGCCCGGCGCGGTGCAGGTGCAGCGCCAGGCTGCGGCCGTGGGTGGCAACACGGCGTTCAGCGACCCACGCAGCGAGCTCACCTGCAACAACAACAACTACGACGCCACTTGTTGGTCCGTCGTGCCAAGGAAGCGCGCGCGGATCGGCGGCGCGGTGGGCGCCGGCCTGAACCTGATCATGGAGGGGCACCGGCACCATGCGCTGCTGCCCGTGCCGCAGGCGTTCGCGCCCGAGGATGCGCAGGGCAGCAGCAGGGTGCTCTACTCTGGCGCCGCGTCCACCAGCGGACGCCCGGCGGCGGCAGGCACCGCGGCGGTGTCGCAGTCGCAGCACGGCATCCTGGTGCACCTCTACCGCCACAGCGTCGAGGTCGACGCGCTCGTCCGTATCGAGGTGCGCTGCGTGCGTTGGCTTCTTCTCGGCGACGAACGAACCCGCCTCTGACTGTTTAGGTATCACATCAGACTGACTGACTGACTCCCTCCCGCGCAATCGCATGCATGCAGAACGAGAGGCTGCGGGCGGGGCTGGAGGAGGCGCGGCGGCGGCACGTCCGGGCCGTGGTGTCGGCCGTGGAGCGCGGCGCCGCGCGGCGCCTGCGGGCGGCGGAGGCCGACCTTGCGCGCGCGCTGGCGCGCAATGCGGAGCTCGGCGAGAGGGTCCGTGAGATGGGCGCGGAGGGGCAGGCGTGGCAGGGCATCGCCAGCGGCCACGAGGCTGCCGCCGCGGGCCTGCGCGCCACCCTCCAGCAGCTCCTAGTCCAGGCGCCGTGCGCCGGAGCGGCTGACGAGGAGGGCCAGGGAGAGGTGGAGGACGCGCGGTCGTGCTGCTTCGAGCCGGAGCGGCGGCAGGAAGGCGCGGCGGACGGCAAGCAGGCCCGTGGCAGTGGCAGCACGAGGGCGTGCCGGTGCCGGGCGTGCGGCGCGGCGGATGCGTGCGTGCTGCTGCTGCCGTGCCGGCACCTGTGCCTTTGCGGTGGGTGCGAGGCGGTTGTCGAGGCGTGCCCCGTGTGCGCGGCCACCAAGAACGCCTCGCTCCACGTCCTCCTCTCCTGACCTCATCGGCACCGGCACGGCAGGCCAGCGTGTAGTATAGGTGTAGATTCCTTTGGGTTGGTTTGCTCGTGCATTGCAACCTTTTCCTCTTGTTTCTCTTGCAATCTTCATGAGACATTAACCAACCGATGTTTTTTATGGGTTGCCTCCACTCGGAGGAGACTCCATCTGGGGTTCTTAAGTTCTTTCGGTGGTGTTGGATAGATTAGTGGAGCTGGAGTCGTTGAACTTGATGGGAACAGATTCGAGCAATTTGCTCCGTTGAGGCAATCCAAATATTCTTTGACATCACTTGGTACCTGCACGCCTTTAGTTTATATACGTACTCACGTACGTCCAGTTGCGCAGGTCAGGTGACCCAACATTTTTTGTGTTGTATACAATGCTGCAAGGAGCGTAAAATGCAAGCAAGGGGAAACGCACTTTCGCTGTACGACGGCTTGACAAACTTTCGCTGAGACCAGGTCCCTATCTTCATAATTCAGATAAAAAAAATGTTTTTTCTTCTTTTGTTTTTATCCTGTGATGAGGTATTGGGGATATTTGTCACTTGTCAGATGTTTGTCTGGTGAAACGCCCTTCGTTTCATCAGTTATTAGTGTAAATTGCTATTTGCAACTTTCCAAAGCAGGCGTGAAACAGGAACAGCTGAACAAGACAGAGATCGGCAAATTGGCCTCACAGCCATAAAATCTGCAGAAAAAGATGCAGTTTTCATTTTCTGTGTTTCTGCGGCTGGGCCGTTGTCCCGCACTCCTGCTCCTGCGGTTTCGATGCGAACCGTTTCACACGAACTCAGGCAGAGCCAACACACGAGGCGAGTAATCCATGCAGCAGCCTAGCCGCGGTCACCTCTTCGCCAGCGGCCGATCGATCAATCCATGCACTTAGTGGTAAAAAGAAATCCATGCAGTTTCAGCTCTCCTCTGGTTGATTGTTTCTGAAAATAGGCTGATTCCTGAATTTTTGCAGTGGTACAGGATCGTCGCCGAGAAATTAGAGTATACTGTACTCCTATAGTGCGGTGCGGTGCAGCAGAGGCAGGCAACCAACCAACCAACCAACCGTTGTCTGAAACTCGACAGGAAAACGTGCCAGTAACTGATAGCAACAGCCAGGACGGACGGAGACGGACAGCCGGACAGGCGATCGGCGATCGGCGATCGGCAGCAGCTGCCCATGCCGGCTGGTGACCGATGGACGACAGTCATAATGAGTTGCCCTGTAGGAGTAGCCTGTAGTACTGAGACGGACGACTGCGAGATCCGCAGATGCTGTTGGGAGAGAGAGAGCCCACAGTCCCACACAGCACATATCAATGGTCCTGTTCGGCAGACTGTTTTTTTTCCTTATAAGCCGGCTATGGCTGATTTGCTGTGAGAAAAAACACTATTCCATAGCTGATAAGTCGTGCTGATAAGCTCAGCCGAACAGGAGGAATGGCTCCGGCGGAGTCCGGCCAGCGGCCACCACCACGACGACGGTGCTAGCTGCAGATGCTGCCCCCTCGCCCACACGACAGCGAGGCCACCGGCCTCCTCCTCCTCCTCGTGTGCCTTGTTAGGTTCCTGTCACTGCTTCTGAAAGCAACCGTGTCCTCATCGTAGAGTACAGTGTAGAGCCTGTTTGTTTAGTTGGGTCACCAATCCAAAAAGTGAACCTAAAAAGTGCTACAGTACCTGTCACATCAAATCTTGCGGCACATACATGGAGTACTAAATGTAGACGGAAAAAAAAACCTAATTACATAGTTTAGTTGTAAATCACGAGACAAATCTTTTGAGCCTAATTAGTCCATGATGGGACATAAACTGCCAAATAAAAACGAAAAGTGCTACAGTAGCTGAACCCAAACTTTTTCACCAACACGACCCGTAGTGCTAAATCTGAGACGCGCTGACGATGCTGTCTCACTGTCACGGCCTGAAGCCGCTGCCTGCGCTCCGATCCGATCCGTGCCGTGGCTACAGTGACAGTACTGCCGTGCCGATATCTCGCTGCGCCCATCCCTCCCTGCAGCCTGCACCGCCACCGATCGTCCGTGCACCGCAATGATGCCGCTAGCCCTGGGCGTGTACACTGGCGCTGCCGCCGGCCGAGATGGAAATGTGGAGGGGACACTCGATATCGCGTGCGGAACAGTATTCCGGCCAGCTCTGAGCTCTCTCCGTGTTCGCCGTTGCTGCAACGCATGCTCCACCCCGGCCTCCGCTTTACTGCACTCGCTTCCATCGTGCGGGATCGATCAGATAACTCCCCTGTTCGGTTGAGCTTATCAGCACGACTTATCAGTCATGGAACAGTGTTTTTCTCTCACAGCAAATCAGCTACAGCCAGCTTATAAGAAAAAAAAAAACAGCCTGCCAAACAGGGCCAACATGATTGCAGTGGGGGCTGCCAGTGTCAGCCTTCTTTCATTCTGATCGGAAAGTCATCAGTCGCCACCACAGTACCAGTTTACTTTGGACAAAGCTATTGGCTATTAGCCTATTATGCTATTTGCTCTATGCCTTGTTTAGATGAAAGCTGAAGTTAAAATTTTTTCACTCTCTCCATCCCATCGAATCTATCTTTAAACGTATGTATGGAGCACTAAATGTAGATAAAATAAATAACTAATTGCATAGTTTAATTATAAATCACGAGACGAATCTTTTGAGCCTAGTTAGTCTATAATTAGACACTAATTATCAAATACAAACGAAAATGCTACCTTTAGAAAAATTCTAACTTTTCATCAACTAAACAAGACCCTAGTATATGCTAGCTGATGAGCTAACCTGAAGCTCATCCATTTTTCCTAGAGAAGTGAGGCTTGGACTTGGAGTTGGAGCAGCCAGGCATGCTGCTGCATTCTGAAGAGTGGGTCCCACCTCCATCCTGGCACCAGGAGGCTGCAAGCAAGGATTACCGGCACAGAATCCCACGCCACGGGTAACTGATTAGTTAGGTGCCGTTTGGACGACTACGGATTCTAGAAATCTGGATTATGTAGCGTGGAAGTGGATTCTGAGATTTTGAAACTTTGAATGACAAGACTTTGAGAATCACCTTTACTGTCTCCCCTGTTTGGATGATGGTGTATACAATTTATTTTTTGTGAGAATTCCAAAGTCTTTAACCTATTCAAACGGGGCCTTAGCATGCGTTTGGTTGGAAACGAGGTAGAATGGAATGGTTCCATTTCTATTCTAGGGACAGGATGGCTCTATTCTAGTGTTTGTTTGGAAGAACAAGTGGTTCTGTTTTCATGTTTGGTTGGAGGGATGAGATGAACTAGATAACAAATGTCTTAACCCGGTTAACTATGGGGCCCACATGTCATTTAGACATGGCTTCTTCTCCTTCCTCTGTTCTTTCACGCAAACGGTGGCTGTTTTCCCATCCACGCGACTGCGCCGCCATCGCGCCCAGGCACCTTGGCTCCGTCGCTGGGCAGCCATCCCACCACCGCCGCGCCCCCGGCCGCGACTCTAGACGCTCAGCTCGGCCGCGACTCTGGCAGTCTAGCGGCCCTCAGGCCGCGTGCCCTCCGGCGGCGACTCCAGACGCCTAGCTCGGCCACGACTCCGGCTCCCCTAGGCCGTGTGCCCTCCAGCGGCTCTGCCACAAGCAGCACTTCTGCTCCACCCGCTTCCATGGCCGCGAGGAAGACGGTGTGATCGCCGTTCAACTGGAACGAGCGCGTTCAAAAGTTTTTTTGGAGCGAGCTCGTCCTAGAATCTGAAGGAATATTCTTGTATGGGAGCCGCTCCATTCCACGGTTCCTCGACCAAACAGCACCAAGGATGGAGCCACTCTATTCCATTCTCCCATATCCCACAACCAAACACACCCTTAGTGCAGCAGTGTACGCGTGGACCTCAACAGTTGAGCCATTCGACCTAGCATCCAAGAGAATTATCATTTGGATATCTTCCATGTGTTGGATCCCTTTATGTTCCCACCTCACCAAGGATAACGAGCCATCCTAAAAATCTCATGGAAGTGCCAAAATTTTTCATAAAATTGGCTTGGGTTCAAATTACACTGTATTACATTGAGTTTGCTTTATACTTAGGTACTTGGGTTTCATCTTAGCATTTTTTTCCTCAAAAATGGGCTTATAGTTCAAACTCCGTACTATTGCTGATGCCTACTCTCTCTGTTCTGAATTGTAAGTTGTTAGAACTTTTCTAGCTAGGTACATAGCTTTTGCTATGTATCTAGATTTATTATCTAGATATATAGTAAAAGTAGTTATGTATCTAGAAAAATTAAAATGACCTATAATTTGAAGCCGATGGAACACGAACTAGCGGAAAAATCCTCCATTTTCCATACAGAAAAGAAGGAATAAATGAAAAGTAAGAAGAAGAAGTAGTACCTGTCAAGGGAAAAGATGAAAAAATGTGGTATTACTCATGGATAGATAGATGCGTAATCCGACAAAATTAACATGATCTCGAATGGAATTGAAAGGAGGGGGTCGGTGGGCCATTCTTGTTGCGCGTTGATAAGGTGGTGGCCAACATGACAAAGGCAGTGCAACGTACGTGCCTCATCAAATTGTAAGTAAGTAGGCTTTTCCTTTCCCCATCTCTCTCTTTCCAAGCGGTAGCTAACCTAGATTTCTTCATCCATTTGCGTGCAAGCCAAGATGTCATATATATATGTAAATATATAAAGGTGTAAACGCATGATGCATGTACATGTGTGCCTGCCTGCCTGCCGAGGGATGGGAGCTGATGAAGAAGTTGCAACGAAGCAACGTAATGCATGCAACCACTTTGGATGCAATGCAACAAGCAGAAAAGAGGTGTGTAGCTAGCCCAATGGTGCACCCACATGAGGTGGCATATTCTCCCCCCTCCCCTCTAAAAGCATGGACCTTGTTTGTGGCCTTTATTTGTTTAGGTCATCATGCATACTATATGCTCTTCTCTTCTCCAAACCGGCCAATTACCGAAGCAGCAGGCCAGGAGGCAAAGGAAAAGAGCACTTCTGAAGTACCCCCGTCGTCCCCCATGCACAGCACGACGAGTGGTGTGGTGACGACTCCTCAACCAAAACAAACAAACAAATCCTGATCTGGTCAGGCCATGGGCAAGGAGAGAAAAGAAGGCAAAAGTGAGGCGACGAGATCTCATCTTTTCCAAGGTCGTGCACGGTGACCCACTCGAACATGTCTTGGACCTGGTCGATCATGAGGACAAAAGACGATGCCCCCAGTGCTGTCAGTTGTCACCCCATCGGCCGGTCCACATGGACATGCACCTCTTCATCTTTGTTTTCACGTCACTTTACTTGCATCTTTTCTTTTCTTTTCTTTTCCCTGCATCTCCATCCTTTTCTTCGTAGCTTGTAGTTGATGTGTGCCTGCTGGGAATCTATATATGCGGTCATCTGCCAATCCTTGGACAGGAGAGCCATCGACTTGTCTATCTCATGATGAAGGATCACACTCACTCACATTGACACACAAACTTTGCTTGGCAATTGGCATGGTAGTAGTGGTGGTGTGTGGATCCATTTGGAACTCTTTTCCGCATGCAGCTGAATACTCCAGCTAAGCAAGGAATGAAGTTGCAGTAGCGTGGTGGTGGTGGTGGTGGTGGTGGTGTCGATTCCAACTGCCCAGAGGCCCAGAGTCTGAAAGCATGCATGCAGATAGGCATCAGTGCGTGTGCATGTAGGATGTAGTAGGGCATCAAAAGCAAGCATCGATGGATCATGGAATGGAGTGGAGTGGATTTGGGTGCCTTGTTCCTAGGGCTCTGCAGCTCTCTCTCATCACGGGCCACTACGGCAGGCTGGCCTAACTTCGTGTTACGTTCCATCCCTCTCTGGTGGTGGCCTGGTGTGGTGGGGTGGCGTTGCTACCATTGCTGCTGTTGGCCACCTTCAAAAAGGTACTGCACTGCATGCCAAAGGGAAAGGGAAAGATGTGCTACCTTGTAGCTTCAAGCATGCATGTGTCCACTCGATCCATGGCCTTGCATTGTGTAAATTAATGTCTCCCAACAGAAGGTAGCCAGCATCCCCTGCTTGTAGCTAGCCCCGTTTTGCCACCTTGCCTTCTTGCCCTGATATGATGGCTCTTGTAGATATAATATATATAGCCATCTGAGTAAAATGCATCATGGGCCTCTAAATTTAGCAGAGGGTGTCATCTAGATCACCAAACTCCTAAAATACACATCCAAATCTTTAAACTTGGCACATGGTACATCACATGTCCAGACTAGACCCATTTGCTGACGTGGTGGTCTACGCTGGCACGAGTGATGCCAGACCAAGTTTAAATTTGGCAAAGTTTGTCATCTAAATCCCTAAACTTTCAAAAAGCAGATCCGCATACAAGAACTAGGCCCACGCTACATCACAGGTCCGGTATCCGTATTTGCCTTAGTGTCAATATAGCTATTCGTATTCGTATTCAATTTTAATCTGGATACTAAGTGGATGTATCTGTATATTTTGTATAATTTTTCTCTATCTGTTTCCACATTTATATTCCAAAAAATATCAAATACCCGACATTATCCATATCCGCAAATAAAAAAGTACCCTATAAAGTCATCTAAAACTTATATCTACGACTAATGAGTAATATAAATAATATCTACTTTAATATAACAAAAAATATGCATCATTAAACTATTTAAAACTTATCTCCATGACTAATAACATTATATAATATTATTATTAATAATGATATATAAAGGTTAGTTTTAATATGGCTAATAACATTATATAATAATATTATTATTAATGATATATAAAGGTTAGTTTTAATATGGCTAATCATATTAATTTTATGTACTTTAATTATTCATGTATTGGTGAAATTATTTTTATATATTTTAAACTATTTATTGATAAATAGTATTTATAATTTTATTGATTTTTGATATATTTAGTTATTGAAATGTTAATTATATATGTTATTTTTTGTATATTTTAAACTATGTATGCAGATGTGTATTTTGAAAGTTTAGGGGTTGGTCTAGTATCGCTGATGCCAGCATGGACTGCTAGCGAGAGTCTACTCTGGACCCATTTTGACCTGTGGCATACCATGTGCCAAGTTGTTTTTAGAATCACACAATACAATGTAGACACCCATAATACGCACGCACACTCACCCCTATGAACACACGTAAGCAAATTTGGATGTGCATTTTAGGAGTTTGAAGACCTAGACGACACCCTCTGCAAGTTTAGGAGCCGCTGATGCATTTTACTGTAAAAGTAGAGAAATAATATCTGCCTTCGATGATTTGAACCTGAGCTCATGTAATTCTATACTTAACATGCCATATAATGCTTTGTCCGCCAACTTATAGATGTACCGGGGCTGCTTCATGCACAATGCATCCTGTGCATTCAACTGACGTAGGCTCCACCCTATAGACATAACAATAGGCAAAATAATTCTGATAGTAGCTGATTTAATAATAGGACTAAAAATGTTCTCATAATCTATCTTATATCTTTGCTTTAAATCTTTTGCTATTAATCATGCCCTATATCTATCAAGACTCTCATTAGCTTTTCTTTTTACTTTAAAGACCCATCTACAACCTATGACATTTATTCCTTTTCTAGGTGGAACAAGATGCTATGTTTTATTTTGCATTAGTGATGAGTATACTGCATCCATAGCTGCTTTCCAATTCTTATCATGCAGAGCTTTTTCTTGATTTCGAGGCTCATCAGCTCAGGCTAGACAGCCATACCTCTGTTAGTGTTTTTTTTTTTTTTTGGGTCTTTCTAGGTATCGCTCTGTAGGCGTGTGATAGGATGAGTGGAGGCACCGGAGGATGTGGCGTAGGTGCAGATGGCAACATGGATCGGGAGTCCGTGGCAGATCCTGGCCCTCTCCGTGTGTCGCCATCGGATGGGGCAACCAGATCCGCCTGTGTGGGTAGTTTGTCCGTGATATGCATTGACTATGCATGACCTTGACACTATCAGGTTTTTGTGTGGAATAACATGCTATACATGCATATCTAACAATGATAATAACTAACCATCATTAGATTAGTCATGATATATAACTTTCATAAATATTTAAGTACTTTTCTTTTTGAACTTTTTTTGCGAAAAGACTTTTCTTTTTGAACTTGATCACTTAATATATTTTTTGACTTAGGATAACGATAGTCTTGGACCGATGGAGTATATTTAAGCTCAAAATCTAATCTATACCTAATCTATATCTATACCTTATAATAATAAAGAGGTAAAATTTCAGGTCTTTTTTTTCGTCCATCTATTTTTTTTTGTTCATTTCCCTCTAACTACCGGACAATGGAGAGTTTTTTTTTCCTTCCGGACTTATATATACAATCCGTGCTCATACGAGTTAAAATAGCTCTTGTCTAGTGTACGGAGTCCGATTCCAAAACATATTGTGTAAGTGCTCATATGTGTTATTATTAGGTAATAGATACACGTATATTTAGAATTCATATACCAAACGGTTGTTGCAAGCTTACTTTAAATAAAATACGTCACCCGTTTTTTCACACTGTGCATCCATTTTTTTCTTCCATGAAGACATTACCTTCCATGTGGTACACGACACAAGGGAAAAATTCTGAAATTGGACTCCTGGAGGTGCACGGATATGCCTCTTTTATTCCTGTTTTCTATTTTTTTCTGGTATTCTTCAATTTTTCTTATAAAAAAATAAAAACTATATCTTATCTATCTATATCTACTTCTAGAAGTTCCTTTAGATTGATTCTGATATTATGTTAATAAATTGAATAGACTTCTAACTCAATTCGGTTATGTTAGCTTCGGTCGTGTTAGCTCACGTAAATACAAGTTATGAAAGCAAATAGTTCACGATGAATACATTGGACTCTAGAAATTAACATGTATCTTATTTTCTTCCTTGATGAGTCCCTATCTCATACGCTAGGGATTTTGGTTGCACCCTCCGTATCTCGTATATATGTGTCTGGTATTCATGACGTGCATTCGTACCAGTTAGAACAACTTACGTGTAGGTCTAGCGATAATCCATATTTGATTCATATACGTTTCGTTGCAATGCACGGACACAATTGCCATCTATAATACCTAATATTAATTTAGTTTTTCATCCGTTCATTGGTTTCACCTTTTCTCTGCAAAAATAAAACTGCTTCCCTACTAACGTTCTCCATTTCCATGTTTTATATTCAGAATTTTTATCCGTGGCTTCTCTTTGCTTCTATCATTTATCCATTTTTGTTTTTTTTATTCTGAACTGTTATCCGCAAGTTACCTAGACTAGCAGATGGTCTAACATATCAATATGTGAACTGAAATCTCTTAAGTAGTTTGGTGCCTAATTTAACTGAGATCTCTTAAGTAGTTTGTTGCCTAATTTAGTCTAAATATAACCTTGTAATCCTTGACCAGGGCTGCCATGTGGAAAATTAAGAGAGGTCTCCCGTCATAGTCATCACTCATCAATGGACAAATCAATTGTTCACACGTCAACAACTAACTACTTGCTGGCTTTAATTAAGTATTCCCTTTGTTATAAATTATAAGACGTTTGACTTTTCTAGATTCATAATTTTTTGCTACGCATCTAGATATATATTATGTCTAGATTCATATTAAAAGCTATGAACGCAGATATGTGAAAACGTTTTATAATTTTTATTAGAACTATGGATTTTTATGGATCCTCACGACATTTAACTATTACAACACATAGATAGTATGAAAATTAAAGTTAGTAAGTTATGATAATATGCCTAAATTTTTCCGTGCTTTGCATCGGGAGAAAAAGAAATCTATCGAGATTATATTTTAATTCGATATATTTTAATACGATATTGAAATATTATTAGCATCATTAACTTATATTATTGTGTGTGTGCATGTGCGTGTGTACCGTTTCGTTGTTATTTTCATAAATATATGATAGTTTTTTCTCCCGTTGCAACGTACGGACATGTTTTGCTAGTAATAAATAGACAAAATTTCTCTTCTTAATTTTTTGGTCCGGCCCATCCATCCATGTCCAACTCCATTTTCTCTCAATTTTGTGGTCTGGCCCATCCATTTGTGTCCAACTCCGTCTGGCCTCCCCGACGCTACAAGCTCTGTCATAGGAGCCTTCTTGCCTTGAGTAGCATGAATAGGAATCCTAATCAAAATAGAAATAGAAAACAATGTAAAACTCTTTTTCTGCGGTGCTGCTGGTGCTGGCTGCCGGTCGCTCCAGGAGCCTTCGGAAGTTGGGCATCGAGCGAAGTTGCGAACTGCACGGTAGGAGATGGAACTCTGAGTGCATTGAGGCTAGCCGGCTAGGTCACGAACTCTTATGCATGGTAGATGCGTGTGCTATCTTTAGTTGGGCTTTAAGGGTGTTTTTGTTAGTTGGGTCGTATCCAAACTCAGCTCATACGTGTATACGCATATCCTCCTCTCAAAAAAACGTGTATACGCATATCCAGTCCGTACGTATCCAAAATCCATAGTATGGAATGAATACGGATCCAGGGAGTATTCGTATCCGATACGTATCGGAACAGGATCGAAAAATATCATATAATATAAAAGTAGAAAGTAAGCGAATATAAATTAGACAAAGCTATTTTGTATATTATTATCATTGGGATTGGTCTTTGTCATCGCGTCCATCCGCTCATGGCTCAGCTTTTGTGGCTAGTTCACGCCTGCTAATTTCCATCACTGGTTTATTTGCTTCCCAAATTAAAATAACCTTGTCCGCATAAACCTACTCTATACCACTCTAATCTATCATGACCTATGGAGTTGACTTGCTATCTGTGTCGAACTCCAATCTACCATGACATATGAGTTGCATCGCTATCGTGGGCAGACACGAGGAAGTACTAGCTCCAGGTCCGCCTAGCCATGTATCGACATGCACAAGTCTGTATACCTATCGTGGATAACAGTTACAAGTCAACTGGTGTACATATGCATGCACAAGCATGATCCAAAAAAAACATGATATCAAAGTTATAAGGATTAAATTGTTTATTGCATGTTGATCTAACGACGGTAACATGTACATCCCGTTGCAACGCACTAGTAGTACTGATTCTGTTACATGATTTACAATTATATTAGGTTAAAATATTTGAATCTTGAGATGCGTCGGAGCCTTAGAAAAGAAAAGGAAGAGCGCTATTTTGGGCTGTCGGAGGGTTTTCCCCCGAGACATGGGCCTAAACTGAAGGCCCACTGATCTGAAGAGAAGTCTTTGGAAGAGAAGTCTCGCACAAGCGCAATGGCCCAAAGGAAAATGTCGGTAGGTGCAGCAACATTGCTGAAGGAGATGCCCTCCTGACGTGTCTCAATTATTGTTTTGCTGCAACTACTGAATTCAAATATTGAGGCACGTCGAACGTCCTACGCGGCGCCACGTCAATCACGAGTTAAATCAGAGCACAAATAGATTTTATTAAAAAATTAAAAGAAAAGATTCAAATAATCTGAATATAGGGTTGACGCAAAAATTTGTCATGCCAAACATTTGGCGAGCCAAAGGTTGTGCAAAAATATTGCCACAGATTTGTAAGCTAAATGTGAGAGTTTGACAAGTTTTGGTAGCAAACCAAATACTAGCCAAAATCATAGTTTGCCAAAACTTTGACACAATAAATTTTAGAAGCGAACCAATCATGCCTTATACTTTTGAAAGGTTGTGGAATTAAAAACCCTTGTAAGCAAACCGAAGCGGAGAGGGATGCAAATAAGGAAATTTTACCCTGCTGAAATGCAGCCACGGGGTTCAATAAGGCTATCTCCAACATAGCAGGCAAAGCGTGACCCAAACGCATAATAGGTAGTTCACAGCGTTTTGCGTACCAAAATCAGGCTCCAACAGAAGACGCAAACGAAGCGCCCATTTTGCATACGAGACGAGCCAAAACGCAAATAAGCATCGTCTCTCCCCCACGACGCAAATCTCTGGTGCCGGTAGTGGTGGGCCCGTAGGAGGCGTCGGGGTAGAGCGGACGACGACGGCGAGGCGCGCCCACACCTGGAAGCTAAGCGCGAGGGAGGTCGCGTCCGCACCGCCGGTGGAGGTTGCCCTTGCTCGCCGGTCTGCGCCCGCCCCTGCTCGCCGGTCCGCGCCATCGGGGCTGGCTTGGATCTCGCCGGCCACGGGTCTAGAGCTCGCCGCGAGGCCCCGGGTCCGTGGAGGCCAGCCCGCATGACGAGGACGCGCGGGGGCGCCGCGGAGGAGGAGCGACGCGAGGTCCGCTGCCCGCTCGCAGCCACCACGTGGAGGAGCGTGTTCCCTCTGGCTGTGGCGACGGTCTCGAGGTCTGGGGCCGCCGGGTCCGCTAGGAGTGCCTTCACGAGCGGCGGCTCGGAGAAGCGTGGCGCCCATGGTCGGCGTGCGGTAGCCAGTGGGTGCGGGGTCGGGCAGAGGGACGCGCTAGTGGTAGGCGTGGATGGCGGTGATGTCTCCGCAGCCTCCGGCGTGGCAGGCGGGCGTCGACGGGGAGGGAGGCAAGCGGTGCATGCAGGGGGGCGAGAATTGGGGCTTGGCTGCTCAGGGATCTACTAGAGAAGGTAAGATTTGGGTGAGTGACCCTTTTACTGTACTGTGACCTATGCTATGGAATGGGTCTCGCTTTGGGTTCTTGTTGGAGACCGTCTAAATAGGTTCAATAAATAGAAAGCTACTTAGGCTATCCGCACTCATGAACCTCTATATTTATCCTCTATACATCCTGGTCATCAAGATTCTCTCCTCTATACTCAATTCTTCCGCACCCATCCATCCTCTATATCATCCTCTATCCACCGTGGGGCCCACTTGTCACTTTATCTAAATATATCCATGTGACATCTTGTTTTGAAGTGTTTATTGAAACAAATTTAATAGTGTAATCGGAATTTAATTTGATTTTTTTGTTTCAAAGTTATAGCATTTTTTCATAGTTAAAAACGTGGAGCCCACCACTGGTGCTCCCATCTCTCTCCTCTCCTCTCACGTGCGCGTATGGCGGAGCCCGTAGACTATTCAACCGACTGATCCGGTATGTGCTCTGTCTCCTCCAAATTTGGCGTAGAGGGAAGGGATACAGAAGAATTTGGAGGAGCCGGTGCGAGGGTTTGCTCCGGTAAACGATACTGCAGTATCCTTTACCGGAGGCCACTGCAGCCGGTCTAAGGCTATCCGCACTGACGGACCTCTATATTCATCATCTATACATCCTAGTACACCAAGATTCTCTCCTCTATACCCAATTCTTCCGCACCCATTTATCCTCTATATCATCCTCTATTCACTGTGGGACCCACTTATCACTTTATCTAAATATATCCATGTGAGATTTAGTTTTGAAGGATTTATTGAAACGGATTTAATGGTGCAATCGAAATTTAATTTGGTATTTTAGTTTGTGAGTTATAACATTTTTTTTGTTAGGAGAAACAGTGGGGCCCGTGCTGCATGTTGTCCCTCCCTCCTCTCTCCCTCCCGCGTGTCTGGTGTAGGCGCGTCAAAGGCGGGGCCCGCGCCTGTAGCACACACCCGCTACCACCGCTATATTTGGCGGGTGGGAGGCCCTTCCGATACTTTACAGTACCGTTTACAGGTACCGCTGCAGCGATATGGTCCTGTAAAATCGTTTAGCGTAGAGTTTAGAGTATACGGGTGCAGGCAGTCTTAGGGAGTGAAGGTACGAGTACGGAGCTTCAAAGTAACACAACTCGAGCATGTGATGCATGTAGTTTACTTGTCACTTCCGTGCATCTCATAATCTCATATGCATGCTTTCCCATCCAGACATCCAGTCCAGTAGGCAAGCACACAAATTCAGCAAAGAAAGGGAAACCATAGCGAACGTGAAGCATGCAGGCCATTATTCTTTGGGGAAAAAATCCCAATCCTTTGTCACGAATCAGCATGTTTCAATTTTCAAAAAAAAAACACCAAGGCAAATAATACAAACAAATACTGCAAATTAAAAGCACAACAACAAAAAACATGAAAGACTTTCTGATTCCACTATTTTTTTGATACCCCTAAATAAAAAGTAGGGTGTCTACAGCTAATGTACGAAGTACACGAGGGTACACAAAGCCTTTCTCTCATTCTCCCCACCAAACGTACGAAGTATACGATGGTACACAAAGGTATTCTGGTGACACAACCCTATTCATTACTGACCTCTGGGAAACAATACAAACAGATTCTGCTGAGAAAAAAACTGAAAGTACAACAAAAAAAAAACAATAGAAAAACATGAAGACCAAAAAACTTAAACGAAGACTGCAAATAGAAAAAACTGAGAGCCCAAAAAGGACTCGGAAGCAAACTTAAATGAAGACTGCAAATAAAGAATTGCAGCTATGCAGCAATGGCGTTGGTAAACAGAAACTAAAGACAATGCCCTGTTCATCTGGCTTATAATCCGTCTTATTCAGCTTGTTTTTTCACCCGGAACAGTATTTTTCTCTCACGAAAAATCAGCCAACAGTGTTTTTCAGCCGGCTTATAATTCCAGCCGAACGGGTGCAAGGCTTCAGCTCATAACAAAGAGTAACATAATTTCTAAGGAAAAAATTCCACCAGAAACCTCCAGACATGTGACTAAGTGGTGCAAGAGAATCCCGTGCCATGTCATGCAACAAGGGAAGTTTACCACTTCGTCACACATCTCATATGCATGCCTTCCTATCCAGTCCAGCGGTAAACACTCATCTGACAAATTCAGCAAATGAAGGAAACCCCACAAAGCAGCCACTGAAGCTAAACTAAGGTAACACCTCAAATCAATCTGTAACATGTATTTACACCATAGTTTTAAATCTCCCGCTATAGCTGCCGCTATAGCCTTTTGAGGTAGGGTGCCGCTATTTGAGTTCATGTACAATTTAGCTGTTATATCCCGCTATAGCCCGATATAGCTCCACTATTAGCTATTTTAGAGATATACCGCTAAACACCTTAGCCTGTTATTTAAAACATTGATTTACACGCATGGGAACTTTGTTAGGCCATTATTCTTTGGAAACTAAAAAAAAATCCAATCCTTTGTTGCAGCAACAAAATTTTTGCTATGGTCGCACAACAGAAGCTATGAGCTAAAATATTGAATGCAAGGATCAAAACACACCAACATTCAGTGCTATAAAATCAAGGATATATATTCTATAGGATGAAAATTAAGCGAAAAAAGAATGAGATATAAGAGCATCTCCAAGAGTTTGCCAAATGAGATTGGCATCCTTTCAATTTTGGCAAAATGAGAAAATTTAGGTTCCAACAGCTTGGCAAATGAGGTTGGCATTCTTGGCAACTTGCCATCCACCGGCCTCGCACGCGCAAATATGCGCGCGCGGAGCGGACTTGGCATCCGTATGTACGAGAGAGGTGGAAGGGCACAAAAATAATTTTGTTTCTCTCTCAGGGTTCCTGATGTAAGTTTTTAAGAGGTGGAAGGGCATAAACATAATTTTGTTTCTCCCTCAGGGTTCCTGATGTAAGTTAGATCTGGGTTTGGCAAGTGAATTATACCAAACTCTTGGAGAGAGACTGTTTTTTTACTTGGCATATCTTTTTACAACTTGGCAAAACACAAGATTTGCCAAATAAAAATTGCCAAACTCTTGGAGATGCTCTAACATGTGTAAACTATAGCTACAGGTTTACAGGTATTATAATTAAGGCCGCCAAAGAAATTCATGAAACTAAAATAACATATCAATACATAACACAACTTTATAACTATACAAGATGGATGCAAATTCCAACAAGAAACTTAAGAGTATATACATGTAAATGCTACCAAACAGAACATTGAAGCACAAATAACAACTTAGCTACAGTGCCCATTCCAACTATTAACAAGACAAAATCTGGCATAGCTACTTGCTCTAGAAAACCAGAAATAACAAAAAATCTGACACAGCTACTTGCTCTAGACAACCAGAAATAACATGGAAAATGTCTGGTTCAATCACCAGACACCATATATAACACACCAGGCTGTACAATCACACAAAACACACATACAAAAAAAATCCACATAACTCTGATAACAACACACAGGGAATATTATAGGTTATAGGGCAGAACAATGAAGCACAAATAACAACTTAGCTACATTGCCCATTCCAACTATTAACAAGACAAAATCTGGCATAGCTACTTGCTCTAGAAAACCAGAAATAACAAGGAAAATGTCTGTTTCAATTACCAGATATAGCACACCAAGCTGTGCAATCCCACAAAACACATATAAAAAACATCAACAAAACTGAGAAAACAACACACAGGGGATATTATCGGTTATAGGGCACATATGACTATTGCAAGTTCAACAAGCAAGTTAAGATGTGAATCTACATGCTACCGAGAAGAATTCTAACACCAAGAACAAACTAAATTAAGTTCCCGTTATCACCATCGCTAACACCAGAGTAGCCCATTACTCTACAAACCGAGTTCATTGCCAATTCAGCTTCTAACTAGCAAGTCTTCTGTTCTATGACTAGAAATAACCCACCACGAATATCAGTTGTCCACAACATAAATAAGCAACTAAAGCAAGTGCAAAAGATTATCCTCCCATGGCCTAACCTCATTATCCAAGTTTGGCATATTTTTACTCCTCGGTGAAACAGGGCGGAATTAGGGAATCAGACCCTGAGAATCTGAAGCTTATTGGCGAATGCGATTGCAACCCAGTCAGGCTGGGTCGCCGACCACTGCAACTGCTCAATCTCTGCCCCTGCTGTATATGCCAAAATGGGATCAAGACCACCCTCTGCTGCTGCTGCCGCGGCTGCGTTACCATTCCCATTGCCACTGCCATTGCTACCAGTTCCCATAGATGACAAATCCCATATCAGTGCCTGCATGTCATCCCCAGCTGTGCAGATGTGGCAAGAAGAGTGAGGCGCCCATGCTATGGCATTGACAGGGGCGTGGTGACGGTGTAGCTCTACCACTGGCAGTGTTGGGTAGCGGATATCAAGCACAACCACCTTGGGGCTGTCCATGATGATGGTGGCCATGTACCTTGGGTCCTGCTTGTTCCAGCCCAACCTCACGAGCGGTGTCGGGGACGCAGCCCCACCATCCCCGGCGCCCGAGTTGGAACCGCCGCCACCGCCGCTGCTGCCACCCGAACCAGACTCATAAATGATTGTGGAGTGCTCCTTGTCCCTTAGGTCAAAGACGCGGACAGAGCCGTCTGCGGAGACGGAGGCAAAGACCCCCGCGCCGCCCCAGGCGATGTCGTAGACCTCCTTGTCGTGGGCGATGAGCTGGGTGTCGACGGCCTCGCGCTCGACGTCCCAGATGGTGCAGGTGGTGTCGATGGAGGAGGTACCGATGCGGCGCGGGTCAGCGTCGTTCCAGTCGAAGGAGGTGAGCGGGCCGCAGAAGTCGCTGTTGCGGTTGCCGTTGAGCTCGCAGCGCAGCTCGATGCCCGGCTGCTGGGTGCCGTTGCAGCGGACGGAGCCGTTGTTGTTGTTGGCGGAGGCGGCGCCGTCCTCGGCGTCGTCGGGGGACGGGATGCGCCAGATGCGCAGGTGGTCGGCGGAGGTGGCGAGCAGGTCGGGGCGGAGCGCGTGCGGGTCCGGCATGAACATGGTCTTGGTGGGCGGGTACTGGTGGTCGAAGGTGAGGACGGGGGCGATGTCACCCGAGGCCTCGTCGAGCTGGACGACCTCGACGCGGTTGGTGACCTGCTCGAGAAGGCTGGCGATGGCAAGCCGGTACTTCTTATCGCGGCGCACGCTCCAGTTCATCGCGTAGATGTGCCAGGCGGCCTCATACGTGTAGATCTCCGACCGCTTTGCCTCGCCGCCGCCGCCGCCGCCGCCGCCAACACCACGGCTGCCCCCGCCGTTGCCTTGCTCCTGATCCGCCCACGCGTCGCCTTCGCCGGCTCCGCCCATGGCTCCGCCGCCCTTCGCCGCCGCCGCCGCCGCCGCCGCTATGGAAGGAAGGGGTCGAGGTGGATAGGGGAAGGGAGCGGATTTGGGGGTTTCTGGTGAGGGGAAGAGAGGAAACGAGACGGCTGATTGATTGTGGTGTGCAGTGAAAGCGTCGCGTTTTTGTTGAGCTTCTATGGGCTGGGCCTTTGCGCTTTTCCACGAGGAGATGGTGGTAGGCCCAGTTGGCTCTGTAGGCTGGGTTTGGGACTTTGCTAAAAAAAAAGATAAAAAAAACATAGAGCTGATGACAACCTTCAAAGCTAATCAACTCTAAAATTCTCACGCGATCATGAACGAGCAATCGGCGTTTGTTTGTCCCTGGGAGGCTTCGTCGCTGATAACATTCTAACGGTCTATGAATGACTTTTTACAGACGCTGCCGCGCAGAGGGAGCAAACGAGCGCATAGCGCGTCAGGTTCGCGAGGGAGCGTACTAGCAGTGGGCCCGCGCGTCCCGGACTCGTCCACGCCACCCCACCGACCGCTTCCTACGCACATCTCATATGCAACACACAATCTACTTTTAAAATATCAAGATGCAACATTTGCAACATACAAAAAGAAGACAAACGAAACACTTAAAACAAGTGTCTGAAACACTTACGAAAACGCCTGAAAAACATTTGAAAAACCATTGCAAACATATGCAACATCCATATAAAATACTCGCAAACATACGTATGAAACACCTGAAAAACATTCGAAACATATGCTTGCAACATGAATGTATCTGCAACATCCAGATCTACTTTTGCAACATCCAGATAAAACACTTGCAACATTCGTCTGCAACAGATGAAACATTTGGAACATACACTTGAAACATACATGTATAGCCATTACAACATATGCAACATCACGATCTACTTTTGCAACATTGATATACAACATTTACAACATAGGTCTGAAACATCTAAAACACTTGAAATATACTATTACAACATGCACTTTTAGTGTAGCATCTACTTGCTGCTAGGACGAATGGAGACTCGTCGACGCGAATTTCGATGCCACGGAGTGGCGCGGAGGTCGCCGGTGTGGACCTTATCAATAGCATTGACCTCGGCAGGAGCAGGGGCAGGCGGATGGAGCACGGCCACGATGGGAGGCGCGAGTCTGAGCGGAGGCACGTGACACGGGCGCACGGCGGGGGCAGGGGCGCGGGCACGGCCGCGTGGCCGAGGGCGGGGTCCATCCCAGAGCAGAAGCACGCAGCGCGCTGAGCGAGCAGCCGACGCAGCGAGGCGCCACAGACGAGGCACAAAGCAAGCGAACGACTTATACGGGACCGTCTGCACGGGTGGACGACCTATAAGCAGCATTACCGTTTTTTACATAATAGAAAAACATCCTGCTTTAGGGGGTGTTTAGTTCCTCCCAATATTTTTTCACCCCATCACATCGGATATTTGGACACATGCATGGAGTATTAAATGTAGATAAAAAAATAACTAATTACACAGATTGCGATAAATTTGCGAGACGAATTTTTAAGCCTAATTAATCCATGATTTGACAATGTTATGCTACAGTAAATATGTGCTAATGACAGATTAATTAGGCTTAATAAATTCGTCTCGCGGTTTCCAAGCGAGTTATGTAATTAGTTTTTTTATTAGTATCCGAACACCTCTTCCGACATCCCATGAAACATCCGATGTGACACCCAAAATTTTTTCACTCTAACAACTAAACACCCCCTTATTATCCTCTAAAAAGAGAAATCGGACCATTTTAGTATAAAATAATCACTCTATGATGACATAATCTAGCTTACAAAACAAAACTGACTAAAAGCTCAATTTTGAAACTTGAAGATCGTCTATAGGACACAAAGAAACACATCGCCACATTCTCTAGCTGAGGCAAGCCTCTAACACCAACTCCTATGACTCACCTCGACAACTATGCCTAGAGACGAAGCCAACCTGTTCCCTTAACCTACACAAGAGTTTTGTGTACAACATTTTTCAAAAACAACTCCATTCCGACAACCTTCGTTGCTCCTGTTAATAAAAAGGCAAAATTTCAGCTTATTTTTTGGTCCGTCTAATTTTTTTTGTCCATATCCCTCTAACTACCGGATTCTGTCTGGACTTATATATATAGCCCGTGCTCATACGAATTAGAATATGTCTTGTCTAGCATGATACGGAGTCCAATTTCAAAACGTTTGGGTCATGTATGTGACCAGGACTCATAAGACGTGCTCACATGTGTCTTTACTCTTTTCTGATCCCAATAGGTTGTCCATCTTTCCAGCGCATAAAAAATCTTCCTTTTTTCCATTGGTCATGATACCCATTTTCGTTTCCTGTTAAGAGACCTTTTTCTTTATCCATCGTTTTTTCCTTTTTTCCATCGGTCATGGCATCCATTTCCGTTTCCTGTTTTCATGTGCTTCCGTTTTTTCCTTTTTTGTTCTGTTTATCTTCCTTTTTTCCATTGGTCATGACACTCATTTCAGTTTCCTGTTTTCATGTACATCCGTTTTTGTTTCTTCTAATTTTTATCTTCGTTTTTATCCGTACGCATAGGATGCTTTTTCTTTTTTTTTTCTTTTCATCCGTTAGCAACTTCAAAGTTATCTCTTTTTTATGTCTTTCTTATAAATATCTATATATCCAGGGGCGGATCTCATCTAGGGCCACTAGGGCCTTGGTCCTACTCGTGGACCAAAATCTCTGAGTATTCATCTTCAATTTTTTTGGCCTATAGTCGTCACCATGGACTGCCTCGATCATCCTCTCCCGTCTCTTGCTTTAGGTGCTCGCCTGTAGTGTGTTGCTCCTTCCTTGTTCCCTCACGTTTCCAATCCCAGCTTGTAGTGTGCTTCAGGGTACCATGGCCGGCTCTGCTGTTGTTTCCCAGCTGAGCGCGCTCTTCTTTGTGGTTGTTCTAGTGGTCAGCAAAGGCACAATTCTTCAGCTGCTGACCTGTGCCCGTGCAACTCTTTCCGTTGTCGTGTACTCATGCACCCCTCCCCGCTGCGGCTCGTTGGTCGAATGACTCCCTAGTCCTGTGAGAATCCAACGTGCATGGTTACCACCTCCCATCTCCTCTTATTTCTCTGCGAGCTAGGTCTAAAAGGCGCACATGCAGCTACTATATTAATTTCGTGAATGGCATTGCAATCTGAAATTAGCTCCTAGATTTAAAAGGACTATAGATGAAGATGCATAGGAAGTGGCGTTAGATCCATGTATGACATGTGGGCCTAATTACTAACGGTGTTAACTGATTTGTTATCCATCCATCCTATCACTCCAACCAAACGCAAAAATAGAACCATTCTATCCTTCCAATCAAACATAAGAATAGAGCAATTCCATCCCTACAACTAGGGATGAAACAATTCCTTTCTCCCACGCTCTCCAACCAAATGCACCCTAGATGGCCGAGCGCGAGTGGATTTTTTTATCCACTTTCATGTTTCCATCTATTATGTTGTGGATTTAAGTTTGAAATTGAGATATTCACCTCAACCTATGTATTTATAAGCTACTTTTGTTATCTATCGGTATTAGACCTGGTGCGGGTGATATCTTGATTCGGCGCAGACGGTATATGCATGCTTTGATAGTGGCATAGGCAACAAACCCGAGCAGCAGTGCCAGTAGGAGATCTACACACGTAAGATACGCGCACGCAGCAGAGATGGTGATCAGGTCGGCTGTGCCGAGAAGCTAGCAACGACAACCCATGTCGTTTTGAGGTAGAAACATATGGTTGTCGCATCGCATGCATGTGAGCCGGCACCCTCGTGCTCACCATGGCACACCACACCATCATGACCTATCGAGAAGACCCGATGTCTCTACATCCATGGCACGACAGCTGCGTTGACGACTACATCATGGCCGGGATTCGCAAGCATGCCGCGGCCATGACGTTTGCATCCTAGCCATCTGCATCCTCGACACGGCTGCGCCGACAACTAACAAGCGTGGACGATGCGTGTCATGGACTCTTGAGCACGGATGCTGCCATAGACATTCGTCTCTGGTCTACGCACGACAAGGTCCTGTTGCTGTGCCAAGGGACCATGCTCATTTGTACAAGAGCCGAGAAGCAACGTGGACGACGCGTGTCGTGTACTTTGGCCGTCCAGGCTCAACGGCAACAGCGTTTGCTGCATCGTCTAGAGCTGGCCACACTTGTCGGCATGAGATGGCAAGACTGCATGATGAGGGACCTAGTGATGTCGAGACGACTATGGATGCCATCAGCAATCTTCCACGCCTACACCAACAACATCACTACACCGGGCAACGTCGGGACAACCATGGCCGTCATCGGCAATGGCTCCTACGGCCTACACCAACGATGTCACCGCATCAGGGAGGCGAGCCCGGACGCTATCCATAACAGCTCCACATCTACATCAACAACATTGTCGCATCGAAAAGACGAGTCCGGACGTTATTATGGACGCCTCTGCATCTACACCAACGACACACGCCATTCGGCACTAGCGAGGAGCACGGTGATCGCCATGTGATCATCATAAGATAAATTATAGCTTAAAATGTTTATAGAAAGGGTAAAACATAAATAGATATGTAACATCCCACCCTTATTTTCTATTAACGTTTGATAGCCTTTTTCCTACCGTTGCAACGCACGGGTATTTTTGCTAATCAATAAAAACATCTAAAAATTTTATCCATATTGTGATATCAATTATCAAATTAATATAAAATATATATACTATAAAAAAGGTTATCAATATTTATTGCACCGAATATACATATATATATACTATAAAAATATATTTCATGACCAATCTAATAACACTATTTGATATAATGTTTTTTATATTTTTTATATGAACTTGTAATAACCAAACATGAAAATGTTTAACTTGGTAGGACAGTAGGATTGCTTTTTCTTTTGGAGGGATGGAGGAATATGAGAAAATGTGCGGTATGGATGTTATCAATTGTTGATAGACCATGCTGTCTAAGGGGGCGCCTCCATGTTGCTTCTTGCGTTTCCTCTTCCTCCGATTTCTCTTTTTCTTCCTATATTTTCTTCATTCTCTCCTACATCTATACACAAAACTTGTAGGGGTGCTCCATACTGTGATACCTGTGGGGAATCCGCAGTGGAAAAGAGGCCAGATTTTGGGAATATGCTTGCAACGAACTGATGAGCCGAAGCGCACAGCACAATGCACACGCGAATCTTCTCGTCAATAAGAGACGGCACGAGAGAATATAGTTTGCCAGGAGAATGCATCATGTGTCACTCTGCTAGATGCCTTGTGTCTGGATTGTAGTATGTAATAATAAAACTGAAAAATATTAAAGAACCATTCCCCACAATAATCTTGAGCTTCCAAATGCAAACAAAACAAGTATCGAGAGCTCGATACTATCAGTACATTTCATTTCCTAGCCAAAGAGGTTACACATCCATCCCTGACCGGGGTGTGGAGGACATGATGATGCAGTGATGCACACAAGCATATAATCAGTGCGCCGCTCTAGTGACAGAAGCTAAGGTGCAGGACCCAGTGAGGGAGCACGTGCTAATACGGCTTGAGGTAGTCGAAGAGATGGTCCCGGAACGTCGCCGCATCCGCCGCCGTCGGCGACCCAACGGGAGACCGCGGCACGTCGGCTTGCTGGTTCTGATCCCTTGGCCTCTGCTGGCCCGGGGCTGCTGCGGTTGCCGGTGGCAGCTTCAGCTTGTCGATCTCTATCTGCAGCGCCCTCATGTGCCGCCGGCGCCGTGGCTGCTGCCGTTGCTTCTTCTCCTCCCGGCGCTTGTTCACGTACTCCTCGTGGATGAACACCTCAATCATCTTCGCTCCCCAATCAAGTTCCTCTATCTGCTTCCTACCAGCAGCCTAGATACTTTTACCGACTATACTTGTAGTTACACAATAACGGACTCGCTGTGCTAGAAGCTCCCAAGATCTGGATCTGGAGGATGTTAACAGAGTTACAGAGAGGAGCAACACTACAACTGATGAACTGAAGAAGAGCACAGATGGGCAGCAGGAAGAGTGGTGCTGGTATTTGTGCCGAGCTAGAGCTTAGCGTCCGCATCTTTATAGGCAACCAAGTCAAGTCAATTATTCGTGTGCTCAGACACTTGTCCAGCTTACAGCCTTACACTGGCCAGCAGCTGCTGCCATGAAAGGGTCCAGCCAGCAGTGTGACTGACAGTTTAATAGCCGGTTATTAGCAGTATGAGCAGTTAGACATATTAGCCCAAAGTTAGATATTACTAGCACTTAAATATATTAGCTCAAAGTTAGCACTTAAATATACTAGCCATGTACCCATGTTGGGTAAGCTTTACTTCAGCTATTCCATTACGAGAACGTTTAACCTCGCACTGGGAGTGGAGAGATGGCAAGAGTAGCGTGTACCCTCGGGGCTAGAATTCGGCCGGGTTTGAGGAGTATTGTGCTCTCGGGTGGCGATAGACACGTTCTGGTTTTGGGTTACCCGAGTAAGAGTTGATATATGCAAGATTTGGTTCTACATATGTCGTGTGGTTAGGAAGCCTCAGCTGGGTAAATCAAGCGGTTCGAATCGTCGTTACTTCACGAGAAAGGAGTCTTGGCCTTGCATCAACATCGTAGTTAAGAAATGAAAAATGTTGAAAGAATCAGAAAGATCTTGATGAGAATTACCTTGATATAGATTAGGATCACTTAGAATTGGTTAAGGAACTATCAATGATAAAAATAAAATATTCAAGGTAAGGACTTACTTTAGTAAGCTTTTCTGCAAAAGAAATTCTGCTTCTTGAATAACCGTACCTTGATTCCCTAAAGCTAGCATACTCTTGGAGTCTTTTTATTAGTCGGGTAAGTCTTGTTGAGTACTCTCTGTGCTCAGGGTTTGTTACACCCTTGTTGCAGGTGCGGTTCATGAGCAAGTCTGCTATGAGCCTTGCTGCATGACTCAAGATGGCAACGGGTACGTACCCGATGGGTAGTGCCCACTCGTACCCATACCCGCACCCGTGAAATTTTACCCATCGGGTTACCCGTACCCGCATGCGGGTAAAAAAATAGTTCCATACCTGTACCTGCCGGGTAATTTTCACCCGACAGGTAAACCGTACCCGATAGCATACCCGAAAATTATCTAAAAATATCAAATAGTCACATGCAAAAATAAATCATTCTAAGCTTCCAACAAGTTACAAACATGCTAACAAACATTATTAACATCATTACAACAAAGGCAATCTACTAGAAATATAGTGGATGTCTCAATGGGCCAAATTCATGACTTATATGCGCTAAAATAACTGAGTTTGGCTAGTTATTTTTGCGGGTATGTCTTACCTGTGGGTATGCGGGTATGGATAGTATACACCCGCACCCGTACCCGCCATACCCGATGGGTATAGGATTTTGCCCAATAACGTACCCACGAGTAGAAAATTCATCCCATACCCACCTCTTTATCAGGTAATACCCGTCGGGTACTCAGGTTTCAGGTACCCATTGCCATCTCTATGTATGACCGTTGTTGTTGAAGAAAGTGACGACGAGTAGGTTGTGTGGCCTCTGGGCAAGGCACCTCATTTGGGTGTTGTAATAAAGTTACTACTGATACTCCACTACTACTGGTTTGTAATAATGCTGCTTATGGTTTGAGATTTGAAAACTGTAGTTTGTAAACTTAAGTTATGTAAGACTTCCGCTCTTTTACTCTGATAGTATTTTGAATAAACTGTTGTAATATTGCAATACTCCTATAATTGGATCATGTTCGGAGGATAGCAGGCCTTTTAAGTTATGAGGAACATAAGTACGGAGATCATTATGACAATGACAGGTATATGTGGGCCATCATAATTAGGAGGTTCTGTGACAGCTGATATCGGAACATAATTACTGGAGTTATTGTAGTATTACTTTACAAAACTTCAAAATGATTTGGATCGAATAAATTTAAATTGATATTTTGGGTCCAAATTGCTTCTGGCTTATCTTAATCCATTATCTGTAGTTTCCTTAGATCATGTTTTAAAGCTTCATAGTGAAGTATCATGTTATATTGCCCTATGTTATAAAATGTTATTGCATGTGTTACTTAAACTTTTATAATAGTTCATAAGTACGTTGCATGCATTATGTTTAATTAACCTGCTTTAATTACCTTCCCTTTTAAAGTGGTTTGGGTTAAGTAAGGTTCAACCTTGTTCATGCTAACCTTCAAATCCCTCTCATCTGTCCTCATCTTTCTAATTCTGTCTTGCTACAGGATGGCACATGTTAAGACGACTCCTCGCAAGAGAACTGGTCCGCAAGGAGTGCCTCGTCATCAGTTGGCACCAAGAGGTGATGGAGCGAGCAGTAGTCGCAATCCAAATTCGGATCCACAAGCAGAGGTCATGAAGCTTACAACAGAAATAGAGCGACTGAAGCGCAACGCGTACTATTGGAAGCAGTGCAAGAATTAGTCCTTAGAAAAGGAGATGGAGGCTAGGGCTCGTGTTCGAGACTTGGAGCTTTATGTGGCACACCTGGAGCAGTACAATACAATCTTGCACGAGGAAGTCCATAGGCTACATGACCTGATGAATCCCAATCATCAACCCCAGGCGGTAGAAGATGATGTTGGTGTCATGGTTGTTCCTGGTGGAGAGGAAGACTAGGAGGAGGATCCTGAAGAAGTTGAACCCATGTTGGAAAGTGTGGAGGAGGAAAGTCACGTCACTGTTACAAGTGCCCAGGAAAATGAGGATGGAGTGATAGTGATCAGTGATGAAGATGAGGAATGAAGTGTCAGAACGGAAGGTTATGTAATATAGTAGTCTTTCTTGCTTTCTAAGAAACCTTAGCGGGAGGTTTGCTTTACCTGTGAGCAAGCTTGTAATAAAAATAATGTAAGATAAGTATGTTGTGTGTATTGGTATTGTACTATCTATTTTTTAATTCAATAAAGCAATGTAAATAAGCGTGGTTTATGTAGAACAGATGGATGGTACTGGAACTTCTCAGGTTGGGGACAATGCTCCTAATCCCCCACCAATTCCACCTACTTTGGCAGAAGCCATTACCGCACTGGTCAACGCTACCACTCTGTTGGCCCAGAATTAGAATGCAAATCAGGGTCGTCGGGGTCGAAACAACGGAGGAGAGACCACTTATGTGGGTTTCACCGATACTCGTCCACCAGTGTTCTCAAAATTTGATGAGCCATTAGAGGCAGATGACTGGCTCTGAACTATGGAGTAGAAGTTTGATCTTCTCCAGTGCACGGAATATTAGAAACCCATGTTTGCAGCGCAACAGCTCAGGGGTGCTGCAGGGGCGTGGTGGGCGAATCTGGTCGCCGCATAGCCCGCTGGCCATCGTATCACTTGGCAAGAATTTCATGATGCTTTCAGAGCACATTACATCCTAGATGGTGTCATGGCAATGAAGCTAGAAGAATTCCTCTCTTTAAAGCAGGGAAATCAGACGGTTCTTCAGTATGTTGGCAAATTTAATCATTTGTCACAATATGCAACCGAATATGTGAACACTGATGCAAAGAAGAAAAGTTGTTTCATGAGGGGTTTGAATACAAAGATTTAGACAATGATGACCACATGCTATAATGCCACATATCACGAAGTAGTCAATGTCGCTATTGCTTCAGAAGAGAAGTCCCGTATTCATAAAGAGTCAAAGAAAAAGAAGCAGGTGTTTTTCAGCTCATCAGACGGCATTAAGCAGCGCCAAAAGTTTATCTACCACCCTCAGAACCATTCCCGCCCTCCGTACCGTCCACCGCAATATCAAGCTCGGCCGCAGGCGTTTGTCCATCCTGCTGCAATCCAGCAATATCCACAACAGCCAAATGCCCCTGGCATTCGAAACTAGAGCCCGCAAACCCATAACTTTCCCTGCTATAACTGTGGAAAGCCATGCCACTTCTCAAACGATTGCCCGTATCCAAGGCAGTACAACCCCAATTACCCAAGAACCCCCGCACTGCAACAGCAGCAGCCTCAGAGTAAGAACAATAATTTGAATGCCCAGAAAGGGTAAGAGTGAGAAGAAGAAGACGTGACGTGTGTTTTACACCCAAGCAAGTGCAATTCCAGAGGGAGAACCTGTTATGATGGGTATGTTTCCTGTTGCTAATCATCCAGCAGTATTGTTATTTGATTCTGGTGCATCACATACATTCATAAATCGCACCTTTATTACGAAGCATGACATTCCAATTATGGGAACCCAAGAGGATTTCTTTATCCAGTTGCCCGAGGGACGACTGTGTACTAAGGAAATGGTGCGTGAGGTACCTATAGAGTTGGGTGGGCATATATTTCCTACCTCAATGATAATATTATAGAATCAGAATATAAATGTAATCCTAGGTATGAATTGGATGTACTAGCGAGGAGCTATTATAGATGCACTGCACAGAACTATAAGGTTGAACTTGCTTGATAATAAATCTCATCTTCTTATCCAACTTCCTATTCCTAAGAGAACAGTTGAAAGAGTAAGTGCAACCTTAGTGAAAGAAATATGTGATATTCCAATAGTCTGCGAATTTCTAGATGTGTTTCCAGATGATTTATCTAGTATGCCACCGGACAGAGAAGTAGAATTTATAATTGAATTGAAACCTAGTACTGCCCCAATATCCAGGAGAGATTACAGAATGCCACCAAATGAATTGGCCGAACTCAAGGCTCAATTGAAAGAGTTGCTTGATAAAGGTTTCATCAGACCCAGTTCATCACCATGGGGATGTCCAGCTCTTTTTATCAAGAAGGAGGACCAGACTCTAAGGATGTGTGTTAACTATCGCCCATTGAATGAAGTAACCATTAAAAATAAGTACCCGTTGCCTCACATTGATATACTTTTTGATCAACTGGCAAGAGCAAAAGTGTTCTCAAAGATCGATCTTCGATCTGGGAACCATCAAATTAAGATTCGACCGGAAGATATCCCAAAGACTACATTCACCACCAGATATGGTTTGTACTGGTTATGTCTTTTGGCCTCACCAATGCACCAGCACATTTCATATATTTGATGAACTCAATCTTCATGCCAGAGCTTGACAAGTTTGTAGTTGTCTTTATTGATGATATCTTGGTATACTCCAAAAGTGAAGAAGAGCATACTAAGCACCTCAGAATTGTTCTAATTCATCTGAGAGATCATCAACTGTATGCCAAGTTTAGTAAATGTGAGTTTTGGCTAAAGGAAGTACAATTCCTAGGACATGTGTTGTTAGCCGAGGTGTAGCTGTTGACCCTAGTAAGGTGAAAGATATTTTGAATTGGAAACCACCAACCTGAGTTCATGAAGTCTAAAGTTTTCTGGGAATGGCGGGTTACTACCGTCGATTCATACCTGACTTCTCAAAAGTAGACAAGCTAATCACAGAATTGTTGAAGAATCAAACTAAGTTTGTCTGGTTTCCAGAATGTGAGAAGGCTTTTCGAATTCTAAAGAAATCACTGACGACTGCTCCAGTCTTAGCACAACTGGATATAGAAAAGCCATTTGATGTTTATTGTGATGCCTCTGGTATTGGCTTGGTTGTGCATTGATGCAAGAAGGTAGAGTCATTGCTTATGCCTCGAGATAGTTGAAGCGTCACGAAGAGCATTATCCAACACATGATCTTGAACTAGCGGCTATGGTTCATGCATTGAAAATCTGGCATCATTACTTGTTGGGTAATACTTGCCACATTTATACAGATCACAAAAGCTTGAAGTATATCTTCACTCAGTCAGAATTGAACATGAGGCAAAGAAGGTGGCTAGAGTTAATAAAAGATTATGATTTAGAAGTGCACTATCACCCTGGGAAAGCAAATGTTGTTGTTGATGCACTCAGTAGAAAGAGTCAGTGCAATTGTCTTACTGTGAGGCCAATGGATCATAATTTGTGTCATGAATTAGAAAGGTTGAATATTGAAATAGTCCAACAAGGCCAATTAACCCATGTCACTGTTGAATCAATAATCAAAGATCAGATTATATCTGCTCAGAGAAAGAATCACGGTATAGCCTACATCAAGGAAAAAGTTAGGTCTGGTGAGCCAACAGATTTCAGTATTGATGATACTGATTACTATAGTTCAAGAACCGACTGGTGGTCCCAAAGGTTCCAGAGTTACGTCAGCTTATTCTTGATGAAGCACATAAAACAAGATTCTCTATTCATCTAGAGAGTAATAAGATGTATCAGGATCTGAAACAGAGATTCTAGTGGACCAAGATGAAAATTGAGATTGCCAGATATGTTGCCAGATGTGACACTTGCCAGGGAGTGAAAGCTATAAAGTCGGCAGGAATGTTGCAACCATTGCCTATTCCATCTTAGAAGTGGGAAGATATTAGTATGGATTTTATTACTAGGTTACCCAAGACCTCAAGAGGCTTTGATTCAATTTGGGTTATTATGGATAGTTTAACTAAATCAGCTCACTTTATACCTGTGAGGAATGACTATAGAGCATCTAGATATGTAGAAATTTATGTTGCATGGATTATGAGTCTGCATAGGATACCCAAAACAATTGTTACAGACAGGGGTACTCAATTTGTTTCACAATTCTATAAACAATTCCAAAAGTCATTGGGTACTAAACTTCTTTACAGCACAGCTTATCATCCACAGACTGGGGGACAGACTGAAAGAGTAAATCAAATTCTTGAATATATGTTGAGATCTTGTGCTCTCACTTATCAAGACCAATGGGATGAATGTTTGTCGTTAGCAGAGTTCTCATGTAATAATAGCTATCAAGAAAGTATCAAAATGGCCACCTTCGAAGCATTATATGGTCGTAGATGCAGGACTCCTCTGAATTGGTCAGAACCAGGAGAAAGATGGTTCTATGGAGTTGATCTAGTAAAGAAAACTAAAGAAAAAGTCAGGCAGATTCGAAATAATTTGAAAGTGGCTCAATCTCGACAAAAGAGTTATGCTGACAAAAGGTGTAGACCCTTGATGTTTAAAGTGGGAGATTATGTTTATCTGAAAGTGTCACCGATGAAAGGAGTTACCCGATTTGGAGTCAAGGGCAAACTTGCACGACGTTATATCGGGCCATTCCAAATCATTGAAAAATGTGGAAAAGTGGCATATAGATTAAAGTTTCCTGAACAACTGTCAGCCGTGCACAATGTGTTTCATGTGTCGAAACTGAAGAAGTGTCTTCAAGTGCCTGATCAAGTTGTTGATGTTGAAGGACTTGAGCTAGAGCCCGATTTGACATATTCTGAATATCCTGTCTGAGTTTTAGATCGAAAAGATCATGTTATCTGAAGTAGAACAATCAAATGGTACAAGATACAATGGGATCAACATTCGGAAGAAGAAGCCACCTGGGAATCTGAAGACTACTTGATGGAGAACTTCCCCGAGTTCTTTGCTTCTATCTAGGTTGCAATTTCCTCTCCAAGTTGTGACCTGTCCGTTCAAATTTTTTTGTAATGTAGAAAACCCCCTACCTATTTTGTAAACAAGTCTTGGACGTGTTTGCTTGACACGTTTTCTTTTCTATTACTTAACTCAAGGCTTTAAATCTCGGGGCGAGATTTCTTTAAGGGGGAAGGATTGTAACACCTCTGGTGTTATGGAGACTAAAAAGCTACCATGTCATCATATTGCACCGCAAAGCATCCATGATTAGGTCAACTACGATATGCATTAACTAAAACGAGTTTACATTCTTAGGTTGGATGTGCTTCTAAGTGGTGTGACTCGAATCGAAAACCCTAATTTCTAATGTCACCGCAAATACTTAGTTTATGCCCTACGTAATATGAGATGTATGACCGTGTTATACACTAGTGCCATGTGTATGGTATGAACTCAAGTCCATCTCATAAAATGGAGCTTCAAGTTTGAGTTTGAATTTGGAATCCAAAACTTGTCTCGAGTTTTTCGATTCGAATTTGAATTCAAATTTGGAGAATTATTAAAAGATTTTTAAAACTCAAATTGGTCAACCAAGAGTGGCATTTGGTCAAACATGTGATGCTTGACTCAATCATGCCCTTGGATGATGGTGTGATCATTAAATTATCACCAATTAAAATAGCAACAAGTTTCAATTTGAAATTCTTCCGAAAACCCTAAATCCAAAACCCTGATTTTACCCCTTTTGAAATAATTCAAAATCCAAGAAAAATTTGGGAAAAAGTTTTAAACCAAGTTTGTAGATCTTTTCAAGGGCTACAAATTTAGTGTTTTGAGTTTTCAAATTTTTAGTGTAGAATGTGGAGTAATTTTGAAAAGAAGCAAATTTCAAATTTGACCCCTTTTCATCCCCAGACCCAAAATTCAAAATGGTTGTAGAATTTGAAAATGGTTTGAATAGCAAAGTTGTAGGTCTTGGCTAGATGTACAACTTTGGTGTTTGGAGTTTTTGAAGTTTCAATATAAAATTTATAGTAATTTCTAAATTACCAAATTTTAGAAAAAGTGTCCCCTTTTGATTTTAAATTCAAATTTCAAAATCTAGTTCGAATTTGAAAAAGTTTTCAACCTAAAACTTGTAGAGCCTGAAATTCTGAAGATTTCATATCTTAGGAATTTTTCAAGTTGCTACATGTTTTTGGGAGTAATTTGGAAAACAGTTTGAAATTAGAAGTTTGGGAGGGGAAGCTATAGTGACCGACGAATCACCGTCGGGCAGCGCACGGCATGGGCGTCGGTGAGGCGCTGGGCTGCTTCCAGGCCGTTCCCGCGAGCTCTCGATAGCCACCTCGTTCGCGCGCGCCTTCTAGCACGCCAGCAGGGTCGGAGACCCCTTTATAAGGGCAAGCAAGTCGTCATTTTTTCTTCTTCCTTCTTTGTTTCCACCGCCGCTCAGCTCCGCCGCTCACCGCTGCCGCCGTTGAGAAGCAATCGTATCATCGAGTTCACCTCACTCCCGCACACCTCCTCGGCCACTCGCACCAACCAATTTCGCCCGAATCACCCGCACGACCGTCTCCTTTCCCATCTTCGGTGACCGAGCGCCATCGAGCCGCCTCACGTGGCCAGCCACTTCCACCGCCTCTCAGCGCCTGCTAGTTGCTTCGCTGCACTCGCGGTGAGCTACTATTGCTTATCATGCCTCTAATTTAGTCGCTACCGGCTGTGGTTACCGGGACGATAGGCATCGCGGCCACCGTGCCGCCATGGCCGGTGAGGTGCTATCTCCGGGGGGGGTCTGTGGTCGTGAGAGTGGTTCGATGAGGTTGGCAGTGTGGTGTAGACCGTGTTGGTCGGGTTGGTTGGGTCACCGGCGTCGTGGTCACCGTCCGGTCGTCGTGCTACCGTGGCTGGCCGCGGGAAGAGAGGGAGGAGGGAGATGATAGGCGGGGCCGCCCTGTCAGCGAGAGCGAGAGAGGGAACTTGATCATGGAATATAAGAATGAACTTGAAGATCTGGCGGGTGGTTTGGCCACTGCTAACTTGCATTGGAAAAGGAGTCTCAATGTAGTATTTTTGCCTTATCAGTTAAGGACCGTACGTTGTTGGCCCTCGCGTCAAAGAGTTTTTATTAGTACTATCCATGTACCCATGTTGGGTTAGCCTTACTTCGGCTATTCCACTACGAGAACGTCTAACATCGCACTGGGAGTGGAGAGATGGCGAGAGTAGCATGTATTCTCGGGGCTAGAATTCTGTCGGGTTTGAGGAGTACTGTGTTCTCGGGTGGCGATGGACACGTTCTAGTTTTGGGTTACCCGAGTAAGAGTTGATATATGCAAGATTTGGTTCTACATATGTCATGTGGTTAGGAAGCCTCAGCTGGGTAAATCAAGCGGTTCGAATCGTCGTTACTCTACGAGAAAGGAGTATTGGTCTTGCACCAACATCGTAGTTAAGAAATAAAAAATGTTGAAAGAATCAGAAAGATCTTGATGAGAATTACTTTGATATAGATTAGGATCACTTAGAATTGGTAAGGACTTACTTTAGTAAGCTTTTCTGCAAAAGAAATTCTGCTTCTTGAATACCCGTACCTTGATTCTCTAAAGCTAGCATGCCTTTGGAGTCTTTTTATTAGTCGGGTAAGTCTTGTTGAGTAATCTCCGTACTCAGGGTTTGTTAAACCCTTGTGGCAGGTGCGGTTCATGAGCAAGTCTGCTATGAGCCTTGCTGCATGACCGTTGTTGTTGAAGAAAGTAACGACAAGTAGGCTGTGTGGCCTCTGGGCAAGGCACCTCGTTTGGATGTTGTAATAAAGTTACTACTGATACTCCACTACTACTGGTTTGTAATAATGCTGCTTATGGTTTGAGATTTGAAAACTGTGGTTTGTAAACTTATGTTATGTAAGACTTCCGCTCTTTTACTCTGATAGTATTTTGAATAAACTGTTGTAATATTGCAATAGTCCTGTAATTAGATCCTGTTCGGAGGATAGCAGACCTTTTAAGTTATGAGGAACATGAGTACAGCTGTCAGAGGTCATTATGACAATGACAGGTACATGTGGGTCATCATAATTAGGAGGTTCTGTGACAGAAGACCCGATAGCTGCGTTGACGACTACATCATGGCCAGGATTCGCAAGCATGCCGCAGCCGTGACGTCTACATCCTAGCCATCTGCATCCTCGACACGGCTGCGCCGACAACTAACAATCGTGGACGACGCGTGTCATGGACTCTTGAGCACAAATGTTGCCATGGACATTCATCTCCGGTCTACGCACGATGAGGTCCTGTTGTTGTGCCCATGCTCATTTGTACAAGAGGCGAGAAGCAACGTGGACGACGCGTGTCGTGGACTCTGGCCGTCCACGCTCATCGGCGACAGCGTTTGCTGCATCGTCTAGAGCCGGCTACACTTGTCGGTATGAGATGGCAAGATTGCGTGATGTGGGACCTAGTGATGTCGAGATGACTATGGATGCCATTAGCAATCTTCACTAACGACAACGGCTCCACGCCTACACCAACAACATCACTACACTAGGCGACGTCGGGACAACCATGGCCGTCATCGGCAATGGCTCCTACGGCCTACACCAACGATGTCGCCACATCAAGGAGGCGAGCCCAGACGCTATTCATAACAGCTCCACATCTACATCAACAACTCTGTCACATCGAAAAGGCGAGTCTGGACATTATTATGGACGTTTCCGCATCTACACCAACGACACACGCCATTCGGCACTAGCGAGGCGCACGGCGCACGCCATCTGATCATCATAAGATAAATTATAGCTTTTAATATTTATAGAAAGGGTAAAACATAAATAGATATATAACATTTCACCCTTATTTTCTATTAACGTTTAATAGCCTTTTTCTGTCGTTGCAACGCACGAGCATTTTTGCTAGTCAATAAAAACATATAAGAGTTTTATCCGTACTGTGATACCAATTATCAAATTAATACAAAATATATATACTATAAAAAAGGTTATCAGTATTTATTGCACCAAATATACATATATATACTATAAAAATACATTTCGTGACCAATCTAATAACACTATTTGATATCATGTTTTTTTTTAATTTTTATATGAACTTGTAATAACCAAACATAAAAATGTTTAACTTGGTAGGACGGTAGAATTGCTTTTTCTTTTGGAGGGATGGAGGAATATGAGAAAATGTGCGGTATGGATGTTATCAATTGTTGATAGACCATGCCGTCTAAGGGGGCACCTCCACCATGTTGCTTCTTGCGTTTCCTCTTCCTCCGATTTCTCTTTTTCTTCCTATATTTTCTTCATTCTCTCCTACATCTATACACAAAACTTGTAGGGGTGCTTCATACTGTGATACCAGTGGGGAATCCGCAGTGGAAAAGAGGCCAGATTTTGGGAATGTGCTTGCAACGAACTGGGCCGAAGCGCACAGCACAATGCACATGCGAACCTTCTCGTCAATAAGAGATGGCACGAGAGAATATAGTTCGGCAGGAGAATGCATCATGTGGGATGTGTGACTCTGCTGGATGCCTTGTCTGGATTGTACGTAATAATAGAACTGAAGAAAAAATAAAGAACCATTTCCCAGTTCCCACACAATCTAGAGCTTCCAATGCAAACAAAACAAGAAGCGAGAGCTCGAGATTATCATCAGTACATTTCATTTCCACTAGCCGAAGAGGTTAAATACATCCACATCCATCCCGGACCGGGGTGTGGAGCACATGATGATGCAGTGATGCACACAAGCATATAATCAGTGCGCCGCTCTAGTGACAGAAGCTAAGCTGCAGGATCCAGGGAGGGATTAGGTGCTAATACGGCTTGAGGTAGTCGAAGAGATGGTCCCGGAATGTCGCCGTATCCGCCGTCGGCGACCCAACGGGAGAGCGCGGCACGTCGGCGGCTTGCTGGTTCTGATCCCTCGGCCTCTGCTGGCCCGGGGCGGCTGCGGTTGCCGGTGGCAGCTTCAGCTTGCCGATCTCTATCTGCAGCGCCCTCATGTGCCGCCGGCGCCGCGGCTGCTGCTGTTGCTTCTTCTGCTCCCGGCGCTTGTTCACGTACTCCTCGTGGATGAACACCTCAATCATCTTCGCTCCCCAATCAAGCTCCTCTGCTTCCAACGAGTAGACTAAATACCTGTAGCTACGTACACAATAACGGACTCGCTGTACTAGAAGCTCCCAAGATCTGGAGGATGTTAACACAGTTACAGAGAGGAGCACTACAACTGACGAACTGAAGAGCACAGATGGGCAGCAGGAAGAGTGGTGCTGGTAGTGGTGCCGAGCTAGAGCTTAGCGTCCGCATCTTTATAGGCCACCAAGTCAAGTCAATTATTCGTATGCTCAGACACTTGTCCACCTTACACAGGCCAGCAGCAGGCATGGGCCATGAAAGGGTCCAGCCAGCAGTGTGACTGACAGTTTAATAGCCACTTAGCTCTTGTTTGGTTCGTGGATGTTAAAGTTTAACTCCCATCACATCAATGTTACGGTAAATGTATGGAGTACTAAATGTAGACTAATTGCATGCATATCGGCACAGATTAGGAGTAATTTACGAGATGAATCTATTAAGCCTAATTAGTCCAAAATTAGAAATTTTTTATCAAATAAGACGAAAGTGCTACAGTATTTGTTAAACTTTAACACATCTAACAAACATGCCTCGTTAGCAGCCCAAAGTTAGATATTACTACCAGTTATATACGTTAGCTCAAAGTTAGCACTACGCGTAAAAATTTCTGACATGTGATGCAACTGCATTATTTTTATTTTGTTTGTCTGGAATCAGATCCGTGGTTCCACTGGACCTTATCCGCTACTAGCACTCTAGCAGCACAAACAAAGCAGCAGGGCTCGCTGTTCCCATCACCGTGAGTCACTGAGTCCCGTTTCAGGACTTGATTAATCCCTGAAGATGCTTAACATTGATGATGTGTCGAGCATGTTGCATTATACAAGTCCATACAGGATCAGCGCGAGCTGCTCGAGGGGACAGTGAACAGGGGGACGGTGCGCGTGCCAGTCCAGGTGGCCTCCCTACCTGCTTGCCTCCTGCTCCTGGTGGGTGGTATCTGAGGCTCTGACAGACGGACGGAATAAACTACCGGGGAGGAGACAGGCTTTCGGTTCAATTAGCACTCAACTGTGGCAAATCCCAGCGGCATCAGCGATCTGTTGGCACGTGGATTAGAGAAAAGCGTCTGAATAATGCAAAGAAAACGGCATAGCATCTGCTGCAAGATGGTACATGCGCACATGGAAATTGGATTGGGCTCGAATTTGATAGTAACTTGTGTTCTTTAAGTCAAGCTCCATCCTGCTGCAAGTTTCATCCTGGCACTGAGAATTAGAACTGATAAACTCACTCGTCAGTCGTCATCCCTAGTATAACAACTAAATTCCATCAAAGTAAAGATACTAGCAGCAGCAGCAATCATAGCCAAACAAGCTCAAGACACACCCAGTTTGAACACAAAGAAATCCTCATGTTTCCAATTCCTACAATTGGGTCCAAACTGAATTGCAACACAACAGCCATCAAGACATTACTAATGTCTTCAACTTGCACTCGGTGTCAGCACTCCCAATTCCCGAATGCTTCCATACTCGAGAAAAAAAAACTCCACTAGGAAATAGATTGTGATGATTATGTGTTAAATAGAACTAACTCCATTTGACATCGAGGGGCTATTTGGTTGATGGCCTTGATGTAATGATGTTCAATTAAAAAAATAGTCACCTCAAGAAAATAAAGCCTCCAGTTGGTTGGGGACAAAAATTGGCATGCCCAACCAATTCGTTCGCAGACCTATGGCAAGACACTTTGAGAAATTTAGTCAAATTAGAGGAAAATTCACTCCCGGTCCTCTAACTTGGCACCAGGTGTCAGTTAGGTCTCCGTTCTTTAAAAGTGTAACTTTCGGGTCCCAAAACTTTCGCGAGCGTCACCAGTGATCCAAACGGGCCTCGCCCCGATCTGCTTGCGTACGTGGCGACCCACTGGTGCAGACGTGGATTCCGGGTCAAAGAACGACGCGGCCCTCTTCCCCTGCTCGTTCTCCTTCGCTCGCACGACGCGGACCAAATCCCAGTCGAGTTCGTCGCCGGTAGCAGCGGTGCCGGCCGCATCCGCCGTTCGCCGCACAGCCGCGGCTTCTCCAGCGAGGGGCACACCGCCGGCGAGAGCGACGGCCGCCGCTACGCCCTCGTCGCCGCCAGGCTCGCGTCCGCCGGGCACATCGAAGGCCGCAGCGTCCGCCGGGCTCTCCGTCGGCCCCAGAGCGATGTAGGAGGCCGTCTGCAGAGTCGACAATGATGGGGCCGAAGCTGCGACCAAAGGGGGGGCCTCCTCCCTGTTACGGTAACTTCTGGGATCACAAAGTATTCAATTTTTGGTGCTCAAATCAGCCCTGTTTAGTTCCCCCAATTCTCCCCTAAATTTCACTATGCAAAAAGAAGATTCCCCGTCACATCAAAATGTCGACAAATGCATGAAGTGCTAAATGTTGATGAAATCAAAAACTAATTGCACAGTTTTGTTGTAGTTTGCGAGACGAACATTTTAAGCCTAGTTAGTCAAAATTTGGATAATTTTTACCAAATACAAACGAAATGCTACAGGAATTCTGATACAGTGTTTTTCTCCCAATTCACTGATCTAAACGAGGCCTCAATGGATTTTGGGGTATAGGGTTTGACCTGTAGGGTGCGATTCGATGAAATTTGGGATTTCAACCATGGCGTAGTACTGATGTAGTGTATTTGTGCAATTGTTTCACTATAGGTAACAATGGTGAGTTCACAGTTGAAGTTCATCATGGTGGATTTTTGGTTGGTTCAGGAAATTTGAGGTCCTATGTGGATGAGAAGATAAATTGGTTCGATTACTGTGATGTTAATACTTGGTCCACGCTGTGGTTCAATGACATTGCTGAACAACTCAGGTATGAAAATAGCAGTTCCTTGAAGGTGTATTGGTTGCTGCCAGGAAAGGGAATGGAAGGCCTGAGGATTATGGTTAATGATTCAGATACAAATGCTATGTGTTCAGTGGTTGATAGGGTGAAGACATTGGTTTTGTATTTTGACAATGAAGACATTATTGGTGGATTTTCATGGGAGGATGTGGTTGTTAACCCAATGGCAGAGCTTCCCAAAGTCATCAGCCCTGTGAACGTGCAGCACATGGAGAAGAGACCTGAGAAATTGCCTACATTTTACAGTGGTTTGAGGAAGGAGACAACCCCAGGTGCAGACAATGATAGTGGCAGCGGAGATGATAGTGAGGATTCAAACTATTTTGTGGACAGTGACAATGAGGTAGATGAAGGAGATGATGACTTATATGAGGAATACATAGATGGTGATGTGGATAAAGCAATGCAGATTGCAAAGGCAAAGAAGGGCAAAGGAAGCAGGTTAAAGGGGGGCAAAGCTAAAACACCAACTGATGATCAAAGTGACCTATCCAGTGAAGGTGAAGAGCTTCAACTTCCACCTGATGAAAGAGAGGGCCAAGTGGATATAAGATTCAGTAGTTTCAGGAATGAAGACTTGAATAATCCAATGTTTAAAGTGGGCATGGTATTTAATTCAGTGGAAATGGTTAGAGCTGCAATCAATGAGTACAGCATGAAGAATAGGGTGGAAATTAAGATGCCCAGGAATGATCAGAGGAGAATCAGGGCACATTGTGCTAAAGGTTGCCCATGGACCTTATATGTTTCTTATGACAGTAGAGTGAAAACCTTTATGGTGAAGACATATGAAGGTAGACACAATTGTCAGAAGCAGTGGGTGCTGCAAAGATGTACTTCTAATTGGTTGGCTGAGAAGTACATTGAGACATTTAGAGCTAATGACAGAAAAAGGCTCCAACGACAATCAAGGACTGAAATAGTTAGTGAAGATCTGTACAGCTTTTGGTGCATCCAGTAATGTGAAGACTAGGATCTAGTAGTGTACATCTACATATAGCCACATGAAGATGTGAAGACACCACTTTTGTGTTTCACCTGATTTTGGTGCATCCAGTAATGTGAAGGATGCTTGTATAGGGTATGCTTCAGCTTCTGGGTAATTTTGGTGCATCCAGGAATATCAAGGATGCTATGGTAGCAACCAAAACTGTGTGGATGCTTTAACTTTACCAATATATTTGTAGAATGGCACCAAAACATATGTACTAGTGCCACAGTTATAACTCTGCAATGGCAAACTAAATGGTCTTATTAATTTGGCAACAGATCATTTTTTACATTTTGCCTGTTACTCTTCTGGTACAATCACAATCATGACTGCTATCAAGTGCCTTATCAAACAAAACTGTAATGCAGAGGACCAATATGTCTGCACCCAACCAATAAAATTCTAGATCTGTTGCTGCTTCTGATAGGTGATGCATTTATATTAGATAAAGCCCTCTTTTTAAAAAAAATAAAAAATGCATCATGCACAAGTGCCTTTCAAAGTTATCAGTTGCCTCATAGTCTAACCTGGCAACTAGTCACCGAAACTAGCTACCTGTTCAAAATATCATTTGATATGACTGGGTCAGGAAATACTACTACTGATTTCATTCATCCTCCTAACAGGTGTTGCTGCAGACTCCAAATATACATGTTTCAGATCACAGAAAAATATACATGTACATGCAAGCAAAACAGTTCTATTTCATTGCACATAAGACAGTTCTATTTTGTGTACAAACATCTCAATACATGTTTCAGATCACAGAAAAATATAGATGTAATGTTGGCTCTTCTCTGCATTTTCTTTCACTGCCTCTTCTCTGCATTTTCTTTCACTGCCTCTTCTCTGCATTTTCTTTCACTGCCTCTTCTCTGCATTTTCAGTTCTCCAGTCTGTAAGGAAGGACATGTATTTTCACTGAATTTTCAGTTCTCTGCATCTTCACTGGCTGATAAGAAAGGACATGGCCTTCCTCACGAGGTCCTCTGCCCCTGCCGAGAATGCCGTCGCGCCGCCGATGCCGGAGCCGATGACCACGTCGGCGTGTTCCTTGCACATCGCTCTGCAGACGACCTCCTACATCGCTCTGGGGCCGACGGAGAGCCCGGCGGACGCTGCGGCCTTCGATGTGCCCGGCGGACGCGAGCCTGGCGGCGACGAGGGCGTAGCGGCGGCCGTCGCTCTCGCCGGCGGTGCGCCCCTCGCTGGAGAAGCCGCGGCTGTGCGGCGAACGGCGGATGCGGCCGGCACCGCTGCTACCGGCGACAAACTTGACTGGGATTTGGTCCGCGTCGTGCGAGCGAAGGAGAACGAGCAGGGGAAGAGGGCCGCGTCGTTCTTTGACCCGGGATCCACGTCTGCACCAGTTGGGTCGCCACGTACGCAAGCAGATCGGGGCGAGGCCCATTTGCACCCCTGGTGACGCTCGCGACAAGTTTTGGGACCCGAAAGTTACACTTTTAAAGAACAGAGACCTAACTGACACCTGGTGCCAAGTTAGAGGACCGGGAGTGAATTTTCCTCGTCAAATTAAGCCACATATCTTACTAGTCTGAAATCCGCACCATCGGTCCTGCCTTATTCACCTGCCACGTGTCCCGCGCAGCCGACGCCACTCCAGCCGCGCAGGCGCCCACGGCCCCAGCCCCGGCCCCGCGCGACCGCGCCCCCGCACCCAGGGTTAAAAAACCGCTCGGTTTACCGCGGTAAACCGCGGTTACCGCCCTAACCGGGCCGGACCGGTTCCGGTCCGGTCCGGTGAGGTATTCCCCAAATTCAAATTTAAAATTTGAAAAAAAAATGCTGAAAAAATTCCTAAAAATAGTTCATGATTTATAGAAGCCAATGGTGTAAAAATTTTTCAAATTCGAGTTCGTTTAGTATTTATTTATACGTATAGAAGTTTGAAAAAAAGAAAAAAAAAATCCCGGTCCCAGCCCGTTAAGACCCCCAAATTCAAATTTAAAATTTGAAAAAAAAAATGCTGAAAAAATTCCTAAAAATAGTTCATGATTTATAGAAGCCAATGGTGTAAAAATTTTTCAAATTCGAGTTCGTTTAGTATTTATTTATACGTATAGAAGTTTGAAAAAAAAAAGAAAAAAGAAAATTCCAAACTCAAACCGAGCGGTAAACCGCTCAAACCGGGCGGTTACCGCTCCAAACCAGCCGGTAAACCGGAGACAAACCGAACCGAAGAAGCGTTTGAATTCAAATTCAAATTCAAATTCGATCGGTTACCGGCCGGTTACCGGTAAACCGGTCCGGTTTACCGCTACCTGACCCCGGTTTGGGGTGACGGGTCGGTAAAAAAAACCCTGCCCGCACCTCCCAACCGGCGCCCCCGCAGTCCGCCCCTGCCGGCCGGCTCCGCAGCGGCAGCGGCAGCAGCTGTGGCCGCCTCCGTGCGTGGCCAGCTCGCCGCCGGCCATCCCAGGCCTCGGTGCGGGCACCAGCGCGTGGGCGTTGGCCTAGGCGTGCCCTAGCGCCGCTGCTCGCGGCCGGTCTTGCCTCCTGGCACGGCGGCGTGGCAGCCATAGCGGGGCAAACCCGCCTCCCGGCACGGTGGCCCAGGCCCCGTCCATGGCGGGGTGGACCCGCCCCCAGCGTGGCAGAGCAGTGGCCCTGTCCCTCGGCCATGGGGGGAGGGAGGTGCCCTCGGCCACCGGCGCGGCGACGAGGTGGCTGCAGCGCGGCTGCTCCCCAGCGCGGGCATGGCCAACTCCCCGGCGTGGGATGCGGCCGGCTCCACGGTGCGTGCGCGGCCGGGCCCCGGGAGCACACGAGTCCGCCGGCGCGAAATCCTGCTGTCGCCTCCTTGCCTTTTCGCCCACCTCGGTTTCCCGCACAGTTGCCACGCTGCCGTCGCAGGGTTCTAGCACCTCAGCACCTCCTCGGAGGCGAACTTTGTTACTGGACCTCGATGACACGCTCAATCCAAGTCAAGCAGCCATAGCTCTACCTTCTTCAATAACAGTACTCGACATCTTCCTGTTCTCGCCAGTGATGGCAGGCGTTGCAGGCACCACTACTTCGACCTCCTGTACGCATCCAACAACCTTCTCCATTTGCTTTGATGAAACGACTAAACAGGTGACCTGACTTCTTCATTTCCTTTGATACTGATGCTCCTCAACTGTTCGATGAAATGTCAACATAGTGAACGTATGCTACATTTTCCATTCCATTTGAGTCAATGAAAGAAAAAGGCTCTCTATTTTAAAGTTCGTGCAATTCCATTTTTGTTCTCCCAATACCAGAATAATATTAGAGATTAATACTTTGATAAGGAAAATCATTAATATTCATCATTACAATGCCTACTATTTATTGTTGATTAAAGTTAGACAAAACTAATTAGAAATTGTCTTTGCTGTCTGATGTTTATTGAACTAACGATTACCAAATTATTATCCCTATGAATCTACAGCCCTTCAATGTTAGCATTCGTTTTGTTAACCGGTGAGCTTCTCCATTGGATTTGATAATGATACTTCTCAATAATTTTATGAAATGTCAAGGTACCAAATGCTACATTTTCATTCCATTGTATGAAGATAGCTATGCTGCAACTAAGCTGCAAGTTACTCCTTTTGTTTTAATAGATTGCCAGTTGATCTTCTATATCGAATATACTACCTCTAGCATTATTACACATGACTCACCCAGCCAAACAGAAGAGCTCCTCTTATCATCTATGCAGGTGTCTTCACAGCAAAATATGGTGCTCATTTTATTTGTCTAGGACAAAATGAAGCAACAGACTGTCTTAAAAACACTGCAGTTCAGAGACAGAGAGGAATAATAGGAGCAACATATTACATCTGACAGAACATCTAAACCTTAGCTCTCCCCCTCTCATATGATTTTTCCTTTTTAACCTTATTATCACTTCTTTATTTTACTCACTAGAACAAAATAGATAATAGGTTGAGAAAAGATTGATGTTTTAAAGCAATATTTTTGTTACATTTGAATAAGACAATAGCTGCAGTCCAGGTTAAGAATTAACATACTTTTCAACAAGTTAAATATTGTGTATCTAAAACTTCGTTCTGTAAATTGTTTGCTCAGCTTTTGATGTACACTGTTGCTTAGTTAGAAAATTGAGAGTTGAAATAGAGAGTACGATGTGGCATAATTGTTCATATAGTTAATTATTTTATCAGTTGGACTTTTGCATTGCCTTTTCATCTCGCTGTCCTATATTTTTCTGTGCTCAAATTGAACAAGGAGATAAGGAGTAAATTGTGCTCTAGCCTCTGGCCCAATCTAGAATGGAAAGACGAGCTTCATTTTCCACAGAATTATCGTTGATGCAATACATCTGGGTGATGTGCATGTTTTCGATGGTTCCTCCTACCGTTTGCCTGCTGACCCGCTGTCTATGTAGCCAGGCTAACTCTCAAGAGGGCTCCCCTTTTAATTCTTATTTTTTTTGGACTGTAAGGTATCTCCATTACGAAATAACCCAAGCCAAATCTTTGGCAACCAGCACCTGTGTACAAGGAGGGATACTATCCCTGACAGACACCGTTTAAGTTTGGACTTAAATCAGCCTTCGCACTCTTCATAGAAATCAGATCCCATTGCCAAGCACCGTCTCTTTATAAATCAAATCGGCATAAACTCCATCTAAAGAGACAACCGAGGGTTATATATGCAAGAAGTATCTAAAAATAGCGGTCGGCGCGCCAACGGCGTGCCCAGTTTTGTAGTTTTACTCTAGAAAATTAGCAAAATATTTGTGATAAATATGTGCACGTGTGATCTATGTATAAATGCTACAGCTAGTAACATAATGATCATATAAATAGAAAACATAGCAATATTATTTGTAGAGATATACCCGATGACAGGGCTCATCAGACGTTCCTACTAGTCGACATAGCAGGCTATTCGATACATCCGATCACACTCAATGCTATGTAGAAGGAAAAGTTGCGTAGTCGTTCTTGTCTTGCACCAAGTACTAGAACCACCAAGAAGTAAACGTACTGGATCACGCCGGGAAAAGGGGGCACTGATTGGAAGAAGCGAGCATTTGCACAAAAACCTGATCGGCTATATCATCCATGCATGTTCATAGCGGACATCGTGGTTCAGGGAAACTTGAAGACAACGACAACAGAGAATGGGACGGAAGAAATAGGTGTTTCGCGCAAGAGACAGGAGGCGCCGTATAGCACTAGCTCCTAGCAATGTTATTGGTAATGGACAACAACCGCAACCATGAAGGCTTTTGATGAGCCTTAATTAGGCGTCATCAATTGACCCAAGTGGCAAAACTAGCCCCCACCCTGCATCATGTCATGTTATGTCTCACGCTCATGCTTCCAAGGAATCAATTGGCCTAAGTGGCAAAACCAGCCCCCACCCTTCCAATGAATCAATCAATCTTAAATTTGACTAAATAAAAAATAATAATAATATTCATAACGAGTAATAAATATCATTAATAGTTAAACTTAAGAAAGTATGAATTCAAATGTAGGATTACATTTTCTTTTTGCAAATTAGATTACATTCTTTTTAGGACGGAGGTAATATTTCATTGGAAAAAGTCCATTTTACCTCCTTAAAGTATCATTGTATTATGAATTTCCTCCTTGAACTCCAAAACCAGACATCACATTCCTTGAACTCTCAAAACCATTAAAATTTCCTATCTGTTCTTGGTTGAAATGGTTTTGGAAGTTATTTTTGTCTCTTTTTGTTAATTAAAAAACCAATAAATACTTAATAAGGTTTTTGAAACACATAAGATGCCTTTAAGCTTCTAAAAATTCCAAAAAAAACTATAAATTCATAAAACATCCTAATCAATGTCTAATCATGTTTTAAAACTTTTCACAACAAAAATACGAGATGCAACATACATTAATGTTGAATGCATTGATGCTACGCATTAGCGCCGGTTGTGTCTTGCACTTTTTGTTATGGAATATTATCAAAACATGTCTAGACATCAATTAGAATATTTTGGGAACTTTCTTGTTTTTTTGGACATTTTCCTATTTTCTTAGAGCTAAATATATCTTTTGAAAGGTCTTAGATATATTTTCACGAGCTCTAAAGGTCCTAGGATTTTTCTAGCTTAGAGAAATTTTCTGGGGTTCAAAAGCCCTATCAAGTATTTATTACCATTTTTTTTACCTAAAAAAAGACAAGACCACTTCAAACCAGGGCAGGGAGTTTTGAGAGTTCAGGAGGTGTGATGTCTAGTTTTAAAGTTCAACAAAAAAAATTACAACAATTCCTATTTCATTGCTGCCGGCCTAGGAGGAAAATAGAGAGTGCCACTTCCAGTGCGCTTTGGACCTTCAGGCCAGCGCCTCTCGGTCTCGGCGAACGTGGGGGAACCGCTCACTCGTGGGCTGGTGGCGTCCTTCGGCCCGCGCCTCTGTCGTGCCGTGAGCCTCACCGCGGCACAGGAAGCAGATGAGTTCCCCCACCTTCAACCAGGGGCGGATCCAGCACCGGGCGGCTCGAGCCCCCGCTACCGCTGCTCGGACCATGAAGCTCCTTCTAAGCCCTCACTATAAATTTGCACATATTCAAGTTTAGAAGAAGAGATTAGAGATGAAAGATTATGAGATAAGCTCCTCCTACCTTATTTTCGGAACAATGCCTCAGCGGCTCGCCGCGAACGACCGCTTTAACAAAGTGACAAGGAATTCCCGTCGTCCCCGTCCAGCAGCTGGCGTCAATAAAACAGAGAAGCCGGCAGCGTCACCTCATTTCGATCCCAGCAAAGATCTGCTCCACGTTGCTGTAGCTAAACGGGAGAGAATCTCTCGTGCGTCCGTCCGCCGGAATCAATCATCGCCGCCGGTTTTGTTTAGCAGCAGCTACAGCCTGACCCAGAGCTGCACGGATCATTCATAGCATTATTAGCATCATCACCCATCGACAGGTACAAGCTACAGCTTGTCAGTGTGTGTGGAGGCCAAAGAAACAGGAAGGCCGGGAAGGCCGGTCCACGTCCATCTCCTGCCAGCACCTAGATAGCAAATGATCTCTCATCTCATTCTCATCAGTGCATCGGCTATCTCCCTCCCAAAATCATCGTAACCACCTTCCACATGATCGCGATGAAGACCTGGGGGTGGGTGAGGAGTACTTGTGGTAGGCCGAACCACGTCGACCTACAGAGCTAGCAACTCCTTCCGGGGAAGACCAGAGTACGCAACCAGTAGGGGCGTGTTTGATAACGTGCCTCTGGCCGGCCTGGGAGTCAGGTCCAAGTCAGTGCAAGGCCCTGTTTAGTTTTCAAAAAAATTTGCAAAATTTTTCAGATTCTCCGTCACATCGAATCTTTGGATACATGCATGAAGCATTAAATATAGATAAAAAATAAAACTAATTATACAGTTTAGACGAAATGGACGAGACGAATCTTTTAAACCTAATTAGACCATAATTGGATAATATTTGCCAAATAACAACGAAAAGAGCTACAGTGCCGTTTTGTAAAATTTTTTGGTCTAAACCGGCCCCAAGTGACCTTGTTTGATTGTCGAGCCGTGCGGAGCGAGTCCAAATAAGAACGTGTTTGTTTACAAAGAAGTATGGCTACCCTGCACAGAATTGTGGTAGCATTACCACCAGAGAAGTCCACACTGGTATTTTATCGAGCAGTTGATGGGCGGCGGCGGCGGAGGAGTTGGAACAGCACGGGTGAGGGACGAGGGGCTGGAGGACGAGGACTAGGACGAGGACGAGGACGAGGACGATGCCTTCGCTCTCCGTGACCATGACGAGGGACGAGCGGGACGTGAGTGCAATGGTGCCGATGACAATGGTGAGGGACGAGGAGGTGGGGCGTCAGCGTTGGGGAGGCCTGGCCGGCGGCCAGGCCGCGTCGCGGCACGCCACCGCACCAGGTAGCTGCGCTCGCGCGAGGGCAGCCCATCGCGCCGGGGGCCACTCGCCACACACCATGGAGTTAGCCGGGGGCCGCTCGCCATGGAGTTTGCCGCGCGCCATGGAGTTCGCCGAGGGCGGGCTCCACTACATCGGACTTGGGCGGCTCCATGGACGCCGTGGAGTTCGCCATCAACTCCGTGGACTCGCTCCGCCTCCAGCGCCGCCATGCTCCCCGTGCTGACCTCCCTCTCCCCGGTCCCCGGCCGCATCACAGGGACACTCTCCCCCGCCGTCACCTCCCTCCCCGCGCTACGCTTCCTGGCCCTCGCCGGAAACCTCCTCTCCGGCGACCTCCCCGCGGCCTTCGCACCCGCGCTCCGCACCGTCGACCTCAACAAGAACGACTTCACCGGTCGGATTCCGCCGTCGCTGCTCCAGCTCCAGGACCTGCGCACGCTCGTCCTCTCCCACAACACCCTCGCCGACGAGATCCCTCGGAGCGTCCCCGCTGCCCCACCCCGACGTCCAAGAAGAAGAGCATGAGCGCTTCACTGCAGCCGGGAGGTAACTGGAAGCCGCGCATGACCACTCGAGCGAGGCAGGCCGCCAAGAAACGAAGCCGGATCTTGGCTGTGTTTAGTTTCTAAATTTGAAGTGTCAAAATTCATTGTAGCGACACTGTAGTATTTCGTTTGTATTTGATAATAATTGTCCAACCGTTGACTAATTAGGCTTAAAATGTTCATCTCGCAAAGTACAACTAAACTATGCAATTAGTTTTTGATTTTATCCACATTTAGTACTTCATGCATGTATCGCAAATTTGATGTGACAAGAATTTTTTTTGCATAGTACATTTTTCAATGCAACTAAACACAACCCTTATTTCCCCGGAGCCAGGAGAGAGAATGAATTTTGCACGAATTCGGCCCGGGCCGATGGTGGGCCCAGGATGTCAGAGAGAGAGAGAGTTGCAGCTGGGTGCAGCCGGCCGTCGGGCCCGGGTATCAAACAGCCCCTGGATGCACTCACCTGGAGGGATTTTTTTTAGTCCCGCGATGCTTTGGATCAGAAAAATCTGATTCTACTTGCGTGTAAACATGTGCTAATGACGGATTAATTAGTCTTAATAAATTCGTCTCACAGTTTACAGACGAGTTCTGTAATTAGACTTTTTTTTATTAATATCCGAATACCTCTTTCAACATCCTATAAAACATCCGATACGACACCCCAAAACTTTACACCATAGAACTAAACAAGGCATGTATGCGTGTGCCCCAGTAGATCTAAAAGAGCAGTAGAGGAGAACGTGGATGATGTCGAAACGCGATATCAACACCGATAAAAGACAAAGAGAGGTGCGGTCCTAATCGCCATCCTAAGACTACCCGCACTCATGGACCTCTATATTCATCCTCTATACGTCCTAGTCAGCAAGATTCTTTCCTCTATACTCAATTTTTCCGCATCCATCTATCCTCTATATCATCCTCTATCCACTCTATCCACTGTGGGACCCACTTACCACTTTATCTAAATATATCCATGTGTGATCTAGTTTTGAAGGATTTATTGAGACGAATTTAATGGTACAATCGAAATTTAATTTGGATTTTTGGTTTGTGAGTTATAACATTTTTTCCTTTGTTTAGCTAGTGGGGTCCGCCACTATTGAGTATAGAGTAAGCACAGTACTACTCTAAATATAGAGTGAGAGAAAGGATAGAGTATCGTTTTAGAGTACCCAATGCAGCAGTTTTTACTCTATATTCATACTCTAAAGCTTTAGAGTATCATTTTAGAGTACCACTGCGGACAGTCTAATCCTATCTAAATCCGTCAAGTTCAAGTACTAGTAAAATCGAAACGGAATAATATTTGGGGAGAATTGACATAGCAACCAGCGAAAGCCACATCACGTCGTCCTCTTCGCCTTGAAGGCTTCAGCTGTTGTACCTTCCAAGTTCCGCCTCGAAAGCCACATCACGTCGTCCTCTTCGCCTTGAAGGCTTCAGCTGTTGTACCTTCCAAGTTCCGCCTCCCCCCCCCCCCCCCCCCCCCCCCCCCCAAGAAATCTAGAACATGGGCGATCCCAAACTGGCACTGATGAAGATCTTTATGTGCGGTACCAACTCTTTACCAAAAGCAAGTGACAACTGAAGTAGGAGTAGCAGTATTCTGAAAGAAGACTAAAATAGAAGCTGCAAACACAGCAAGGAGTAGAAGTAGCTTGTTCAAACTGCCCCATCGACGCACACAGACGACAGACAATCTGGAAAGGATCTCATCTCAGACCTCACGTTCCAGTGATTTCACAGCAAGGGGCGATGATACTTCATCAAATAGTAGTAGTAGAATGGTAAAGAGAGGCAATTAATTACATAGGCATCCATTTTCACCGTCTCCCAAATCAGGATCCAGTTCACCAGTTGAGAGGAGCAGCATTAGGAGGGGCAGGGAGGAGCCGGGGGAGTCTCATCTTGGCAACGAGGAGGGCATGGCGGCCGCCGGCCGGCAATCAGAAATCCAGAATCAAGCAGAGCACAAAAGGAGGAAACGAGTAGGGGAAAAGAGGCAAAAGCGAAGAGAAAAAAACATCGTCCGATAACGTGGATCACAAGCAGGGGAATACGTCAGTCTCAACGGGTTTCATCAGAGTTTCATGAGTATTAATTATGCTAATGTAACACCATATTTATAAAAAGAAATGATAAGAGTTTCACGGGAGCAGAGAGAGTTTCATGGGATGAAACTCTTCTGCACTGTTTCTAAAATTTAGATGTGTTGAGAACAGTGACATGAAATCCCCATTGAGACTGTCCTAATACGCTCCCTTCTTCTGAGACGACAAGAATCTTTTAAATCTAGTTGGTCCACGATTGGACAATATTTACCACATAAGACGAAAGTGATACTATTCATCGGGTTGAATTTTTTTCTACCAATCTAAACGAGGCCCTGAAGTAGGAGTAGCAGTATTCTGAAAGAAGACTAAAATAGAAGCTGCAAACACAGCAAGGAGTAGAAGTAGCTTGGGCCTTGTTTAGATGGCAACTTTGGAGACAAAGTCTTCTGCACTGTTTCTAAAATTTAGATGTGTCAAGAATAGTGACATGAAATCTCCATTGAGACTGTCCTAATACGCTCCCTTCTTCTGACACGACAAGAATCTTTTAAACCTAGTTGGTCCACGATTGGACAATATTTACCACATAAGACGAAAGTGGTACTATTCATCGGGTTGAAATTTTTTCTACCAATCTAAACGAGGCCCTGAAGTAGGAGTAGCAGTATTATGAAAGAAGACTAAAATAGAAGCTGCAAACACAGCAAGGAGTAGAAGTAGCTTGGGGCTTGTTTAGATGGCAACTTTGGAGACAAAGTTTGTATAGTACATTGTAGCAATTTTGTTTTTATTTGGTAATAACTGTTTAAATATTGATTAATTAGACTTAAAATATTCGTCTCGTAAAGTATAACAAAGTAATTAGTTTTTGATTTCATCTATATTTAGTACTCCATATATGTGCCGGCATTTTGATGTGACGGGGAATAGGAATTCTGCATAGTGAATTTGAGAGGCCAACTTTGGAATCTAAAAAGGCCTCGTTCAAACTGCCCCATCGACGCACACAGACGACAGACAATCTGGAAAGGATCTCATCTCAGACCTCACGTTCCAGTGATTTCACAGCAAGGGGCGATGATACTTCATCAAATAGTAGTAGTAGAATGGTAAAGAGAGGCAATTAATTACATAGGCATCCATTTTCACCGTCTCCCAAATCAGGATCCAGTTCACCAGTTGAGAGGAGCAGCATTAGGAGGGGCAGGGAGGAGCCGGGGGAGTCTCATCTTGGCAACGAGGAGGGCATGGCGGCCGCCGGCCGGCAATCAGAAATCCAGAATCAAGCAGAGCACAAAAGGAGGAAACGAGTAGGGGAAAAGAGGCAAAAGCGAAGAGAAAAAAACATCGTCCGATAACGTGGATCACAAGCAGGGGAATACGTCAGTCTCAACGGGTTTCATCAGAGTTTCATGAGTATTAATTATGCTAATGTAACACCATATTTATAAAAAGAAATGATAAGAGTTTCACGGGAGCAGAGAGAGTTTCATGGGGATAAAACTCTTCTGCACTGTTTCTAAAATTTAGATGTGTTGAGAACAGTGACATGAAATCCCCATTGAGACTGTCCTAATACGCTCCCTTCTTCTGAGACGACAAGAATCTTTTAAATCTAGTTGGTCCACGATTGGACAATATTTACCACATAAGACGAAAGTGATACTATTCATCGGGTTGAAATTTTTTCTACCAATCTAAACGAGGCCCTGAAGTAGGAGTAGCAGTATTCTGAAAGAAGACTAAAATAGAAGCTGCAAACACAGCAAGGAGTAGAAGTAGCTTGGGCCTTGTTTAGATGGCAACTTTGGAGACAAAGTCTTCTGCACTGTTTCTAAAATTTAGATGTGTCAAGAATAGTGACATGAAATCCCCATTGAGACTGTCCTAATACGCTCCCTTCTTCTGACACGACAAGAATCTTTTAAACCTAGTTGGTCCACGATTGGACAATATTTACCACATAAGACGAAAGTGGTACTATTCATCGGGTTGAAATTTTTTCTACCAATCTAAACGAGGCCCTGAAGTAGGAGTAGCAGTATTATGAAAGAAGACTAAAATAGAAGCTGCAAACACAGCAAGGAGTAGAAGTAGCTTGGGGCTTGTTTAGATGGCAACTTTGGAGACAAAGTTTGTATAGTACATTGTAGCAATTTTGTTTTTATTTGGTAATAATTGTTTAAATATTGATTAATTAGACTTAAAATATTCCTCTCGTAAAGTATAACAAAGTAATTAGTTTTTGATTTCATCTATATTTAGTACTCCATATATGTGCCGGCATTTTGATGTGACGGGGAATAGGAATTCTGCATAGTGAATTTGAGAGGCCAACTTTGGAATCTAAAAAGGCCTCGTTCAAACTGCCCCATCGACGCACACAGACGACAGACAATCTGGAAAGGATCTCATCTCAGACCTCACGTTCCAGTGATTTCACAGCAAGGGGCGATGATACTTCATCAAATAGTAGCAGTAGAATGGTAAAGAGAGGCAATTAATTACATAGGCATCCATTTTCACCGTCTCCCAAATCAGGATTCCAGTTCACCAGTTGAGGGGAGGAGCAGCAGCAGCAGGGATAGGGAGGAGCCGGGGGAGTCTCATCTTGGCAACGAGGAGGAGGGCAGGGCGGCCGGCAATCAGAAATTCAGAATCAAGCAGCACGAAAGGAGGAAGCGAGTAGGGGAAAAGAGGCAAAAGCGAAGAGAAAAAAAAAATCTTCCGATAACGCGGATCACAACAAGGGGAATACTAATAGGCTCCCTTCTGACACGACAAGAATCCCTGCGCCTCGCCCGTAGGGTCTCGGTGACGACAGCAGCTCCGCGGGCGGCGGCGGCGGCGTCACTCACTGGGCCTCGACGGTGCGGGAGGAGGCGGAGGACGGGACGCCCTGCGCCGGCGCGGCGGAGGACGCGCCGCTGGCAGGGGAGACCGGCGGGGACGGGTGCGCGTGGCCCTGGGAGTTGGTGCGGTGGAGCCGGCACTTGAAGGACCCGGCGTGGGTCGGGGGCGCGCACACGCACTTGCCCCCGCCGCCGTGGCTGTGGCTGTGGCTGTGGCTCCCGGAGGAGAAGCTGCGGCGCATGTTGCGCGGCGACGACGCCGCCGCCGCGCCCGTCGGGGTGGTGCTGGTGCTGTGGCTGTGGCTGTGGCTGTGGGGGCCGTGGAACCTGCCCTCCTCGCCCGTCGTGTCCACGTAGTTGGACGCCATCGATCGGTTTTGGTTCCTCTCTGATCTGCAGATGCCAAGAGATTGGCCATCAGTCAGCGCAACATCCACAAGGCAAACCGCAATAATTTATAAATGCGAAAAAAATTACTAAATAGAAATCCAGAAACAGCACAGGGAAAATTAACTGCGTTCGTAATCCCCCGCAGAGGAAAGGATGTTACTGTGTCCTCCGTTACGAGTTTACGACCGAACGAACCCAGGCAGTACACTGTATCCCGCGTTCGGTCAGTGACGTTCCAGTTCTTACAGTGGAACAAGATTCACTTTCAGGATTAAGATAATATAAGCAAGTGTTACATATTAGCAAGATTTCTAAGCATCTCATCAGGAGTACCCCTATCGTAGTAGATTAGATAAGATTAAGCGAGGAAAGGAGAAAGAGGAGGATGGAGAGGCTACCTACGGACGAAGACGACGGCGGAAGAAGACGCGGCACCAATAATGTCACAGAGCGGCAAACTGCAGTACCCAGGCCTTGGCGCCCATTTTATAGCCGGCGAGAGGCCAGCGGTGCCCGCGGGCAGGCCGGGTAGGGCTGCCCGGGAATCCCTCCTCCAGCCCAACTCGCGGGCCCCACGACACAAGCCATCGGCGCAGCCCTTGAACCCTCGCTGGGCTGGGCGATGCCCTCCCCATCCAGTGTAACCGCTGCCTACCACCCGGGCCCCGGATCGCGTCGTTTGCGCGGCAGCGGATTTGGATCCATTGGGGCCCGGCGGAGAGGACACGCTCATGGCCTGCTGCTACCTGGGCACTGCCTAGTTTTACACGCGTACGTAGTACGTGACTACTCGTATATGTTTATTCTACTGCTATACTGCTCAACTACCAAATCTGTACAAAGATTAAACAAGACCCATGTGAATTTAGGAACGGTTATCCTAGCATCCTGACGCGCCCGCCCTCGCAACGCAAATAAAAATTGAATCGGAATAAAACGGAATGAAATTGCATCCACCGCGTCCTCGTCCTTCGTTCCCCGTCATGCTCCTGTCCCTGTTTCCTATCGCACCCTGTTTCTCACCACCGCGCCTCCTGTCCCAAGAGTACGAAACACTTTAAGTGGAATATCGTAAACATATGTAAAAACTATGTAGTGCACATCGGAATATAAATATTGCAACATCACAAAAATAAATATAGTGTAATATCGAAAAATATGTGCTGTAACATCGAAAAATATGGGTTGCAACATCAAAAATTATGTTCTGCAACATCGAAAATTATGTACTATAACATCTCAAACAGTAGTACTGCAACATCGCAAAAAAGCAACCGTGAAACATGGAAATGGAAACATTCGAAAATCATCTGTTGCAACAGCAAAAAAATCTCATTGCAACATTCGAAAATCATCTGTTGCAACATATAAAAAACCCATTACAACACAGAGTAACAGCAAGGACGTACAGACAGCAAGGGTATAGGTTCGAGATGCAGGCTGCTTTAGCCCTGGCCCATCACCTTCGAGCTTATCGGAGGGAGGAGAGAATAGGACACCAGAGCTCACCGGAATCCGATCCACCGCCGTGTAACACCTCTGGTGTTATAGTAACTAAAAACTTGCCATGTCATCATTTGCACTGCAAATCATCCATGATTAGGTTAACAAAGTTATGCATCAACTAAAATGAGTTTGAATTCTTAGGTTGGATGTGTTGCTCGTTGTGTGGCTCGAAATCCGAAACCCTAATTTCGACTATCACCGCAAATACTTAGTTTATGCCCTGCGTAATTTGAGGTGTATGACGGTGTTATATACTAGTGCCAAGTGTAGGGTATAAGCTCAAGTCCAACTTATAAAATAAAGCTTCAAGTTTGAGTTAGGGTTTGGAATCCAAAGCTTGTTACAAGTTTTCCGATTCGAATTCGAATTCAAATTTGAGAAATTACTAAAAGAATTTCTTAAGTCAAACTGGTCAACCTAGGGAGCCATTTGGTCAACCATGTGAGGCTTGACTCAATGATACCCTAGGGTGAGGGTGTGATCCCTAAGTAACCCCAAGTTAAGAAAGAATCAAGTTTCAATTCAAAACCTTTCCGAAAACCCTGAAAAACAAAACCCTAGTTTTACCCCTTTTGGTATAGATCAAAATCTAAGCAAAATTTGGAAAAAAGTGTAAAACCAAGTTTGTAGATATTTTCAAGGGCTACAAGTTTGATGTTTTGAGTTTTCAAAGTTTCAATGTAAAATTTGAAGTAATTTTGAAAAGATTCAAATCTCAAAATTGTCCCCTTTTCATTTTCCCTATCCAATTTCAAAATGAGGCATAATTTGAAAATATTTTGAATAGCAAAGTTGTAGGTCTGCCCTAGATGTACAACTTTGGTATTTTGAATTTTTGAAGTTTCAATACAAAATTCAAAGTAATTTTGGTTTTTCAGAATTCCAGAAAATGTCCCTTTTTGAATTCAAATTCAAATTTCAAAAACTAAGCCGAATTGGAAAATGTTCATATTGAGAAAGTTGTAGATCTTTGAAAATGGAACAACTTTTGTATTTACAGATTTTCAACTTCTATTGAAGATTTGAAAGTAATTTGAAATTTTCTTCCAGTGGCAATTCTATAATTTATTTGAAATCCTCGTCAATCACCGCACGCCACCTCCCGACGACGCCGGCGACCTTCGCTCCGCTTCCAGGCACGCCCGCGGCGTCCCGCGAACGCCTCGTCACGGTCGACTCGCTCCGCGTGTCGCCACAGCACCGCCTGACCGTGTCTATAAATGCCATCGTCGTGGACCAAGCCGTTTTCCCTTCCTCCTCCGCTTCTCGCCGCGACCGGCAACCGCCCTCCGCCGCCCAAATTCGCCGCCGCTGTTGCTCCACCGCCCAGCAGCTCTCGCCTCCAGCTCCGCAGCGTGTGCGCGCAACTCCTGGAGCCCTTGATTGCGCCTCACCTCCTCTGCACTAGCCCGCAAGCCATCTTCTTCCTCGCGGCCGGCAACGACGCCACCGTGACCGCCTCACCATGGACCGGCCATTCCAGCGCCTCTCCATTGCCCCCAAGTTGCTCAACGCACTCACTGTGAGCCCCTGCACGTGATGCTCCCCTTACTTTAACTGCTACCGCTTTGTAGTCGCGTTTTGCTCGTCGTGTCGCCGTTCGGGTCGTCGCCGAGACCGCCATGGCCGCGGTCAAGCCTCCTCCGTGCTAGAACAGTGCCACGTCGCGCCTTAGATGGGTCCGTGGGGTTCGGGTGCTGCGTTTGGAATGGTTGGAGGGGTCCCGATGCTCCGGTGGCTCGTCGTCGGTGAGCTCACCGTCGGTGGTCACCGCGGTGTCGAGTCCGCGCGCACGGGAGAGAAGGAGAAGAGAGGGAGCGGGGGATGACAGGTGGGGTCGGTGCGTCAGAGAGAGAGAGCGGGAGCGAGCACGCGAGCAGGCCAGGCCGTGCCAACGGGCCGCGCAGCTGGGCCAAGCGAGTGAGCGGGAGCGCGAGCAGGCGGGCCGCGCTGTCGGGCCGCGCGCGAGCGTGTGGGCCAAGCCATCTTCTTCCTCGCGGCCGGCAGCGATGCCACCGTGACCGCCTCACCATGGACCGGCCATTCCAGCGCCTCTCCATCGCCCCCAAGTTGCTCAACGCACTCACTGTGAGCCCCTGCACGTGATGCTCCCCTTACTTTAACTGCTACCGCTTTGTAGTCGCGTTTTGCTCGTCGTGTCGCCGTTCAGGTCGTCGCCGAGACCGCCATGGCCGCGGTCAAGCCTCCTCCGTGCTAGAACAGTGCCACGTCGCGCCTTAGATGGGTCCGTGGGGTTCGGGTGTTGCGTTTGGAATGGTTGGAGGGGTCCCGATGCTCCGGTGGCTCGTCGTCGGTGAGCTCACCGTCGGTGGTCACCGCGGTGTCGAGTCCGCGCGCACGGGAGAGAAGGAGAAGAGAGGGAGCGGGGGATGACAGGTGGGGTCGGTGCGTCAGAGAGAGAGAGAGCGGGAGCGAGCGCGCGAGCAGGCCAGGCCGTGCCAACGGGCCGCGCAGCTGGGCCAAGCGAGTGAGCGGGAGCGCGAGCAGGCGGGCCGCGTTGTCGGGCCGCGCGCGAGCGTGTGGGCCAAGCCGAGAGAAAGGAAAGGAGAGGAAGCAGCCCGCGTTGGTAATTTTTGTTTTTCCTTTTTCAAAAATGTAAAATGATTTTCAGTTTTGTTATTTATGTTATAAAATATTTATAATTCTAAAAATTGTGAAAAATTTTGAGTAACCCTTTTACACTGTGTACTATTTAAGAAAAATAATAAATATCAATTTTAAGTACTTTTTATAGGTTAATTAATTAGTCCATTTAATTCTTAAGTGGTCCTTAATTAGTTTTTCTAGGCTTATTTATTTATCCAAAAATCATGAAAATTGTTTTATCATCTAATTATGATGTAAGCTTCCTAAATTAAAAATTTTAGCTTAATTAGATTAAGTTAATTTTTATTCTTAAATTATGCTTTGTTAATTAATTAATTAATTAATTAGGTAATTAGGGCTTAATAATTAATGTTGCTTGACTTTATGATTGAGTGTTGACTTTAGGTCATTAACCCTTAATGACCTTTAGCATTCTTAATTGGTTGCTTAAGCTTTCCTAATCATGTTGTTAATTCTTGATTAGTGTTATTTCCTGTGTTTAACGAAATCCCTTAATAAGTTGATTAGCGTAATTGTACCCTAGATTAGGGTTAGGTTAGAAGCTTTCGTTGTTCAATTGTACCGTGAAGGGAAGTTGTACTCAAGTTGTTAACTCTGTTAAGCATCCATCGAGCATCATGTTTATTATCTCATCATCCTAAAGCATGCATTATCATTACGTATAGTTCCCGTAAAAGAGGAGGGTACCGAAGCCGAACCCGTCCCCGCAGAAGAACCGTCATCCGTGGAAGTAGGGTTTGACATCTGCGGTACTGAACCCGAGCCTGAGTTTCCCGTCGACCAAGGCAAGCCCCAGTTACATCTAACCTTCCCTTGCAATTTGAAAAGTTTTACTTCACTTATATTACAGCTCTATTGCATTAAGTGCTAGGAGTTGAGTGATAACCTAATTACTGTATTATCATCCTTGATCTTCCAATACCATCCTTGTTACTGTTTTTATTTAAAAATGCTTAGTATGCTTAGCATTGCTTAATGAGAAAACTTTAAAACTTTTAAACAAAGTTTGAAGGGTTGTTGGACAATCACTTGATGAATGTTAATGCTGATAATTTGGGACCGGTCGGTGGACTTGCATCGGGAAAGGAGTCCCCCTGTAGTGTCTCCGACTGAGTCAGTTAAGGACCGTACCGTTGTTTGAATTGTGTGCGTCGAGACTTTGTAACTGATCACATGCTCCGGTAAGCCTAAGACCTCGGTAACGCCAACATGTGAACGGCCAACCGCGCACTGGGAGTGGAGAGATGGCGAGAGTAGTGTGTACCCTCGTAGCCAAGGGCTGGATTGGAGGTGTGCTATACTCTCGGGTGGCGCTGGACCCGGTCATATTTTGGAGGATCCAAGTGAAGGTTGATATATGTCGGTTAGAGTCCTACATATGTCGTGTGATTAGGAATCCCCAGCTGGGTTTAATCGATTCGAATCGTCGCTGCTCCTCGGTTAAGGAGACTTGATTCTCTGTTCAACATCGTAGTTAAGAAATGGAACTTTGGTCGGAGAATCAGAAAGATATTGAATGAGTTATATGATCTAGATTAGGATCACTTACATTCTGTCAATAAATAATATTGAAATAAAATCGTGATCTTAAGGATTCACCATTAGTAGCTTTTATGCAAAAGAACTTGACTTCCTGCTGGAACCTCACCTTGATTCCCCTGAGCCTAAATTCCTGAGTCGTTCCACTAGTTTTGTCGGTTAAGTCTTGTTGAGTACTTTCGTACTCAGGGTTTGTTAAACCCCTGTTGCAGGTGCGTCTCATGAGCAGGTGTGTTTTGGACCCTGTTGCATGACCGTCTTTACGGCGAGCGACGACGAGTAGAGATGTTTGGCTCTTGGGCAGAGTATCGCGTTTTGGTATTGTAATAATGTTAATAATGCTACTCCACTACTATGGTTGTAACACTAAACTTAAGTTTTGAAAGTTTAGAACATCAAGTTTGTAAACCTATGTTATGTAAGACTTCCGCTTTTGTACTCTGATGTAATTTACTATATAAACTGTTGTAATACTGTGATGCCTCTATAATGTGATCCTGCTCGGAAGATTGTGGATGATTCGGGTTTCCCGAGGACACCCGACAGACTTCTTAAGATATGTGGTACACTTGTACAGTGGTTAGAAGTCTTTAAGACAATAACAAGTACAGGTGGGCCATAGTAATTAGGAGGTTCTGCCACACGCCGCATCCCTCAGATTCGGATGAGGAGGAAGAGGAGGACGAGGGCTCAGATCCAGAGGAGGAGGAGGGCTCGGATTCAGAGAAGGACCGACCTATCTCATCGGAGCCACCGCCGTCGTCCTCGTCTCTGGTAGGGGGAGTGGGAGTCGGGTCGCTGGGAGCACGGGGTCGCATGGAGGTTGCGGAGGGGGGAGGGAGGGAGCATGGGTAGGGCGGCAGCGAGCTGGCGCACGGGCGTGGTATCCATCCCAGGGGCGGCCCGGAGAGGGGGCGAGTGGAGCGGCAGCGAGTGCGTGCGGGGGAGGGGGGAGAGCGGGAGGGCTGAGCAGCTGCGAGTGGGCGTGGGGGAGCGGAGGGGTCACGGGATGGGATAAGGAGTGGGTGCGCGGGATTGGTGCGTCCGGCCGCCCGAATGCCCATATATCATTATCGGTTTAAGAAATATATGAATGATCACAAGAGGGACAAAATCCGACCGCCTCCTAAAATGCCCAAACATTAACGGAGGCGGGCACAAAATCCGACTGCCTCCTAAAATGCCGGGCTATTAACGGAGACAGTCATTTTCATTTACCGAGGCGGTCACATTCAACCGCCTCGCAAAATCGAGGCGGTCAAAAAATAACCACCTCCTAAAATCTATTTACGGAGGCGGGCCTTATAAGAGGTCCACCTCCAAAAATAGAGGTCATTTCCGGAGGTGGGCCTGTTTGTAGGATCTCTGGTTAGCCTAGAGGGGGTATGAATAAGCTTGTTAAAACAAAACTTAAGCAATTGTCAAATTCCGTGCAGCAGCACTGCCGCACCTACAGACAACTTCGAAGCACAGTTCAAAAACTATGTATGGAAACTTAGATCAGAGAAATTACTAAGCTTCCTACAGGTACATATATCACAGATCGACAGCTAGAAGTGGTAGTAGTGTCACACACAAGTAGATCAGCCACAAACCCTAAAAATCACCTCAACACAATATGAAATGCAAGAATGTAAATCAAGCACACGGTGACACAATGATTTATCTTTGTGGTTCAACTGGCCACTCAGGCTTGCCTAAGTCCACGTTGTCGAGGTTAGCCACTAAGGCTTAGGGCTTTGCAACCTTTCCTCGTTCTCAAGTCAAGAGACTTGACTCTTGAGATGAGGGGTGAGTTTACTAGCTTCAAGAGATGGTTACAAACCTCCTAGGGCTGCCACACAAGTTGACAAGCTCCATGGGCAACGCTCTAGCCAGATAGGAGTCAAACTCCAAAAGTAACAAACACAACCGCCGGCCAAAACATAAACCAAGTGCTCTTTAGAGTTGGAGAACAAGTGGATCTGCTCTCTAATCGAGTTTGGGACCTTTTTCTCTCAAGGATTGATGAGAAAATCACAAGGGAAAGCTTGAGAGCTTTAGGGCACCAATGGAGGAGAGAGAGAGAGTGAGCACTGAGCAGAAAAGTGTCGATCTGAATGACTGGGCGAAGAAGACCGTTGTGAGGGAAGGGGAGAGTTATAAATACCTCCCCTGGTCCCAACGGTCAAATAAGTCGCGGCAATGCTGCTTTGCGGCAGAGCCGCTCTTCAAGTGCGACACTGCTGTACCAAGCCAGACAATAAGGGATAGAAGATTGTTGAGCTGGCTGTCTTGGCTGAGCTTTGAGGATGCTTTAGTGTAGTATTGAGCACTTGATTGCACATATTGACTTAAGCATTGTGTCCCCCTTTATAGTACGTTTTTCCTATACTCAATTTCAAAATATAAATGAAATAAACCTTCTTTTGAGCTTGATGCCATCATCTTTTGTAATTGGGGGCTCCTCCGTTATGTATAACATCCTCTCTTATGATTCTCTTGCTTGTCGTATCAATAAATCTCTTTAGTCCTCTAATTGCATAGTCATTATCACTAAAACTCACAATTAAGGCTTGATTGCACTTACACTGTTATAAAAGCCCGCCTCTGTAAATCGAGGCCAAGCCCACTCTCGACCAAGAAAGCCCATCTCGGCCTAGAAATCTGGTTGCAGTATATATATGACCTTGAAACCCTAGCTCCAACCAAATCCACTCTTTTCTCTCCCTCAGCGCCTCTATCTCAGCCCAAAGCTGAAGTCTCTCTCTCCCTCAGTGCCTCCCTCACCTCTCCCTCTCCCCATGGTAGCGCCTACCCAACACCCACCCCAGCGGCGGCTCCTCCCTCTCGCCCACAGCTGGCGCAGGGCGCCCTCTCCTCTCCATCTCCCCCACGGAGCCCGAGCTTGGCCGGCGCACGGGGAGTCCGGTGGCGCATCCCTCTCCCTCGAGCTCGACTGGTGCACAAGGAGGCCGACGGCGCATCCCTCTCCCTCTCTAGTGGTCCATCCTTCTCCCTCGAGCTCGGCCGATGCATGGGGAGGCCAGATCTGGCCCCCGGCGTGGGCGGATCTGGCGGCGACAAGCTCCACCTCAGCGGATCCAACCCAGGTGCGGGCTAATCTAGCCTTGGCGCAGGCGGATTTAGCAGCGGTAGGCTCCACCACATCGGATCCGGCCCCAGCACGGGCAGATCTGGCCTTGGCGTGGGCAGATCCGGCCCCGGCGGATTTGGCCCCGGCGCGGGCAAATCTGGCCGCGGTGGACTCCACCATGGCGGCCAGAGGCGGCGGCGGGACGCGTGGTGGCGGTGGAGGCGCGCACACCGCGGTGGAAGGCGGCGAGATGCTCGGCGTGGACGGCGGTTGTGCACGTGGCGAGGAAGGCGGCGGCGGATCTAGGCGGCTGGCAGTCAGATCTGGTGTAGGGCGGTTAGATCTAGCTCAGAGCGCAGCGGAGCGGACGTGACGGCGGCGAGCTCGGAGCGCGGTGGCCCTGGATGGGCTCGCGTCTGGGCTCATCTTTTTTTAATTTTAATTGATTAACAGAGACGAGCAAAGCAACTGCCTCAGTTAATCAGTATTAACCGTGACCTTTTATTAGAGCTTGTTGCTTTGCCCACCTCCGTAAATCGTTTTTGGCCGTCTCCAAAAAGATTTCTGTACTAGTGCTAACCAAGAAAGGAGACAAGTTCGCCGGTAGTTTAAGGTGCTTAGTCACACTTAAAAATGTTTAACTTGTCCCACATATAAATTATATTCTTTTTGAGTTGGAGGGAGTATATCAGTAATACAACAAGAATAGAATTATCAAAGGTTACTTGGATACTTCGGTCCACTAGTGAGGTGGCCAGCCAACAAGAGATGAACTAGGAAGTGAACAGATACAACAGACTCATCATTTCTTGATACTGGCATGCTGCAGGGAAGAACAATTTCAATCAATCAGGTGGTGCTACTTGAATATCATTCTTCGTTGGATTCTTTCCATGTTCTGACCCATGCCATTTCCACCTCTTACTGTCCAAACTCTTACCCATCTCAAGAATTTGGGCATCCAGGCATACAATTTTATAGACAAAGTAAATATGTACACATACATGCTAGGGATAGAAAAAAAAAGATTGCGCATATTTATATCTATATCTCTTATATTTTCAATCCCACTAGCATTATATCTCGTCATGCACGTTGTCCACGTCAACATACACTAATTATGTCTTTATTCAAGCTATTCACATCATTAAGCAATATCATTCACTAATATATATTTAGCTATCCATATATGTCGGAGTCTACATCATCCACTGCTGTGCATTATGATATTTCTTCATTCATGTAAGTAACTATAAGTAATATAATTTTATTCATGCAGGGGCAAGGTTCATTGCAGGGATTATTCCCTGTGAGAGGTCATGAACCAAATATCTATCGCAAGCTTTTGCGATGATGGAGACGGAGATTTTTCCCCCTACGAGGAATGGGATGTGGAACCATTTTCCGACATGGAATTCCCCATTGCCATCTCTAAACCGGATGACAATGGACATGATGCTGCTACGGGTTACTCCCCGGTGCTCCACTTCTCTGACGAAAAGAGACACCAAACATGCCGATGTATGTAGATTCTATTTGTCATTGATACGACATAAACTATCCAAACAAAGAAGATAGAGATATACACGATCAAGACAGACAACAAAATATGGGTTTGTAAACATAAGGGCATCTTCAAGAGTCTTTCTAAAATTTACTCTCTAAATCATCATTTGAAGAGTTATTTGAGTAAAACTCATTTTTTTTATATCTTTGTACCCTCTAATAGTTTTTATATATCTTGTCCGCACTCTAGAGAACCATCCTCACTCTATGTTTGGCTAGCGAGAAATCTAAAATAAATTATGTCTATATTTGGATATCTAATTAAAGAGGCTGCTGAAGTGTATATTTCACCAAAATCTCTATTTTTGTACATTAGAGAAAATATAAAGAGCTTTTGGAGTTGCTCTAACCAGCCTAAGCTAAGCAACCAAAGACAAGACCCATGTTCAGCTCTAGCCATGGCTAAACACTCGCCTGGTTTGGTTGAGATAAGCAAAACAACCGGGACACACGTGCTGACCGGCACATGGCTTTATCCTGAGGCATGCCGCATGCGTGTCAATCTCTACATGGCAGCGTGCACACGAACTGGATCGTACTGTCTACTTCTCCTGCTCCTCCGGTTTTCAACGGAGCAATACAAGCGCTGCTAGTGATGGGCAGAGAAAATAGTGAAACGTACGGTACCGGCGGACGACGTGTTCAGCAGCAGCCAGAGACGAAAACGGACGAAAAACCCTTATTTATACTTCTGTTTTTTATGGAAATGGGAGCGGGTTCAAAAATGGAATCGGAATATACGAATATACGGAAACGGACAAATACGGATAGAGAGCCGAAAAATTAAATTAAGATCACATAATCTAATATTCTCAAAATATACATATATAAAATTATGTAATAATATATACACAGTTTAATATTTATTTTCATGCTATGTACGTGAACATAACATGCATATTTGGTGATTCGTAGTTATATTAACATAACATAAGGACATGTAATTGTTGAACATGTTGAGCATATATTGAAAACGGGATAAAAACGGGATAAATACGGGTCTATTCCGTATTAAAACGGGATTACTTGGAAACGAACGGAAAATATCATTTTCTACTTCCGTAAATACGAAAACAGGATCTCGCAAATATGAAAACGGACGGAAAAATATAGAAAACGGAACAAGACGGTACGGGAAAAATTGCGTCCGTTTTGCTTTGCGCCTTGCGCGTTTGACTCTGGACTGCTGATCCGCCCTTTTCCAGGCGGCCACTAGTACCATCCCAGTGACCGACGCATATGGATTGTGTGGATGCTAGGGATGAAATCAAAAATGATAATCTCTGATTTTCAAAAATCATTTTCGAGTTTTTTATGATTTTTAGGCCTAAACGGAAATGGTAGCGGTAATCGAAAAAAATAAAAACAATAACGATAAAAATAATCAGAAATGAAAGTGAAAACGATTAGGCCCTCTTCCGATCATTTTCGAAGATTGTTGTATTTAACAGATAATTTATCATCGGTAATTACCGATACGGCCCACATCTAAGCATGTCCATCCATTTGCACACGCAAGTACATGAGGTAAATTTTTTTTTTGAAATGAACTATATGACCAGTATTTCATGCTATAGGAACAAGAAGTCTGGCAATCAGCCAACAATCACATACTGCACCTGTAACTCTAGCCAGTCACAGTGTACATGAACGGACTCTGGTGTGAACCGTGTGGTTTAATTTCAGCTTGTGTGGTCTTTGTTCATTGTGGTTTTATTTATTATTGTTATGTGAGATATGTCGAGTTGTATATATAGATCTTCTCATGTTCTACGGTTTGGCGTGTTTATCGTTTCTGAGGATATCATTCTCATGGATTCCGATCGTTATCGATGTATTTTTCGATCGACTACTATCGTTTTCGAAATTACCGGAATATCGCCGCCGTATTCGTTTCCGACAATATCATATCGATTTCGTTTTCGAGAAACAATGTAAAAATAAAAGTGATTTAGCCTCCTGTCCGATCGTTTTCATCCCTAGTGGATGCGGCCACCCGCCGTGACGGGATAGCCGGTAGCCACCACGCCGGGCGGCGCCAAACTCGATCGTCTAGCACGTCAGGCCACGCCCATCCGCGAATTTTAGGCCTTGTTTAGATACCCAAATTCACCCTCAAATTCCACTATGCAAAAAGAAGATTCCCCATCACATCAAAATGTCGACATATATATGGAGTACTAAATGTAGATGAAATCAAAAACTAATTGCACAGTTTTGTTGTACTTTGCGAGACGAACATTTTGAGTCTAATTAATCAATATTTGGATAATTATTACCAAATAAAAACAAAATTGCTACAGTGTGACGGGACATTTACTATGTAGATTTTGACTCCCAAATTTGATAACTAAACGAGGCCTTAGGCCGAGCGAGTCAGCAAGTCCCGATGGCTGCGGCCGCTTTCGCGTCGTCAGCAGGACCCAGGTGGATGGATATACGAGGACTCCCGGTTCCAGAAGCCACGCCACGACCTTTCCCGTCCGCGCCGCGCTGCAAAACGGAGGTGCGGACACGGCGCACTCGTCGTCCGCCGCGTTATCCTTACCGACCTGGCCGGGGCGATGGGATCATTCCCGTTGCGTCTTGGCCACTGCTTGCTTGCTAGTCCTCGTAGGTTTCGGTCCTCATCAAGTTATCCGCCGGTGTCGTTTCTTTGCGAGCGGCCGGCTTGCATTGTTTATCTATCGCCCCGATGAAAATATCGGGCGGAGCAGATCAGGTGTGGTGTGACCGTGTGAGGGGGTGACTGGTCCCCCGTGGACGCCATGATTGATTAAGCAAGGGACAAGAAAACAAAGCGTTGTGGATAAACATCATGGCCACGTCGACCGGGTCCCTTGTGTATACTACTCCCGTCCACCGGAGGTTCGTCGCATCTTGCCATGGTGACCACTGCCTGCCTGCCGTGGGCTCGAGCGCGCGTGTGATGTGTCCCCTCCCACCCTAGACCCTACGCTTTTTTCTTCTGCGCCATGCATGTCCCAATGGATCGGACGCATATGCAAATGCAATGGCCACCAAGCCACAAATCTAAACTTTCACTGGGGGAAGAAGAAAAAAACTGTATGTCACCGCTGCTGCCATAAACGCATCAATGAACAACATGTAAATTGGCTGCCGTACCTAAGAGAAAGCTGTTTGGCACCAGTCCCTCCCTGTCCCTGGTACCAATTGCGAATGGCAGGCAATTCATCCCCGGCCGGTCTTCCTACTGTTGAGCATTATGGCAGCTCCGATCTGTGTCATTGTGACTCATGAAACGTAAAGCTACTCGTGGCCCAGCCCATGAGCAAGACCGTGACAGTTGACAAGGACGGCCACCTTGGCGCGCCCTTGTATCTTTCTTCCCGCGGCGCGGTGCAGGTAAACCAGCTGCACACGGAAACGGAACGGCCTAGCCGCCCGATAGATGTTAACGTCTGCCGCCTCGTTCGTCCATGTCCATGCGGGCAAGCCAAGCAATCCACCCGGCCCGGTTGCTTTCAGTGGCCATCTCCATCGACCGTCAGCACTCAGCAGAGCATCGACGCCGCCGCCGCACGTCCATTGCTAATGCTAGCTAGCTGGTGGACGCTCCAATCGATCGCGTGTCCCCGTCCATGACGTGCCTCCTATCCTATCCCTGCGCATTTGCGTTGTTTCTACACTCTGCTGAACAGATGCCGATGGCCGTGCCATATCGGCGTTGCTGTACGTGCTGCCTGCAGGCTGCAGATTGAGCAACTGCCGTGCCCGGCCTCTGGAGTGATCGTGAACTCTGCAGCGTAGGCATCCATCCATGCATGTCCGACGATGCCCTGTCTGAAGTTCATACAAAAGGCTGGGGGCCTGGGGCTGTTGTTGCATCGTCGGGCACTCAGGCTCCCACCCAACGTGGCCGTGTCGCCGCTAATCTAGAACGACCAGGCAATATATATCCACGTGACGTGGCCTGACCTGCCCATCCATGTCCGCGTGTCGACATGGATGCTACAACGACATGCTATCTGCTCCGGCCGCCTTCACCCTTCAGGCCTTCATTGTAGTAGTGGGTAGTGGTTAGGCTAGTAATACTAGCTAAGCTAGCGTGGGTGCTGGCATCGTGTGATTGCCTCCACTAGTTGCATGCTCCTTTGCTGAAACTCTGTTATCCTGAGAATTCCTTCCTGTTTCTGCTTGGATATGGCACTTGTTTCAATCCAGCAAAAGAAGCTCTATGCTCCAGTTTCAAAATCTCAGATCAAATTATTGCCCATAAAAATGGACCAGCCAGATCCTCTTGTTTGGTAGCGATGTCATATGTTGGATCGGAGCACGATTCATAGTATGGTTTGTGGTCCCTGTGGTTTTCTTGCCTCCCTCATGCATCTGAATCCATCGATTAAGCTGCAATATAGTTCTTGCTTTGCTAGTTGTGGTTAGAAAAGAAGGGCAGTGTTGACATCTCTTGGAGTAATCTAGCAAACTGAAAGCTTATCTAGGATCGGATCGGATGTGGGTTTGGTAGGAAGGTGTATCTATCAGTCGGTGACTGGCCGAAGAGGAGGATAGCAACATCTCATGACAACACTGCTGTGCTGCAGGGTGTTTTTCTGCAAGGAGCTGCCTCAGCATCAATCAATCAGTAAATTAAACAATGGTTGCCACCTCCCGTTTGTACGGACACCATATCGTTGTACGCGCTGTTCGCTCGAGTTTATCAGCTAAATCAGCTAGTTAGTGGCGAAGCTAGAGCAAATCCAAAGGGGGTGCGGCTGTCTCGTAGATGCATAGATTTGAGTCATAATCATAGTGGAATTTTAACCTTATTCACTGATATTCAAAATTTTTTGTGGGTGCGAACACATCCACGACCTTACACGTAGCTTCGCCACTGCATTCAGTAACGTTTTTCTTTCACAATAAATCAGCAAACAATACTCAGTACTCAGCCATGGCTTATCAGCCAAGCGAACGGGCCGTTTAATCCGCTTTGTTGAGTGCGCCAATTCCCTGCAATTATTGGCCCCTTCAATTTCAACCTTTGCTGCTGCTTGCGTCTCCCACTTCCCAACAAATCTGAACTCGAGCAGTATACTCCTTTGGGCCTTCTGTATACGTTAGCTTGTATTTGTAGTAGATAAGATTCTTGGTATGGTACCGTAGCAGATAAACAGTTGGAAGTCAAGTCCAAGTGAAAGAGAACGGTTCTTGATCCGTGCTATCTGAAGAATTCAATGTAGCGACTTTCACGGCCGGTCGCCGTCATGCCATGAACTCTTTTCTTTTCAGATATGTCCGGAATCCAGGTTTTTTAATGAAATTGAATCCCCCCTTCTCCTTTTCTCCTAAGACAACCAAATCCCAGCTTTCATGAACACCATCATGTTGTGATATATATTTAACTGAAAACAGGAAGGGTGGAAGCCCCTCCTGTGATTTATTGCAGGAAAAAAAGGTCCGAGTACAAAATCACGAAACAAAAAAGGTTACAAAGAAGACAAGAAGAATTACACATAAGCTTCTAGCCATGAATAAATTACAGGATGGGATTTGCTCTTTGCCCTTAGAATAACTAAGGCAAATTCATATTTGAAGGTTGAATGACATCTCTGGACTGATGCAGGAATACCTCTGAATAACTTCATATACAGGGTCGCTACGCTTAACTGAATAACTTAAATCCACCCAAAGAAACTGAAGTTAGTTTCTTTTTTCCCGTGGGAACTGCTGCTGGCGACTGGTTGGAAATTCCTTTTTACCAAGTCACTGGGAAAGTGTGGCACGGTCGTTAATTATGCTCCTGATATGACATCCTTTTATTTGCAGCTTTTGCACGGTTGTTGGATAATTGTGGTACTGGTACTCACCCACAAGAAACAAAGCACAGCAAAGCCAGTCAGGGGTCAGCGGATCATCAGGACAGTACTAGGAGGCAATAGGCCGAGCTTGGCCCTTTGTGGCTAACGAAAGGGTGCTTCAGTTTTCATCGCCAAGGAAACAAAGAAGGGTGCCGATCGGCCGCCGAGCAGGGCCAGGGGACCCAATCAACGGGCACCACTTGACCTAACTTGGGCATATGTATGTGTCCTGACGCCAGACTCGGTGAAAATATCAGCGAATCTCATCATCTAGATCAGGATGGTACACGCGCTGTGGCATTCTTTTTTTCGCTCCGAAAGTTATGATTGGCCTATTGTATGCTCCAAGTTTTGGAGCCTTCACAGACAACAAAAGCACGTAGTCCTGCATTCCTGCTGTGTATATCGATATCAGGCAGTATACGAGGCTATTTGTCGTTGCTAAATGCAGCGTCGTCGTCGTCGACGTCTCTGTTGAATGTCGTACAAAGCGTGAGCATCATCGCCCGGCAAACGTTTGTTTCGCGTCACTGTCAGGTTCCTAGAGGCGCAGATATATACAGCATTATATTAGTGCTGCTGCCTGCTACTAGTACGTTGTACTACTACTAATATACAAATGGATGTGTTTATCCTTTAAGATATGATAAGACAAATAATCCAGCGGTAATGAGGGCAATGACGAAAACGATGATCTATGATGGATGGTTGGTTGGCTCGCTGCTTTCTTTGGGTTTGACACTTGAGACTTGAGAGATAGCATCCTCAACATCAAATATCTATTCCCGTCCTAGGGCATTATGTACTATGCCATGCTATAGCTTTTTATATAAACTCGTTTGTCCTCTGGATTAAAACAAATCCATATCTCTTCCAGCAATCCTTCTATATCCATGAGACTGCGACAGGAGATATTTATCTGTAACCTATAAGGGAGCTCCAAGTCAGCCTGGGCACAATTACACCGAAAACCGAGCCGAACCGAACCGAACCGAAATATCGGTTTTTTCGGCTTTCATTCTTGGGAAGTTCGGTTTCGGTGCTCGGCTTTGGTTTTGGGTCCAACAAAACCCAACACCCAAACAAACCGAGTTGCAGTGTATTATCTTCCTTCCTGGAGTAGCAGGCTAGCAAGCCCAAAGGCCCAATAAGGCCTAAGCCCAACGCCGCACACATATAACTCTATAAGCCGCTACTGCCTCAGCCTTCCCCATCTGAAACCCTAAATCCCAATCCCCACCGGCCCACCCATTTGGCATCGCGTAGGAGCGCTTCAGGGTGTGCCGCGCGAACGCGAGAAGCGACGGCGCGGCCGCGAGGAGCGGGCGGAGCACACGCGTGGCGGCGCGAGCGCGAGCATGCGCGGCGGCGGCGCGAGCCCGAGCAGGCGACGCCGCGACCTGTGAGCGGCTGCAGGCACGGGAAGGCGGCGCCACAGTGGCGAGCGGCTGCAGCTCAGGGAGGCGGCGGCGTGCGGCGCAGGGAGCGGGTGCTGCGAGCAGGGGTAGGGGAGGACGGCGTTTTCCTTTTTCTTCTTCCCTGCTTCAGTACTCTTCGGTCAGTTCGGTTTTAACCGAAAAACCAAACTAATAAACCGAAACCGAACCTGTCGGTTTTCAGTTTAGGAAGAAACCGATCGGTGCTTCATGGTTGAAAACCGAACTTTTTGAGAACCGAACCGAACAGTCGGTTTAAACCGAACGCGCAGGCTGAGCTCCAAGCTCATCCCCCAAGTTCAAAACCAAAGGCAGAAACTTCCCTCGTTAAAAAAAAGGGCAGATACTTCAATGCACGTTATCTGCTGATAAGCATATGCATATCATCACAGGTTCTCCGTGTTATGGTCTTATATGACTCAGTATTTGCGTCCGGTCCACTTGCATTGTCTACATACTAGTGTATTGTTAGTTTTTCTTGCGATTTTGAAGTTGAGAGAGAGAGAGAGAGAGATGGTGGATGATTTTCAGCAAGAAGGATCCAAACCTGTAAACAAACAAGTCAAGTACTACCTGGCATACAAATCTGAAGGCATGCAGTGCTTCAGTAGTTCAATTGTTGAAGAAAGGTTCAGTTGCTGCACCTTTGAAATTAAACAACATGCAGCGGTATGTACTTGAGTGGCACTAAAACTTCAGAAGAGAGACAAGCAGAAAAACAATAACGTTTTTTGTACCATAGAGTTTTTGTGATCACTCAAGCATGCAACTGATACGCATATATATATGCTTTGCTGCTGTTGGCGTGAGAATTTTGGCAGTGATGTTGAGATCTGCCTTGTTCGTTAACTGTTGGTGGTGTAGGTTAGCCATGCAGCGACATTGTGCCGTATCCAGCCGTCAAATTTCATCTTGATCCGGGCGACCAACGATGTGGAGGCAGGAGGCAAAGGATGAAATGGCCAGGGGGCAAGCGACGTTTGGGCCCGCATGCACTGTCAGCCTGGGCATCGTTTCGCCTGGGCCGCGGAGAGGCTATGTAATGGGGCCGTTCGTTCCGTTGCAGCACATATTGACAAGAACGCTTTGTTTTTTAGTCCCACATCGCCTGCTTAAGCGAATTCCAAGAGCGAGTCCTGCTATTTCTGAGAGCCCGTGGCGGGTTTGAAAGACAGCGCAGCTGCGCAGTGGGCACAGAGCGAACTAATCTTTCGCCTTTTACTAAAGATTACCGTGTGTCCGCTGCAATAAGCAGCGTATGCTTATTTTTTTGAGGGTTTCTTCTCTTTGGAAGGATCCCAATAAATCCAAATAAATTTTGTTCTTTTTGATTTTTGATGATTGGAAAGGATCCCATGAAATGTAGAAGGATCCCTACAAATCCAAATAAATTAGATTTTCGATCGAAAAAGGATCCCGTCAAATTTATCTTTTGTCTTCACGTACCATTTACGTATTCCATGTTTGTGGTAGAGCTGGGACACAAGTCAAACAAAAATCACTCCAGAAATAGTATAGATTTTTGCAGGTAACATGGAGAAAATCAAATTGGCCCAACTGCTGCAAAGATAAAATGTGTCGGCCGTGGCTGTGACGATTGTGAGAGTGAGAGGTCAATCACGGCCGAGCGCAGTGCAAAGAATGTGTGTAGCTCTACCATCACTGACTCTCGGTAGAGTGAACGCATGGTTGTGTACAGTACACTGAGCACATGCCGACTGTGTTTTATGGTCAATTGTGTTTGTGTACACTGAGCGAATGGTTAAAACCTTTTTTTAGACACAAAGTATGATCGAAAGTTTAATGGGCCTGAACACAAGCCGACTGTGTGTCTCCAACAATTTCAGGGGTACGGGGCAATATAAAATACTGCTCTCACTAAGAGCATCTACAAGAGTTTCTAATATTTTCGTCCCAACACCATGATGTTTTCGAACTCCTAAACAAGAATTGGGAGAAAAATTAACTCCTAAGATATCATTCAGTGGCATTTTCGTAATTACCCGCATTTTCTTCCTTCTAAGATTACAAAGAAGCTTCGTGACTTCCACGGCACCGCGCGCGAGCTTGCCCTCCTCACGCTGCTGCTGGTGACGGAGCTACTGCACCACGCCACCGCCGTGGGGAGCAAGGAGCGGGAGCGAGGCGTGAGGATCTCTCGTTGGTGTCGCTCGTTGCGATGGCGTGCGTGTGCACCGCGCTCACGCACCGGTGCTCCGCGGACGCGCTGTGCGCAAGGAGCGGGAGCGAGGCACGAGGATGTCATCCAAGCCGAGGCCTGCGGTGGTGAAAGGTCCTAAATGGCTAGAGTGAGGTGAATAGCTGAAAGGTCCAAATAGGCTAGAGGGGGGGTGAATAGCCTAATTAAAACTTCTACAAGAAATACTTAACCACAAGTTAGTACAAAAGGTGGCGGAGCAAAATGCACTAGCTCTAACTAGTTAAGCAAGCCACCTACACAAGTCTAGTACAAGGCTATCCACTAAACACAACAACGACAAGAAGCTAGAAACAAGATGTAATACGAGAGAAGAGCTTCGAGTGATTATACCGCCGTGTAGAGATGAGAAGTATCAATCAATCAATCACACAAGAGAAATCCTCGGGAAGAGAATGACACAAGAATTTATCCCGAGGTTCACTTGCTTCCTGGCAAGCTACTCCCCGTTGTGGCGATACACCCACTTGTCGGTTCGCGAGCTAATCGACCATCAAGAGTCGAGCCCTCGGCGGGCACCGCACAACCGCACACAAGATGGGGATCCTCCAAGCCACGAGCTCCACTAGAGTATCCAATTCGCGAACTCCCGCGGGGAAGGATCAAGAACCCCTTACAACACTTGGTGAGGGCTCCAACAATCTCCAATTGCGAGCTCAATCACCTCCGCTGCTCCAAGCCGTCTACCGTGTCAGGAAACACGGAAGAGTAACAAGAAATCCACAGCAACTCGAAGATCAAGTGCCTCTAGAATGCAACTCTCAAGCAATGCACTTGAATCTCACTCAATCTCACTCAAGATGTGCAACTATGCAAAGAGATGAGTGGAGGGGTTGTTCTCTAGCTCAAAGGATGTCTCTAGGTCTCAAAATGTGCAAGAGTTACCCTCAAACCCCGGACATCCTCTATTTATAACGAAGGGGTACGCAACTAGCCGTTACGGATGACGCAGCGAAAATCGTGCTGACCGGACGCTCCGGTCAGGGTGACCGGACGCGTCCGGTCACTACAAGACAACCGTGAATAGTGCGCGTCAGAACTAGCCGTTGCCGTGACCGGACGCGCTCAACCGATTGACCGGACACGACAGTGCCAGCGTCCGGTCGCGTTCCAATAAGCTCCCGTTGAGACCGGACGCGTCCGGTCGCACGTGACCGGACGCGCCGCGCGTCCGATCGACACTTCGCTTCGCTCTGCCCTCTGGACGCCTGACCGGACGCTCCGGTTCCGTGAGGGACCGGACGCGCCGGTCGCGCGCTCTACTTCTGCGCTCAGATGAACTGACCGGACGCGCTGGTCAGCCCAGACCAGCGTCCGGTCACAAACCCTAGCGCCCGCGCCGCGTTGAACTGACTGGACGCGTCCGGTCAAACCGAGACCGCGTCCGGTGCAGCGTCCGATCACTGTTTTTCAGTGAAAACCATTTCGGACTTCCGCCACTTTTTCTCGCCTCCGGCGCAATAGAAAATAGGCATTTCATTTCCTCGAAAACGCATGAATCCCGCGCTCGCAAGCTCGGCGTGAGGGAGAGCGAACCCCAAACCCCTTACTACCGCTCAAACACCACCGTCTTCGCAAATGTGCCAACACCATCATGTGTAAAACACCATGTGCATGTGTGTTAGCATTTTCACAAACATTTTTCAAGGCGTTAAGTTAGCTCTCTACTAGATCCTAATGCATATGCTCAAGACAATGATCTAGTGGCACTTGATTTCTGAGCTAACCGTGATTGCCCCTCTTGATAGTCGGCTATGTATCCTAAATCCGGTCAATCACTTCTCTACTCTTCTTAGACCGGCAAAAGGAAAACCCTATGGTTATACCTTTGCCTTGCGCTCTTAGATCCTTTTCCTCTACTTGATCATCATGTCCATCATATTGTGTGCATCTCCACCATGATCGTCATTTCATGTCCATGCACCATTTCTTTGTGATCTTGTGACCACCACTCCTTGCCACATACACCTTCATCACATGTGTTGCTTATGCCTAACTCAAAACACTTAACACATGGCATTAGCAACTTGGTGTCATTAATTACCAAAACCAAACTTGGGCTTTCAATAGCCTAATAAAAATTCTACAAAACACTAGAGCAAAATAATTAGTACAACAAATAACGATAGCGAATTTTGCTCTAGACCAAGTGATGCCAGCCACATATCCAATCAATTCTAGTGAATTATAATCTCTATAGCACACAATTGACTAGGTTGCTAATTCTAAACTAGTGAGCTAGCTAGCACAAGAATTCTAACAAATCATTTCTAGCCACTCAACTAACAAGGCTAACTACTTCTACCACTACACAATAACTAACAAACGTAAATACAAGTGATAGAGATAGTTACCAACTCCCGGCAAGCGATGATCAATCAATCAAATAATGAGTTCCAAGTGATCCAAGGAAAGAAATGACACAATGATTTTTCTCCCGAGGTTCACGTGTTTGCTGGCACACTAGTCCCCGTTGTGTCGACCACACAATTGGTGGTTTGACTGCTAATAGGCGTTTCACAAACCTAGCCCAACAAATGGGCGCCACAAGAACCTACCCACAAGTGAGGGTAACTCAATGACACGAGCAATCCACTAGATTTGCCTTGCGATCTCCCGCAGGGAAGGCACAAGAGCCTTGATTGGGGGCGGACACAATCATCAAATCCCCTCACCAACCAACAAATCACCAACCGTCTAGGTGACAACAATCACCAAAAGTAATAAGAAATCCACAATCGCAATCACCACCTAGTGCCACCAAATATGCAACCTCAAATGCAACACACTAGGGTTTCCCCCAAATCCTCTCATGAATGAGCACCAAGCTTGGAGAAGGAGAGGAGAGGGAGGAGATGCTCTTGAAGCTCTCAAGATCAACACTAGAACTCGATCTCTCACTTGAATGGAGCACAAATCCTTAGGAGTGAGAGAGGAGAGAGCTTGTTCTTCCTTTAGGGTTTCAAAGGAACAAGTGAGGAAGAAGAATGAGCAAGGTTAGGGAGTGAGAGGTGGAAGAAGGGGTTAAAAACACCACCACCCAAAACTAACCGTTGGGGTGTTCAGCACCCGCCTTGGAATATCCATGGCGGCGGCTTGGATATTCAACCAACGGTCAAAAACCCTAGTCAGCACGCGCTCCCGCCTAGGAATATCCAAGCGCGTTCATCCAGGTTCGGAATATCCAGGCGCGTTCGTCCTGGTTCAGAATATCCAGGCGCGTTCGTCCAGCTTCAGAATATCCAAGCGAGTTGGTCCAGGACCTGAATATCCAAGCACGTTTGTCTAGGTTTGGAATATCCATGCGCGGTTGTCTAGCTTCGGAATATCCAAGCGAGTTCGTCGAGGACCTTAATATCCAAGCACGTTCGTCCAGGTTCGGAATATCCAAGCTCGATCAGAATATCCAAGTCAAAAATCGCAAACCAAACAGAGAAGGTTGGTCTGAAATTTCTTTGGATATTTTGACCCTCCTAGACATTCCGAGACAAGCTTGGAAATTTCAATGATTCCAGAAACAACCCACTAAACTTCAATTTTGAGGCATTTTCAAATGTGCACAACTCCACCAAATGTTCTAACAAGTCAAGAGTGTGAGTTAGCATTTTTCAATTATTTTGAAAGGCTTTTCTCTTGCACCTCACCACGTCACTAAGCGCAATGCATATGCAAATAAACTCACACTTAGTGGCACTAGATAAGCAACTAAAGATTTCCCCTCTTTATAGTACGGTTATCTATCCTAAACTCGGTCACGCACTTTATTGCGTCTTGATCAGCAAAACAAAATAGCCCTATCAAATATACCTTTGCTTTGAGCCCATTTTATTTTTCTCTTTCTTCTTTTCCAAGTTAGAGCACTTGATCATCATCTTTTGGTCACCTCCATCACCATGATATTCATCCAGCTCCTTCGCTTGGTGTGTACCACCCTATCTCATATACAACACTTAATGACAAGGGTTAGTACACTAGGTTTCATCAATTAGCCAAACAAACTAGGGCTTTCAGGTGGCCACATTGGTGGCACTGCCAGCAGAGGGGGAGGCGGACATGCCTGCCGCTGCCACTACCGTGGTGGGTTTCCCGCTGCTTGACTTGCCCAAGCTCGCACTGGACCGCGTCGTGGAGGATCTCTCGTCTGCGTCGCTCGCCACGATGGCGTGCGTGTGCGCCTCGCTTAGGGATCGGTGCTCACTGTCCTCGCGCTATTGATGGCATCGCTGATCGACCTGCTAGAGGTGACGGGGTCGTCACGCGACTCACCCATGTCGCTCATCGTGCTCCACCTCATGGAGCTCGTCGGCTGTGCCATGTCGGGTTACCATTGTTGGACGACCTCGTGCTCTTTTAGTGGGGCTTTTAGGATACTCTTGGAGATGCTCTAATGCCCCAAACAGAAATGTGTCCCAAATAGAAACCATAATTATACGACGCCAGCGTTCGTGCGAGGCCACTCGTGGTGGTCTTCTCTAGCGCGGCAGCGCCGCATCCGCCCTCACCCTGCGCTGCTCCGCACTCCTCTCCCGCTTCGCGTCCCATCCACCTCACCCGTCGTGGAACGGGAGGCAGGGAGGCATGCACCTATGCTAGGGGGAGGCCTGTGCCTGTGCCCCCATCTAGCTCGCACCATCGGCAGGAAGGAGAGGTCTGCGCTTGCACCTAAGTGTACACTGGTGTTGACAGCAGTTATCGTTCATCACAAACCATCAATTTAACTTGAAGAAATGCTTGAAATGGATCACCAATAGAAACTTAGAGGTTTAAACTAATAATTTCCATGAATTTTGGTGAATTTGTATTTTTAGCAGGGTTATTCTAGAAAACAGGAAAGGAGGATCAAAACATGAAAAAGAACCAAACTTAACCGCGACGAAAACTACTTCAGAAGTTTCCAGAGGACATCAGAAGACACCACGCCGTGGTGGACCCCGAGAGGCTGCTAGGTGGGGCCGGTCGGCTTACCATGGTGCCACCTGGTCTACCATGGTGGCCCCTGCCTGTCAGCTTCTAGAAGCTTCCTCTACCGTCTCCTAGTGTTGCATCCACGCCGTCCTTCAAGTCGGTTTGATCCAAGGGCTCACGTTGCACCCCCAGGGCTATATAACCAGCCCTTGCCCCCCTAGAGAAAAATCTGCATCTGCCATAAGTCAAGATTAGATCAGAAATTAGGGTTTCCAAAGATTAGAGAGAGAGCTCTAGTTCTTCAAGTTATTAGTATAGACTTTTTAGCAAGGTTCAAGTAGAGTTTGAGCTGCTGCTCAGAATTCTAGATCTGTCGTCTAGAGACTGGTATTAGCCATTGTATCTCTTTATTTATGACTTTGTGCTACTTTAATATTATGTTGCTATTTATTATGTTCCTAGTTTGCTCTAGTTTATTGCTTGATATAGTTATGATTGATAATGAATATATGCATATGTTCGTAGAGCGCATAATTTAGTATTCGAGTGAGTTAAGTGGTCGACACTATGTAAGCGTGGCGCTTAGATATTGTTTGCCTACGGATGCACTGTATATGTTGGGCCATGTGGTAGATCGTGGATGTGACACTCCCGTTGAGTCCTTTGTAGTCCACTCCTCGTGTATAGAACAAGTAGAACCTTGGTTACGAAGGAAGAGAAAGCTCTGTTCTCGAACTTCCCTAAGTAATGTTCCTTATGCATAGATCCAAAGTTAGTTATACTATAGATGAGAGTAAATATGTTTGAGTGTACAAAAAACTTAGTAATTAGGAATGATATAGGAATCTTTTGATCTTACAGAATCTCAAGTTTAGTCATACTACATTTGTGAGTCTCTATTTCTATCTCTGGAATACCTTTATTACCTTTCATTTATCACTTGACTTACCCTTGCTAAAGCATAAGAGTAATTTGGATCATAAGTATTCATATTAATCAATGTCTCAATGTCAACTCAACCCCATAGCTCTTCCCTATGGATTAAATATAAATAACGATACTCAGTATACTCCCGGGTGAAATGCTATAATGGTAATTTATCTGTGCGCTTGCAGATACTTAACTTCAATATTATTTTCTCAGAGTTTATAAGTGGCATTCATAATTTACCAACAAAATATTTTGGGCGTCATGCTAGGGATGACAACTTAGTAAAAGTGATGCTAACAAATGCCAACAAACATTTCTGGTGCCGTTGTCGGGAAAGAGCAACATGGCATTAGAGAATTGACCTATAAATACTTATTGATAAAACCATAACCTTTGCTTTAGCAGGCTTACCCTTGTCTGTTTGTGTTCATATCTTATACAGGGTAAGTGCAGAATTGGTTGTGATCCAATAATTTTTATCAATAAGAATCAACCAAATCAAGAGGAAGCTCAACACCAGTTCTTGAAGCTATGGCTGACAAGACTCTGCGTGAGTTCTCTACTCCAAGCACTAAGAACATTCGCACTGGACCAACACCAACAATCTTGAGTTTGAACTCAAGCCAAGCCTCATCAACATGGTGCAAGCTACCCTATTCAGTGGAAAGGCACATGAAGATGCTTGTGCTCATCTTCAGAATTTTCTAGAGATTAGTAGCACAATCGTCATCAAGAACGTTGCTCAAGACATCATACTAATTCATTTGTTCCCCTTCTCACTTGTGGGAAGAGCGAAGCAGTGGTTCTACACCAACAAAGATAGCATCAATACATGGGCAAGATGTTTAAAGGCCTTCCTAGAAAAGTTATTCCCTGTAGGCAAGACAAATGCCTTAAGAGGAGAGATTTCAAGTTTCCAACAATAGAAAGGAGAGACCATTCTAGAGGCATGGGAGCATTTTCAAGAATATGTTTCAGATTGTCCCCATCATAGAATGGAAGAATGGTTGCTCATGCAGAGTTTCTACCATAGATTAACTCAGAAATCTCGTGAACAACTCGATGCCACTGCTGAAGGATCATTTATATCACTCACCCTTGGGAAAGCTAGAACTCTTATGGAGACGATAGCCTCTAATCAAGGCTGGTCATCATGCAACAATCAATCATGCCATAAGTGTGAAGAAGTACCAGAAGAGGTGTGTGCATTGCCAACCAAGATGGATGTTCTGTTGAATTGGCTCAAACAGCGAGATAATTACAAGAGAGATCGTCAGGCCATACAAGATGCATTCAATGCTCAAAACAAATGTAGAGAATATTTAGGAGTTCCCTGAATCTCAAGAAGATATCAATATTGTCATCAACAATTCTGCTCCACAGCAACAGAAGCAAGGATGGAATCAATAACCACGGTCTACCTACCAAGGTAAGTACCAAGGTAATTACTATAATTCTTCTAATTCTAAACAACCAACCTTGAGGGATTTAATCTTAGAACAAGCTAAGATTAATGATAATATTTCAAAAAGACTTGCTTTTAATGATAAGGTCCTAGAAAGTATAAATGTTGAAATGGATAGTTTTTCTTCTGCTATAAAAGATCAATTGAGCTTTAAAAAAAGATAGAATCACAATTAGCCCAGTTGGCTTCTGCCCTGCCTTTTGCCACTAAATTTGAGAAGGTCAATGCCAAAACCACAAAAGGTGGCAAGTCTACTCGTGATCCACCTTATCCGACAAGGATAGGTAAGACACCAGTGGTAGTGCAAGAGGAGAAGGACGATAAAGTTGAAGAAGTTATACCACAAGAGCAAGAATTGCTACAAGATTTCCATGACACCACTCTCCTACCGTTTCTACGCAGAAATCAGAAAGCCAAATTGGATGAGCAGTTTGGTAAGTTTGTGGAGGTAATTCAAAAGTTATATATCAATATTCTGTTGCTAGATGCCATTCAGGGACCGAAAGATACACCCGAAGATTAAACCCGAATGGAAAAGTCTGGTTCGGCGGACTTAAAAACCCCGAACCCTCGCCGGGAGGTACCTCGGTATTTATCCATATTTACTTTTTGCATTGCATTAACATATTTATTTCCTAACACTTGCATTAGAAAAATACAATAAAAATTCTTATCATGGCATAGTACAAATTTAAGCCCCATGTGAATAATTTTTATGGAGCGTAAAAACCCCCGTAAGGAATATTTACTGTGGAGGCAGAAAAATATAAAAAAATACCATCATTCATTGCCTCATTTTTTGTAGTTTAATAAAAGTAATTTTTGTATTGCATATTTATACGTGTATATGGTAGAAATATGGGAGACATGTGGGGCCCACCACCATCACTTCATCTCCACTCACCCTCTATTATTCACCACCATATCTTCCACTTTCACTCTCCACCGGCCAAATCCACCAAAGGAGCACCGAAGGACATCAGAGATCACTTAACCATGAAGCAAGGAACACTCAGGAAGATGGAGAAGCCGTCAAAGTGTGGGGCCGACCGGTCCCACCTACAGGCCGGCCGGTCTCCCCCTCTCCCCTCTATAAATATTGCTTCTCCTGGATGCTCAACTCACTCACACACTATATTTCATCACTCTAATCATGAAAAACCAGTTCCAAATTTCAAAGTTAGGATCCATTCGATTTGAGTGAAGTTTGAGTGAGTTAAAGTTTGAGAGAGTGTGAGTGTGCTACTAGAGTTAAGATCCTGAGAAAAAGAGAAGAAAGTGATGCTATAGTTTGAGAGAAGAAATTTAATACTAGTAGGGAGGTGCTGTCCAACTAGAGAAAGATAATTGAAAAAGAATTAGGGAGAGGTTGTGCCAACATAAATTTTTTATCTCGGACAACTAACTCTCGGACTACTAACTTCCTAGATGGCTAACCCCTAACATATTATTTTCTCTAATCTCTATTTTTCCACGAGTTGTTTTTGCCTTATGTTTGTTTTTGCAGAAAGAATGAGTAAGTTCATTAGCAATGTTAAGAGTGCGGTGTCATTTCACTCATCAAGGAGTCGTTCTTCATCCCGTGCAGGTTCTGATATGGATGTTGACCCTTCATCCCCTACCGTCAGATCGTCCTCACGCTCAACTCCAGAAGAAACCTTCACCTTCCTAATGGATAAGCAGATCAAGCTTCAAGACGACTATGAGAAGAAGATTTTTTTAGAGTTGAAGGACCGAGAATTCACTCACACTCCCGCTTTCAACCCTGCAATCCTTCAAACGATAGGTATGGATTCTAAATTTGAGCTTGTTTTTAATAATGTTGGATGGAAAAATGCTTAGGAATTAAATGAATAAGGTGTAGGTTTTTAACCATTGAATTTCTATGCACCCGACAACCCGGAGATACTGAAGTTTTCTTTAGGATTTTCAATAAAGAATTTTCCCCATCATGGAAGAACTTCAGTAGGTTCCTGAGATTCCCAGAACAATGTGCTATTGACATAGATGCTGCAACAAATGATTTTGATAGATCTAGATTTTGGCAAGACATTTCTAACGAAGTAGTGTCACCGCCCCCACACGGATGAATTGCATCACCCCACTTTGCAATATCTGCATAAGTGGTTGGGTTTCACTCTTTTCCCCAGGGAAGACTTTCGCGCAGTTAGGATAGAGAAACTAAAATTGCTTTATGCTATGATTAAAAAGAAGAAAGTTTCTCCTGTTAAATTAATGATGCATTATTTGTTATCAATTTCTAGGCTTAAGGGGGATGTTTGGTGCACTTCACGGGTGACTCGTTTGGCTAGAAATTTGGGTCTGTTAGCCAATTCCACTATCACTTTCATTACTACCCCTTGTTGGATTATTGATTATGTATATTTTAACAAAGCTCATATGCTCAAGAGGGGTAAGAATGGTAAAACTATGATGATGTATAAGGACTACATAAATGAATTTGAGATGTCAGACCGAAATCTTGGTCTGTATGTGGTGGAGTCTTTTGTTTTCGATTTACAGAAGAAAGGACAAGAGCCTCGTAGGAGTGCCTCTGCTAGATTAACACGTAACCCGAACTTGAGGTATCATGATGAAGACACCGCTCCAGCAGGTCCAACTCACCAGCTACGCCAGATTTGATCAAGCAAGACCATCCGTGGTACATCATCCAGGGCATGATGGTTGGAGCAACCCGCTTCCCATCACTCGGAGGCATCATGGCAGCAAGGATCTAGTGCACAGTGGAAGCATGGGAATTTTGACTACTACCAGCAGTAGGAGTATGAGGAGATCTCCAGCGACAACCAGGGAGGACGCATGTCCTTCTCCGCACGGGGTTTCTACGACCATACGCCGGGCTTCCATGGTCCATACACAGGCCATCATCATCATCCACCTCCCATGGACCATGAGCAGTCGGTGGACCTCGCTCGTATCGACACCAGACTCACCACAATTGAAGAGGGCCAGCAAGAAATCCGCAACACTCTCCATCAATATGCCCAATGGCAGGAACACATGACTCAGACCCTCACCGACATTCGTCAGCACCAGCGGCAAGAACAGAACAATTGGGATTGGTTATTCGATGGCCTGAACATTGGCCATCCACCTCCGTCTCAGTGAGTGCCACTTCAACACCTAGCTTGGGGGAGGAACCCCTGTACCCGAGGTAAGTTTTTCTTTCTAGTATTTTATTTTCTGTTTATATTTTAAGTTTATCTTAGGAAAAAATGCATAATCAGAAAAACAAAATAAATATTTGCTATTATCTTTACGTTAGTATGTGTCTATATTTTAGTTTGAATTTCTGCATGCTAAAAGTAAAAATCCAAAAAAGAGAGTGTGTAATATAGTTTGCTTAAGTTTGCTTAAGGTGTGTTTTAGTTTGTCATCTTGTTTTTAAGAATATAATAAATAACTAGAACTTGAAGATAATCTCTCATGATGGAAATAATGAATAGTTACTCTGTTATAATTCCTTTCAAGTACCTAGTATTCAACTTTTAAGTCTCGAGTTTTGGATGAAATTAATTTGACATGAGAATTTGCTCTGAACTTGAAACTCGTGGGTAGCATATGCTTGATCTAAGTCTAGGTAATTGACGGATATGATATGAGAAGGTCTGAGCTGCTATTTATCATGTTCTAAGTGATACTTGAATTCTGGAGATTTATTTTGAAAAACTTGAAAATCCACGTGATGAGATTCTGTATGACAAAGCTTGAATTTTCACCAGAGCCTTATATATTTACCTAGGCTAACATTGAGTTTGGTCAAGCTTTGTTGATGCCTTATGAGAGGTTTGTCATACTTTTAAAATCAAGATCACGTACACACCATGCACATATGCACTACTCTTACACTGGGGGTAGGCGCATAACATGTTTTTCATCTAGATCCACTCAAAAATGTTTTACTCCTACACTGGGAGAAAACACCAAAAAATATTCTATATAGGTTTCCATCAAATAAATACTCCAAATTCTTGTGCTATCTCTCAAATCTTTTCTGTTGCAGAAGAGGCATGTGGCTATGCAAAAGTTATTCATGAAAAAAAGAAAGAAAGGATTGAAAAAATAGACAAGTGTCCGAATGATTAAAACAATAGGTACTTCGATGCCCGCCTGAAAAAAAAGAGAAAAAGATGAATAAGATAGCCCATGTTTTCTTGCAAATGTTTCCAAGTTTCAAATGACAGATATGTTTTTAAGGAGCATAGTAGAATTAGAATAGCCACCATACATATATTTATCACTACACACACATGCACATCTTGATTTGATTATATGACTTAACTCTCTTTAGATTTGAGGTTTGACTTTGCAATATATGTATTTTAAGTATGCTCTTTCATGCACTTACCATTCCTATGAGCTCTACATAAGCCTTAGTGTAGGAAGAAGCCATAACATCATTTATTGCCTTGGTGAGGATCCATAAATACCACATATGTAAGAGACTTGAGAGTGTCATGCAATTAATCTCTGAGTTTTATTTTGGAAACTTATAAAAACTCCAGAACTATAGTTGAACAAAGGGCTTGAGACATAGTGCTTGACTTGATTGTTCTGTCTTTCAATTGCTCATGATCCAAGTGAAAGCTCAAAAGCCCCATGGTTGAAGGTAATTTGTGTAACTTTGAAAGCTAGATCGATGAATTTCAATCCGAAGAAGAATTCCTTAAATGCATGTGTACTTTTGAACCATCATTAAGATTAGCTTTGCTCAGGGACTAGCAAAGGTTTAGCTTGGCGGAGCTTGTTGACGGTAGTTATCGTTCATCACAAATCGTTAATTTAACTTGAAGAAACGCTTGAAATGGATCACCAATAGAAACTTACGAGTTTAAACTGACAATTTCCATGAGTTTTGATGAATCTGTATTTTAGCAGGGTTATTCTAGAAAATAGGAAAGGAGGATCAAAACGTGAAAAAGAACCAAACTTAACCGCAACGAAAACTACTCCAAAAGGTTCCCGGATATCAAAACTCATGGAACCTTGTTGTGTCTTACGTCACCATCTAGTTCGTAGCTTGCGCACCTGTCTACCGACAAATCACTACCTTGGGTATACCCCTCGATAGACTGCCGACCAGGTTTCGTCGACACAGAGGACACCAAAAGACACCACGCTGTGGCGGACCCCGAGAGGCTGCCAGGCGGGGCCGGTCGGCCCCACCATGGTGCAGCCCGGTCTACCATGGTGGCCCCTGCCTATCAGCTTCCAAAAGCTTCCTCCACCACCTCTTAGGGTTGCATCCACGTCGTCCTTCAAGTTAGTTTGATCTAAGGGCTCATGTTGCACCCCCAAGGCTATATAACCAGGCCTTGCCCCCCTAGAGAGACATCTGCATCTACCATAAGTCAAGATTAGATCAGAAATTAGGATTTCCAGATATTAGAGAGAGCTCTAGTTCTTCAAGTTATTAGTCTAGACTTTCTAGCAAGGTTCAAGTAGAGTTTGGGCTGCAACTCAGGATTCCGGATCTGCCATCTAGAGACTGGTATTAGCCATTGTATCTCTTTATTTATGACTTTGTGCTACTTTAATATTATGTTGCTATTTATTATGTTCCTAGTTTGCTCTAGTTTATTGCTTGATATAGTTATGATTGATAATGAATATATGCATATGTTCGTAGAGCGCATAATTCATTATTCGAGTGAGTTAAGTGGTCGACACTATGTAAGCGTGGTGCTTAGATATTGTTTGCCTACGGATGCACTGTATATGTTGGGCCATGTGGTAGATCGTGGATGTGACACTCCCGTTGAGTCCTTTGTAGTCCACTCCTCGTGTATAGAACAAGTAGAACCTTGGTTACGAAGGAAGAGAAAGCTCTGTTCTCGAACTTCCCTAAGTAATGTTCCTTATGCATAGATCCAAAGTTAGTTATACTATAGATGAGAGTAAATATGTTTGAGTGTACAAAAAACTTAGTAATTAGGAATGATATAGGAATCTTTTGATCTTACAGAATCTCAAGTTTAGTCATACTACATTTGTGAGTCTCTATTTCTATCTCTGGAATACCTTTATTACCTTTTATTTATCATTCATTTATCACTTGACTTACCCTTGCTAAAGCATAAGAGTAATTTGGATCATAAGTATTCATATTAATCAATGTCTCAATGTCAACTCAACCCCATAGCTCTTCCCTATGGATTAAATATAAATAACGATACTCAGTATACTCCCGGGTGAAATGCTATAATGGTAATTTATCTGTGCGCTTGCAGATACTTAACTTCAACATTATTTTCTCAGAGTTTATAAGTGGTATTCATAATTTACCAACAAAGCATTTCTGGCATCATGCTAGGGATGACAACTTAGTAAGAGTGATGCTCAGAAATGCCAACAACTGGGTTGTTGACGTCCCTCTGACCCGAGCTTGCAGGCTACCATAGTTCCCCACCCGGTAGGCCTTGGCCGCTGGTGACACCGTGTTTCAAGTGTTTCAGACTTTTGTTTCAAGTATTTTATTTAGATGTTGCAAAAGTAGATCCGGATGTTGCATATGTTTTTAAGTGTTTCAGATGTTTCAGACTTATGATTCAAAGTGTTTTATCTGAATGTTGCAAAAGTCGATATGGGTTGTTGCATATGTTACAATGGCAATATACGCATGTTGCAAGCCTATGTTTTAATTGTTTCATGTGTTTTTATACGTTTGTTTCAAATGTTTCATCTAGATAGTTTGAAAGTTGATCTGGTGTTGCACATATTGCAATGGCTATACATGCATGTTTCAAGTGTTTCATCTGTCTTCAGACGTAAGTTGCATATATTCTATCTGGATGTTTCAAAGGTAGATCGGGTGTTGCATATGCTGTAATGGCGCTGGTGGCTGGCGGAGAGTGGCCTGCCGCAGGGCTTCGGCTCCTACCTTGTGCCTTCCTCACGTGGCGCGCCTCGCCCTCTCCTCTCCCTCCCCTCTCCCTCCCTTCACCTCCCTCCATCTCGCCGTGGTAGTTCGAGCTCGACCAGAGCGAGACGAAGAGTTGCGTGCGTCATACGTAAGCGCGGGAGCTCTGTCCAGACGGATGTCGCCTTCGGAGTGAGATGGGCGCGGGATGGAGGGAGCTGTGTGTGTCACTGTAGGGAACGGGTGTAGGTGGGCGTCGGTCCGGACTCCGAACGCTAGCACTATTATCATAGTCCCATGCATATGACTGTTAGCGCTATCATTTGTCAGGCAACGACGGAAGAAGAGAGCTGTTCTGCCTGTTGCAGATCACAAGTCGTCTTGGGCTGGTACTAGTGGCAAGGCCCAGGAAGAGGAACGTCCATATCTTTGGGCCCGAGTGGCTGAATGTGCAAGTAGGTCCGATGGCATGGAGGATTATATAGCTCTCCTCTTTTTGTGAGCACAACATATATATGTAATGTGAAGCTGAGAGGAGGGGAATCATCATGTATTGCTGCTACAACTTGGAATCTAAGCTTCCCTTTGTTCTTTACTATCTTGCCCTGTTCTTGTTCCTCTGCCAACTCCAAACTATCTTCAGTGGCCTGCACCTTTTCTCTTCTAACGTTGATACTGAAGATAAATTACTAGATGGTTCCTTCCCTTTTCTTTAGAAAAAAAAGTAGGCCAGAAGTTGTGGCATGGATAGGAGTTAGGAGAAGAGGTTGACACAACACAAGGTGTCTTACTCAACGTTTCACCTAGATTGATCAAAATGGGCAAAACGACGAGATAAATCAAGGGTTGGTAGCACGCATTTTGAGATGTTTGGCCTGTTCGGTTCAAAAGGAAAACAAAACCAAATGGATGGAGAGGCTACAGGCAGGAAAAGAAAAAGGCGAGGGGGTCGACCAGGGGATATAGAATAAGGCCAAGACTTTTATCCAGAAAAAAGTAAATAGTGATTGGACACCATGATCAGCAATAATAGTGAAAGAGGAGAGGACCCATAACTTACATATTTTTCCACCGTAGCTTCTTGGGTGACTGGGATCGATTTCCCTACAGTCCAAGTCATGGTGACTTTGTCACTGACAGGTGAACCTGACCTTGAGGCATCCAAAATAAGATGGTAGAAGTAAATGACAACATTTCATCTAGTGTCGTAAAACTTCCGAATGGAGAGCTATCATACCTTACGTGATGGATATGGAATCGATCTGTCATCTGATTGCACATGCAGGGGTGTTGACTTCCAATTTATTGGAGCAGTGAGGGAATTGTAATCCTTGCTTGTGCTCCTCACGTGCGCAGAGAGACAAATGTGGAGGCCCATTTGGCAAGACTTGGTTTCACCAAGAAATGACTATGGAGGGAAACTAATTCTAATCCATTTGTGAAATAGTTTTTTTCCTTGTTTTAGTTTGTAGGATGACAGGAAATGTTTCTGGTTCCCACTCTGAATCCTACAATAATTTCATTGGAATTCTTATGTTTGTTTTAGGGAATTCTTATGTTTCTCTATCAAAGCACACTATCCATTTGGTATGATTCTCTTGTTTTTGGAGAGAAACGGTCTGAAGAAATTCTACCAAATGCACTTGAAGTCAAAAGCCTCGAAGATAAGGCTAAGACCGAAAAAAATATTTCTAACAAGTGCAGCTAGCTGTTCAATATACAGGAAAACAAACTTGAAGATAAATTAAAGAGAAGCAGGGTCGTACATCGTGTCACTGCTGGTAGGTCGATCTGATCAATACTTTAACATGGTTTAGAATTTTTTTATTTGGAGACGATGTGATTAGTTTATCAGACATTGAGCTACATTAGTCTACTAATTATCCATGGTAACATGCAAGCTCTCGATGCATGTGAGCGGTTGTCAGATCGATCATCAGGAGCAACTTGTGGTACGGTGTGGTGGTGAAATGGCTGGTGCTTCTTGTAGCCCTTCACAGAATTGTCTATTTGAGTTCAACTCCAACAGCAAGAGGCGGATCAGCATGAATATAATCACTCCTCTTACAAAGGGGATGCAAACAGAGACCAATAATGTCTCCGTGCATGTTGCGTCAACTTGTTGCCTTGTTTATGATCGAAAATCAGTCTATCACCCAACATTGTTTTTTTCAATTTATCACCTAACAACTTCATATGGGTATTCCGGTTTTCTAGGACTAGCTAGTACGATTTATTTGCACTTGATAGGAGTACCTTGCTCTCCTAATTTTCTTTCTGAATAGCTCAAATTTGATTGGGCGGGTTGGACTAAATTTAACGCTAAAGCGACACCAAAAAAAAAGACATTTTTTTTCAGCCGCTTGGCGGATCCCGAATTGAAATCGGAGTTTGGTACCGGCCGGCGTCGCGATCGAAGGCATTATTCCACTCCAGCGCCACAGTCCAAACCAACCACATATATCAACGTCATGCATCCTTTTCAGTCTTCATGATCAAAGCATGCATGGTGGGTATTTCAACTCCAACATTGATCCAACCCCTGTTGTTTTGTCTCAACAATTCGCTTTCTTTACCCAACATGCCAACCTGTTCGTTGGATTTTACCGGATGGTTTTGGTTTTAAGGGCGGGCAACAATATAGTTGAGCGCTAGCTGTGCAGCGACAGGATCTATAACTCAAACATGCAAGGCCAACTCTTATCCTTAAGATCTATGTATTCCTGTTTAAATATTAATTGTCGATTCATAGAACATTAAGTTGTTTGAAAACATACATTTTTTTTAGATGTCACCGAGGGGACGATAGCCCCCCGGAAAACATACATTTATTTTGTATATGAAGTTCTAGCCATGCATATACCACATCTATACATCCACCTTCCTTGTTTTTTTCCCCTATTTCTAAAATCCACCTTTGACCTCTTTTTCTTAATTATTTGAATAATGTGTTTCGACACGTTGGCAACCGTCCACCACGTATTCTCTTTCAATTGGCCCCCACTAACTAAAGCCATCAATTTCTATAACAAATCTAGAAAAATATCAGCACCCGCATTAGATCATTGACTTAACCTAAATGGGTAGATTTTACCAAAAGGATCCTAACTTTCACAAATGATCCTTCATTTAATTTTCACACTCCACGCACATTCTGTAAAGTCGTCAAATTAGTATCAACCAAATCATTCTTACAAAAATAAGATTTTCTTGAACAAATTGAAGGACCGACCGAACGACCAAACATGAGTCAATAAAAACTACTCGCAGGAACTTGGCCTATGCCCAAATTATGACCCAACGCATCTCTCTTCTATCAAAACTAAATCCACATAGCCATTGATAAGCTATTGGACTAGGAACAATTGAAAGCGTGTCTAGGACTTTTTTTTTCTCGAACACGCAGGAGAGCTGCGTATCATTATATTAAGAAGAATAAAGGAGTGGGTTTAGAAACCTCATACAGCCACACACCTACACACTAACACACACCCTTTTACCTAACACACGCAGGAGAGCTGTGTATCATTATATTAAGCGCGTCTAAGCCTTAAGTGGGTATTGATGGATTGAATGATAACAAAATTAAGTGATCAACCTATTTTGATGAGATAATGTGCACGTATATAGTTTCAAGATGGTTTATGTGATAGATCTCATTTGAAGCAAATCAGACACAGTGAGGATTGAGTCTAAGAATGATCTATGAGATAGGAAGATGATAATCATATTGGCATTGTGGAAGACAGATGACCCAACACCCTCATTTGATCCGTGTTGACAACAGTGGCTGACGAATCATCCGATGATGACTAGATCTGTTAGGCTTTCCCAAAGGCTAGCAACCCCTTCACCTTCTATATAAGTTCAACCTCTAGCTTGCTCTTCCACCTCATTGTTTCCAGCACTTATAGAGAAGATTATGAAGCTAGTTTAGAGCCATCCAACCTAAGAAGTGAGATTTGAGTTTTAGGCTTGAGTGACACCAATGTTTTTGGTTGAATTTCTTTGAGTTGGATCTGAAGACGTATTACTCTTGGTGATTGCCATCACCTAAACAGCCCGATGGAAGATTTGGTGACATTTCTCGATGGAGTTCTTGTTGAGTAGGCTCTAATTGGTGTGCATGGTTTGAAACCCTGCCATTTCGGAGTGGAGAATGCCTATTTATTCACTAGAGAAGCAAAACCTAACCAAATCTTGGTGACTCTCTTTGGTGATCCACCGGGGACTAGGGGAGTGTGGCAACAGTTTAATAGCACGGGAAAAAAATCTTATTGTCTCTTTGCCTCTTTTGATTCTAGATTCTTGTTTGCCTTCGTTGTGTGCAAGTTCCATTGAGTGACAACTAGGATTTCTTTGTAAGTGTGCTTAGCATAGGATTACTTCTTGCACTTTAGGACAGTTCTCTTTGTATGATCATGAGCTTCCATTTAGTTGTGTATTTTGTAGGTATCAAATGTTCAGTGGAGATCTTGATAGACTTGGTTAGTTTTTCCTTTGGTTATCTTGCTAAGGACTTGTTTAGCTTATGGGACCTAAAGACTCTTTAGTGTTCTTTTGTAGAAACTTAAGTGCCAATGTGTTAAGGGGGTTATAATTTTGCATATACTAAGGATGTTGCTTTAAATTCTTAGAGCCCAAGCCCCATCTTTGGCTATTCAATCCTTACATCCGATCTTTCCCCCCACAAGGAAAAAGTTTATCGCAGTGATTCAAAGAAAGTGATTTAAAGACACATAGCTAAAGCTTGATCTTTGGCATGACTCTCTCAATGGAGACATAAGGTCCAAATGGTAGGCCTAAATTTTATGAAACAAATCTTCATGTCTCGTATTTGGTTTGCATTTGTACCATATATTGGATCTTCCGTGTTGTTCTACTTGGGTGTGCTTATTTGTGAGTGCAGGGACTTTGTTAAATTGATAAGTAACACCTAAAATAAGGATCCGCTCCAAGCTTGGTTCGTGACAGATGTGATTTTGGGGAGGGGGCTCTAAGTTTGCAGGTTTTCTAGAAAACATGGCAAGGCTGGTTTTCGCACATTCAGTGCAAAATTGCTTTAGCTGCAAGAATTTTGTTGATTAGCCTATTCACCCCCTCTAAATGCCATCTCAATCCTTTCAACAGTGCTAGGAAAGTCTAGAAGTAAAACAAAAGAAATAATGTGTCAAGAACAACCCTTGAAGGTCAAAGTGTGGTTCCAGAACAAAGTTCAAGGTTCTACACAAGTCCAAAGGTTCAAGTGTGGAGATAACGCAAATTGTAGTCTAGAGTTTCAAGTGCAGAGGTAATGTAAAAATGTCCAGAGGTTACACAAAAGTGTTTGCAGGCTGTTTTGATGATTTCACGATTCAACTCGCTATAGTGAAAGAAGCTGGTGTCCCTTAAACTTTTGTGGACAATGACTTGAGATTACTTGCAATGCCACTTGCTATAAACCCTAACAGATGCTCTCCATAGTAATCAAACAACCCTAGAATACGAGTTGGCAAACAACTATCGACTTTTAGCCTTCAACATTTTAGTTACGGATGAAAGCGGATCAGATCGGATCGATACTGCCTTCTGCATATTCTAATCCATTTAATTTTGTTGGATTCAGAATGGAGCGGATAATGCACGGATACAATTATAGACATGGATTTTTTCGGATGTCAGCGATCATATGAAGTGCGGACTTGAGTAACCAAATGATATGTGCTTATGTACATAAATTTATACTGACGAATAAGTCAGAACAAAGCCACGAAACACCATGTTGGAAATGGACGATCATGAACACGAGTGAACAGATGTTGCCAAGTCACGGTCGCACGACGCTGCAACAAACACATCACAGCTCTTTGCAACCTACGACTCCGAAATAATCACCTGCAGGCCCTACAGCTACAGCGACCGCAACAAGGCGGCCGGGGATCAGGTGCACCGTGCACCGGCACCGCGCGGTAGTGTCGAAAGCCAGGCGCCCCGCTTAGCCGCCGGCCAGCTGTGCGGGCGAGTGATGAGGCGATGCTTCCGGCCGCCGCATCTACCGCTCATGTGGTGGGGATGAACCGTGAGCTTTGTTTTTGTTCGGCTGTTTGTTACAGCCGCTTGTTCGGCTGCTGCTGCAAGTGTGTTGCCAATTGTCGCGGGCTCGCGGCCGCTTCACGCTAATGGCGAATAAAGAAGGCAGCTTGTTTAGTGTGGCTCGCGTCGCTCGTGTGCAAGTTGCACAACCAGCCGGGGGATACGAATATGATATGGTTTGTCTAATCTAAAAGCTTGGGTTGGTTCCCCAATCCAACGCGGTCAGGCTCAGGCAGATCCTCTAATCAGCAACCACCAGGAAAGCAAAGCAGTGACATAAAGGAAGAAAATGAACCTTTACCATCTGTACATTTCAGAAAAATTAAGTAAAAATCGTACCCACTCTTTGTCAATAGATCAATAAGGCATGTAAACCTTTTTTTGAAAAAAAAGAAGGAAAAAAGGGGGGGGGGGGGGGGGGGGCATGTAGACTTCCTCTACTCATGGATTGTACACTCGAAACCAAAGAAATGCAGTACCATTCAAAGCTCTTGCATTACTCAATTCGAGCCCCCAATTAAGAAAAGTCAGCACTGAGGACTCGCCCGGTAGCACTGCCGCTAGCAGTAGCAGAGATCGATCGGTCATCACCGTTTATAAAGAGAAGAAGACTCCGCCGGTAGCCATCGCCGCCGCCCTCCCCCGCCCGGATCTCGCTGCCTCTCCCGCCCCTTTTCGCAAGTCGCCGTCGCCGTCGCCGTCGCCAGCCACCGCCATGGGCACGGCCAACGGACAGCAGCCGGCGGCGGAGGGCGCTTCCTCTGACAAGCTCCGCCACGTCGAGTCCATGTCGGAGCTGCCCTCCGGAGCCGGCAAGATCTCCGGGATCAACGCCGTCGTGCTCGGGGAGTCGCTCGCCGCCGAGGAGAACGACCTCATCTTCCCCAGCTCCCAGTTCTCTGCTAACGCTCTCGTCTCCTCTCCGAAACAGGTGTGTACTACAAACAGACCGAAACTTAGTACTCGTCAGACGCGCGCGTGCGCTTCTTGATTCTTGCTGTTGAAGCAAACGCAAAAATCGAGTCTTTTTATCCAATCAATGGTTTGCTCTAGACTAAGGCGTTTGCTTTACCACTTGGGCGCTTTTCATTTTGGGCGTCGTACAGCTTTGCAAGCAGGGTTAGTCATGATCAGGCTTGTCGGGAAAGTCCGACAGGGACAACTATGTGACATAAATTGTACGGCCAAATTGGGAACGACAATTTATCTGCACTGCTGTTTGTTTTTCATTTTGTTTTCGACGATTTCTGGTGTAATAACATTGTGATCGGCATCAGTACCGGGAGATGTATGAGAGGTCCATCAAGGACCCGGCCGGGTTCTGGTCGGAGATTGCCGACACCTTTTTCTGGAAGGAGAAGTGGAACCCCGCCGAGGTCTGCTCGGAGAACCTAGATGTCACCAAAGGACCCGTCCAGATCAACGTAAGTGCTGTTTGATGGTTGTTAGCTAAACTTGGCATTCCTTTGGATGGAACGGGTAGGGTATAATGGTTCTGATTCATATTATGGTTCTTGGTCCTGTACAGTGGTTCAAGGGAGGGAAAACCAACATATGTTACAACGCTGTTGACCGCAACATCGAGTCTGGCAATGGGGACAAGATTGCAATGTACTGGGAGGGTAATGAGCCCGGTCAGGATGGGAAGCTCACCTATTCCGAGCTCCTGGAGAAGGTTTGCCAGGTAAATGGATGCTCATGTCCGAAAATTTTACCAAAAGTAAAACTGTAAGTGGCAGATGTAGCAGACATGTCAACACTTGCATTCGAAGGCTCAAAGAAGATGACCAAGTCTAAGCCGTCCTTTTTTGTTTGTAGCTTGCAAATTACTTGAAGAGCCTTGGTGTCGGCAAGGGTGATGCTGTTATTATCTACTTACCAATGCTGCTGGAGCTTCCCATTGCCATGCTTGCTTGTGCCCGCATTGGTGCTGTTCACTCGGTAATTGCTACAACTACAAGCTGTATTGGTTGTTTCGTCAACGGTTTTCTTTTCTATGTTGTGATGCATCATGCTTGTACAGGTTGTGTTTGCTGGTTTCTCAGCAGATTCGCTAGCCCAAAGAATTGTTGATTGCAAGCCGAAGCTTGTCATCACGTGCAATGCTGTGAAGCGGGGAGTCAAACCCATCTTTCTCAAAGATATAGTGGATGCGGCTTTGGTTGAAAGTGAGAAGAATGGAGTCTCTGTAGGTATGCACTGGGATTTGGTTTGGGTATTCACATCAATAACTTTGAGCTTTTGTTAGGTGGCATCTATTTTGTACTCGTTATTTCTTCCCATTGTCCGTCAATGTTTTCTTGTGACATCATGCCAAACAAACCTCATATGAAGATAGACACAGAGCTAAGGGTTACATTAGGGTTCTCAATATGTTAATTTTTTTTCTGTAGTTGCTCATTTGTGGGAGACAAGTAAAACTAATCCCACATGTGGGTAAAGAACCGATTAAGGAAGTCAGTCTAATAAAACATTCATGGGGCAATCAATGGCAACTAATTTTGTGAAATAGCAAATTAGGGGGGTTCTCATATATCACACAGGTCACAAGCATACTTGATTTAATACAACAAAGGTAAAGAGGGGCATCTGCATGGGCAGATGTATATAGTCACCCACGCAAAAACAGAAAAACAGTGATTATAGCTAATTTTTCACCATATTCGCACCCTCAAAATAAAAGTCTACGCACCCACAAGGCAAGCACACCCCCCTTGAATTTTCTCTAGCTCCGCCACTGGGCATCTAATTGTTTATCCAAATGATAATTGATAAGAAAACCGAGGTACATGAATTGGGAGACAAACGGGATTTGCTATATCACAGGTGGATAAAAATAAGGTGGTTTTCAGTCGACCAATGCTGACAGTTGGATGACAACCAAACCATTCAAACATTGTTTTCCAAATCTGCATCTCTACCTCTCTCGTGATATTCTCTTTGGGTGTATTTGTTTCCGGATGGGGGCTGCATTGTATATCCGGGATGAGGGGACGCAGTTCAGGAAAGAAAGTGTTTGGTGAGGTTGCATGAATGGATGCAAAAAGAAACTGAGATGTTGTTTGGTTACCTGCATGAGCGGATGCAACCTCTCTGGCCTGTGAGATTGACGTGTGAGTCTGCCACCCTCATCTTGCATCCACCTAGCTAGGCCCCGAAGTGAAGCTCGATTCGAGTGCATCCTGCCAGTCTGCATCCGCTCGTGCAAGTCCTGTAGCACGTGCGGCCAACCAAACATCCTGCTTGGGAAGTTTTATATGGCTCTGTGCGTGCAAGCTTGGCGGAGCAGGGCACCCTTTGTTTCTCCCTGCTTGCAATGGTGAGCCATTAGCAAACTTCCCCACACACTGATATCTCTGGGTGGTTGCTTTGATGTCACTAGCACAGCACTACACAACTGGCAGAACGCAATCCATGGCCAGCAATGTTTTGCTGCCCCACCCCTGTGCTGGCCTTCTTCCCAGGGAAACTCTAAGACCAACAAGAGCACATCCAAAGCTGGAAAACCCGTCCTGAAGTATGAATCTCACAGGAGCTGTTTTGCAGATGTCGTCAACTGATTTCAGGTGATATTTCAGTTGCCTGCAATATAGGAGGCGCCAGAAAATAATCCATTACTCTTCGGGGTTGTTTGTATCTTATGTTACGTCAAAACCATAGATATAGATGCTGCAAGACTAGCATCTTATTTGGTTAGTATATAGTAAAATAGGATAAGTGAAATTCAGAGTATTAGCTTTCTGAAAATCAGTCACATCTGGTTTCCACGAAACTCAAAATAATAAGAGTAGCAACAGAAAAACTGAAAGCTAATTTTAGGCAATATCCTACCCTTACCAAATGTGAACAAAAAAAATATGCCAAAACTAACTCAAACATTTGTTTCAGCAGACCCTGAGATTCAAACGGCCACATACTTTTTAGAATCATATAAAATGTCGCATTTCAATGATGTTTAGCTATTAATGCAATAATCTGCATTGGACCGGGTATCCTATGTTGCTGCATTTGGCGTATAGTGTACTCAACCTCAAGTCCTCAACTATATTCTAACTTGATAGTCAAAGAAACTTCTTTTCTGGCATGTGGTTCATTCAATGAGCACATCTGAGAACATTGAATATAACCTGGTTTGTAGTCCACTGATGCAAACTTTTCATTGTGTCAATACTAGGTCTCTGCTTGACGTATGAAAATCAGTCAGCCATGAAGAGGGAAGACACAAAATGGCAAGCAGAAAGAGATGTTTGGTGGCAGGTGCTCCTAAATGGAAACTTGTTATTATATACAGTAGTCATCCAATATTTCAAGGCACACACATATCTACTGTGAATAACATTGCTAAATTGTTATAATTTGTTGCACAATATCTTTCAGGATGCCGTGACCAAATTTCCAACCAAATGTGATGTGGAATGGGTGGATGCAGAGGATCCATTGTTCCTTTTGTACACAAGTGGCAGCACAGGGAAGCCAAAGGTACTTCTAACTGAGTTGGATTAAGCAGCTATTGCATTAGCCGGATATTTATGTCTCTTAGTGTATGTAGGGTGTGTTGCATACTTCTGGGGGCTACATGGTGTACACTGCAACAACATTTAAGTACGCATTTGACTACAAGCCAACTGACATATACTGGTAGGTGGTAGCACATAAGCTCTTATGTTTTTTTTAGCATGTACCCTCATTCCTTTGTGGGGAATTATTCATAGAATCTGCTATTTCTTTATCTACTCCCACTGTTTTGTTTGCACCAGGTGCACTGCAGACTGTGGCTGGATTACTGGACATAGTTATGTAACATATGGTCCTCTCCTGAATGGTGCTACGGTTCTTGTTTTTGAAGGGGTATGTTTCTTAAAGCTTTTTAGTCAATGTGTAAATTAAACTGTGGTATCTCATAATAAAAGCAAATTATCTGGTTTGATAGTTTTCTTCTCATTTCTTTTGTTGAACTTGTCTTCTTGCCTGACAACTTGTCTTCCCATTTCTCTTCTTGGAAAAACCTCTTCTATGAAGAGGCCAAACTTCAAGCTTTTAGAATGAGAGATGATAAATGTGCAGCTTTGCTCCTCTGTTTAGATCTTCTCTCTTAGGCCTCCCTGGCTTTTGGCCTGTGGTTCCCTTCCTGCCGTGGCTACCTCAGCCCTCCGGCTGGTTGGTTTGTTGTTATTTCTCTCTCTTTTGTACAGATTTCTGTTTTTGTTTAATAAAATCCTACAGTGGGGGCTTCCCCTGCTGTATTTCCCGTTCAAAAAAAAACTTGTAGCAGTTCTATTCTTCACAGCACCAAAGTCTAGTATTATTTGAACAATGCTTGGTTGCTTGTATTTGTTTTGGTGTATTCATTGGATGTTTTCAAATATTCTCAGATTTCAGTAAGATAGCCTACTGGGGTTTTTTTTTCAATTTCCTTATTCCTAAAGTACTCCTTTGAATCATACATGTAGACTCCGAACTACCCTGATTCAGGCCGATGCTGGGACATTGTGGACAAGTACAATGTGACAATATTTTATACTGCCCCAACTCTTGTTCGTTCACTCATGCGTGATGGCACTGAGGTATGCACAGCTTCTCTCACAATAAATGATTTAATTTTAGTAACTTTACATGGTTACCTGAACCAGACATCATGTGATGCTGGGTATCAAATTACCCCTATTACTTAGGTCCTGTTTGCTAGAGCTCCAGCTCCAAGTATTTCTAGTTCCAGAAATATGTGGATCTGAAGCTGTGGGTACACCTGACTTACTTGGCTGAGTTGTTTTCTTTCTATTCTGAAACAAAAAAAAAGTTTCAAGGTTCTTATTTTTAACATACAAACTCCAGTTATTTGTTGGTGCTTAGAGCTGGAGCTTTGGCAAATAGGGCCTTAAGTCAACCTAATTGTCTTAAAAATGATTGGGAGGGGATCTCTGGCTATTGCTTCTTTTTTCATTGCTAATAATGAAACGCTTCTACTTCAAGGCTGAATTCTTACGGGATGACTGTATTTTTAGATAATGTCAACTATCGAGTCATTTAAAATTTTGTATTCATATACCGGCTTTGAATATTCCTTATCTCTGATTTCTGCTATGCTTTTGAAGTATGTTACACATTACTCTCGAAAGTCTCTCCGGGTCCTGGGAAGTGTTGGTGAGCCAATCAATCCAAGTGCATGGAGGTGCGTGAACCTTTTGCCAACTGGACAATTTCTGCAGACTAATTATAAAAGGTTACATGTCTGTTTTACTTCCTTTCAGATGGTTCTACAATATTGTTGGAGATTCCCGGTGCCCCATATCAGACACCTGGTGGCAAACTGAAACTGGCGGTTTCATGGTAAGATCTTTACAGTTTACACCTCTTGTGAAATTTGATATTTTCTTTTTGGGGCCACAAAACAATTGTGATTGTCAATGTTTTACGAACTGCTGTGCTTGCTTTCTGTAGATCACCCCATTGCCTGGCGCCTGGCCTCAAAAACCAGGTTCTGCAACATTTCCTTTCTTTGGTGTTCAGGTAAACCCAATATATCTATGATATCTAAAAAGATATATGACCCATTTATTTTTAAATTCTGAACTGCTGTCTGTCTATGTTGCAGCCAGTCATTGTTGACGAGAAAGGGCAAGAGATTGAAGGGGAATGTAGTGGATATCTTTGCATAAAGAAATCATGGCCTGGGGCTTTCCGGACTCTGTATGGAGACCATGAGAGATACGAGACCACATACTTCAAACCATTTTCTGGGTACTATTTCACTGGTGATGGTTGCAGCAGGTAAGTTACCATAGTTTTTATCCTAACTATAATTATATGGGGTGGAAACGTATTGAGAGCATTTTTTACTCTTTAAACTAGTTCAGCTAATAGCCTTTTCATTTCAGAGACAAAGATGGTTACCACTGGCTGACTGGAAGAGTAGATGATGTCATCAATGTCAGGTAAGCTACTTATTAGGTTCGTGCCATCACTTGGTAGAATTTTAGTTTGCTAATGGCATTGGCAACTTTCAAGTGATAACTATCTTACCCTTCATGTGAATCTGTAGTGGACACCGAATCGGCACAGCCGAGGTTGAGTCAGCTTTGGTGTCACATCCACAGTGTGCGGAGGCAGCTGTTGTTGGTGTTGAGCATGAGGTATATAGGGGCTGCCACTATTTTTTATCTCCCTTTTCAAGCCTCATTATCTTTGGTATCCTACCATATATGATTCTTAATTAATGAATTACCTTCAGGTCAAAGGTCAAGGAATTTATGCTTTTGTAACTTTGGTTGATGGTGTTCCGTATAGTGATGAACTACGAAAAAGCCTTATAATGACAGTGCGCAACCAGGTATTTTGTTTATTTTGGATGTTATGACCGAAGAGGTCACATTTTGTACAGACAAATGGTCTGTACCCTGTTGTTGAATATTCTGTTCTTGGTAGTTGGTTGGCATGCGATAGTCCTCATAGATTGTGCACTTATTCCATTATAAAACAGAATTAGATAATCAACTATAAAGTTTCTTATGTGCCTATAAAATTTTCAGGTCACAGTTGTGACTAAATTGTTGTCACAATGCTACATGAATGAACCATGAATGTTGGCACATATACTGTCTTTCTGTGTCTCTAGTTCCTGCAAAGTACTCAACAATCTTTAGATGAAACACCCTTCAGAGTTCAGGAAAATGGTGTGAGCTCTGTGTTGATTATTATTTATAAATGAAAGACCACAAAGAAAACATGGCAGATAGGATGTAGGATTCGGTTAATCTTGAACCTGTTGGACATGCCATTTCTTATATTGGCTCCCTCAATCAGGTATGCCAGCAGGTTAACCAATGTGTAGTTGGGTTAACCATCTAGTTCATTTGGTCTCTAAATGCAAGAAAAAGAATGAACTAGAATTCTAGCAATGAGATGAAATGGGTTTTGGGCTGATTTATAAAAAGAAACAAACCTGCATTGTTACCTTTAGTGCTGAATTCTTTCGCATGATTTAAACAAAAAAACACAATAAGCTTCATCTTCACATGATTTATCATGCCTTTTTTTTTTACAGATTGGGGCATTTGCAGCTCCTGACAAAATCCACTGGGCACCGGGACTTCCTAAAACCCGGAGTGGCAAGATCATGCGAAGGATTTTGCGTAAAATTGCTGCACGGCAACTGGATGAACTTGGGGACATAAGCACCCTTGCTGAACCTGCTGTGGTTGACCAGCTAATTGCGCTCAGCGATTGCTAGGTTGCAATGTAATTTGGATGGTGGATATGTCCTTTGAGTGCATGTTGAGTTTCTCTGTGTATGATGAGTAGAATGTGCATTTCAATATCGAGAACTTAAGTGGGATGTGATGATGTTTCTTTTTAAACTTTTGTATCGCATATCAAGATAGGTCCGTCAGAATGTATTATTGGATGACACAATAAATATATCAATAAATTGATAAATTTTCATTTGGTTTCGTTTGGATAAACTTTGCCCTTGTTTTGGGGATTCAGTTTGATAAAGTCCTTTTACTTTCTGCATTATTAGCGATATTCAGGTTTTGCGACTTTTGACCCAAAAAAAAGGAACACTTAAGTTTCAACTTATAAGTTCATCAAAACCGTCTATGCCTTCCCCAAAATTAAAGAATCATTTTTCTCTCTGAGTTTTTGAAACAGAATTGGTTTCAGACAAAGCTAGGGCATGCTTCTAAGATGAAGCACGACAAGCTACTTCAAGAACTGAAATTAGATAGTACTTACTCCATTTCAAATTATGAGACATTTTTCTTTTCTAGATATATTGTTTTTATTATATATCTAGAGATAGTTTATATTTAAGTGCATAGCAAATACTATATAAATCTAGAAAAGTCAAAACAAATTATAATTTGGGATGGAAGGAGTAGTTACTAAGAACAGGTTGTAGTTTCCCTTGATAACTTGTCGAAGGCAGTGCTGTATCACTTTCGCAAAAAAAAAAAAAAAAAAAAAACAGTGTTGTATTGTATCTCATGCGAAATCCCATTCTGTAATCAATTGTATTTTACAAAATGTCGAGATGAGCCGAACGGCATCAAAGTTCTGACCGCATAGCAAAACTCAGCCTGGGCAGTACTTCTGCATCCGAACATCATCATTACTCATTTTTTTATTCTCTTTTCCTCGATTTCTGCTCTAATCAACGCACCATAACCTTTCTAGATTAGATCATCGTTAGCGGAGCACATCACTCATCAGGTTCTACGGCTAGGTGGTGTGTTTGTTATGAGATTCCACGGCAATCAGATCGATCGAGATATGAGTTGTTTGAGAACCTCTAAATAGCAGAGCAGATTCATTCTCCACCATCACTCGGATTCCCTGCCTGCTTTTGACGCGAATGCGAATTATTTGACGATGACAAATCAAATTTCCATGGGTGCATTTGTAATTTGATCCAAGACTTGGATCAATTAGGCGGCTCAATGGTTCGGATCAGAATCGAATGTGCTGGCCTGTGGTCCCTTCGGCAATGGTGCTGGTCGCCTGGCAGTATCAGTGCCTCCACGTGAGTGGAATCCGGCCCCATCGAACGGCGTCCGGTCGCGCAGTAACGGGAAGGGTTGCCTCCCAAATTCACTCTGCAGAATTCCTATTCTCCGTCACATTAAAATGCCGGCACATATATGGAATACTAAATATATATGAAATTTAAAACTAATTACACAGTTTTGTTGTACTTTACGAGACGAACATTTTAAGTCTAATTAATCAATATTTGAACAATTATTACCAAATAAAAATAAAATTACTACAGTGTGATGAAACACTTACTATACAAACTTTACCTCAAAAGTTGGCCATCTAACAAGGCCGAAATTGAAATGGACGAACGGCTCTGGCTTGGGGCTTTGGCGTGTATGCCCCCCTTTGAACGAACGGCGCTGGGCGGGCCCACCACCAGCATCTGATCTGCGGCAGGAGAGGGTCGCGTTGGCTCGACGCAAACGCCACCCCGTGCCCGCCCCCTTGCGGCCGGCTATTTTACCACACCACTTCTCCCCACCAGATCAGATCACACAACAGCCGAAGGAAAATTTCCCCCAAAACCCTCCCCAAACCCTAGCTTTCGGATCCCGATGGCGAACCCGCGCGTCTTCTTCGACATGGCCGTCGGCGGCGCCCCGGCGGGGCGGATCGTGATGGAGCTGTACGCCAACGAGGTGCCCAAGACGGCCGAGAACTTCCGCGCGCTGTGCACGGGCGAGAAGGGCGTGGGGAAATCCGGGAAGCCGCTCCACTACAAGGGCTCCACCTTCCACCGCGTCATCCCGCAGTTCATGTGCCAGGGCGGCGACTTCACCCGCGGCAACGGCACGGGAGGGGAGTCCATCTACGGCGAGAAGTTCCCCGACGAGAAGTTCGTGCGCAAGCACACGGGGCCCGGGGTGCTCTCCATGGCCAACGCGGGGCCCAACACCAACGGCTCCCAGTTCTTCATCTGCACCGTCGAGACCCCCTGGCTCGACGGCAAGCACGTCGTCTTCGGCCAGGTCGTCGAGGGCATGGACGTCGTCAAGGCCATCGAGAAGGTGGGATCCCGCAGCGGCTCCACCTCCAAGGAGGTCAAGGTCGCTGACTGCGGCCAGCTCAGCTAGATCTCTGGTCGTCTCGTCTGTCCGGCCGCCCTCCCCTCCGTCATCGTCGACTCCGCCTGCGTCCGTCCCTTTTCCATTTGCTTCGATCTGAATAAGATGATGGTGATCTGAGTGGTGGTCTGTGTTGAGTCGTTCTGTGTCTGTGTCGCTCGCGGTTTAATTTAGAGGTTTATTTGGGCATGGATCTGCGAATCCCATGGCGCCTCTGCTTACTTCGTGTTTCACCTGTTATGTTATGAGATCCATCTCAAGATAATGCTATGAGAACTGAAATTCTGTTTCGTGCTTCTTAATTGTTCTACTCATGCCGTGCTGTGCCATGTGTCGTTTCGTTGCAAGTTCTGAACTGCAAAATGATTGTGATTGTCAATGTTTTAATGTGAAATACCAAGCATGGATCACCCTTTACCCCTTTGCATTTACCCCTTTACATGGCACATGGTTCTTTTTTTGTTGTGCTAGTAAATGCTCCCAGCATTCTTTTATCTTTACAAAAGAACTGTCTGATGATTTATTATCTTTACAAAAGAACTGTCTGATGATTTATTATCTTTACAAAAGAACTGTCTGGTGATTTATAACCAAAATTCTTTTATATTCTGACTGAAATTCTTTTATATTCTGACTGATGAAACAACTGTCTCTGGGCAATATGTTGAGGGGGAATGCAGTATTCAAATTACCGTTTGTTGGCTGTTATTTCACTGGTGATATGTTGTGGGGGAATGCAGTAAACATGCTTCAAACTACCGTTTGTTGGGTGTTATTTCACTGGTGATGGTTTATGCAGTTAACTTACTGAAGTCTTTCTCCTAATGGATCAAAGTGTATGAGATCATTGGTCCCTTTCAAATAGTCTAGCTTGTGCTACTCATGTATTTGGTTCATGTCGTTACTTCCTAGATCGTGTTTGGCATTGGCGACGTTCAGTGATAACTATGTTGCCCTTTATTTGATGAGTTGGTAGAGCAGAGGTTGAATTAGCTTCTCTCCCACCCACAATGTGCAGAGGCTGCCGTTGTTGAGCATGAGGTATAATCTGCTGCTATTTCTCTCCTTCATGCACCCTGTATTGGTATACTTGCATATAAGATCTTAGTTATAAATTGCCTTCTTCAGGTCAGTTTTGGTGGCTGGTGTTCCTTATAGTGAGGAACTACGAAAAAGCCTCATAATGACAGTGTGCAGTCAGGTATTTTCTTTACCTCGGATCTTGTGAGTTGTGACTGAGCCGGCCTATTGACAAACAGACATTTTTTTTATTGTCAAACAGTGTACCCATCTGTTGAATATTATCTTCTTGGTAGTTGGTTGGCATGGGATAGTTCCTGTAGATCTCACATGATTATCTTCCATTATAAAACCGAGGTGCACAATCAACTACAAAATTTCTGATGCATCTAGATTTGTCATATCCAAGTAGAGAGTAATCTTTCGATCTCAAAGTTCTTAGCATGAATCATGAAAGGAGATATAGTATGCTCCTGTGAAGTAGTCCACATTCTTTGGACACACACCCTTCAGGGTTAAGGCAAATGGTGCGAACTCTATTGACTATATAGGTCTAAGACAGCGAAGAAAACATGGTCTGACAAAAGAAAATAATAGCTATCAGATATTCTTGAAACATTTCTCATATTGGCTCCTGCAATTAGGGATGCCGGCGTGTCAACCAAGGAAAAGAATAACTAGCATAGGTGAGTGAAATTGGATTTCTACTTTGTATGGAGTGAGTTTTGGGTTAATCCAAGAAGAAAATTAAACTTTGTGCTACCTTTAATGGTTGAATGTGCTGCTCGTTCATATGCTTTTGCTTGATTTGAATAAATCACTAAAGCTTCATCTTCACGTAAATTACCGTTACTCTTTTTGTGGCAGATTGGGGCATTTCTGGTTGCAGACTATCCTTTGGGCAACAAATTCCTAAAATCTGGAGCGGCAATATTGTTAGGTTCACATGGTGGATGCATCGTCAGTTCGTCACCTGCTGGTTCCGTTTGTTTCTATATGATCAGTAGAATGTGCATCTCAGTGTCCAGAAGAAGTGAGGTGGGGTGTATGCTGATTTGGCTCTTCTTTTGTATAAACCTTTGTATCACATACAGATAGGCCCATGTAAATGTATTGCTTTGACACTAAAAATATCAATAAATGTCAAATTTTCAAATTTTTATTCTTCTTTCTTTTGGATGACTGTCCGAGCTTGGGGTTTAAATTTGATACGCTAATTCTTGGACCTTTTGCATTATATAAGTGATATATCCAGGTGTTGTGACTTTCTGAAATCTGGACACTACAATGTGGAATTGTGACCATTTTCAAAGTTGAAGTACAAGCACCCTTTTCTGAAAAAAATAAACTTATTTAGAGACTTTTATGCCTTCTATTCTATGGCTACCCCAAATTTACGGAAGTCTTTTTTCTGAGCTTTTTAAACGGAATTGGTTTCAGACAAAACAAGGGCATGCTTCTAACATTCCAGCTTCTAACAAGAAAGGTTAAAGTTTCCAGTGAGAACTTGTTTGGATATGTACTATATTTCATCTGAAACCCATCGTATTACTCGTATGATATCATATACATGCTCAACTCCACCATATACAAAGAGGTCAGGGAGAATGGACTCCTGCAAGTGGCAACAGCCAGCCCGGCAGTGCTGATAGAATAGGCAGCCCCATGACGCATGAGCTGAAGCTGAACACTATAGTGCTCTAACCACGTAGCAAAGCTTGGCCTGAGCACCTACTTCTGCATCCCGTCCGTGTGCGAGAGAGCTGTGCATCGTCATATTAAGAAGAAAAGCCCGTGTCCAAGTTTGGGCCTGAACATGTAGAAGATCATGGCTTCACGCCCCGATACCAATGACTTTCAGCTGTTTTTTTTCATGTAAAAAAGGTTCATTGTTAGGTATTTCCAACAAAACATGAAGTGCACTTGTAGAGCCCATTGAAATCTCTGCAGCTAGGAGAAGCATAATGCTGTCATATTTGAACTTACAAGGCTGTTGTTAGGGTCCCTCCAGTAGAAGCCACGGATGAACATGGGCAAGATGTTGCATGCCACCAGGACATATATCATCAGGGCGTGCTTCCCCATCCACTCCATGGGAATGGTAGGTTTTCTGAACCCGTACAAATCCACCTGAAAGATCCATGGCAGTTACTGTGAGTGAGGTTTCAGAGATTATGGATGACACTAACATATTTATATGTTTTCTCAGGTCTAGGAGGACCAACAAGAGCATAAATTCCAGCGAAAAGAAGACCCGCAGCACCAGCAGTAGCTAAAGTATAGCTTATCGTGTATAGTGGTTTATTCATGTGCACTCCTGAAAAGAATCGTGAAAAATGTTCAATTCATCTCATGTTTTCAGGATAGGAATAAGCTTGACCGATCAGTGTTTCTGTTTGGTGAGCACTTACCAACGAAGTCCATTAAGAATGCTAGAGCTAACATGCTGAAGGAAGGGATCAGCCAATTGGTGATTCTTCCCCTGTGTTTCTGCAGGTAAATTTAGCCCAGGGGGGCAAACGTAAGAATATTTTACGACTACACAAGAGTAATTTCTTAACCTAGTACAGACCAGCATTATACCTCAAAATGTATAATTATATGCCCAAACTGAAGCCCAATCAAGCAAGTGACAATTGCCATAACGGAGCTGAAACATGAATAAAGGACAGTAAGAGCTAGCATTCAGTGTCAGTTGGAGAAACTTGCATATTCCAAGAGAAGCTTATGGGCAGTGACGAAGAGTTAGTGAAGCACTGACCTGAGGAGGCCTTCAGGATCAAATGGTGCCTGGCACCATGATGGAGCATCAGGTGGAAGAGGTCCATTCTCTGGATAATTTATACTGCATTCCTGCATGTTAGCCAAAGTTTTTGATTGAGTTTTGTGACAAGGGAGCAGAAAACTGAGATGTTGCATCCCATATCAAACCTTTGTGCGTGCATAAACTGGCCGTCGATAGAGGTGATCGATCCCTAGAATTGTACGGTCAACCATTCCAACCGCATTGCAAGCTGGTCCGGTGTCTCCTCTTACTCCACATTTCACCTGACGAATTCAAATGTAGCATGAACGTCAGCGCTTCTTCCGTATTGTATACTGAACTTGCAACAAGATAAAGAAAATGCAGCGACACTTTGCACTTACAGAGAATGACTTCTCTGAACCAGGGCCTGATATCTGGTACTCCCAGTCTGGGACATACATACCGTACAAAAGAATAGTATACGCTATAGAGAGGACCAATCCTACAAATCTAGCAGGACAACAACGAACCATATGTTATAAATATGAGATATCAGTACCAGGTCAATTATTCAAATTCTATAGTTCTTGAACAGTAAATGCATAACTCAGCATAACTACTGATCGTTCGTGACGATAATTTTTATCTGAACTCACAATTGGTAGCGGTATCTCCTTAGTAAACCATATCCAGAATCCACATCATCATCTCCCTTGAGCCAGATTTCACATATTGCAGCCAGAAGATAGGCTATTGCAATCCTCTGCAACATAGAACCATGATATGCCGTTAAAGACGACTTGCACCTTTTCCAGTACTGAATGTGTCAATTTGTTCTGAAAGAACAATTAAAAACGGTACCTGAAGTATGCCCATCAACCGGATTTTCGTTAGATCAACACCAAATGTGAGACTGTGAACACCATGAAAAAATCCACCTGCATAAAGAACCAGCACATGGAGCACGAACTGATTGTTACTGTACCTAATTTTTTTGAATAGCCCATCTTTTGATACTAGTTGTTAAGAGCCAAAATACCTTGGAGAACAAGACCAAGGCAGAACAACTTGAGGGCACGAAGTACCGCCTTCTTAGTTGCCTCCAGTTTATCTGGCACCCGCTGCACATAGTGGTATGACAAATCATCATGCAACATGCTGATAACTTAGCATTTAGTTTGAAAGGAAAGGTAGTACGAAGAGTAGTGTGTTTGTGATCTCAGTGTAAAGTATACCTTGTACGCTAGTGTTAGTGAGACTCCAACTATGAAAAGGAAGAACGGCATGACGAAATCAGCTATTGTTACGCCATCCCAAGGAGAGTGGTTCAGTGCTGGGAGGAAGCCTCCAGCATCGTCAACAATAATCATAAGCTGCAACAAGGAAAACAATGACGTCCTGCCTGTTTCAGAATGCAATGGCAAGTAAAAAGAATATTGTGACAATTTGGTGGATGTTTTTCTCCCTTTTTCCCTTATTCAACAAGATCATTCATAGGTGACCAATTCGGGGATTAGAAAAGATCATAGGTGTTCTTTGTGAGAAATGATAAGAGCACCATAACTCCACAGGTCTTCCCTGTTTCCAGTGCTTAAAAGAATCTGACTCCTCCATAAAAAAGAGAACAGAAGGTATTGAGATATAATAATCTCAAACTTGTCATGGCTAAGATCAAGAAGGGCTAATAACAAATCCTCGAAAGTTAAGTAACATCAATCACAGCAGATCTGATGCCACGCTTTGGTTAATGATGAGCGATATATTAGTACATTATTGGATTCTGTTATCCTGTAACTTGTGGCTGAAGCATTACTCCTATATATACTAATATACTAAACATCACTGATCTAGCGCTATTCCAGTGGAGTTAGCCAAGCATCGGATTCAGAAACCAATTAAGCCCCTGTTTTACTGCCTTTACCTCGAAAGGCTGACGAACATATTCTGTGTTGTAATGGACTAGATCATGCCAACATAGCCGTTCCTGGATTCCCGTTCTAGGGCTTGCGCCAATGGAAGGGAGATTAAAATTCAGAGCTCCTGATGTAACCGTAGAAAAATTCCCTATATGGTGCCAATCGTAACTATAGGAATGGCACCTAAGAATTCGTTTGGGGAATAAAGTATTTGATGACAGATATTTTGAGTGAATTCCTGTGTGACGGATACTCAACACGTTATCTGTCATGCATTGTGTCCAATCCATGCTAAGGTGTTTGGATCCAGGGACTAAATTTTAAGAGATGTCACATCAAATGTCACATCGGTTGTTCGGATACTAATCATAAAACTAACTAATTACAGAAGCCATGACTAATTTGCGAGACAAATCTATTAAGCCTAATTCATCTATCATTAGCACATGTTTACTGTAACACTACATTGCCAAATCATAGACTAATTAGGCTTAATAGATTCGTCTTGTAAATTAGCCTCAATCTGTATAATTAATTTTATAATTAATCTATATTTAATACTCTAAATTAGTGTCAAAACAGGACTGAGGGGGAACCATTGCAATGCCCCCATCCCTGCACGGCACGCCCATGTCTCTTTCCACCCCCCTGCTCTTGCAGTGAAGTTAGCGCGTGAAATTAACTTGGTACAGTGAACCTACATGAGGACATGCCATCAGAGTACGGAGTAGGCGAGTAGGAGTACTGGAGTAGCCCAGTGCAGCGGCCACATGGCTATTAAATTCTCCTGCTGCAGGCAGCTCCGTAGCGAGATCCTGGTCCTCGGTGCTAATACGCACTACTGTGTCTCATGTTACAGTAGATCTATACATACGTATGTGACTCCAAATAAACCCTTATATGGGCATTGTTTAGTTCGCGAAATATTTTGGAAAATGTAACTGTAGCGTTACTGTAGCACTTTCGTTGTTATTTGGCAATTATTGTTCGATCATGGCCTAACTAGGCTTAAAAGATTCGTCTCGTCTATTTCGTCTAAACTGTGTAATTAGTTTTATTTTTTATCTATATTTAATGCTTCATGCATGTGTCCAAAGATTCGATGTGACGGAAATCTGAAATATTTTGGAAAATATTTTGGGAACTAAACAAGGCCATGGTCAAATAGTCATCTATTTTTCTTTTTCTTAGGAAGTACCTTGAGATAAATTAACCATGAGTCGGTGGATCTTTACCCAACTAGAGTGGGTGGCTATGGTACTGTCCATGCATGCTGTGAATCGTAAGTGGATCACCTTGAGGTGGAGAGATGATGAGACATCTAGTGGGGCTGTGGGGGTGGCTTTGGCTTTTGTTCGTGTCAAATTGCAATTTAGTGAAAGGCGGTGACAGACCATGCTCTCACTCGGTGCTCGACACGCGGATAGTACTTGAAAAGAAGCAGCAATCAGTGGCAGCCAAAGTGGCGATCAACGGCGTCATCTCTTGATAAGCTAGCAGTCTTTCTGCTAAAGCATGTGCCTCATAGCTACGCGCATGCATGGAATGGGTATAGGTTTAGCGACATGTTGTGTTAGTGCGAGTATGACCTCTGGCTACGAGCCACACTTCACAAAGTAACAAGTAATCACTTTGTCCGCGGAAACCAAAAGAAAGGTGAATCTTATCGAACTTCCAATTCTTACGCACTAAGGGCTTCTTCAACGCATCAGCCTATCAATCTGCTCGAGTGTCCACGTCCACCGCGGAGCTGCATGTCACATCAACTTGTGACTTTGCAGAGCGTCGGAGGCTCCTACAGAAGAGCCTATAGCCTCGCCTGACACAAAGACGAAACATCGAATCGGGGCAGTAGTTGTTGGGACCGCTAGAGAGAGAAACACACGTGAGAACTGATTTCAAGAATAAGTAGAACAGAGACAGTGGTAGAACCATAGGGGAAAAAAGATGGCATTGTGCCTCGATTGGAGAAATATTAGCTCTGGTGGTAGCTTTCCTACGTGGAATTGTAACTTTTTTATGAGGCTACCTGTTTTGTGTGCCTGCGTTGCTGCTGCCCTAAGCTAGCACATTTGATGTCATGCACCCTGTTCGTTGGGACTTATCAGCAGAATCAGCAGCCATCCAGCAGTATTTTCTCTCACAACAAACCAGCGAACAGTGCTTTCAGCACAATAAACCAGTGAAACGAACAGAGTGATGGTCTTTTTAGCAATCACAGAAATATACGTCAATGCAGCCTAACAGAGATGTGAAAAAAATTGGGGGGGAGGGGGGCGCTTATGTCCCTTTGCAGTCAGAGGCTGACCCACAGGGTATGCTAGGTGGGCCATGGCATAACATGTGGAGCAGCTTAATATTCATTTGCCACTAACATATAGTTAGTCCCTCGACGCGCAATGAAAATCTCCTCCCTCCGCCTGTGCACGTGTCCCATTGCCAACGGAAATGCTAAAAACGGGTGCCGTTTTTGCACTGGCCTAGAAAATCGTGGCGCTAAGCGACGCCCCCCTCCACTGTACACCAGGCCATCTGGCGTTTGTGCCTTGGTGCCACAGTTGCCGGCAGTCGCCATTTACCACCGTGAGGGCCCACATGCACGCATCCTGCGCGCCAGTACCCTGCCCAGTCCGCGCCTACCCAGTTCATCCATCCCTTTTCCCACTCCCACTCCACTCCGCGCCTACCCAGTTCATCCATCCCTTTTGCCACTCCCACTCCACTCCGCCCACTACTCCTCCCGCTCGGTGGCGGCAACACCTCGCTTACCACCCCTCAACCCGCCACTACCGCCTAGCCCATCGCTGCCCCTAGGCCCTTCTTCTAAGGCTGCTAGCCATAGTTGCTCGCAAAAATTGAAACCCTAACCGCCGTCGGCGCCTCATTCACCGCCCGGCCATGGTGACCTCACCTCTGGCATTCCGCCCACCACCCGCTCGCTACCCCACACCCACACCCATACCCACACCCTTTTACTACATTCTAGGTCCACCATTGACTATAGGCCACTTGGAACATCAACGAAGCCACTAGCCCATGTGGGCGTGTGACATGGAGACATAATGTTGATGTGGAGTTTGAGGCATATAGCCAGCTTGATGCGTTGGGCGTGCGCTAATAAGGTACCGAGTTTAGGGCTCGTTTGGATCGGATAGTAAAATCTCAAAATCAGATAAAAAAACTACCGGCATCCAAATGGGTAGGATAATGAAGGAGGTACTAAAAATCTGGGTGACAGATTGTTATAATCTGAGAATTCATCGGAGCCTGGAAAATAGCGATAGTACTCCCTTCCAACGTGTGAAAATACAATATTGCCCCCACCTTATCTTCTTCCTCTGCCTATTCTTATCACCACCCTCGCATGCGTCCATGCGATTCGAGCATGCAGCGCAACCACCCCCCACCCCCTACCCCCTGACCGCTGCAGACGGAGCTAGCCGCAAACACCGCTACGAGCACAACTTTGCTCCACAAAATTTTGCAATTTAACATGAAACACGAGAGCGGATGCGTTTTAGATTTAATTCCATACGCGGAGTAATGTTTATTGAACAACCCTTCTAACAAAGATGAACCATGCATGAAGGCATTGTGGAGAAAAGGAGCCTTGAAATAGTTTAAAATCTAAAACTAGCTAGAATCCTGAATCTAAACAGCCAGAGATTTTTACCATGTACAATCTGGATTTTAGAATCCCATGTAAGAATCCGGATTCCTAGAATCTCCTTGGGATTCGGACCTTAGTTCATGACAGTAGTTAGTGAACCTATAACTAGTAGCCTCTCCAAGTGGCCGCGTCCAGACCCCGGCCGGGGCTAGCTTTTGGCCGGTGGAGGCCGGCTCGCTTGCCGCTGCCGCGCTTGCAGGCCAAGCAAAGCGAAAGCCAACTAGACCAAATCCAGGCAAGCGACAATTGGCGGCCGAAAAGAGAGCGATCAGGTAGCTGACTGAGTCACCGCACACTCCCCAGACGGCCAGACCTCAGCAGTCTGCACCCCCACTGCCGGACCTTTGCCGAATGGGGAGGGTTATTCGCGCTACGTCTACGTGCGCGCGCCGGCGCCGGCCGGCGAGCGGGCGAGGGGCATCGTACACAGAGGGCTGCAGCGTAAGCGCCAAGAGGGCGTCGCCACGGCGGGCGTCGACGTCGAGTACACCGTTCCTGGGACTTCCCATCCGGAGTTTGGCAAATTTTGTTTCCCAAATCTCGTTGTTTGCCAACTCATAAAATAATATAGGGAGAAAAAAAAAAGATCTCATCTCCAACAGTTTGGCAAATTTTTTTCAAAAAACCCAAAAACCCGCTAACGAAACAAAAAGACCCGCTAAGTGAACGAAGAGCCCCGTTAAACGAACGAAGAGCCCCGTTAAGCGAACGAAGAGCCCCGCTAAGCACGAGGAAATTACGATGCGCAGCCGGTGCCGGGCGCACATATATGCGCGCAATCGACCGAGATTTGCCAACTTGCCAAAGATGCCAAACCCAGATACCAAACTAACCAAACTATTGGAGAAGTATTTTTCTCATTTTACCAAAAATTTTAGGATGCCAAATCTATATGCCAAACTCTTGGAGATGCTCTTAGATCCCAAATTCAAAATTCTAAAAGTGTCCCATCAAATGGCTGCCACACATGTATGGAGAATTAAATATAGATAAAATAAAAAATTAATTGCACAGTTTGCTTGTAAATTACAAGACGAATCTAATGAGCCTAATTAGACCGTGATTAGACACTAAACTGCTACAGTAATACATGCTCTAATGATGGATTAATTAGGCTTAATAAATTCGTCTTACGGTTTACAGACGAGTTCCGTAATTAGTTTTTTTATTGGTATCTGAAAACTCCTTCCAACATCCTACAAAACCAACGATGTGACACGGACCTAAACACCCGAGTTGATAGTTTTAAAAAATCCCAAATCAAAGGTCCCCTACGATACAAGGCAGGTGGTGCATAGACTTCAGCTCCTGACGAATCATGAAGCTCTGCTTTCCTCAGCTCCCTATAGGCCACATATCAGGATCCGCCAGACAAGTTTTCTTTTCTTTTTTATTAATTAGTTGGCACGTCGCCACGCTTCAACTACTCCGTCTGTCCCAAATTATTTGTTGTTTTTATTTTCATACAACAAGTTTAATTCGATTTATAAAAAATATATGCAATATTTGTATCTTCAAATAAATTTATTAAAAAAACTAGATTCAAAAATCTTTCTAATGATATCAACTATAAATATTAATATTTTTTAATATATATTTTATCAAAATTGTTTTAGAAAACGAAAATGACAGATATTTTGGGATGGAGGGACTATCCAAAGGTGAGCAATGCGCCAATGCGGACCTGTGGGGTAACAGCAACGTGGATTGGTGAACTAGAACCGGCCTACCGCGGATTTTGTAATAAACAGGCAACAATAGGGGATATCTTGGTGTCTATGACTCGAAGTCCCATCCACATGTACGTACACGCGACGCTCGTAGTACGTCATTACTTTACTCCTATATTATTATTATATAATTAGGCCAACACAATCTTGCGGTACATCTAGGACTCTATGGTCTGTGGGACTGTGGGAGCAGCACTCATCATCAGCATTGAGGCTTTGACATGAAGAGGTCGGTGGATCAGTGCATGATAATAGGCTAGCGAAAGTCTAAACGAAAAAGTTATTAAACAAGTCTATCCGTCGAATCATCAACACATTTTTATTTTATTAGTAGTACTATAACACAACGAATCAACGATTATGGGTAGGCTAATAATAGCGGTCCTTTCCATGCTGGTATACTTACACATATATATCTGTCTCATTGTTTCCTTAGCTAACGTAGCAACATGTACTCTCCGTTCGGATCCATTCAGCTAGAAGCTAACTGTAGTATCCAAGAGAAATCAGCTAATAGTTAATTGTTAGCTGAGTGGTAGGTAAGACATTAGTCAGTTTTATTAGCTAATGATCCAAACACATATTCACAGTTAATTTTTAGCAGCTAAGGTAAGACAATTAGCCAGGTTTATTAGCTGAGGAACCTAACAGATATTTACAGTTAACTTTTAGCAGCTAACTACTAGTCCTAGAGTTGCAAACAAATATTCACAGCAAATTATTAATGGCTAACTATTAGTTGATGAGGTGGATTTTTCTTCCCCTCGATGGATTCGTGTGATACAAAACCGCTTATGGATCGACAGAAGTGCCAATTGTGGATTTATGGGTAAAGACGGTACATGTGCCTCTTTTGAGTCTCGACAGGAATATGATCGTCATGTGACACGTTACTATTTGTGTTAATAAACACTAAGGGCTCGTTCGTTTCGGACAGTATGAAGCAAGGATTCATTCCGGCTGATGGAATGTTATACAAATATAAACTAACGATCCGGCCAGGAACTATTCCTGGAGGTCGATCCCCAGGAAACGAACGGGGCCTAAAGTGGCAGCAGTCTGTTAACCTTGGCAGCAGTCTGTTAACCAACTGTTTTGGCCTTAGAAGTCACAAAAAAAAACTGTTTTGGCCTTAGCAGGAAGCAGCGTCCGTACGGGACCTAAAGCTGGTAAGTAACCATAAAGATGCGGGCTCCTGTGACTGAGCAATGAGCATGGTGGTTTAGTATAAGCAGCTGTATGTTTTGTCTCCTTGGCCCAATTGACCCTGACTCGGATTCCCCGTCGCTCTGTCTTCTTGTTTTGTCCCTCTTATTTATCATCAACCATCATGGCGTCGTCTACAAGGACATGACCAGGTGAGGTGACCAGCGCGAGCACGAACAATGAGTGGAGTGAAACAAAAGATTGTTTTCCTTTCCTTTAGCAAAAGGTTCATGCAAGGTTGCACGCAGAAGCAAGCAAAGCCACAGCTAGGGCGCTCCTGAATGGCGAGAAGAAGAGAAGGGATGGAAATCGGCAAGCAGACAAGGGAGAAAAGCCAATCACAAGCACACGCAGCAGCGGGGCGCGCGGGAGGGAGGGAGGGATCATGGGGGCACGCGACAGTCAGACACTCCACGCTCTTCACCACGACGACGCATGGTGATGAGTGAATGAGTAGCCTGGGTTGGGTCGGTTGGTCGATCGATGCCCCTGCCCCCTCCATGGGCGAAAAGGAAAGCGCAGCGGCCGGGCGACGGTAATGGTAGCGACGAATCGAGAAGCGAGAATCCAGTTCAATTGGTCCGAGAATCCACCACTACTGCTATGAGTAGGAGGAGGGGGCGTACCAGGACGGTTATCCCGCGGAAGACGTCGAGGGAGACGAGGCGCTGCTGCCGGGCCGCGGGCGACGTCGACGGGACCTGCGACGGCGAGGGCGGCGACGCCTTGCCGGCGCTGGCGCTGGCGCCGGACTCGAGATCGGTTCCCGGGGCGCCCACCGCGTCGTCGCTCCTGACGAGCTCGTACCCGGCCATGGCCGTAGTCGAAGCCGGCGCAGCCCTCCTCTGCCTGCAGCACGGCGACGGCGACGGCGACGGTGACGGTGACGGCGCGACTCCGGCGCCTGGCAATGCCCTTGCCCCTCCTGCTGCATTCCCATCCGCCGCCGCCATCGCCGCCGTCACAAACGCAGGAACAGACTCAGCAGATGCGGGAGGGAAGGGAGAGACCCGGCAAACCGATCGAGAGAGGGAACTGGTAGATAGAGATCCGCCTCCGCCTTACCTGGGGCAGCAGTTGCGTGGGCTTGTGGTGGTACGGGAACGGGACTCCCTCTGCTGCTCTCCCAGTCTCCCTGCTGCCTGTTTTTTTCTTCTTTTGATTGAAGCACAACAGACTCACTTGCGTGATCTCCCGCGCCTGCAAGACTCTTTTTATGTATCCGCTGCTAGCTGCGTCTGTTGCGGTTGCCGGGGGGTCGATCTCGATCGGGGTGGAACTGGACGGATGGGGAGGGAGTGCGCGCGCTCGCCGACCGCCTTTCGTCTCCTCGCCAACCTGCCGCTCCCGGATCGAGCTCGAGCGGATGCGCTTCGGTTCCTTTGTGGTGGATCGCCCACTCGCGTCTTGGACTACCACTACTAGCAGTGTTTATATAGGACTAGGACTAGGACTCTGGACTCAGTGCTACTGGCTGCTGCCCTGCCTCCACGATCCTCTATTTTCATTCAGGGTTCAAAATTTCGGCGAAATTTCGGCTGAATTTCACGAAATTCGGTAATTTCGGTGGTGGCCGAAAGAAAACTTTGAAATTTTGTAATACTCTAATACATGTGATGTATAGCTCTAGACTTGTATTTTTCTATTGATTATATTGTATATTCTTCTATTCAATAGATGTGTAGTCATAAATCATACTAATATTTATTTAGATCTAAACTTTTTTAGAAACAACATACTTCATGTCCTAATCTCTAAAAAAAATTCAGCGAAATTTCTGCCAAATTTCACGAAATTCGGTAATTTCGGTGGTGACCGAAATTTTTGCGATAACGAAATTAAAATCCTTGTTTTCATTCAGTCACAAAAAAATCATCTATTTTCATTCTCTATACATTCTAGTCATCAAGATTCTCTCCTATATACTCAATTCTCTCGCACCCATCCATCCTCTATCCACTATGGGGTCCACTTATTACTTTATCTAAATATATCAATGTGTGATCTAGTTTTAAAGAATTTATTGAAACGAATTTAATGGTGCAATCGAAATTTAATTTGGTTTTTTGGTTTGTGAGTTATAATAATTTTTAATTATTTAAAACGGTGGGGCTCATGCTGCATGCAGTCTCTGTCTTCCGAGCATGCGCGCATGCGGTCTGCGGCGTCGCGTGGGTGGCCCTGGCCTGCGCCTGTGCGGTAGCGGTTGTCCTCTATGTCACTGTATCTCCTATATTTAGCGGAGAGAGATGCATACCGGATGACTTTAGAGGTCCCGCTACAGCTGTTTGTCTACACTATATGCCGACGTGGTGCGGTACCGGATGAATTTACCGGACGCGGTGCAGGCAGCCTGATGATGGGTGGCCTCTCCATGGATCGATCATTTAATGGCGGGACTAACCCTGTTCATGGTCCGGTTTAACCGGTTTTTGGGTAAAACCCAGCCCAACTCGTAGAAGATGGCGCGCCGGCGGTTCGGAACCAGTGGGTTCACGGTTTCCATGGTTAACCTCGGCAAAGAGTGCTAATGCTGCAGACTCGTGCTAGGAAGCCATCGACGTCGACGCACGAACCGAGCGGAGATTCTCCTAGATGGCCGCAACACACCGGCGGCCTCATTGCCGGACCCAGACGCCATCGATGTTGCCCTCGCCGCTTACTTCAGGCCGACGCTCAGATTGCAAGATTTTGATTGTGAGATTTGGAGAAAGCTGAGTACAGACGAAAAAGGAAGATGCACACTACGGTCCTGCCGCCGAGGGACTCCCAGAGGGGCGCGGCACAGCTTGAGGCCGCGCGGCGCTCCCGGAACCCGACGCCCGAGGCCACGGCACTCCAACTGTCGGGCGGTCGAGGCCGCGGTGCCGCCGGCGCTCGACGCCCAAGGCCACGGCGCTCCAACTACCGGCCGGTCGAGGCCGCGGCGCTACCTGCACCCGAGGCCATTGCGCTCCCGCTGCCCGCCACCCGAGGTCGCGCCGCTCCTGGCACCCACCCTGGTCTCTGGCATGGCCTCAAGCGATGTTTGTGCGTTTGCGACCGGCGGCGGCTGTTCGGTCGAATGAGGAAGACGGGTAAAGTCGAAACCAAGCCGAACCAAACCAACCCGTGCGTGTCTCCTAACACGGTTTGTCTTGGGCCGGTTTGTGGGTTGGACCGGGTTATAACCGGACAATGTACAGGGTTAGGCGGGACGGGTCGCGCCATCTTTTTGCCATTCGCCAGTCGGCACGGCACGTCGGCGCCCGGCCTTTCCGTTCCGTGATGCCCTTTCAATGCCGTCGATCGATCGGGACCGGGACCGTGTGCGGTGTGCGGTGCTGGTCCTGCCCGGGTCTCTCTGCCGTGTGCCGCGTCGCGATACTGCCGGGAAAATGATCGTACGTGCGTGCTGCCGATAAGCGCTGCGCTGCGCCGCGGACGGAGCGATCGATCGAGCCGTGCGTGAATCCGATGCTTCACAGTGATGGATGGATGGATGCCTTTCTTTCTTTTCGCTAAAGGGAGGCCCAGCCCGGCGTCGGCAACGACACGCGTTCCTGTGCATCGTCACACTTGGTAGATGTTCGTCCACAACGCAGAAAGAGCATCGATTATCGGTCTCCAAAATCCAGCTGCAAGGAGACTCGTGTTAAGCACCTGGTGTCTCTGATACTCGCGTGATGACAACTGGTCCATTAATAAGTTCTCGTACGGATAATATTCCACATATATCTGCAAAAACGGAACGCATGTCACGTGGCTGAACGCGTTACACCTTTGTTATCAAGGCATCCCGGCCACGCGTCCTCGCTGGGGAATAATGGGTGGAGACTGCCCCTATACTGTTCATCAATCAGCTGAGGCCTCGTTTAGTTCTCAACTTCTCCCCCAAATTCTACTATACAAAAAGAAGATTTCCATCACATCAAAATGCCGGCACATGCATAGAGTACTAAATATAGATAAAATTAAAAACTAATTGCACAGTTTTGTTGTACTTTGCGAGACGAATATTTTAAATCTAATTAGTCAAAGTTTAGATAATTTTTATCAAATACAAACGAATTGCTACAGTGCACATTTAATGCGCACTGTAGCAATTCGGGTGTGCCAATTCGGCATCTAAACAAGGGCTGAATCTCTGGTGCCACCTTGGCAGGCAGGTCTATCGCCTATCCTTTAAAACTGCTTCCTTTGGGTCAGCTACCAAGAACAGGGTTGAGGCCTCTAACTACCGTGCAAATTGCAGACACACAAACACTTCACCATGTCATCGAGCAAGCTGGATTAGTCTCGCCGTCTCTCAAGCACTCCCACGGCCCACTCACTCATGCCGGCACCCGGCATCTAGAGATGTCCCGTTATCAGCTTTGTTCTCAGGCGTTTCGTGGGCCAATTTCCCATGCCTTCAGTCAAACAAGGAGACGGGCCGGGCCATTCACTCGGGTAAGGGCCGCCTTATTACGCTGCGAGAGGCTGTAACTGTAAGGTCCAAGCAAAAAGATGGGCCGGGCTTTTGCTCACCCACGGCCTTTGCTCGCACAAGGACGACGCCTCCTGCTGAAAACCTATACTCCCACCGTCCCAAAATAAGTGTTATTCTTGCTTTAAGTCAAGCGTCTTTAACTTTGACCATATATATATATATATATATATATATATATATATATATATATATATATATATATATATATATATATATATATACATATATATATAATTAATATCTATAATACATAATTAGTATTATTATATAGATCGTTAAATTATAATAAACTCATCCAAACCTACACTCCTATCCTATTCCGGTGTTTTTCCTATTCCTCCATTTTTTCAATCCAGTATTTCAAGGGGACCTAAGTGTTAAAATAAAATAAATATGATGTGAACCATGGATCTGTGAGCAATATTCTTTTTTCTTTTTATCTTTAATTTAGATATTTACCATTTTTTCTAAGACGAAGAGGTTAAATTTATTTATTGTAGTTTTTTAAGCTAGCATCAAAGTGATTAATGTTTTAAGCTGACATCAATATCAGTAGTATCGTATAATTTTTGTCGATACTAGCTGAGTTGGTCCCTCTGTATATGAATCCTGGCTTCGCCATTGTATTCAGCTCACCGAGGAGTATCAGAAAATTGTGAGACGTTTACGAAAAATATCTCCAAGAAAAGTATAGTCAATGGCGCGAGTAGGAAGCAAGCAATGAGCTGACTGAAACGGAACTACTCCCTTCATCCCAAATTATAAGGAATTCCAAGAATCTTGGAGAGTCAAAGGATCTCAAGTTTGACCAAATTTATATGATAAGATAATAATATTTATGACACCAATTAAGTATTATTAGATTTTTTATTAATTATATTTTCATAGTATATCTATTTGATGTTATAAATTTTTATAATTTTTTCTATAATTTTAGTCAAACTTAAAATGCTTTGATTTTCCAAGATTCTTGAAATGCCTTATAATTTAGAATGGAGGGATTAGTAGCTAGGCGCATTGTCATCCGGCAGGAAAAGCGGGAAACTGCGCAAAGCATCGAGTCGTGCAGGGAAAGGCTTCCCTTCTCTTTCGCCCTCCTCCGCACGCAAGTGCGTACCTGGTGTTGCGTTCCGTGTGCAAATGCGCCAGCCGTCGCCATCCGGTCGACGATCGAGTCGACTGTCCTGCGAAACTAATTAACCTTGCCCATCTCAGTGTATTAGTGAGCATAAATATGCACGCGTGCCGATAGTTACTCCTGCTCCGCAGTGAAGTCGTTCTCTAATGATTGGACAGTTTGACCATGATGAGTAAATAAATAGATGACAGGCTTAGTAGCGTATTCTAGTGATCATTAAGAGTAAATACAAGAAGATTAGCGATGACCACCTACGGACTCAAGGCGCTTTCTTGCCTACCAAGCAGTATTTGTTTAGTTATTTGTTTCAGGCCTCCTCCGTCCCAAAATAAACGTAAATCTTGCTGTCTGAGGAGTCAAAACCTTTTAATTTTTATCAAAAGTTTGATAAATGGCATATGCGTTTATTTTGAGACGGACCGAGTACTGCACTTTCATGTGTGGCCCAAGTACGGGTCAGATTTCGTACATGCTTCCGTAAAGCCTGAAAGCGCACTGAGCCCCGTTCTCGGAAGGCACACGTGGCCGCTTCTATCTTGTTCGTTTCACGGTTTGGTGTACACACAGCTGGTGCTTGTCTACTAGTACGCCCTGACTGGTTCGTCTCTCCTTTTCGCAAAAAAGAGCTAGAACATGCAGTAGCAATATTTGTCACTTGTTGTGGCCTCCTTGTGGTTGAGGGTGAGGGGAGAGTAATAAAAGTGTAAGAGCACAGCACGTACCATCATCCCCTGACTTGTAGGCACCACGCAGGATGCATGGTTAACAACAGGCTGCTCACGAGTCCAAACGGGATACGGTGCTCGCTTCGGCACGCACGCACGCACGTACCCCGCCCGCCCTCTCGCTGTTACGGCGCGGCCGCGGTCGTTTCCTTCCGTCCGTTTGCACAGCACGGTCAATCGAGGGCGAGGGCTGTGTTTCACACACGTGTAGCGTACTACTCCCTCCATTCCAAATTACAAGATATTCCAAGAATCTTAGAGAGCCAAAGCGACCAAAATTATAGAGAAAATTATAAAAATTTATAACATCAAATAGGTATATTATGAAAATATAATTAATAAAGAATCTAATGATACTTAATTAGTGTCATAAATATTATTATCTTGTCATATAAATTTAGTCAAACTTGAGATCCTTTGACTCTCCAAGATTCTTGGAATGCCTTATAATTTGGGATGGAGAAAAGCAGAAGCTTCTTTCCTCGGAAAAAAAAAGGCAGAAGCTTCCGGTCTGTGCAACTCGGCGAGTGTGAGCAGCAGCCCGCTTGGGGTCGAGCCGGCCACGTCGCTGGCAGAGGAGGACGACACATGTGCCGACGTGACCAATCTCGCGCCGGCTCGGTAGTCGCGGTACGCTGCACCGGCCGGCCCCAACGACGCAGCTGACCTGGCCGCGCTCGCCACGGCACCGAAAAAGCCCAGAAACGGCCGAAACAGTGGCCAAATCACCCCGACCGCGCGGCCCCCGCCGATCGCAGTCGGACGGACCGCCACGACGCCTTGGCCGGGTTGACCGCGGGGCCGGCGTGGGTGGCGTGGCGTGCTGAGCGGAGACACCCCGGCCCGCCTCGGCTCGCGCGCGGTAGAAACGGAGGGGCGGGGGATGAACCGTCCAAAACCACCCGATCCCTTTCGTTTCGCCCCACGCACGCACGCACCGCCGAACTGCAACTGCCATTCCTGACCCGTGCTCCTCCTTCCTTGCGTGCTTCCTTCCCCTTCCGCCCTCCCCGCCTCGGCCTCCGCCTGCGCCGCGCGTAGTTTTATACCGCCCTCCCCCACCTCCTCGCCTACTCATCCGCTCGCCACGCCACGCCTCCAAGCAGATTACTCCTACTAGCCTACTAGACTAGATAGCTCACGTGCGTCGCTCGCTCGACGCGTAGCCAGCGTGATTAACCGCTTCCTTCTAAGCAAAGCATAAGCATTTGATTCGTTAATTTTTTAATTGTTGTTGGCGCGGTCCGTAGCGATGGAGGTGTGCTGCTGCTCCACCTCGTCGTCGTCGGTGCTCGCGGGGGGCGGCCACGGCGGCGGCGCCCGGAGGCTCGCGGCGCCGGCGGGTCGGTGGGGCTTGGCGGGGTTCGGGAGGGCGGTGGTGCTGGCGCACCCGCTCCCGCGCCCGGCGGCCGCGGCGGCCCCGCGGCGGGGCCGGGCGCGCAGGGGAGTCGTCGTCAGGGCGGTGTTCGAGCGGTTCACGGAGCGGGCCGTCAAGGCGGTGGTGCTGTCGCAGCGGGAGGCCCGGGGGCTCGGGGAGCCCGCCGTGGCGCCGCGCCACCTCTTCCTCGGCCTCGTCGCCGAGGACCGCTCCGCGGGCGGATTCCTCGCGTCGGGGATCAACATCGAGCGCGCGCGGGAGCAGTGCCGCGGCATCGCTGCCGCCAGGGACGACGCGGACTCGCCGACCGCCGCGCCGGCGTCGTCCAGGCCCGGATCGGGGCTCCACACGGACGTGCCCTTCTCCGCGACGGCCAAGCAGGTCTTCGACGTGGCCGTCGTGCTGTCCAAGAACATGGGCGCCAGCTTCATCTCGCCTGAGCACCTCGCCATCGCGCTCTTCACCCTCGACGACCCAACCACCAACAACCTCCTAAGGAGGTAGGTTCTGTTATTTGTAATTGTTTTCCATTATTACAACTGATTTCCGGATCCACTGCAATCCTGACATTTACTTATTGATGATCACATTACTGCCAATAGTAACAGTAGTATGGTTATATGCTTAGACCATTGTCTGTCTGAATTACAGCATAGCACAAAGGAAATTTGGCATCTAGTTGTACAGATAGGATATTGTCTAATTTGTCAATACACATGTTCAATGGTAGCTGTAGAGTTATTTTGGCAAAAAAAAAAAACAATTTCATTGCAGTACCATGATGGTGGTGATTGATAGGTTCATCAAAACGAAAAATGATATTAGTTATCTTCTCGTCCTTTCGTTGTTTGGGCCTCATTGATGCATATTGTCGATTGTTGTAGTTTGGGAGCGGATCCCACTCACCTAACAACAGTTGCGGTCGACCGTCTCCAAGCGGAGCTTGCGAAAGATGGCAGAGAACCTGCCGAACCGTCGTCTTTCAAAGTCCCAAAGAAAACCCCTGCTGGGACCGGAAAATCTGCCTTCTCCCACTCCTTGACTAAAAAGAAAGGTCAGGAGCTAGAAGTTCAGTCAAAGCTTACACTCATGTTTGTTCTACTGTAGGACAAGTAAAACCTCAATGGACACTTGCATTATCTATCTTTTTTCAGATAAGGGTGCGCTGGATAAATTTTGTTTGGATTTGACCACACAAGCTAGTGGAGGTTTCATTGATCCTATTATTGGCCGTGAAGACGAGATTGAAAGAGTAGTTCAGATAATATGCCGACGAACGAAGAACAATCCTATTCTTTTGGGTGAAGCGGGTGTTGGCAAAACTGCAATTGCTGAGGGGCTGGCTCTTCGAATTGCAAATGGAGATGTCCCCATTTACCTTGTGGTAAGCTTCAGCTTGACTCGCCAGTGATGAACTGATGATGGATCTAAAGTTATGCATTTGTGATCTGCTTTTAGATAAGTGGTATATTCATATTTAAATTATTTGCAGGCAAAGCGTATATTGTCACTGGACGTTGGTCTACTTATTGCTGGTGCAAAGGAGAGGGGTGAACTGGAGTCTAGGGTTACTAATATAATCCGTGAAGTCCGGGAAGCAGGTCAGTCAGTAGTGCATTCTGAAATGTTACCAGATACGGAGCTTCTGCACGTGGTCATGAATGAATATTAAAAATCATAAGAACTTTATGCAGGTGATGTTATTCTTTTTATCGATGAGGTTCACAATCTTATTGGATCTGGAACTGTTGGAAAGGGTAAGGGTTCTGGTCTTGACATTGGCAACTTACTGAAGCCCGCACTTGCTAGAGGTGAACTGCAGGTATTAGATTCTTCTGATTTCTTGCTTAGTGCAGTCGTTCTGTGTATAGAAAATCATGCATTATCATATTTCCTATCTTATGGACAATATTTGTTTGCATTTTTAGTGCATTGCAGCTACAACTCTAGATGAACACCGGATGCATTTTGAGAAGGATAAGGCTTTGGCCCGCCGCTTCCAGCCAGTATTAGTAGATGAGCCTAGTCAGGTACTGTGGTTGTCTTCTTATGAAAGTGAGGTAGTTTAACATGTAAATTTCTTTCTCAACCATTTTTGAAACTAACTGCAGGAAGATGCTGTGAAGATATTACTGGGTCTTCGTGAGAAATATGAAACTTACCATAAATGCAAATTCACATTGGAAGCCATCAATGCAGCAGTTTATTTGTCAGCAAGATACATTCCTGACAGACAACTTCCTGATAAGGCTATTGATCTGATTGATGAGGCTGGAAGTAGAGCTCGGATGGAATCATTTAATAGGAAGAAGGAAGGGCAGTCTTCAATTCTCTTGAAGTCACCAGATGAATACTGGCAAGAGATAAGAGCTGCTCAGGCCATGCATGAAGTGGTAATGAAAAATTATGCACTGCTTATATGATTTTATCTTTTTGGTCCATCTAGTGAGAAAAAAATCTAATATTATTGTCCTTGATTACTCAGGTGTTATCTAACAAGGCAAAATATTCTCCAAACGAGAATGCTCAAGAAAGTGGTAGTGCTAACGTTGAAGCACCAAGTCGAGACAATATTGAGTCAACATCTGCTTCATCACTCTCAGCTGATGAGTAAGTTTTATCTGTCAACATGTGTTACAAGATAATCTCATGCCATACATGTCTTCTCACCAAAGAGCATTTTGAATGCAGGCCAGTTGTAGTTGGGACAGAGGAAATTGCAAGAGTTGCCTCATTATGGTCTGGGATACCAGTGCAGCAGTTGACTGCCGACGATAGAAAACTTCTAGTAGGACTAGACGACGAGCTCAGAAAACGTGTCATTGGCCAAGATGATGCTGTTGTAGCCATATCTCGTGCAGTGAAGAGATCACGTGTTGGCCTTAATGACCCTGACAGACCTATTGCTACGCTTCTTTTCTGTGGTCCAACAGGAGTTGGTAAAACAGAGCTCACCAAAGCTCTAGCAGCTAGTTATTTTGGATCGGTAAGCCAATCATATTCTGACCATTGCGTTATTATTTGCACAATGCTTATGATTGATTAAATAGAATATAGCCTGATAAGATGTTTGCTTTTGTTTTCAAAATAGGAATCTGCTATGCTTAGGTTAGACATGAGCGAGTATATGGAGAGGCACACTGTGAGCAAGCTCATAGGCTCTCCTCCAGGGTACATTGGGTATGGTGAAACTGGTACTTTGACAGAAGCAGTCAGGAGAAAACCATTTACTGTGGTATTGCTGGATGAGATAGAGAAAGCTCACCCTGATATTTTCAACATCCTTCTCCAAATCTTTGAGGATGGACATTTGACAGACTCACAGGTAATAGATCAGTGAATCCTGTTACATGCAACAATAGTTTTTAAACAGTGGACAGTGTAGTTACTGAACCATAGGAGACAAACCCTATCCCTGGAAACTTATAATAAACAGTCAGAATTCATTATTTTCATTACAAATTGTTTAATATACAACCTATTTGGAGTGTCATTCAACACATGATTGTTCATATCAAATATCAATGCAATTTATCATTATGCCACTCTATACCATATATTTTTAGAAACTTAAATAGTCCTGAACCTCTCCATGTAATCTTGCATAGTTTTAGGATGTAACATAGGTAGTTTCTGATCCCTTTTTAGTTCTGAACATGTTTTTTTTTTACAATGGGACCTTGTGTGGACTGCAGGGCCGTAGGGTTTCCTTCAAAAATACGTTGATTGTCATGACTTCGAATGTTGGTTCGACATCAATTTCAAAGGGAAGACAGAGCATAGGTTTCTTGAAGGAAGATACCGAGTCAAGCTCGTATTTCGCCATGAAATCCTTAGTAATGGAAGAGCTCAAGGCATTTTTCCGTCCAGAGTTGCTCAATAGGATTGACGAGATGGTTGTGTTCCGGCCTCTGGAGAAGACTCAGGTTTGTTTCTTTTACATTTTGCTCTGAAGTAGTTTTACTGATAATTCATAGACCTTTCCATGGCAATAACCACTTATGGCTGGATGAAGTTCATAGTTTAAGTCATAAAACTATTGTGCTAACCTCAGAGCACATGAGATGCTAATGGTAATAACCTCATCATATCTGCAGATGTTGGCCATTCTTGATATCATCCTAAAGGAAGTCAAGGGCCGACTTTTGGCCCTTGGGATAGGTTTGGAGGTGTCTGATGCAATGAAGGACCTGATTTGCCAAGAAGGCTACGACAAGAGCTATGGCGCTCGGCCTTTGAGGAGAGCTGTCACCCACATTATCGAGGATGTCATCAGCGAAGCGATTCTTTTTGGTGAGTTCAAGCCCGGTGACACGATACTGATGGACATCGATGCAGAGGGGAAGCCATGCATGAACCATCTGGACCAACAGATCGTCCAGGTCTCTGACCCAACACGGACATTCTGAAGCTGTGTGCCGGACTTTCTGAAGTTGTACTTCCAGTGTAGTAGATTAGAGATCTAATCTTTTATTCTTTCAAGCATCGAGATTATTAATTCTTTCATACGTAGATATACAGAGTAGTATTTCATCTTCATTTTGTACATATGTCAACCAAATGGTTCAGATAGGGGAATCTGGTCAGTTATTGACGTTTGAAATTTTTATCCAACTGTATGTAATATTGTTGAATTGTTTCCGATTCAACTGGCCATATGTATCGTTCTTATACCGTCGTCCATGCCTCCGGTTGGCGGAAAGTTACAGTTATGTGTTATGACTTGTTCTGTTACCATTCAAATCACGGAAATGCTCCACCGCGGCGGGACTGTCCCGTGTCCGGACGAACAGACGCTACGTTCATTTATTTTTCTATCACATAAATATATACCCTTATCAGGTGGCCAGACTTATCCTCTCTGATTCCATCTCCTCTCTCCCTGTCTTTCCATCGTGGAGAGCGCATGTATGTTTCAAGTGTTTATGTTTTAGAGATGTATTGCAGGTGTTTCACATCGATGTTGCAAAAGTAGATCGGGATGTTGCATATGTTGCAATGGCTATACACTTATGTTTCAAGTATAGGTTCTAAATGTTTCATCTGTTTTAGACGTATATTACAAGTGTTTCATCTGAATGTTGTAAAAGTAGATATGGATGTGGCATGTATATGAAAGTGTTTCAAATGTTTTCATACGTATGTTGCAAGTAGTTTCATCTGAATGTTTGCAATGGCTACACACGTGGTTTTCAAGTTTTTCAACTATTTCGCAAGTGTTTCAGGCATATGATGCATGTGTTTTCAAGGTGTTTCGCAAGTGTTTCAGGCATATGTTACAAGTGTTTCGGACGTACTCCCTCCGTCATCTCCGTCATCAAAAGAATGCAATTCTGGAACAGTGTCACATTGTAGTATATCAAGTTTGATCAATTATAGATAAAAAAGTATAAATATTTATAATATCAAATAAATACCATTATATTAGTTACAAAATTTATTTTCATAATAAATTAATTTAGAGCCATAAATGTGAATATTATTTATTAGAAACTTGGTCAAACGTGAAGCGCTTAAACTGACACACATATCATAGTTGTATTCTTTTGGAGACAGAGCTAGTATGTTGCAAATGTTTTCTCTAGATGTTGCAAAAGTAAATATAAGTGTTGCACATGTTGCAATGGAACCCAACCCCTGCTGTAGCTACCGAGCCCGTCTACGTATGTGTGGATACGGAGAAAGCATGAGCGGGATACTGTGTGGATGCAGATCGAGACAAAGTAGCATGAGACATGGTACGGACGTGGAACACTGAGCGGCGTGGGACAAAGCGGGCGCTAGCCTTCCCCCTCAAATCATTCTAATACTACTGTCTACGCCAGTCGGCTGCTTGCCGAGTAAATTTTGAATTTTCGAGTGGTGGTTCTCGCCAAATTTCCATCTGAGCAAGAGAAAAATGCACGGTAATTCCTTCTCCGAACTGTCGTGGCTCTACCATTTAGAGCCCTAAACTACTTAAAAGCTTTCTCGGCTTATAAACTAGATCATTTGTGTGGCAGTCTGGCAGATCTCACTACTCTGCAGTACATGAATATCAGAAGTTCAATCAACCTGCACCGCTGCTTCATCTTAACCGGTCTCCTCTTCAGAACCACGGCCACACCACCGGTGACCGGTTCTAGCCCATCTCCAGTCGGTGCTAGCAGACCCCATGGCTGATTCGCGGATGCTGAACACTCCCCTGGCATGAACTCCAGAGCACGAACGTACGGTATACAACCGAGTGGCTGCCCAAGTCCCCAGCTCATCCAAGTCACCTCGTCGGAACTTGTTAACCTCTAGAAAGCAAAATTTATTTCCTCGTTGCTTAACTCAAATATACACGACAGCGACCACACCAAATTAATCGAGGCGATGCACATGGAGGAGGACCTTGTTTTCCATAGATTTGCATAATGTACAGAATCCCAGTTTAAATTTGAATAAGATGCGTATAAATACTTCTTGTTCAAAATTTAATAGGATTGATGCAGAACAGACCGGCCAAAAACAATTAACTACAGCACAGCTAAATTCTTGCTTACTTGCCTAGAAAGCTTATTAAGAAAATAGAGATGGCATCGCTTTCAAACCCTATGCAACTCAGAAAGAACCAGTTGTTGACAATTGTGACTTCACTTTGCTCCAACCAGCTCAGGGTCCCTAACAAATCCAAACATAACGAGATCAGGTCGAGGAAAACTAAGAGGGAAACATGAATGGCCAGTGCAATGATCCCAAACCTTTTAATTTGGTCGAGTATGAGAAGTCTGGGTCCAGGCGGGATCTTCACATCTCTCAGAGCACTAGTGCAACAGAAAAGAGAATATCAATATATACCCAACAAATGTTTCTCATCCTTGTCGGTCTATAAGACTAAGGCCTCGTTTAGTTCCAGAGTGTAAAGTTTTGGGGTATCACATCGGGTGTCACATGGGGGTGTCGCATAGGGTGTTCGGATACTAATAAAAAAATAAATTACAGAATCCGTCAGTAAACCGCGAGACAAATTTATTAAGCCTAATTAATCTGTCATTAGCACATGTGTTACTGTAACACTTTATTGTCAAATCATGGACTAATTTGGCTTAAAAGATTCGTCTCGCAAATTACACGCAATATGTGTAATTAGTTATTTTTTAGTCTATATTTAATACTCCATGCATGTGTCCAAACATCCAATGTGATAGGAAAAAGTCTAATTGACCCCCTCAACTATTGGGGTGGTCTACTTTACCCCCAAAACTATGAAACGGTCTAATTTACCCCCTGAACTTTGCAAAACCGCCAAATCACCCCCTCGAGCGGTTTTGGGCGGTGGTTTTGCTACAGTAACAACGGTTTTGCTACAGTAACGTCGTTTTTGTCTTTTCCTTATTTATTTATTTTGTCTGAATTTTTGAAAAATCATAGTAAATCACAGATAAATCATAAAATGGAAAATCCAGTTTTGTTGGACTCCACATGAGTAGATCTACATAGTGAACTTATAATATAGTATGCTTTAATACAAAGTTTTTGTTGTATGAATTATTCAAATTAATTACAGAAAAAAAATAGATCAAAATTTACAGCAAAAACTTTGTACTAAAGCATGCTATATTATAAGTTCACTGTGTAGATCTACTCATGTGGAGTCCAACAAAATTGGATTTTCCATTTTATGATTTTTCTGTGATTTACTATGTTTTTTCAAAGATTCAGACGAAATAAATAAAAAGGAAAAAGACAAAACAACTGTTACTGTAGCAAACCGTTGTTACTGTAGCAAAACCACTGCCCAAAACCGCTCGAGGGGGTGATTTGGCCGGTTTTGCAAAGTTCAGGGGGTAAATTAGACCGTTTCATAGTTTGGGGGTAAAGTAGACACCCCCTAATAGTTGGGGGGGGTCAAGTAGACTTTTTCCAATGTGATAGGGTGTAAAGTTTTGGAGTGGGAACTAAACAAGGCCTTAAGGAGAAGAATTGTTTACCTGTCCGTAAGGAGTGGTAATGTTTGATCATTGAGGAGACCCCTCTTGAAATTCTTTTCATACTTTTCAAGACCCAGTTTGTGCAGCATTCTTCTTGTCCGGGAGTAGTATGTATCTTCACTTGGTGGCTTTGAGAATTTCTGCCCAATCTACGTCCAGTAGATCCAAATGGAGAATTAGTATACCACATAAGAGTACTAATTAGCAAATAGTCGGTTGTTCTTTGTGATAAGAACATTCAAGTAGTGATTCAAACAAAAATCAAAATACAGCAATACCAAAATATATGTTAGGTTTCAGAAACTAGTTCAAATAATTCTGCAATAAAACAAAACTCAGCAGAGAGGAGTACTTATTCAACTAAACCATAATTACTTGATCAGAATATCTATTTCACGAATTCCATCCACCACTATCAAGAATCCAACCAGTTTCTTCAAAAATAGCTCCTTTTCCTGACCAAGATTTATATTTCCAATTTGTTTTCTCAGAACTGAAGGCCTATAGGTAGCTTGTAAAAGAACAAATAAAATACAGTAATGTGCGAGCCCCTTGTGCAGATAAGTTTTTAGGTTCTAATTTCATGCAACAATGGTATGTTGCTAGGACAAACTATAAAGCACTGCAAGCAAGGAAAAACTTGAATTGGCTGATGTACCCCCAATTTAATAGAAAAAATATCATTGTCAAATGTCCAATACATACTTTCCACACATATGACAACAGTCCTGTCTCAACCTCAATCTCTCTTAAAGCAGAAATGGCAACAAACTAAGCAATACATTATACATAAAATCTATTGATATCAAGGAACTATAGCAGTAAAGTGACTCCATATTTCATTAATTGACAAAAACGGCAAGGTACTTACCATGAAAAAACCACCTTGAAATACTGCAAAAGCAACACCAGTTGTAATTGCATTTACCACTGGATTAGGAGTTCCCACTCCGCTCACTATGGAGAAAAGAGCACCAGAACCGAAAGCAGCTGCCATGCTATACAAACAAGACATTGTCAAACATAAAGTAACAATAACTAATCAATTAACTAGGATTTTTTAAGACAAGCATTAGCTATGATTAATGTATTGCATCAAGATATCAGTTTATGCACCTAATAGGCAAAAGAAATATAAGAATTACCAGCTTTGATTCAGATGTATGAAGATATTAAAATCCGTACATCTCAACATTAGTGAGATTAAATCAAACACATTGAGTACTTTAGTGAAATATGAACACTCCTTGAAGTGTACGCAAAGATAAAACGAAATTATGAACCCTCACCTGCCCTGGATGTCCTCTTGCCCTCGTATCCTTCTCATGACAGAAGATATGCCTGCGTTTGCGCCGGTCATGACTGCAAAGTTCCGGGCTTGCACTAAGGGTCCACCAGCTAAAGCCTACAAATCACCCTGTTAACCTCGATATGCAAAATAATTCAACGAAAATTATCACTATAAGGTGATCGTTACAAATAAGTGAGCATTTCCTCAAATTTGATTTGGGAGTAGTTATTGAACACAATGGATGATTCACACAATCTAATACTTTATGCAATTCATAATCAATTGTTAGTTTTATCTCAACCACATTGCAACATTCAACTACATCTAGTGTTGTCCCAGACTCACACCAGCTACACACTACCAATATCTCAAACATCGTAAATTGAAGACAGACTTCACCCTACTATAGTCATTGTAATCAATAATCACATTCATGCTAATATTACCATCCAACCGTGGAACAGGCAGGAGAAACTAATGGTAAATTGCTTCCTTCCGAGGAAAAACATTCTATATGGATTAGATTAGTACATCCGCGATTGCAATTTCGGGATAAATGGTCGAATTTTACATATAAAATACGTAAATCACCCAAGACAAGATTGATGGACAACCTGGGCCTGCTTGAACGACGCCATGGCCTCCGGGTTGGCGTTGGGCGGCGGCTGCGGCATGGGGAACGGCGACCCTCCGTCGGCTGTGAGCGAGCCCATGAGCCCACCCAGAGCCCCGCCCTGCACCGCCCCCACGGCCGTGGCCACCGCGGCCTCGATGTGGATGGGCTGCTTCGCCATCCACGCGCGGAACCCGGCCTCAATCGCCTTCACGCGCCCGCTCCATTCCTCCAGAGGGTTGCTACCGCCGCGCAATCCCCGAGCCATCGTCACCGACGGCGAGGTCTTCAACGCCACGGCCGAATCCTCCCCTCGCTTGCCGTCCGCCATCTCCTCGCGACCTCGCGTCTCTCACTCTCTCTCGGCGGCCACGCTTTCTTATCCCCTCGGAATCTTCGTTTAACCCCCTAGCAAATCACCTGCGGGCCTCCTCGTACCGCCGGCCCAACACTTCACTTCATTAGGCCCAACTAGACAAGCACCTGGGCGGCGCGTCTCGGCGTCGGCGGCGCTTTCCCATGGCTTGGCGATGGCTGCGCGCGGCGACGGGGAGGAGGGGCTGGTGGGACGCGGCGCCGTCGGGGACGCCGTTGTTTGCGGCGGAGCAGCGCGCGACGCTGGTGAACGTGAAGCTGAAGTGGGTCAAGGACCGGGCCCTCGACGCTGCGGTGTCGCGGGAGCGGCACCTCCGCACCGCCCACCACCTGCTCGACCTCGTGTTCTCCCGGCCCGGCCACCGCATCTCGCGGTCGGACCTCCTCGCCGAGAAGTCCGCTCAAAGGCTGTGTGGGTCGGCGTACTCTTTGCTCGAGTTCCTCAGCAGATACCATACCATGTTCGCGTTGTCCCGCGGCGGCGTGTCGCTGACGGACGTGGCGTTCGTCCTGCGGCAGCGGGAGGTAGATTGCCTCTTCGCCACCGAGGACGATCTCGTCGCCCGCCTCCGCCGTCTCCTCATGCTCACCCTCCCCCGCTCGCTCCCGCTCCACACTGTCGACCTCCTCCACTGGGACCTTGGCCTGCCCAGCGATTACCGGGCCTCCATCCTCCCCCGGTACCCCGACCACTTCGCCCTTGAGCAGCCCGAGGGCGACGAGCGCGTCTGGCTCCGCCTCCTCTCCTGGGACGATCTTCTCGCCGTCTCCGAGCTTGAGAAGAGCGCTGACGGGGGCGATACCACCTGCCTCCCCTTCCCGGTGAGCTTCACTAGGGGTTATGGTCTGAGAAGCAAGTGCATGACCTGGCTGCGGGAGTGGCAGGCGCTGCCATACACCAGCCCATACAACGACGCTTCAGGCCTCGACCGCCGCACAGACGTGTCGGAGAAGCGGAATGTGGGAGTGTTCCATGAGCTGCTGCACCTCACTGTGGCGAAGAGAACAGAGCGCCAGAATGTGAGCAATATGAGGAAGCTGCTTGGAATGCCACAGAAGTTCACCAAGGTGTTCGAACGCCACCCTGGCATTTTTTACCTGTCCAGGGTTTGTGGCACTCAGACGGTTGTTCTTAGGGAAGCTTACGGCAGTGGAAGCCAGCTGCTTGAGAAGCATGCACATCCGCTTGTTGCTATCAGGGAAGAGTACTCCACCTTGTTGAGGGCAGCATTGCCACCAAGGACGGGGGTAAGAGCAAGACATGGTTCTTTCAGCAGGCAGGATGAGGGATGTGTGGTGGGAGGAGATGAATTCGAACTCTCCAAGTGAATGCACTGTAATTTGTGTCTATCATGTGTACACTAATGGATAGATCATGGATGTTGGATCCAAGAGGACAATCACTAAAACTCGTTGAACAGGTGCTCTCGAATGATTCAGCAGGTATATGCAGTGATTGCTTCATTTGGACTTACATCATCATTCTGTTTGCAATTGTCCACCTTTATGCAGTGTTTATCCTTAGAATGCTAACAAATTTACCATTTCTGGCTTGTGCAGTTTGTGACCGAGCTTATGTTGTAAAATTGTAATCTATGTTGTTATGGACCAAGAAAAATAGACCTGGAGTTCATTGGATTTAGCATTAATTCATTCAATTGACAGCATCTATTCTTCACGCGCCACAAGTTAGACTACTCATTTTGTTCTTTCTGTTCCAGTGTTACCTATCGTGTCTAACTTATATGTAGGCATAAGTAGTGTGCCTAAATAACATTTCAACTAGCTGAACTTCCTTGATAATTTCTTCACTTTCCTTTCAATATTTTATTGCTCATTCTTAAGAGGACGTATATCACATTGTGCTTCTGATTGTTTGGCTTGTGTTATACTCATTTTGTTGTTTAGGGGGGTTATACCAATTTTATGATTCTCTGTAGTCAAGGGTAATTTAGTTGAATGCCAGCATAATGGCTAAAGGTAGTGCTTTAATATGAAATGCTACTCCAGTGGGTTCCTTTTTCCTATTTGAGTAATTAGTTTTGCCCAAAGTCAGGCCAAAATTAGTAACAACAAAAACATTTGGCCACCAGATTGTTGTCAAATCTTTTGCCTGCAAAATTTTGGTAATGCCTACTAGAAAGACTGTCAAATCCTACTGTGGGTGATAAAATGGTTCTGCCAAACTTTGATAGGACAAGAACAATCATCACACTATGAGTTTGCAAATACTTTTTTTCATTTATTTTTGTGTACTAATCTTGGAAAGGCTTTTTAGCTAGGAACACCATGAATTCACCCCATGAGTTATATTGAAATTTTTAGGGTTTCAAGCTATCTGTATTTTTTTTGAAGAAAACTGTGGAGCTTGCTCCCCAGTGAAATATATTAAAACGAAGACAGAAAGTTACAACTGTGTTAGCTAGCTGCTAACAGAAACAGAGAAGGCTAAACTCACCTAGGACTCACCTAGAAGAGGACAGACAGAGACACAGAGAAGGAGCCACATGGGCAAGTGGAAAAGAAAATTACAACATATTTTTTAGGGTTTCAAGTTATCTGTATATTGACTCCCATTGCTTGTTTTGTCAAATTCTTAAACTATTTGCATGATAAAATTGCAGCTATGAGCTCACTCATGTGTTGATTCATCTTTGAGATTATGGATTGATTGTGAGTAACTGAGCAATCCTAATTGCCTGTAGTTTCATCACTGATGATGAAAATTCTAGAAACATAAAGATGAGGAAATTATCATTTTTTCAATTAAAAGGAAAAAGGAACATTCTCCGTTGGAGCATTCTTCCAGCAAATATACATGTTTTCAGCTTTCTATGAATCTAATCTGACCTTCAGTCAGATGCTTCAGATAGGGATATGGTAGCAATTGGCCCAAAACGCTTTAAACCTACAGTTATTGTTAAATTGAAAGAACTTATTAAACCTTATATAGTTATATCCCAGATATTAGATGGGGACATCAAGTTCACCCAAAATAAATGTTCCTTCCCTCTGCAGACTGCAGAGTTAAAAAACAATCCCAGGGCCATGTGACACTCCTAGTAAAAGTCTCATGCAGTGAGGAGGTTTTACTATTCTCAGCTATTACACAATGATCATCTCTTATGATTACTTTCAAAGACCAGTTGATGACTGTTTGGATAATGATTGATGGTTGTATTATTTGGTCCATCCTCATGAATGCATTATCATCAACCAATCAGCCACTTTCAAAAACCTGTAGTTGAGAGCTATAAGGCTTTGGTTGCATCAATGCAAGCACTATTTACTGGGCGCCTCCTATCGGCTACTTCCAATCTCACTATTTCCTCAGATGTTCTGTAAATGACTCGGTGCCATATGTCTTTGAACTATCTCTGAAGGATAAGATTTTTTTTCTGAGTGGTTCCTATTGATAAGTGACCTCAATGTTTGCACTTGCTGAGTGTCTAAGAACTGACAAATTGTACAGAAGTTTCAGTAGGCATGGAGTTTTGTGGCAACCTTTGTTTATGGAAGTTTTCATATTGGTGACCTGGCATCATTCGATATCCAGCTCCACAGAAATCAGATTTGAGGCTTGGAAAAAGGATTTCACTGACACATTCGATATCCAGCTCCACAGAATCAAATAAGAAGCAAGGCCTCCAAAGAATCAAATAAGAAGCAAGGCCTCTTGCTAGCTTGTCTAGTTTCGCTCCCCTATGTCAATGGGCTCTCAGCTTTCACTCTTAGTTTTCACCCTTCCTTTTTTTTCTTTGAGGAAAATTTTGCCCTTCCTTTGTATATATAATATGTTTTGGTCTTTAATATTTTATATATATTATAGAACAATGGGGGGGGGGGGGCTTCCATACAATTGTATTTGCCTCATAATTTGACAACCAGACACTTGAATGGTTTTTTATTGTGAGAGCTTATGTAACATAAGAATCAGAAGACATTTCCTTCCAGAGAAGTGTCCTCATTGTGATCAAGCTGAGGAATCCATAAACCATCTTCTCCTTTCTTGCGTCTTTGCCTGAAATTTTTTGTTCAGGGTATTCCAAAGAGTAGGCCTACAAATCCTTGCACCTCAGATTGGAGAAGAGTTCTTTGATGATTGGTGGGAGAAGATTATTCTTGCTGCTGGAGGACAACTGCAGAAAGGCCTCAACTCCTTTCTGATCTTGGGGCTTGGACCATCTGGAATCACCGCAATAGATGTGTTTTGGATGGTGTACCTCTTTTTTGGCTATAGCCTTATTTCTTGCTAGCGAGGAAATTCAGTTGTGGGGTTTCGCTAGGGCTAAAGGTATTTTCTACCTTTTCACCTAGTTGTCTCAGAAGTGTGTGTGTTCTTTAGGCTGTGGTTGTATCCTTTTCTTTTCTTTGTGCAAAGGTGATTTGTAGTTTCCTTTTGGGTGTGTGTGGTGTTTTGTAAGGTTCCCCTTTTTTTAATACAATGGTACGCAGTTCTCCCGAGAAAAAAAAGTACTCCAATTCTATAGAATAAAATTGTAAATTTTTAGTTCTATAAGTGACACCCAGCAGGTAAGAATGGAAAAAGATTGTTCATATCTGAGTAGTGAGGACACAGTTAATTTATGCGCATCAATCAGGGTCTTGATTATCAAGTTTAATTGAACGCTATGGTGGTTTACATGATTAATACATGTTGTGGAATTTGGATCCTTGGTCCATGTTCCAGCATGATTAATAAAGCCAAATATATTTTCTGTCTCATTTCTTGTTTTCATCTTTCCTTGTCATATGGACGCAGCCAGCGTAGTCTCCAAGGGGGCACCAACTGTAGTTAATGACAATTAGTAGTCTAGGGGAAAGGATAGAATTAATGAGAGATGTGGCCAAAAGGGCCAGAGCGGCATCCAAGGAGGTACCAGCTATAGTCAGCAGCAATTAAGGTTTATGGGGAAGGGATTAGAGTAATAAGAGTGATTAGTGGGGAGAAGAGAAACGAGGAGAGCAGAGCTGGGCGCATGTGGCTAGGCTGCTCTATATATAGACTGTGTAATCAGCTTATGAGGAGGCAATGAAGAAACAAGTTATCTCCTAATCTACCTCTGCTACTCTTAATCTCATCCCCTGCTGCTCGGTAGCCAGGCAAAAACCTTGGCACCTTTACCCGGTTCTAGCTACGAATTGAGAAGCCAAGGGCCTCCTACCTTGGGCACCAATGCCCTTAACAACCTGGTATCAGCTAGCCGGCGATCTTCTTCCACCTCCGCACCGCACTCCAACCATGAGCAGAGCTATATAGTAAACTGTGGGTGCGCCCGCACCCACCAAAATTTGAAAAAAACAATGATAGTGTCCAAATTTTCACCATATTCGCACCCTCACGATAAAAAATCTACGCACTCACAGGGCAAGCACACCCCTCTCAAATTTGCTCTAGCTCGGCCACTGACTCCAACCCTGTAGCCACCGCGCCTTCAGCTCCTGCTTTGCCCACCAACTCAGTCGCATCCACATCTTCACCCATGGCCGATCCATCGACCGCCGACCTGGCCAAGATGATCCAGGCCCTCACCACCGCCATGAACGCCTCCATCAGCAACCTTCAAGAGCAGGTCACTGCTCTGCAGCAGGCTCTGGCTCAGGGTCACGGGCTCGGGCCACGGTGACCACCGCGGTGACCGCCCACCCTGGTTCCAGAAGCTGGACTTCCCCAAGTTTGACGGGAAATCCGATCCGCTGGCCTTCATCAACCGGTGTGAATCCTACTTCCAGCAGCAGCGGATCACGGTAGAAGAGCAAGTGTGGATGGCGTCGTACAACTTGGAAGGAGGCGCCCATATGTGGTTCCTCCAGGTGCGGCAAGACGAAGGAACGCCATCGTGGCGCCGCTTCACCGAGCTCCTCAACATCCGCTTCGGGCCGCCGATACGCTCCAACCCTTTGGGCGAGCTGATGGTGTGCAAGAGGACGAGCTCCGTCGTGGAGACCAAGATCGCTTCGAGGCGCTGCTGCCTTGCGTCGGCACGCTGACTGACTGAAGCGCAGCGCGTCCTGACGTTCACTGCGGGTCTTCAGCCTCCGCTCAGCTATGACGTGGAGATCCATAACCCGCAGTCCCTCGTCATCGCCATGAGCTTGGCTCGCAAGCTGGAACTCCACGAGCAGTGCGCCGCGGTCACGCCGCCTCCCGCACCACCAAGCGACCAGCAGTAGGACCTCCTTCCGGCACCTCCACCACGTCTCGCTCTTCCTGCTCCGCCACCTACAGCGACTGCCGCAGCTGCCACCGTCACGGTGGAGGGCCGCCCCATCAAGCGCCTGTCGATGTCCGAGATGGAAGAACGCCGTCGGCTCGGCCTTTGCTTCAATTGCAACGAAAAGTTCGGGTGTGGTCACAACCAAGTGTGCCAGCGCCTGTTCTTGTTGGACCTGGCAGCGGCGGATGATGACAATGACGCCGCCTCCGACGACCCCGCCAATCCAACACTGCCAATGTTGCTCCACGCGATCACTGGCATCCACACCGGCAACACCATGCAAGTGCGCCTTCAGCTGGGCGACGTGAATGTCCACGCCCTTATCGACTCGGGTTCGACGCACAACCTCGTTGACGAGAAGGTTGCCAGCCGCACCGGACTACCTATGGTTGGCTGCAGCTCGACGACCGTCACGATGGCTAGTGGCGAGCGCGTGCCGTGCACAGGCGTGTATAGGCGGGCGCCGTTCTCCATCAACAACGATCAATTCTCAGCCGACTTCTTCGCGCTCCCCTTGCCGGGGTACGATGTGGTGCTGGGTACCCAATGGCTGGCCACACTCGGCCCAATCCTGTGGGACTTTGCGGCCTTCACCATGTCCTTTTGGCACAAGGACCATCCGGTCTGCTGGCTCGTGAAGAAGTCCGCCAGAACCCCTTCAACTGCATCAGCCACCTGGGAGGACATCGACCGCTCTCCAACCTTCTAGCTCGAGGACGAGCTGCTCGTCAAGGGAGGGGGAGATGTCATGTGAATGCAGCCAGGGTAGTCTCTAAGGGACACCAGCTGTAGTTAATGGCAATTGGTAGTCTAGGGGAAAGGATAGAATTAATGAGAGATGTGGCCAGAAGGGCCAGAGCGGCATCCAAGGAGGTACCAGCTGTAGTCAGCAGCAATTAAGGTTTATGGGGAAGGGATTAGAGTAATGAGAGTGATTAGTGGGGAGAGAAACGAGGAGAGCAGAGCTGGGCGCATGTGGCTGGGCTGCTCTATATATAGACTATGTAATCAAATTATGAGGACGCAATGAAAAAATAAGTTATTATGAGGACGCAATGAAAAAATAAGTTATCTCCTAATCTACCTCTGCTACTCTTAGTCTCATCCCCTGTTGCTTGGTAGTCAGACAAAAACCCTGACACCTTTACTCGGTTCTAGCTACGAGTTGAGAAGCCAAGGGCCTTCTACCTTGGGCACCAACGCCCTTGACAGATAATGCTGCAGAAACATGGTGACCCTATGTGAGATCCTTATAGTAAGGCTGATTCTAAATGAACTTAGATGTCAGCAACTCTCAGATCCAAGTACAGGAATGTTCAACCATGTCAAGAAGTCATTTTCATTGCTTTAGTCTCTCACCAGTAGTGCTGCATTTGGTATAAACGGTAACAGATATAATTCACTACTTCTTTGTCCAGTTTTGCAGATTAGTTTATTTGCGGGTTTCGTTTCAAGATCAGTGTTTCTCAAGCTTCTATTGGTCTGATAATTGTATTATGAGCATGCAACATTTTGAAGGCGGCATTCATTTTCACCCACAATCAACAATTATTTTGGACTGCTTGCAAGATGATAAATCATCAAATAATTGAGATAATACTGGCAGTAACAGGTGAAAGGTACAGCTAATGCTTCATTTACTGAGGGGGTGTTTAGTTCCCGGGTGTAAAGTTTTTAGGTGTCAGGTCGGATGTTTTATGGAATGTCGGAAGATATTTTCGAATACCAGCAAAAAAAAACTAAGTACGGAACTCGTCTATAAACTGCGAGACGAATTTATTAAGCCTAATTAATCCGTCATTAGAGCATGTGTTACCGTAGCAGTTTAGTGTCTAATCACGGCCTAATTAGGCTCATTAGATTCGTCTCGCAATTTACAAATAAACCGTGTAATTAGTTTTTTTTATTTCGTCTATATTTAATCCTCTATATAAGTGTCGCAACCATTCGATACAACACTTTTGGAATTTTGAATTCGACACTTTTGGAATTTTGAATTTTGGATCTAAACACTGGCCGACTCATCGGCTAGAAGGGTGACTGACTGTACCCTTGGTTTTAACTGCAGCTGGGCTGCTGAGCCTGGGATTGCAGCCACAGGGATCAATGCCATCAGGTAAGAGGAGTCTACCTGCCTACAGCTGCATCACGATGGTCTACTGCCTACAGCTGCAGCAGGAGTAGTGCATTGGCATTGCAATGGAGGCTGTGCTGGAGGAGGGGCCATTCCATGGTCAATTCACTCGCGGCCTCGTTTAGTTCAGAGAATTGGAGAGAAAAACACTGTATCAGAATTCCTGTAGCATTTCATTTGTATTTGGTAAAAATTATTCAAATTTTGACTAACTAGGCTTAAAATGTTCGTCTCGCAAAGTACAACAAAACTGTGCAATTAGTTTTTGATTTCATCAACATTTAGTACTTCATGCATTTGCCGACATCTTGATGTGACGGGGAATCTTCTTTTTACATAGTGGAATTTGGAGAAGAATTAGGGAACTAAACAAGGGGCGCGATTAAATATGGTCGCTGCATGTGAGACTGCATCGAATTCAGATGAGCTCACTGTCCGGGGAATCCTAAAGCAGTCATCTGGATCCATTGAGATTCCGAGAATCTGATAAAAAAAAATCTGGGAACCATCCAAACAGGGGAGATAAAAGCAAGGATAGTAAAAAATCCAAAGATGAGAATCCGAGAATCCGTTCCAACCCAGATAACACAGGATACTTCACCCTACACAATGTGAGAAGACTATTGTCCTCATCTTTTCCTTCTCCCTATGGCCATTCTCATCGCGCGTCGTCCATCCGAGAGCCTGGCCGGATTGGCGGCGACGACACCTCTGTCCTCGACGCCGCAGGACCGCCGGGATGTGGATGTTGCCCGTGCAGATACCCACCAGGTTCGCCTCCCTCACCCTCGCAAGTCGCAGCCTTTACTTCCCCACACGAGCCGTGCCTGGTCGTGGCAGTCTGGCCGGCAGCGGTCAAGCAAGGCGTTCCTCCCTGGGACCGGTGGGCGGCAGTACGAGCGCCTTCCCCCGCGAGGCACGCCGCTACGTCCTGATTTCTACGGAGTAGAATCCAGGGTGGATCCAGACGGCCCCTAATGGTGAATATTAAGATGATGGCCGCTCGTGGCATCCATGTTCTCCCGATGCCTTGAGTAGCGTTGATCTGCTTGGTTAACTGACCTGTAATGTCCTGGTGGATGACACAGGTGAGCTTGATCTGGTCGTAGTCTCTCCTGTCGGCCTCTGACGAGTCACGAGGCATTCCCTGGCCGTCCACTCGAGGCGTTTGCTGGCCTGTGGTGTCGACAACGGGTACCGCGACGGATGATGCTCTCATGTGGGACAAACGGAACCAGGTGCGTACGTACAGAACACTGTCCCGGCCTTCTCTTTTCTGCTTCGCTCGAGGTCGAGGAGGATGGGATGAAACAACCGTCCATGTCCTTTTGTCCTTGTACGTAATTTCTGTCGTATCGCACGTTCCTAGTACGTTCTCAGCACCAACGAGACGGGACAAAACTCGGTGTAGGGGCAAGTGGACATGGACAGGGGGGTACGTACGTGGGCGTGCCAATTGTTGGGGGCGCGGCCATTTGCCGTCCCCTGTCCCCACGCCCAGTCGCCCACGGGCACTAGCGACGAGACATGCTGCGTGCAGCTTATTCTAAGCAAACAAACGGTCGTGAGGAGGACAAGCGCATGGGACGGATGCCGTGGGCAAAACAACGGAACGTGTGGGTGGTCGAGTGGAGCGAGCAAAGCACAAAGGCATGGAACGCCTGGACTGCAGCCTCAATGGACATGGACGAGCTCGCTTTCATCCATTTCCATGAACTCTCACGGTCACAGCCGGCCCGGGCGGCTCCCTTTTCCAACCGCATCAAAAACGCCGCCGCCTCGTCCTGCTGCTGTCGACTTGTCCGCCGAGACGGGAATCTTGCTTGCCAGGAGTCCAGGACTCGACTCGCGCGTTCGGGCTCGCCGTATCAGCCTGCTGCGGTGCTGCTAAAAAGGCTTTTTGGCTGCTCCTGCTCGTTGCTTCGACGGATCCATCCAGGCCCTCTCCCCTCCACCTGGAACCAAATCGTAGACCCGTGTAGTACGGGGTATGTATAGGAATGAAAAGAGAACGGTCAGAAATGTTTTTGTTTAAAGTTTTTCTAGGAAAACAAAATTAAAAATGATAGGCCCTGTTCGCTTATCTTATAATCCGTACTTTTCAGCTTGTTTTTTCTGTCGGAACAGTGTTTTTCTCTCACAACAAATCAGCGAACGGTACTTTCATCCATGGCTTTTCAGCGAAGCGAATGGGCTTATTATCATAAATGAATATGTCACCGTTGTTCTTACATTGTAGATGGTGCTACCCCTCCATTCAAATTATAAGTCATTCCAACATTTTTAGAGTTGGGGAGCCAAAGCATCTTAAATTTGACCATAACTGCTGGTATGTACAGATTTATCGGTTGCTATTACCGGTACAGTTGCAAAAATGGAGTCAGGTGGGAGACATCAAAGTATTAGTAGGCAGCAACGGTGCCAAATTACTTCAGGGCCCAAATAATTTGGAGCATTCCTTCCGAATTAGGGCACTAGTGGGCAAAGAAAAAAAATGGAAACGCCACATTCATATGACTAAAGCCGCATAAAATTAGGAGTACAACAAATCTGTCGCTTGCTACTTGAAAATTAAAGAGCACCACTGTCTGCGGTTCTTCTTATTCTACTATAAATATAGTACAATAAATTGTTCACCCCAATGGATCGTTCTACAATCTGCATCCATTTTACGAGTCGGGGGTTACTCCATTTTCCAACATCAACCAGAAAACATCAAATGAGAAGTAAAATCAGCATCCATATGTCCTACTACTTTCCTTTTCCAGCATAACACTAAGTGTTTATTGATTATTTTGAATGAAACTACAGAAACTTCTTAAAGCTGTCCTTGTGGTCACTCTGACTCAGACAAGATACAGAGTTGCCCCTTCTAATTGCCCTCTAGAAATGCTCTCGTAAACCCCATTTAGCCTAATAGAACAAGGCTTTTACTGGTTGACACATGTTAATACCAGCTTAATGACTACTACTACTCCAAGTCCAAGGACAGCTTAGTTGAAGCTGAACTACTAGAGTAAGTAAACTGTCTGTATCATGACTCCCAAATGGGTTTCTCCAGTGCAATGGTGTCAAGAGATGACTGATGGTAAGAGTAGATATGTTCCTGCGACTTCTGCTGCTCATCAGAATAGCTCAATGCTGTCACATCTGCATTGTAAGTCTCAGAACTCATTTCCAAATTCCCACTGCCTCCTAGTCCTAGAAAGTCCTGGGTTAGTCCAGCATCTCCTACCCCTGAAATATTTTCCTGCCTGTTGTGTTGCATTTGGCTTCCAGAAAATATGCCAGAGCTCTCCTTTTCTGCTCTCATGCCAAATGGATTATTCATTAGTCCAATTAAAGGCACTGTGGTAGGCCTGTAACTATTCACCCATGGTGTGTTCATCAGAATGTTACCGCGACCACTCATGTAAGAGCCCTCATCTTCAGCTGCCTTGATGCCAATACTGTTAGTTGCTGAATTCCCGAGGGAGTCTCCCTGGCTTCCAGAAGATATGTCCATGTGATCTCTAGGACTAGGAGTTGTCACGTTACTTGGGAAACTTTTTAGGAGCAATGGTGATATAGGATCCTGGCTGGTCTTCGAACCCATCACTGCAGCTTTCTGAAGCAGTGCGGTAGCAGACATGTATGGAGAATTCATGGACATATAAGGGTAACTTGACGCACTTCCATCAAGTGGAAAGCCTGAATCCTTGGGTGATATCTGGTTGGAGAACAATGTTGTGTTTCTTGTAATCAGAGCATTAGACAAGTTTGCCATCACATCAGTTGGTGAAGTGGGGAAGGCAGTTACTCCATGTGAAAAGATATCATGCTGGTGACCATGCAGATTTCCCACCATTGTTGCAAGGCTATGGTTAGCCTTGGAGTTGTCTTCAGCAAGTGCATCACAGAAGGCTCGATGTGTGATGAAGCTGTCCTTTCTGCAAATATATACAATTGAATTTGAAGGTAAATTTTTCAAAGTTGACGTGGGAGATATAAATACTAATATATAATATTCCCAGCAATGCTCAAGGATGTCAAGGAATTCAACATTGCATTGCTTCAGTTGCTGATACAGTTTGACGTCTACGGGAATTGGTAAACTTATTTGTTTCAACATACTGGATTACTGTGAACAATGAACATAGACGTACCTTGAAAATATTGTTCCACAGTCACATCGATACTCCTTTGTGCCACATATCTTTGTGTGCGCCTTCCAGTCCGACTGGACAGCATACTTCTTTGAACACCTGTCACACTTCCACTTCTTCTCCCCATGTTTCCTGGAGTAGTGCTTCTTTATGCCTGTGAGATCGCCCAATGCTCGGCTTCCATCATGATGAGGGCAGGTGACCTCAGGGCAGACATACACCTTCTTCTTAGCTTCAGTGCTGCTTCTCTGCTTCAGCTTCCATGGTAGGTTATGGCCCCTCCTATGGAGCTGGAGGTTCTGGTCTCTCTGGAAGCCCTTGTGACAGACCTCACATATGTATCTGTTTGTTGCCAGGAGTGTCTTGGGTGACAAAGCCACTACTTCCACATCAGCATCTGCCAAAGGGATATCATGAACCAATGTTAGGTTTTCACATGCGTGTTGAAGTGCACACATTCTTGTTATCTTTTTGTCACTCCATTTGTAATCAGGTCGTATGTTGAACTGTTGATACCTATGTCCTGTATAAGGTTGAGAACAGACGAAAATTATCCAAACCCGACCCGCCCGTTTTTCTACATTTGACCCGCCTATTTCCGTATTTTTCGGAAAAATTCAGAAGCGTTATGGGATTTGGCCAGAAATATCCCGTATTTGTTCCATATTTCTGAAATCCGGGGTGATCCCAAGCGACAACTCCCCTAAGGGCATCTGCAGTGTATAGAAGGCCAACCTCTGCAGGCTGCAGCCCAATAATACAAACCTCGTCCCCGTCCGGGCTAGCCTGCTGGCTGCTACCTTGCCGTTGCTATGTTCAAGCTGTAGAGGCATACTGGTGATGTGTGCATGCGGGTGTACGCCCTTCTCCATGCACTCCTGAAGTGCTACCTGCCTTTTGCTTCCTTGTGAGCATTAGCAACTCATACAGGCACACGTAAGTGCGTGCATGCATTTGAGCACAGCACACTTGCACTTGCACAAGAGCACGATTGATGAATGATGAATAAGAATGATGATTTTATATTTGCGTGGGTGTTGCTGCAAGCTGATTTTAGAATGTGATATACTCAATAAATAATCATGATTCCGGCTTAAGTGTCCCATTTCCGTCCGTTTCTGTTGCATTTCCATTTGTATTTGTTTGTTTCTATATAACTGTATATTCCGATTCCGTACCCGTTCCCGACTATTCCAATCCCGGTCCCGTTTCCGGTGACAAAATATAGAAACGGAAATGGAAAGAGGGTTTTTCCGTCCGTTTTCATCCCTAGTCATGTAGAACAATCTGGTTATCTTTGCTACTTAGGTTGTCCATGAATCAGTGCTGTAAAGTGCAACGTTCGATTTATTATAATGATTATCTATCTATTCAGAATCTTTTTAGTTCCATCCATGTATCTCGAATCTTGGTGGGAATGAGTCTGAACAAAGTAAAAATATGCATTGTGGAGGTAGGCATATATCTGATACTAGTGGTCAAACAAAAAAATTGCCATGATGAAAACTATAATATAAGGTAATTAGGTAAGCACAAGATATCATGAGCTCTTGAGTAAAAAACCAGAACAACACTGCACAAGAACACTTCTCTTGTATACCTGGATTCTCATGCGCACAAGGGTAGGTCAATATATAGAGTCTCCAATGAGATTCAGAAATTTGTATTACCGTCGCTTCATCTTTCTTTATTGGGTTTCTCATAAGTTTGTAACTAAGAACAAAGACCATTAATTGTTTTAAACATTGAGTTGAGTTGATTACATTGCACTTGCACGTGTGTTCTGCCATCTTGATTGGGAAAAAAAATCCGGCATGGACTTATTGTTTATGGAAACCAAGTGTGTGCTAGTTGAAAATTAAGTTGAAGCATCATACCTAGAATTCCTGGATGGCCTCGTCTCTTTTTCACTACAGGCATGGCTGTGTCAGCTTTGCTTGACCCAGCAGGGCAAGCTTCTAGCTTTGCCTGCTGCTGGAAGTTGTTGAGGGATTCTTCTTCCGACGTGTGTGACATTACTTGGAGGTTCAGATACTGGTTGCAGAGGGTGCCAGCAGGGGGGTGGTGATTTATGCACAACGGAACGAAGGGGCTGCCATTAGAGAATAGGAAAATGGTTGATGAACTTTCAGTCAGCATCACGACTGCAATGATGCTGGCGCTATATATTGTTTAATAACCCATGGAATGCGACTCTGATTGTCTCGTCAGCACGAATGTTCCATTTATTATTTCTAAGGATTTGTCAATATCCTCAACCTGACGTTTGCTAAGCAAAGCTCCACAGGAAAAGAAGAGAACTAGTCTGAATTGAGCTGTTGTATACTCATTCCGTCGCACTCCCGTTACTGTTATGTTATGCCTGCCTGCCTGGTGTGCCACTCTTACTATTTTGATAGAAAGATTTACAACACTGTGAACTGCAGACGGTAATTTCTGCTGCTGCTGATCTTTTACAGAGTGTAGAAATCTGTACGCGCGCTTTGCAATCATCGACAGGAGAAGCTGTAATGCATGTCATGTTTCACCCTGGGGATTAAACTAGCCTGTCAGCGTCAAGACGGATCGTCTGGGTGGTAAATTGATGTCGCAATCAGACGGGGGAATAAAATGGAGGAGATCTGTGTGAAGAGCAGGCAGGAGACGGTTTTGTCGGTACAAGGGGGATGCAATGCATGCCAACGGTGAGATCCGGCCGGGAGAAGAAACAAATCGTAGGCCGCAGTTTTTGTATCCGGCCTAGCCGTGGTAATGGCATCAACGATCAAGCTCCTCTCCTCTCTTCGGTGCAGCTGTGAGATCTTCCCTTGCTGTTTTAGTATTTGGAGTTTCCTGCTGCATGGAGCTGGCCTGGAGGTTTGAAGAGTTCTACAATGCACAAGCTGTGTTACCACAAGAGGCTAGAGTGTATGTCAAATGGACCGTTCGGCGGTCTGGCATCTGGCCATATGTCACGGTGAATAGCGTCATCCTTCCTTCAAGTCCTAGACATGACCTTTGTTTGATCAATCTGCTGTATGTTTGGTGATATTAATTGTTAGGATTTGGCCTTATGATCTCTCGATCTGTTAACTTGGCCTAGCTTTCAGATGTTAAGTTGTCAGTAGGGTTTTATCCAGTGAGTTGTTATTGCCAAATTAAAACCCCAAAAGTATAGATGGTGCTTGTGTGCTCATCACTGTGCCATTAGCCCATTGCTTGATAGTCCGACATCCGTTGGAATTGGAATTGTGCATATATAACAAATCATCAGGAAGTGTGCTGGATCTGGCCATCAGTTACTCCGGAGCAAGCTGTGCGTGCCTGCGTTTCTTCCTCCGACAGAGGAGCCCCAAGCAGCACTGTTTAGTGATAGGGAAGGGAGGACCTGGTTCATCTCCCGTTCACTGACACCGAATACTAGAGTACAAACAAAGCGCCAAAACCCTTATCGGGACTGGCCTATGCTTAAGGATGAAAACGAACAGAAAATACCTCTACCATTTCTGTTATCATATTTTTTTTGACGGAAACGGGAGCAGGAACTGGACAACCAGAAGCGAAAACAGTAGCGGGATAAGCGATAATATGAAAATAGATAAATATATGATTGGAAAATCTACGGAAATGGATGGTAGTCAGGAACTTAAGCCGGGATTACATATCACGTATGATAACCAAGATACAAAAGTAAAAGGAGTAAGTACACAAATAATAAATCTCACATGATTAGTAAAGGTGAATAAGCTAACAGCCTGTTCGCTTGAGCTTTTAGCTGCTTATTTTCAGCCAGCCAGCAATGTTTTTCTCTCACATATATCAGCCAATAATACTTTTAGCCGTTTATTTTCAGCCCAAACGAACAAGCTTCTCAAGATCTCCAGGAAGCTTAACACACTTCAGCGCATACCCTTGCTTCCCAGGCTTTCAAAGATTTTAGTAGTATATTGCCATCACTTCGAACATTAGGTGTTGGAATCAAGATCATGAACTTTCTTGTCCAATTAGGGAAGCGCTAAATGTTGTACTTGATGGAAACTGTACTGTAATTGCAGCGACTTGTCGTTAATGAAATTGTTCCTTATCCCCCCCCCCCCCCCCCCCCAAAAAAAAAAATCGCCTGTGCTACACTGCATGCGCACATGCTGCCACACCCAGAGCCAAGAAACAGCAAGACGCAAGGGCTAAACCAAGGCAAATAGGCAACAGGAACAAGCTTCAAGCTAGTTGTCAGGTATTTAGGCGAACGGTACTAGCTGACTAGCAAGCAAGTAGCGAACGGGACACCATGTATTCTGTTGGCCGAGAGGGAGGCAAGGAACAGACAACAGGCTAGCCATGGATTCTGTAGCCGGGCATGGAGCGGGATCGAACAGGCCGGAAGGCGGCGATTGAGAGAGCTCGGCGACGCAGGATCCAGCCGAGGATTTGGGAGGCAGCCAACGCCAACTGAGAGGAACCAGGGAGGCCAGCTGATAAGGGCAAAGTACTGGGCTTATCCCTGTTAGGAACAAAACTGGATGAATGTTGGATTATCCGGGTAAAATATGGTATACCGCAAATACTGACGGATAAATACTCAACTGTTTTGGGTCCCAGTCACGGTGCATTCCATCCGGTTCCTGTTCTGGTTCCGTATTTTCTTAAAAAAATGAAAACGATTAGAATAAAAAGGGTATAAGGTTGCAGACGAAACGAGATTCATCACGTTCGTTTTCAACCTTACCAATGCTAGCATCCTGCTGCTGGTTCAGCAGCTTGTGGATTTCAGCTGGGGCCTGCATTTTTCTAAATGTTAACAGACAAGAGAAAGGACAATAGCAGAGGCATGTTTACACTTTACAGTTCCAGCAAAACAACAACCGAAAAGAACGGCATGACAGACTAACGCCTCTCTGTGCCCTGTACGTACCCGCTTACGCAATCCGTCCTAAAATGAGTATAATTTGCGTCGGTCAAACTTTATTAACAAGTTTGACTAAAGTTTGATTAGATTTATAGAAATACTAGCAATATTTCTATTTTCAAATAAATTTATTATAAAAATAAATTCAGCAATCTATCTAATGATATTAATTGAAAACTATAAATATTAATATTTCTTGTACTCCCTCTGTCCCGTAATAATTACACATTTATAATTCAAAAAATGTCCCAAAATGAACAGACACAATGCATCTGAAACATAGGAGTGCACTGGTAGAGCATCTCCAAGAGTTTGCCAAATCAACTTGGCATCCATCTATTTTTGGCAAAACAGGAAAAATTGTGCTCCAACAGTTTGGCATCCAACTTGGCAAATTTTAGCAACTTGGCAAATCTCCCCCCTCCACGCGCATATTTGTGCGCTGAGCGCGAGCGCGCATCCGGCTTCGCGTGCGGGGCTCTTCGTTTCTTAGCAGGGCTCTTCGTTCGCTTAGCGGGGCTCTTCGTTTCTTAGCGGGGCTCTTCGTTCGTTTAGCGGACCTCTTCTTATTTTACAAGTCCAAATGGCAAACTCTTGGAGAGAGTCTATTTTTTCACTTACCATATATTTTAGCAAGTTGTCAAATCACAATATTTACCAAGTGAATTTTGACAAACTCGAAGATGCACCTATGCTAGCGCAGAAATAATTGCACTTCGACGAAGGAAACAAAAAAATCGATTAAAAAAGGAAAACGCAGGGAGTACAACGTCCTCTCGTCCACAAATTCAGTCAATCCCATGTATTGCTACTGTTACTTTTTTATTTGTTGATATGTTGTTGAAATTGTGGCCACACATTTCTAATCTTGCCCTTTTGTTGGCTTCACTCAGGGTACTCCCAACCAAAAAAAAACTAGATGGTTTATATCTTCATCAGTTAGGGGTGTCAACTAAGAAAAAAAAAAGATAACGTGGCACTGCAATTAAAGAAGAGATATAAGGAAATGGTTTTTTAGAGCAAGGCTAATAATTACAGCCGGTTGCCAGTCGTAAGATTCTTTGCAAAGTTTTTCACTATTATTATATGGTCAACTTGTTTCTTTCACAAAGTTTCTTGGTTTCTGTGCTTAAGCTGGTTGTAAGCTAACAGCCCGCTTCTCCTCTTTGTCCTCTCCTCTCTCCTCCACCTCAATATTTAAGTAGCTTACAACTTGTTATTATACTTGGGCCTTGTTTAGATTGAGGCGAAAAGTTGAAAATTTTTCACTCTCTCCATCACATCAATCTTTGCACGCATACATGGAGCAGTAAATATAGATAAAAAATAACTAATTGCACAGTTTGGTTATAAATCACGAGACAAATCTTTTAAGCCTAGTTAATTCATAATTGAACACTAATTGTCAAATACAAACGAAAGTGTTACAATTAGAAAAATTCTAACTTTTCGCGATCTAAATGAGGCCTTGCTCTTAGAGAAGAAGCCATGTTGACGCGAGAATCAAGACATGAAGAGATGTGATTGGTAAGTAATGAAGAGAGAAGACATGTGATTTGACAAAAAATTATTGTGTACTGTAGAAACTATTCATTGAAAACATAGTTTCTACACTTAGTGTCTACTTAAATTAATAAACATGGAAACTACCTGTGGTTTCTAGCCCTCAATTGTTGCGTCCATCAATATTGTGCTAGTGTTGTCAACTGCACTTTTTAGAGGTGGAACTGTAATTTCCCAGTTATAGTACTTTGCCCATTTAAATCTTAAACATGCAGTTAAAATGGGACGGAGGAAGTATATATTTGGTCAAGGGGGTGTTTAGGAGATGAAAATTTTTTTAGGTGTTATATCGGATGTTTCATGGGATGTCGAAAGGGGTTTTCGGATATTAATTAAAAAAACTAATTACATAACTCGCCTGAAAACCGCGAGACGAATTTATTAAGCCTAATTAAGCCATCATTAGCACATGCGTGTTACTATAGCACTTAAGGCTAATCATGGACTAATTAGGCTTAAAAAATTTGTCTCGTCGTTTCTAACCAAACTGTGCAATTAGTTTTTTTATCTACATTTAATATTCCATGCATGTGTCTAAATATTCGATGTGATGGAGTGAAATTTTTTTGGGTAAGAACTAAACACCCTCAAAGTTTAAAATATGACTCCTCGAAATGAGAACGGCACTTATTTTATTTTAGGACGGACGCTGCATGTACCGCGTATGTACAGTTTGCAATGAAGCGACGATGTTTGTGTGTGCAATGAATTTTGCGTTGCCCACGCACTTTTTCTCAGTGGTCATCTGAGTACTGAACGTCTGAACGGCAGCGGCTGGTGCACCAGCATCACAGATGCGAATGCATCTTGGCAATTTGCAAGAGACAACTATTACTAGTTTACTACTAAATACATTACTTTCATTATGCATCTAGATATAATATATATCTAAATACGTAGCAAAAGTCATGAACCTACAAAAGTCAAAATGTCTCGTAATTTGGAACGGATTGAGTAGTTATTAGTACTCCATCCTAATGAATGTGCAATTCTCGCATTCCGAGAAATCAGCCATCGCAAATTTTGATTAAAATTATATAAAAAAATACTAACTCTTATGAGACAAAATAAGTACCGTTAGATTGGTTATGAGATATATTTTCATAATAAATTTATTTCGAGACATAAATGTTAATACTTTTTGCTATAAATTTGGTCAAAGTTGACACAGTTTGAACGACACGTTTTCCATAATTGCACAATCAACCGGACGGAGGGAGTACGTACAACTCATGCAAATACATGTGCATGCTACAATTGCTAGGCAACATGGAGCTAGGTAGCACAAAGGAAAACAAGCCCTGAGCATCCTTGGGGATAGAAGAGAATAGTCAGATCATATTTCGTACAGTAGGTGATGCCGACCCTGAGCAGCTGGTCCTTGGGGATGGAGAATTTTTTTTTATTTCTAACACTTTTTAAAACTATTTTCAAATTTGACACTGTATTTTTTTATTTTCAAATCTAACACTTTTGGCCGCGCCTACCGCCACGGCACGGCGAAACAATGCTGCCACGCCATGCATTGTGGCGTGGCAATGGGGGTGACATGGCACGGACCGGGACACTGACTTCTGATGTGGCAGGCGCTGCCGCGCTGCAGATCTTGGCGCGGCAGTGCCACGCCACGCCACACGACGCGGCAGGGCCTAGTACAGGCCTGCGACACGGCTACTCTCCCATCTCTCTTTCACTCTATCTCACTCAGCCCTTCGCTCGACGCGTCGCCACCGCTCCGTCGACGGATAAATACTCAACTGTTTTGGGTCCCAGTCACGGTGCATTCCATCCGGTTCCTGTTCTGGTTCCGTATTTTCTTAAAAAAAATGAAAACGATTAGAATAAAAAGGGTATACGGTTGCGGACGAAACGGGATTCATCTCGTTCGTTTTCAACCTTACCAATGCTAGCATCCTGCTGCTGGTTCAGCAGCTTGTGGATTTCAGCTGGGGCCTGCATCCTTCTAAATGTTAACAGACAAGAGAAAGGACAAGAGCAGAGGCATGTTTACACTTTACAGTTCCAGCAAAACAACAACCGAAAAGAACGGCATGACAGACTAACGCCTCTCTGTGCCCTGTACGTACCCGCTTACGCAATCCGTCCTAAAATGAGTATAATTTGCGTCGGTCAAACTTTATTAACAAGTTTGACTAAAGTTTGATTAGATTTATAGAAATACTAGCAATATTTCTATTTTTAAATAAATTTATTATAAAAATAAATTCAACGATCTAGCTAATAATATTAATTATGTACTATAAATATTAATATTTCCTTTACTCCCTCCGTCCCCTAATAATTACATATTTATAATTCAAAAAATGTCCCAAAATGAACGGACACAATGCATCTGAAACGTAGGAGTGCACTGGTAGCAATAACCTATGCTAGCGCAGAAATAATTGCACTTCGACGAAGGAAACAAAAAAACGATTAAAAAAGGAAAACGCAGGGAGTGCAACGTCCTCTCGTCCACAAATTCAAGCTGAAATACGGTTGATCTGACTCATTTTTTTAAAAAAATACTGTTGAATGACTGACTGATCTGACTGATAATCTCAAGCGAACAGTCTGTCAGTTAATCCCATGTATTACTAATGTTACTTTTTTATTTGTTGATGTGTCGTTGAAATTATGGCCACACATTTCTACTCTTGTCCTTTTATTGTGTTCACTCAGGGCACTCCTAACAAAAAAAACTAGATGGTTTATATCTTCATTAGCTAGGGGTGTCAACTAAGCAAAAAAAAACAATGTGGCACTGCAATTAAAGAAGAGATATAAGGAAATAGTTTCTTAGAGCAAGGCTAATAATTACAACCGGTTGCCGGTTGTAAGGTTCTTTGTAACCTTCTTTCAGCCCACCCATATAATAGTTTGTTCTTCACTATTAATACATGACCAACTTGTTTCTCTCATAGAGTTTCTTGGTTTTTGTGTCTAAGCTGGTTGTAAGTTAATTGCCCGCTTCTCTCTCCTCCACCTTAGCATTTAGCCAGCTTACAGCTTGTTATTATACTTGCTCTTAGAGAAGAAACCACGCCCTGTTCGCTTGGTTGATAAGCCATGACTGAAAGTACTGTCGGCTGATTTGTTGTGAGAGAAAAACACTGTACCATGATTGATATGCCAGGCTGATAAGTTCAAGCGAACAGGACACATGTCTATGCGCGAATCAAGACATAAAGAGATGCGATTGGTAACTAATGAAGAGAGAAGACAAGGGATTGGACAAAAAAATATTATGTAATGTAGAAACATAGTTTCTACACTTAGTGTCTACTTAAATTAATAAACATGGAAACTACTTGTGGTTTCTAGCCCTCAATTGTTGCATCCATCGATATTGTGCCAGTGAAGTCAGCTGCACTTTTTAGGGGTAAAATTGTAATTTCTCAGCTACAGTATTTTGTCCATTTAAATCTAAACGTGCAGTTAAAATGGGACAGATGTCAGATGGAGTATATATTTGGTGAAAGTTTAAAATATTTGAGTGCTCGAAATGAGAACGACATAGGTGCATGTACCGTGAATGTACAGTTTACAATGAAGCGACGATGTTTGTGTGTGCAATGAATTTTGTGTTGCCCACGCACTTTTTCTCAGTGGTCATCTGAGTACCTAACGTCTGAACAGCAATGCATCTTGGCAATTTGCAAGAGACAACTATTATTAGTTTACTACTGCTCTATCTGTTCCAAATTATAAGATGTTTTGATTTTTTTAGGTACATTACTTATGCATTTAGATATAGTGTATATCTAAATGCGTAGTAAAAGTCATGAATCTGGAAAAGTCAAAGCGTCTTATAATTTAGAACGGATTGAGTAGTTATTAGTATGTACAACTCATGCAAATACATGTGCACGCTACAATTGCTAGGCAACAAGGAGCTACTCCCTCTGCCCCATTGAAAATGTCGTTTATGACTTTTAAACTTCTTATTTGACCGTTTGTCTTATTCAAATTTTTTATATAAATAATAAAATAAATAAATAAATTATTATTAAAGTATCTCTAGTGATAAAATAAGTCATAACAAAATAAATAATATTTATATAAAAATTTTGAATAAGATAAATGGTCAAATAAGAAGTGTAAAAGTAAAAAATGACACTTTCAATGGGATGAAAGCATAAAAGGAAAACAAGCCCGAGCATCCTTGGGGATAGAAGAGAATAGTCAGATCAGGTCATATCCGCCTCCATGTGCGTCGATGAACCGCTCCTCCGCCACTGCCACCGATGAACCACTGCGAGCGTTGAAGGCGGCCTCCTCCTGGGCGAACGTCTTGAGCCGGTCTAGGAGGAAGGCGCCGAACTCCGTGTGCCCCTCCATCGCCAAGCAGCGTTACTTGTCTCCCTATTCTGTAGTTAACATTTGTATTTAATAGTTGTTTAGTCTCTGCTCATTCGTCCCAAATGCTAAGATGGTGTTTGGTTCGCGCCTCTATAACGTTACCTGATTACGTAGGGGAAGGAAAAGCAATACTCGTGTTGATCGGTTGATCGGTGATTCCTCCACTTCCGGAGGGGTATCGCGTTGCCGCCCACCGGGACATGCTACAATGCCAAACCAAACAAACAAAGTAATATCATCAGTCACAGTGCTGTTCCTCCCGTAATCTATTTCCCAAGCCATTTACATTAACAGTGAGTGAACCAAACACCATGACATGTAGGAGTATTTGAGGCCCATTAAAGAAAGCCCATTCAGGCCTATCTGATGGCTCCACTTCCTGCATGATGTGGTGAACATGAAGCGTCGCTCGGTCTTCGTCTTGCTCGAACAGCCGGCCGCATCGTCTCTTTCGCTTGACCGCTTCACCTTCTCGGCATTCTCATGGACAGCTCGGCTAGATGAGGTGCCTTGGGAGTGGGTTTAGGACGTTATCACGCAAGACGCCGCGCTGCGCCACAGCCGCCGGCCGCAGGCGAAATTGACATCGTTGCTATGCTTGTTGTCTGTTGACTTGTTAGCTTATCAGCACTTCATCAACAGGTAATTCCTAATAATCCAGTGGTATTCTCCTGTCTGATCAACAATCACTATCTAAATTGCCCTTTTCTAATTTTAGATAATAGATGTGTAATTTTCTTTTGATTAAGATTTATGAAACATAGTACTATTATACTATGTGACTATGTGAGTGTGACAAACCTGATATGGTTTAGCTCCACTTCAGTTGTCTTTTTTTTTTTTGCGGGGAAAAGAGGGATCTTTATTTAGCTATTAGGATGAGGATTACAATCATGCTTTAAGAGGTCAATGACGCACGCAGGCACTTGCCTCAACCATGTCGCAGTATGGACATTCCGCCTAGCTAAATGAGCAAACTCATGAGCAACACCGTTACAATCCCTCTTGACCTTTTTAATCTTCCACTTGGGCAGCAGCTGCAGATATTCTTTGGCCTCGAGGATGACCGGAGCAGCGACCAGCCTGGCTGAGGCCTTGTTTAGATTTCAAAATTTTTGGAAAAAAAATTCATATACCACTTTCGTTGTTATTTGGCAAAATTTGTTTAACCATGGACTAAATAGGTTCAAAAGATTCGTCTCGACATTTACAGATAAACTGTGCAATTAATTATTTTTGGGTAGCGCTACAGGCAAAAGGTCCGATACCTATTTTTGTCTTCTCCAATAACAAAACCCAAAAGACAACTCTTTCTGCAAATGGGTCTCCAGGAGAGAGGATACTCAGATTTGGATTATGCCTCTCTTGACACCCAAAATGGATTCTCTATATATATAAGTACTTTGTTGGACGCTATAGGTATTGTGTTGGAGACCCATTTTGAGTTTGGGTTCAGCAATGGGTCTCCTGTTGGAGACAACCTTAGGATGACCTCTCCCTTGTGATTCCTGACCACAACTCCAACACCGGCTTCACCAGTAGCGTCCACAATGGAGGCATCAACGTTAACACTTCACTTGTCCATTGCCCCCCTATATTCCATTTCTCGCTCCGCCCCTGCTCCATCGGTTCTGTGTACCCATACCTCGCCACGCAGCAGAACACGTGGTGGCTGACAGGGCCGACGCGGCGGAAGATGAAGTGCTCCGGCGCCGCTACTCGTGGGATCAGGAGGTGCTTGATGGACACGAAGACGAAGACGCGTGCACGGAGGGGATCTTTGTCCACCAGGCGCGGGAACACGGGTGGGATCCCCTGGACCAGCTCCGAGTAGAGCAGGCCCACGCCGGGCACCCGCCGCACGTCGCGGCGCGCTAGCATGGATGCCAGCTCGGCCGCCGGCACCTCGCGGTCCAGGTCGTACCAGTAGCGCAGGACGTGGACGTAGTGCCACGCCGCCATGAGCACCAGCGAGAGGTTGAAGGGCAGGTACCCGCCCTCGGCGAACTTGGAGAGGATGGAGGAGAGGTAGAGGTAGAGGAACTCGATCTCGATGAGGCCGAAGATGACGTAGAAGGCGGCGGACAGCACCGGGTGCACGCGCCACACCAGCAGCATCACCACCGCCGGTAGGTGCGTGGTGATGGAGAACACGGTCACCACGCAAGTGCCGTACGTGTTGCCAATGTTCGCCGTGGTCTGGAACCCTAGCGTGACGGCGGCATTGTTGAAGGTACTGAGGCCATGTTTAGTTTTCCAAAAAAATTTAAAATTCCTCGTCACATTGAATGTTTGACACATGCATGAAGTAATAAATGTAGAAGAAAAAAAAACTAATTACACAGTTTGGTAGAAAATCACGAAACGAATCTTTTGAGTCTAATTAGTTCATGATTGAACACTAATTAACAAATACAAACGAAAGTGCTACAGTAGTCAAAGCAAAAAAAAAATCGTGAACTAAACACACCCTGAATGGATTAAAAAGGTAACGCATTGTTGAGACCCGCTGCATGTTTGTGTGCAACAAAAAAATGTTCAGCTTTTTTGCGAGCATTGCTGAATGCAAGAGGAGATGCAGCAATGTTTGCTCCTATCCTGTCTACCCTCGCTGTTGTACTTGTGGTTAACTGCAGTTGGGCTGCTGAGCCTGAGATTGCAGCCACAGGCATCAATGCCATCAGGTAGGAGTAGTACACACGTCCTGCTGCAAAGCTACGCCAACAGCTACAGCTGCATCACCTTAGATCGTCTGTAGCACTTTTATTTGTATTTGATAAATATTGTTCAATCGTGGGCTAGGCTCAAAAGATTTATCTCGTGATTTACAACTAATCTATGCAATTAGTTATTTATTTTATCAACATTTAATACTTCATGTATGTGTCTAAAAATTAATGTGATGGAGAGATAATGAGAAAACTTGGAATTTGGAAGAGAAGAAAACAGGGCCCAATTCACCATGGTCTACTGCAGTAGGAGTACAGTTGCATTGCAATGGAACAGTGACATACAGCAGGGGCTTGTTTAGTTTGCCAATTTTTTTAAAAGCACTGTAACACTTTTCGTTTGTATTTGACAAACTTTGTCCAATCATAGATTAAGTAGGCTCAAAAGATTCGTCTCAACATTTACAGACAAACTGTGCAATTAATTATTTTTTATCTATATTTAATGCTTCATACATGTACCAACATATACGATGTGACGGAAAATCTTGAAAACTTTTTGCATTTTAACACGAACTAAACATGGCCTAGGCTGTGCAGGAGGAGGGGACCATTCCTTGGTCAATTCACTCGCGAATAAATATGGTCGTTGCATGTGAGACTGCACACTGTCCGGGAATCCTAAAGCTAATGGTAAGCCCTTGTTTAGTTTTTAAAAATTTTCTCAAAAAATGCTACAGTAGCCATTACATCAAATCTTGGACATATGCATAAAGCATAAAATGTAGATAAAAAATAATTAATTGTACAGTTTATCTGTAAATATCGAGATGAATCTTTTGAGCCTAGTTAATCCATGATTGAACTAATTTTATCAAATAGCAACGAAAGTGCTACGGAATTTTTTTAAAATATTTTTTACAATCTAAACACACCCTAAGACCCGCCGGAGGTGAATACTAAGATGATGGCCGCTCGTGGCATCCATGTTCTCCTGTGACTGACGATGCCTTGAGTAGCGTTGATCTGCTTGGTTAACTGACTTGTAATGTAGTACTCCTGTCCTGTTGGATGACAAAATTCAGCGTGATCTGGTCCCTGGATCCGCCTAACTAAAATTTAGCTTTTGTGCTTTTCTTTTAGCTAGATAAAAGATAACCAGCTAAATTTTAGCTATGAATGTTTCGATCCACCGGCTAAATGACAAATAAGTTATTTGTCTATCCTATCCCTTCCTCTCACCTCTCATTAACCTTCTCTCTTTTTCTCATGCCCGACGCATCCACCAGTGGGTGGAGCGGCGCACGATGGCTTGCGACTCGAGACGGGCGGAGCAGTAGGCTCTCCACGCTCGGCGGCTCATGGCGGGCGAGCGTAGCAGCAGAGATCCTGACACGGGCCCAGTTTAGTTACCCAAAAATTTTGCAAAATTTTTCAGATTCCCGTCACATCGAATCTTTAGATACATGCATGAAGCATTAAATATAGATAAAAAATAAAACTAATTACACAGTTTAGATGAAATTCACGAGACGAATCTTTTAAGCCTAGTTAGTTCATGATTGGATAATATTTATCAAATAACAACGAATTTGCTACAGTAGTGTTTTCCAAAAATTTTCAGGAACTAAACAGCCCCCGGTGCTCGCAACCCGCAACCGGACCCCTAGGGCAACGGGCAGGGGATTTCTCGAGAAATGTGAAAGGGGTATTTTGGTCTTTTGTGGTTCAGCCGGTTTCAACCAGCTATTTTTTTCTTGCTGGGCTTAGCTGGCCTGTTTGAATCCGTACAGCTAACGGGGCCATGTTCGTCTCTCCTCTCGGCCTCTCATGAGTCTACTCCACAAGGAGCAAGGCACGGATGATACTGCACTTCGCATGTCATGTGTGACAAACGGAACCAGGTGCGTGCGTACTCTTTTCTTTCTACTCCTATCTGTTTCTGCTTCACTCGAGGTCGAGGATGATGGAATAAACAACCGTGTCCACTTCTCCTTGTACGTAATTTCTGTCGTATCGCACGTACTCCTTGTCAGCACCAATGAGATCGACGAGACAAAACTCGGTGATGGCCCTATCTATCTATCTGTCGTGCGCGCGGGGGCAAATGGACATGGACAGGGTCACAGCCTCACATGGCTACGTGGGCGTGCCAAATGTTGGGTCCGCGACGTGTGGCCGTCCCTTGTCCCCAGTCCGCGCAGCGCGTGACCGTGTGTGCAGCTTTGTTTAGTTTCACGAAAGGTCTAGATGTCACATCCAACGTTTCTTGGTAAGTTAGAAGGGGATATTAATAAAAAAACTAATTACAGAACTCGTCTGTAAACGGTAAGATGAATTTATTAAAACTAATTAATCTATCATTAGCATATGTTTACTGTAGCATAACATTGTCTAATCACGGACTAATTAGGCTAAAAAAATTCGTCTCGTAAATTACACGTAATCTGTGCAATTAGTTATTTTTTTAATCTACATTTACTATTCTATATATGTGTCCAAACATCAATGTGATATGATGTAAAATTTTTAAGGAGAAACTAAACGAGACCTTATTAGGTAGCTGTGGCCGTGGCCGAAACAAGAGCAGGACAAGCGCCTGGGAATGGATGCCGAGAGCAAAAGAACGGAACGTGTGGGGGTGTAGGCCGGCAAATGATCGATCCCCTCCCGGCGGAACAGCTCAGAATGATTGGTATGGGGCGCGTTTACTTCCCATGCAGGCCAAAAAAATTTCGGCTTGTGTCCTGTGTAGTGGGCATGCAACCCAAAATTTTTTAGGTGCCGTTCACTTCACATGTATAAGAGGTTGAAAAGCTGCTGCTACAATAAATGTGCCCAGGTTAATGTTTCAACACTCATGCAACCATTCAAATGACAAATGTTCAAGCTCTTCAAATTACAACATCTTCAAATTACAGAGCTATGCACATTATGAAGACAACAAATTACAACATATTCAAATTACTCATGCAGCGAATAAATGAACACAACAAATAAAGCATTACAACAGTTCCCTTTATGAACACCTCATCAAGAACAGTTCTCCAATCCACTAAGACTGCCGGTAAAAATAATTGAATGCAAGCATGTCACGAAACATGTTCATGTCATTTGGTTCATCGTCGATTTCGTCAGGATCCGGTTGATCATCGTATGCCTGACGAGGCACGTAACTTTCGTCACGGTCACACCGCGTAAAGTGTTTATCCTGCAACCCACTTTCCCTAACAAAATTATGCCATGCACAAGCAGCCTGAACAATTTGCCTCTGTTTCATTGGTGAGTAGCTAGGAATCTCCTTCAACATCTTCCATTTCTGTTTCAACACACCAATTGACCTCTCTACCACATTTCTAAGAGATGAATGTGCGTAGTTGAAGGTCTCAGCAATACCTTGTGGTGCAGCGCCACCGCGAAACTCCGCAACATGGTACCTTGTCGTCTGACCCTTGTAAGGTGCCAGGTATCCAACCTGGTTTCGATAATCGGAGTCCACTAGATAGTACTTCCCTGCAACATTGTACACAACTTTACTCAAATAGTTTAACAAACCGATACAAAACAAACTAGTTGGTTCGACGCTCACCTGGAGGAGGATGCGGAAACAAATTGCTATGTGTTGTCAAAGCATCATTGAATGGCCTCATGTCGTGAACAGATCCCGGCCACCCACTAAGCACAAACGTAAACCTCATGTCAAAGTCACATACAACCATTACATTCTGTGTTGTCCACCCCTTTCGGCACAAATGCTGCATGTACACATCTTGTGGCACAATACACCGTATATGCGTACCATCTATGGCACCTATGCAATCCCTGAAATGTGGATAGAACCTAGGCCTACGCAGTCTTGGGTGCAATTCCTTGAATTCTGGGTCCTTGGGTCTTATAATGTCAGCAGCTAGCCTGACCACACATTTCAAGACTCTATGAAAATTGTGGCTAACAGTGGCCATGGACCTCTCAAACCGGTCCTCAGCTTGCCTAACCGACTGGGAAGACCCAAGCATCCACAAAAACATACCCAGAGCCTCCTTCGAGGTGGATTTAGGATTGGACTTCAGGCCACATGACTCGACTAGCGTTGCATGCAGTCGATGAAAGGAATCTGGGCCCATTCTAAACATATTGTAACATGCCTTACTATTCTGCAACTTGGTTTCTACCCATTCTAAACCACTAACTATAGGTTGCCTGTTAGGTGCTCTACTCAAATGCTTTGCAGCATGCTCCGCCAATTCATACATACCCATAAAAAAGGCCTCCTCTTCTTCATCATCTTCATCATCCTCCATGATGAAGTCCAGCATAGTCCAGAGGTCCTCTCCCTCAGCAACTCCTTTTGCGGCCACTCTTGTCAGAGCACAAGCCAAGCTCATGTTTTCACCGTGGCCATCCTCAGTGAGAGCCGCAACTCCAGCTCCAACTCCTTCCTGCGCAATACATCAACAACATCTTGAAAATCAAAACAACAACTACAGAAACCATGAAGCTGCATAGACCATAACATGTAACCACACAACCATAAAGCAGCATACAACAAGCTCCTACAACTTGAAAAGCAAAGTTGCGAACCATATTTATTGCTACGGTAAGATTAAGTTCAATACAAACTTAGTTCGAACACAAATTTAAACGATTACAAGCTAAGTTCCACAACGTGAACAAGAACATAACAAATAAGTTACAAGGGTCTAAGGCTGGACCCTTGTTGATGCCGCAACCTCCAGGTGAAACCTCCTGTGCTCAGGCTCAGCACCAAGAAATGCAGTTAGTTGGGCATCATTCTCTACAATGAGGAGGAAGGCACGGTACAATTGCGGCTCATTGGCTGGTGTTATTCCCATTTCTTTCAGTATGGCTAAGGCTTGGTTGACCTTGTTGTCCCTCATAGAAACTACTTGTTTAATGAATGAGCGGTCCTCGTCCTTCTTCATGAGCTTTCTGGACATGAGCTGGTTGTGCTGGGTCATGTTCTCATCAATGCTCTGGCTAATTGCACGACTGTGCGTGCGTTTGGTAGGGCTGCGGCCTGTGCTGGTGGTACTGTTGATTCGTTTGGGGGGATTGAATAGAGGGGTATTGCTGGTTCTTTTGGAAGAGTTTGATTGAGGTGTGTTGCTGCTCCTAGGGGTGCCTTGGCAACCACTCTCTTTGTCACTGTCTTCGTCGTCGTGCTCTTCCGCTGAGTCCACTGGAATTGGTGAAGTGGGAGGACTGCGTGCTGCTACGAACGAGGTGGAGCCATCAACCTCCGCAGCATACATGCGGTCCATTAGTTCCACGTACTCCGGGTACCCATGGCGGTATTGTTGATATCTTTTTGGTTTGCCCTATACAACACAGCAAGAATATTAGTGCAGTAGGAAGCTCAAAATTAGGGATTTCCAATGTTGAGGCAGTGGGCTGATTAGTACCTTCAATTGCCCATCCCACCAGTCCTTAGTGGCAACAGGCCTTCCAGCCTCATCTCGGCCAATTCCTGAAGCTTTGTACCGAAGGAAGGTGGTGAAGTTCCATTCGTGTTTCAAGGTCCTGTAAAACCCGGACAACTGCTCCGTTGTATGCACCAGCCCAGTTGCCTCTACAAACTTTGCCCTCATTTCAGCCCACCCAGTTTTGGTCAGACGATTGTTGGTGCAGTTGCCTTTATCTAACTGCTCGCAATAGAAGTGGCAGTAGGCACCTGTCTGCAGCACATCCCAATCGGCTCTATTTTTCCGAGGTTTGGAACCCTACCAATGTTAACAGGGACAGATGTATGGGGGTACTAAATTACGTACTTGTTCACGGGGTGTACTGAGAAAGAACAAATGGTAGCAGGGGGGATTCATACCGTGGTAACCGCGGGTTGACCGTCACCGCCGATGGGTTCGAAGTAGGCCGGTCCTCGCTGAGTTCGGCGACGGTGCGCCGGTCCTGCGGTCCCCTCACCGCCAGGCGTGGGAGTTGGGACGCCATAGTTGAAAGCCGGGCCGCGAACTGAAGGAGTTCCGACGAACCCGGGCATGGCACCGGACGACGAAGACGGCCCCGGGATGAGGAAAGGCGGCGGCATGCCGTGCAGCGCTTGCCCGGAGTTGAGGAAGGGGGCGTACGACGTCATCTGCGGCCACCCCGTCGCCGCGTTCAGATCCATGGCCCTGAACGCGTACATGGGGGTGGTGCTGCTGCTGCTTCGTCCTCCATGGACTTGGGAACCGGCGGGGTCGTACCCGGCGGGAAAGCTCCATGCGGGGGGCGTCGGGTAGGGTTGACCCGCCGAGTACGGGGGGGCCGCCGGGGTAGGTTGAGTCGCCACAAACGCGGCGGCCGTCGGTGTCGCCGAAGCCGGGATTCCGCCGGCGCCCCCCGCGTGGACCTCCTCGTCGCCGGCGTCGCATGCAGCGGGTTCACCGGCGGCGCGGAACGGCTCCATAACGCCTTCGGTGGAAGGGGAGCAGCAAGGGAGAAGGGCTTCGGCGGCTGCTTCCGGCGACCGACGGGGTGCGAGATCCGGGAGGTGCGTGCGGCGGCGGGAATGGAGAAGGACGCGGTGGGAGAACCTAGAGCTGCGTGCGACGGCGGGGATGGAGAAGGACGCGGCGCGCGGCGGCTGCTTCCGGAGGCCGACGCGGTGCGAGATCCGGGAGCTGCGGGCGGCGGCGGGAGTGGACAAGGACGCAGCGCACGGCGGCGGGAATGGAGAAGGCCGCGGCGCACGGCGGCAATGGGGATCGGGAAGAGCAGGAAGGGGATTAGGGTTGGGAGCGGACCGGCGCCTCCTCATTTTATACCGGCCTGTGTACAGTGCTAATTCGGGTTGGGTTGCCAGGCCCAAAAATTTCGGCCTCCGTTCACTTGCCATGCCGAAAAAAGGCCAAACGGGCTGAAATTTTTTGGCCTTGCATGCCAACTAAACGCCGCCATGGTACAGGTGTACAGGACCGGACCGGAAGACACTGCTGCATTGCAAATTGCACTTGGAATTGCTGGTCAATTGATCATGGCCGCGCTGGAGATCTGATCGTGCTTGCGCAAACTGCAAGCAGGCCCGGCCCTGTTTTCCGTGAACGTGATCACGCCGCAGCCCGCTCCGCAGACCGCACGCGAGTCGCGACGCGACCTTCCGCTTCCTGCGCGTGCGGCGTGGGCGCGTGAGGGGTCTGGCGAGCGGCGGCGTTCCAGCAGAGCAGACAAGGTAGGCCGCAGCAAGGCTCCTACACATCGTTTAGTTCCAAAAAGTTTTTTTTAGCGAAAATATCACATCAGATATTTCATACAACGTCGGAAGAGGTTTTTGATACTATAAAATAAACTAATTACACAACTAGCCTAGAAACAGCGAGACGAATATATTAAGACTAATTAATCCGTCATTAGCAAAAGTGTTACTGTAGCACTTTAGTGTCAAATCATGGACTAATTAGGCTCAAAATGTTCGTCTCATAATTTTCACACAAATTGTGCAATTAGTTTTTTTATTTCGTCTACATTTAATACTCCATACATGTACCGCAAGTTTTACTGTAGCACTTTTTGAATTCTGAATTTTGAAACTAAGGCCTTGTTTAGTTTCTAAAATTTACCCTTAAATTCTACTATGCAAAAAGAAAATTTCCCGTCACATCAAAATACCGGTACATGCATGGAGTACTAAATGTAGATGAAATCAAAAACTAATTGCATAGTTTTGTTGTACTTTGCGAGACGAACATTTTGAGCCCGATTAATCAATGTTTAGACAATTATTACCAAATAAAAACAAAATGTTATAGTGTTGCACAGTGCTGGCACAGTAATTTGGCAAGACCAGAATTGGGCAACTAAACGAGACCTAAACAAGGCCCTAGGGTGTTCAGGAGGGTGGCCCAGAATCCTGCGCTGCACAGAACTCAAAGCAGGTTAGGCCAGACCCTAGAAAAATGAAAGCCCCCTTCGTTTCTTCACGGGCTGGCTCCTTTGAGCGCATGGTGGGCTCGCTGGACTCATCCAGTTACCATCGGTCTCCTCCCCTCACCTTCCACTGCTCCTCTCCGTCGCGCTCTCCTCCCTCGCCTCCCCCTGCCGCGCCGTCACGCAACGCCGCCTCCCGAGCTCCTCCTCGCTACTCCTCCCCTTCCCCGCTCCTTCCTCAACCAGTGACGCGCCACTCGAGCTCGCGTGCTGCTACTCCTCCACGCCCTCCACGCTCACCTCCTCGCTCGCGGCGGGGTCGCACGGCAGGAGTCAGCGAGGTCGGGAGGCAGGGAAACAGAGGTGACGTCGGGTAGTGGTTGGAGTCGGCAGGGTCACTCGCTGCTGGAGTACACGACGGCACAGTTGAGCGGGGTCGCGTGGCTTGAGGGTGTGATGCAGTGGTGGGGATCGCGTGATAGGGTGTGCACGACGCCAGCGGCGAGGTCGTCCTGCTATCGTGCTCGCCGCTATCGAGCCAAGCCGCTCTGCTTCCATTCATCCCATCTCCGGCGCGACCATGCCCGCCTCACCAGCGCGCAGCGAGTGGCCCCGATGTGACGGGCTGCCCTGGCGCGGGCAGGGCTACCGGTACGGTGGCGTGCCGCGACGCGGCCTAGCCGGTGCAGTGCCCATCCTTGGCGCGGCGAGCCTACTCAGGCGCGCCGGCCATCACCAGTGCTACTCCTCGTCCTCGTCCTCCTCCCCTCATCCCTGACCAATGCTGCTGCTACCCCTCCACCGCCACCCATCAACTACACGATGAAATTCCAATGAAGACTTGTATGGTGGTAAGGTTACCACAATCCTGTGCAAGGTAGCCATACTTCTTCTGGGCTAGCAACCAAACACGTTGTCATTTGGACATGGCTCCGCAAGGCTCGGCGACCAAACACGGTGACCTGACTGTGGCTGGCCATAGCCAGGCCAGCCGGGCAGAGGCATGTTACCAAACAGGCCCCTAATCTCACCTCTCCAGTCTAAAGCTCCCGTGATCCCTATTTCCCTCGTCCCTGTTCGGCAATCGGTGATCGTCAGTTCCAAGTTCTAACAGGCTGCAGAGGCGCTAGGTGGCAGGCCGGCAGCAAGGTATGATAGGATCTGAAATTTACTTAATCCCTGCTTTATGAAATTATATAGTTACTAATTGTTTCTCTAAATTTTAATAGTACCGTGTCATCAAAAAAAGTATGCTTCTGACAACGAAAAAAGCGAATAGATGATTCGATACCATCACAGACAAGGGTTCTTTATAAATTTCTTAAGTGTAATACAAGCACTTCAAGAGACCTAGATGCATTGTTGGATGAGATTGATATTGACACATGACTTTGCATCGAGGAACGTTAGAAGAAAATTTTGAGGTAATTTAATATGTATACAAATTATTTCATATGAGTATTCTTTTGCATTCAGTTAACTGCTTATTAGTAATATTTTGTATATTTTTGTGTATATGCTACCAATGGCTAGTACTAGTTGTATTATCACGTTCATATAAAAAGGTCAGGAAAAAAAAAGCTTTGTGGACGATGGTGGTACGTGATGGGGCGTAGCGTACGTTGGCCAGTCAAAGCTCCGGGGTTGTCCACGTCCAGTCTGGGGCCGTGGCTCCGTAGTCCGTGTTGTGCTGCTGCTGCTGCTTAACCCCTAAATTTTGCTTTGATGGGGCTAGCTGCTGCAGATTGTACTCCTGTCACTGATTAATGAAAGCTCTATGTTTGCTCAAAAAAAAAAACCCCTAAATTTTGCTTTGTTTTAAAATAGCTAAATATGATTTAATTATGTATGTATGTGTGCATTTCACATATAGGAAACAATAATTTTTATGAAAATAAAATCAATCATAAGATTAGCAACTTGCTTATGCATTCATGCTGCTGCATATTATTTTTGAATGAAGTGGATTTGATTCAAACTCAAAGAGATTCAAAAATCTTTTGGAAATGTATTTAGAAAATCTTTTTAGAAAAAGAAAATAGAAGATCTTTACATCTCCCTCCCTTCCTTGCTTTTGGCCCGCTGGCCGTTTTCCTTTCCCGGCCTGCTCGGTCTCCCCCTCCACTTATTCCTGGGTCGGCCCAGCTCGGCCAGGCGCCATTGCCACCCTCCTTTCCTCGGTCGCTGACCAACCGGGCCCGCCTGTCGACGCCATCCCCTTCCCCAACCTCCCCCTCCGCTTCGCGTGCACCATTCGGGCAACCGCCGCCGCGCCCACGTCGCGCGTCGTGGGAGCGCCCCACCCCGCGCCCGGCCTTCAAAGGGAGACCCGCACCCGACGCTACTCCCCTGCTGCCCCTCCCCACTCCATTTTTGCTCGCGGAATCGCACCCACCGCGCGGCAGCGATCCACCGGAGAGGCCGTCCGCCCCACCGCATCGGCCATCGTCCCCGAGCCGCCTTCGCCCCATGGTTTCGCTTGGTGAGCTCCGCCTTGACCTCCTCTTCCTTTCTATACTCTCAATTTCTCAAATTGTGGACGTTTGTGGCGTGTCCCCGCTCGCTCTGACGACCTTCTCGTCGCCGTACATGGCGGGTGCCCCTCGGGTTCTTCCCCGACTGCGCTAAGGACCTAAGCAAGATCGCCCTGTTCCCCTCTCTCTCTCTCGGTGCCTTCAATTTGGTGAGCCGTGGCCGCTAGGGCCGTATTCCAGAGCACCGGCAAGCCTTCCGCTGCCGGCCATGGCGCGCACGCCGTGCGGGCCACTCTGCGGTCGCGTTTTGTCCCAGGGTGAGCTCGTCGTCTCCTCTGCATCGTCCTAGTGTCCTCAGTGGTCAAAACCATGGCCTGTAGTGCCCTAACCAGTTACACCGGCGACCTCCTCGCCGTCGTCCATGGCGCGCTGCCGCGGCTGCCACTGTTCCCGGCCGGCGCCTCCCTCTCCTTTTCTCCCCCATCAAATCTGAGCCGTCCATCTCGGATCAGACGGCCCAGGATCGCCGATACCCCTTCGTGGGGAATTTTGCTAAAGAGACCCCCACCTTTCTCGAAATGGAACCCGTAGTCCTTGGTCCAAATTCAAATCTGAATTTCTATTTTGATCTATTTAAATTCGAAAATATATTCAATCTATTTACAGAAATGTCATTCCACTGTTTTGCTCATAAAAACTCCGTTTTAGCTCCGATTCGACCTGTTCAACTTGCATTAGGTCTGTAATTCCGTAATCTACGCATTGATGCTACTGTTGGACCTGTTAGCCGTTTTTAAATTTCATGATTTAGTATAATTAGTTTAATAGCTATAGGAGAACTTGTTTAGGTCGTAACTATCGCGTCCTAGCTCCGATTTTCGTGAACTTTGGTTGATGTGATCGTAGCGAGACGTAGATGCTTTTCGTAAACTCTTTATCTTCATTTGTTTACTGCAGGTGTACTGTTCTAACTATAGGATTGTTTTGCTTGTATGTTTGTTTCCGGAATGCGTGTTGTTGGACCGTGTTGATTGAGTTAAGACGGTGAGGAGTATTTCAGGAATTCGAATTCTTTCGAGGAACAGCAGGACCAGCAAGAGTGTGTGAACCAAGGCAAGTATAGCATGGACTTACCTTGATGTCCTATTCATTATATAATCTACTCATTATGCATGTGTCTAATATTGCTCGACTATAAGGACATCCTAGTCATTGATGACTTGAACCTTGATCCCTATGGGTTTTATTGCACATGGGTAGAATGCTAGTGCTCTAACTAAACATGATCTACACTATGACTAATGGAACCAACGGATAAATATGATGGCAATCGATCGAACTATAGGGTGAAGGTGCAACTGGCGTTGATGATGTTGCCCTAAACCCTCCGTAAGGATTTATCTGTCGGCAAAAGCTGGGATTGACAGTGCAACCGTGAGAGTCACATGGCTCTGGCTTTGGCTCAGCAATAGGATCTTTTCTAGCTTGTTAGAGGTTACCCGAAAGGGCGCAAGAGGGGCTTGCCACTTTGGGTATAGGACTGCCCCTGTTCTTATGTGTATAGCCGCAAAGGATTTGTGCCATAGAAAAGGGGTTCCTACATCTGCCTGCCGAGGAAACCTCGTGACCCTAACATGTTAGAGAGACCTATGGAACGCTTCGTAGTGTACCCTGCCTGCTCACCTTGGGAGTGTTAGGGGGTCGACGGGCCCCGGGCATTTGGGCAACACGACTCATGGGTAAAGATGCACAACCTCTGCAGAGTGTTAAAACTGTTATAACAGCCGTGCTCATGGTCACGAGTGGTCCGGAAAACTCACAGAATAAATGGTTACCTGTTATGTTGTTAAATTTATGATGATGACGATGATGATATAATGTTGTTCGATGACTCTATTTGATTCTAGTATTTGAACATGTGGGTTAATTTGGGAGCTTAAGCATAACTTGATGTTAACCAATGATAAAATGTTGATTTACTAAAATGTTAAATGCAGTAAACGTGTCTACCTTTTGAGCCTCATGAATCCCCATGTTCTGCTTGTGGAGTACGAAATGTAGTCACGCTTGTTCATTTTTTATTTTTTGGATAAAAATTCCGGATGGGTAAAAGATGGCAGATGGTATAAGGATTACCCAAAAGATTTCTAGGTTTGAGTCAACCAGTTGACTGTCCTTGTGTTGAAGCTACCACATTCGAGAGTTACCTTTTATTTTCCGCTTGTGTTGTATATAACTAAGTGATGTATTAATCGTGATATAAGATATACTGTGATGATACTTTTTGTAATTTATCGACTTATGTGTGTGACTGTCCTTAAGAAGCACATAAGATTTATGCACTCTATTTGTCCTGGAAATGGAGTGTGACATGCTGCTACGTGACAAGCGTAATCCAATCTCGGTCAGTCCTTGTCACCTCTGGAGTGAAGCAGCAAAAGCTTTGGCCTGGAACGCCTGGACTGCAGCCTCAATGTAACCCGAAATGACGAGCTCGCTTTCCATGAACTCTCACAGGTCACAGCCCTGCTGCTCTCTTTTCCAACCGCTTCAAAAACACCGCCGCCTTGTCCTGCTGTCGACTTGTCCGCCGAGACGGGAATCTTGCCGGTCGCCACGAGGTTGCGTTCAAAATTCTAAATTTTTACTTTTCATCCTGTGATACCAAATCGTATTAAATATAGATAAAAAATAATTAATTGTATAGTTTAGTTGTAAATCATAAGATAAATCTTTTAAGTCAAATTAGTCTATAATTAGACACTAATTATCAAATACAAATAAAAGTACTGCAATAACAAATTCCATAAGTTTTTTAATCTAAACACCCCCGGGCTCGCCGTAGGAGTAGTATCTGCGTATCAGCCTGCTGTAGTGCTGCTAAAAAGGCTGGTCCTGCTCGTTGCTTCCATGGTTCCAGCTTTCGCGTCCACCTCGAACCAAATCATACGCTCACTTGTGCTCCCTCCGTCCTAAATTTTGGGTTTCACACCGTAAGTTTAATTAGATTTATAGAAAATACATGCAACATTTGTATCTCTAAATAAATTTATTATAAAAATAGATCACAAAATTTATCTAATGACATTAATTGTGTATTATAAAAATTAATATCTTTTTATATAAAATTAGTCAAAGTTATTTCTCGAAAAGCGAGAACGATAGCTATTTTGAAACAGAGGGAGTCGACTCGCAGTCGTAGGAATGAAAAGTGAACGGTCAGAAGAGGTGTAAAATGCTTTGTTTTTAGTTTTTTTATGTAGGAAAACGAAATAAAAAATGATATTATCATAAATGAATATGTCGCCGTTATTACATTCTATCAAAATTAGATGGTAATCGATAATGCATAGTAAAAAATGATTACACAATACCATTACCTTAAAAAATGATAATGCTTCGGATAGGGCATCTGTCTCGTATTGGACGCGGCTAGCTGGAGCTGCGGACCGGCCCACAGTCTGCTACAAGCCCGCATATAGAGTTCCTCAAAAGCAAAAACGAAATAAAATTGAGCAACGCATCGTTCCTCATTTCACATCGGCCGTTGTGGGCGCCTCCACCGCACCGCCACCGTTACCTCACTTCTCCGATGCTACGACCGCGACCCTCACCCCACTCCATAGTGGCCGCTCCCCCCACTTCATGGTGGCTCGAGCAAGCCTCCTTCTCTCCCCTCCATGGATCCAACCACCTCTCCTCCACGTGCATCTTTGTAGGATCGAGATGGCGCACTAGAGGGGGGTAAATAGTCCTTTTTAAAACTTAATTGCGTCGTCTAACCGAAACAAATGCGGAATTAAAACTATCGGTCTAACTAAGACTACACACCTCTATCTAAATTCTCAAGCATCTTATAAAAGATCCTAATTAAGCAACTAAGGTGACGGGCTAGCTAGTGCTCACTTATCCAATTCTAACTTGTACGGTCACACAGACCTATGCAACTAGTACTTTAAGCAAACCAGGGAGCACCTACACAATCTAGTAAGCAAAAGCATAACGCCACCTAAGCTCACTAGCAATGCTCAATGACAAGGCTACACGAGCCAAATTAGAGAGCGCAAACTACTTAGCTACACAAACTGAGCAATGTGACTAACAAGATTACTAAAACCAAATTAGCCACGCAAGGGAGCTACTTCTATGCTACACAAGCAAGAAGGTAACTAGCAAGCTACACAAGCTAACTAATTGCAAGAGCAACTACACAAACACAATGTATATGAATGTATTTACAAGCTTATGTAAGGGGATTGCAAACCAACGGAAAGACAAGGATGACACGATAATTTTATCTCGAGGTTCATGTGCTTTCCAACACGTTAATCCCTGTTGTGTCAACCGCTCACTTGGTGGTTCGGCGGCTAATTGGCATCACCCGCCAAGCCTGCACGTTGGACACCATAAGAACCTACCCACAAGTGAGGGTAGCTAAATGACACGCTCTATAGGGTTGCTCTTCGTGGCTCCTGCGGGGTGAGCATAATACCCCTCACAGTCTCTTCTCCGGAGCAACGCACAAGCTTCTTGTGTGCTTCGACGGAGACCACCGCCAAGCCGTCTAGGAGGTGACAACCTCCAAGAGTAACAAGTACCATCGGCTTGCAAGACGACCACCTAGTGCATTCGATGCAACCTTATGATGCAATCATACTAGAATCGCTCACTCACTTGATCAGATGATCACTATCAAGCAAAAGTGAGTCAGAGGGTTCCCAAGCACACCTACACAAGCCACCAAGGCACAATGGTGCTCAGCTTTCGGCCCAAGGCTGACCAATGCTTAGTTTTATAGCCCCACGAAAATAAAGCAGTTGTACCCCTTCACTGGGCACAACTCGCAATGATTGGACACGCCGATCATGTTGACCGGACGCGCCAAGCCCTATGTTCGGTCACTCCCAGCCGTCCATGTACATGACTTTCAACGTCACGCGTTCGATCCTAACGGTTGGCAGCCGCGCGCCAACGATCAAGTGATGATCGGACGCACCGAGCCCCGACCTGCTGCTGCCACGCCGCGTCAAATCGCGCGTGTCTGCTCTTAGTCAGCACCTGACTGGACGCGCCTCCAAGACAGGACCTGACGCTCAACCGCCAGAATCTGGTCATTTCCAGAGAGCTCCCCGAGTTCTATTATGCAACTGAACGTGTCGGATCCATCACGACCGAACGCAGGCCATCGTCCGATCCTTTCTGCCTTCGCGCGCCAAGTCTAGCACCACCACGTCATCTATCGTCATGCGACCGGACGCAGGCCCTACGCGTTCGGTCACCTTTACTGATCGGTGTCCGATCACAAACTCGCGGCCCTCGGCCAAGAGCCAGCGCTAACTGGATGCGCTGCTCTAGCTGAGGCCAGCATTCGGTCACCTCCAGTGACCTCTTTTCACCTCATTTTCTTCACCAAGTTGATCCACATCAACTCCAACTTCTTCTCCTTTGCAAATGTGCCAACACCACCAAGAGTATACCACCATGTGCTTGTGTGTTAACTTTTCACAAATATTTTTAAGGAGTTAATCACTTAATTCACCACGCCACTCGATCCTAGCAACAACGCAAAATTAGATCGCTCAAGTGGCTATATGCAAACAAGTTTGCTCCTCTTAATAGTACGGTCATCTATCCTAAACCCGGTCATAAACTTCTCTACACACCTATGACCGGTGAAATGAAATACCCTATAAATATACCTTTGCCTTGTGCATTACATTCCATATCCTCCAATGTTGATGCAACACATGCACCAACCAAGTTACAAATGATATAATACACTTCATATCATCACATGACTATATTGGTTCATTGACCTTGACTTCACTTGCTCTTCACCGTTGCTTCGGTCCATCGGCGTCAAGTCATCACTCAACTTGCCCTTCACACTTGCAACCGGTCCATCAAGCCAAGCCTTGTCTTAATCTTCTCCAACTTTGTCCCATGACTCAATGTCATGTCTCAAATACAATGAACTCCTTCATCACTTGTATGAGCTTTTCAACATCTCTGAGCCATTTTCATTTCCATGGCATGTGTTGCTCACACACGTGTACCTGTTGTAACAGAACCGACCAATTTATACGAAATTAAGTAAGAAAATCACCTGTTAGAGCAGATAACCAATGTACTTAATCCCATACAAACCGGGTAGTCCATGAAATCACGATGAATTTCAAACTTTTCAACAACTCAGCCAAGATTGTTCAAGTTTAGCAGTTACCATTCACCTGATTACATAAGTTCGCACATAATACAGATTCATCAAAGTTTGAAATAAAGTTATTACAATACCAAGTTCAAATAGAAGTAGCAAAAGCAAATAGTTTTTAAACCATGCACACACTTAGTTCATTACAGTGCCAGGTACTGATCAAATCCAATAAAAGCATTGAGTTTAGATAAGAGTGACCACGCTCTTGGTCTAATCATCTCCCATAGCTAGGTACAAGCAGTTGATATAGTAGCCATAGTACATCTGTCTATCTGCAACAAGTAGGAATAAACCCTAAGTACGATAATGTACTCAGCTAGACTTACCCAACATAACTAAAAATAAAAGTGACTCGAAGGAGTATGAAATGCTTTATAGTGGGCTAGCTAACTCATTTGCAAAAAGCACATTTTAACATTAAGAACTACTTTTTCCAGTATTATTGCCTCAAGTTAAAAATCATTAACCTGTCATCTAAGTTTGCACCTACACTAGAGCAATCACTTGATTAAGGCAATCAATTATAACCATATGATCATTTAGCATTTCATTATCATCATAACCCTCATAACCATCTGAGTGTTCTACAATCATTACTATGATGAAGTAACTCAAGTCCCTATCCATGAGCGATGACCATTCGAATCGATTACTAACCAGCTGGTGATTTATTCCTCACACAAACCACTCACTCCGAAAGTGAGCTACAGATCATCAAATCAACTATTCAGGTAAACGCCTCGAGTTTGATAGGAACCACCGTACCGAGGGGCCGCCCGACTGCTCATTGGCCTTACCATCTTGCCCCTGTGTCCTACCACTGCCTGCGCTAGTATGGTGCATTGCGGTCAATCTACTCGGCCCGAATAATTTCCCAGCTTCCCGGTCGAAAGGTACTTTATTCGGCCAACTAAATATGAGGCATGCGTTCAACATGACAAGAGGGACGACAACGATCGGTCCTTAACTGACACAGACAAAAACATTACAGTCCAAAACCTAGCAAGGTTCCATCCGGTCTCAAATTCATATCAACATTTGGTTATATTCCATGATGCCACATTCAGCCAAACAATATCTAAGTAACCACCTATAGCTTACAGGTGACAAGAAATCACCTGACTTCTATCGGTCTAAACAAGCTAAACAGTTACTCAACTTCGTATACCAGGATATATCAAGGATATGATATCAAAGGGTAAACAAGGTGAAAGGATCAAGATGCCCAAGAGGGGGGTGAATTGGGCTTTTCTAAAAATTAATTGCAAGAATTAAATCCTATAAGCCAAAGTTCACCCCTAGTGCCTACTTGTGTTCCTTGTGATTCTACCGATAAAAAGTTTTGCACCCTAAGTTCCAATCCTAGTCTAGCATGGCAATTCTAGGAAGGTAAACTAAGCAATGAAAGTAATACGAGAAAGTAAATGCATGAAAGTAAGGGCAAGGAACACGGCGATGTTTTCCCGAGGTATCAGAGAGTCGCCACTCCCCACTAGTCCTCGTTGGAGCACCCGCACAAGGGTGTAGCTCCCCCTTGATCAGCGCAAGGATCAAGTGCTCTCTACGGGCTGATTCTTTAATACTCCATCGCGGTGAATCGCACAAAACCGCTCATAAGATGAGTTGGGTCATCCACAAGCTCCGTCGGATGATCACCAAACTCCCAATCACCACCAAGCTGTCTAGGTGATGGCGATCACCAAGAGTAACAAGCTAGAACTCTCACTTGACCACAACGAGCCTAATGAGAAGATGAATGCACACTTGCTACTCCCTAGTCACTAGTGAGAGACTCTCAAACTTTGATTCTCAAATCACTACCCTCACTAGAGCTCTTGCACTCCCTTGCACTTCAAAGGTGTTTCTCAACTGAACAAATGAGCAAGAGGCCTCTAAAAGAGGTGGAGGGGATGTATTTATACACCCTACAGTCAAATCCAACCGTTACCTGCCAACTCAGCAAAATACACGTTGATCGGACACGCCGGTCGACGTGACCGGACGCGCCGGTCGATCGTAACGGTCGAAAAACTGAAACACTTTGCTGAGTGACCGGACGCACCGATCAGGGGTGACCAGACACGTCCGATCGTGCAGGGAGCTTACTGTACTTTGACCTGACGCGCGACCGCGTCCGATCAGTGATGACCGGACGCGTCCGATCGTCAAGGTACCTTACTGGAACGTGACCGGACGCGCCGATCACTTCGCAGTCACGTCCGATTAGTTGATTTCCCTTCTGTGACACGTGTCAGCCTGATCACCGCGTCTGGTCCTCGCAAGGATAGCGTCCGGTCAACAGCGCTGAAACACAGTATCTGTTAGTACTGACCGGACGCGTCCGGTCAAGGGAAAACGGCTCTAAAAACTCCGAAACGCGACGCAACTTGAACCAAGTTGCTTCCAACTGAACTTTGAGCTTTTCTTGAGCTACCTAGTGCTAAGTTTGACAAGTGTGCACCACACCTAAACAAAAGACTCACCTAGGTCAAGCTACTCGCTCACGCCCCCCTTTATAGTACGGCCAAAGGAAAAAGCGAAGATCCTAACGACTATTCCGAATGTAACTCAACACCTTGACATCCGGAGCTAACCGTCCTTAATCTTGACGTCAATCCTTTGAAAACCGAAACGATTTCCATCAAGGGGCATGAATACCATAGTGGCCAAAGCAGTTATCAACCCCATGACCTAACTTACCAAAGTTTCTACAAAACACACGTTAGTCATGGTAATAATGCGTAGTCATCAATTGTCGAAACCAACTCTCGAGGCCTAGATGCTTTCAATCTTCCCCTTTTTGGTGATTGATGACAACACTTAGATTCAGAAGATAAGAGTTGAGGTTTTTGAACATGCTTGGTTCACATAAGCAAAAAGCAATAAGCACAAAGGGTTAGGAAATGCTTATGTGCCCCAAGCCAACAGGGTGTACTCATAAGATAAAACATGAAGCGTTAGTACACATAAAACATAGCTCATATCAAATCGGAGTAAGGCACGGAAGCACAACCTTATGAGCTAGAACCAATTAAGTGACATGATATATAATAGAGACAAGATAGACCACATATGACTCAAAGTATCTCACAAGCACACATGTCACAAAATATAAGTACGGGAATGTAAACATGATTCATGAATGTAACACACAAAGACAAACGAAAACCCTCTATCAAAACTCCCCCTGAATCTACTCTCTCCCTCTTTGGCATCAACCGCCAAAAACTAAACTAAGGATCCGACGGGGAAACAGAAGCAGTCGTGTCGGGTGCCGAGGAGCGCGGAGTGATCATGAACTATGAAGTATCCTCCTCGGACTTTGAGCTGTCAGGCTGACCCTCTGAAGAAGCACGTGGCTGTGAAGCGGTCTAGGTCTGAAGAACATGAGCAGGTACTGACGAAGATGTAGCAACGAGTAGAGCAGTCTCTGTCACCTAAGCCTGAAGCGAGCCAACAGCTGGAGGGTCTGTCGAGGCAATGGATGATGGTACAGTCTCTGTAGTGCCAGTCCCTGTCACTGGAGGAGCCACTGTCGCTGAAGCGGACAACCCTGAAGAAGTCACAAGAGTGGTGTGCGAGGGCGTCGGCTGACCAGTCAACTCGCTGTAGGAGGCACTCAAGTCAGCGAAAGGAGTGCCTATCAGAAGATGAGGGCGAGGCTGATCTGAAGGAGTGAACCCCGTCTGAATAGGAGTGTAGCTCAGGGACTGGAAGGTCTGGGGAACCTGCTGCTGGGGAGAGGTGAATGGGAAGCTCGGCTGTCCCTGACTCTGAGGTCCACTGGACTGTAGTGCTGGAGTCAGGACAGATGCAGGAGGAGGAACCCCAACAGTGACCAAGTGACGCAGGAGCTCAAGGTACTGCTGCTGGTTTGCTGCCTGCTGTCGCTGCATCTCGAACTGCTGTCGCTGGAGCTCAAGCTGCTGCCTCTGGAACTCATCCTGACGAGCCTAAATCTGAGCAAACGCAGCTGCTGTGTCCTAAGCCTGACGCTGCATCTGTATCTCCTGCCTCTCCTGGGCCTGGGTCAACCTCTCAAGTATAGCCACCATGGCTGGGTCTGAGCGGGAGGCTGAGCCTAAACCACCGGCCTCATGGTCGTGAGACCGAGAAGAGCGGTACCGGGGGATGGGCTGGTAGTCCTCGTCAGTGCTGTCAGTAGCATCATTCTCAACTGAATCAGCAGGCTGAGCATCTAAATCTGCAAGCTCTGCCTCAGCGAGACCCTGAACGGTCTCGTCCTGCTCAGCTGCTGTCTCGGGAACCTCTGTTCTCTCCTGCTGTCCTGGCATGGGTGCCTGCTCTCTGGTAACAGAAGCCCACAACTGACGAATGTCATACTCTGGAAAAGTAGTAGTGGTATTTGATATCTCAGCTCAAATCTCTGGAGGCAGCTCACATGCAGATCTGATAATGAAGCATATCCAATGTGCATAGGGCAGCTGACGGTGACCCTTGAATCCCTCTGCCAAGGTATCCTCTATCTCACACAGCATAAGATCCTAGATGTCGAACGGTGTCTATGAGATGAGGTGATGCACCACCCATAGCCGCATACGGGTCAATCCCTCTCTGTACCCCAGCCTCGGAAGAAGTGTGCGTCTGACAATAGCATCCAAGATTCTAGCGAGGGGTGTCAAGCTAGCAGGTGTACGTCTGGACCCCTCGCCAAAAGGCTCACGAAAGCAGGGTCGGATCATATCTGTAGGAGGCACTGTACCGCCGTGAGGGCGTCTCGGTGGAGCAGTCTGACCAAAGCACAGCTGGTGAATCTTCGTATCTGAAGGAGGGAGTCTGAGAATCTCCTGTACCCTAGTGATGTAGAGTCTGCGGTCACGGCCTCGGAATGCAAAGTGGATGAACTCATGTGCCGGGTCAATCCAAAGAGAAGAGTAGAACTCCCTGACCCAAGTGCCGCAGTAGGCTCCCGTCCGTCCCAGAAAATCTGACAAGCCTAGATGAAACGACAAGTGCGGACGGAGCTGCTCACCAACCACCTCAACTAGAGCCTCAAGTCGACAGACTCTCTGAGGTCTAAAAGCAATCCTGCTGTCAACGTAAGCTCTGTAGAAATCCTTGTGCAGAGGTGTGTAGAAGCCCTCTGACGCTCAGGGGTCCTGCTGAGGTGGGAACCATCGACCAACCTCAACAAACCTCAGGGCCTGCACCTGGCGTGCTGTAGCTCCCCTTAAGTCAAAGTGCTCGACTGGGGGGTGTCCTCGAGCCCTAGGAGGTGGACGTCCTCCACAACGCTGGCCCTCTGACCTAGGAGTCACCTGAGCTCGCGTACGTCCTGAGCGACGACGCGGTGGAGTATGAACTATCTGCTCCTCTATCTCCTCTGGATCCTCTATGGGCGGATCAGCAGGCATATCCTCTGTCCCCTCGGTGGCCTCAGTACCGAGCTGTCGACCTTCAAGATGAAAGCGACGCTCGCCAATATGGATCCCACTACTCCTGCCACCCCTCTCTGCCATCTCGGCTGCATCAGCAACTGCCTGAGCAATCTCTGCCTCTGTAAGTGTTCCCTTCCTCTTCTTGGCGATGGTCTTCTTGCGTTTTCCACGCGCAACCTCTGTCAGTCTAGGAGGACTCTCATCCCCGTCACTAGGTGCACCCCCAGCATTCTTGCAGCGAACCATACTGACCAACTGCTGAGAAACCCTGAAAGATGGCGAACTGACACTCAAGAGGCTTGGCCTCAATCCGTAACCGCAGGCTTGGCCTCGGATTCAAATCTGATCAACTGCCACCCAACACACCGACATGACTCACTGAAAAGATAGGATAGATGGATCTACTATAAGAAACATATATTATCTAACAGATAAGAGATCCTAAGGGTAGCAAGCATATGAGATAAGATATGAATAGAATAGCGATGGCTACCTCCGATTGGCGAGAACCCGGTGAAGGGATGAGACGACCTTGACTCGCGAGAGTTCCTCGGAAGCGCTGGATGAGCGTTGAAATTTCCGAGACAAGCAAAGGTGATAAGAAATTGAACGAAGCATCACTGCAAACCCTAATAGAAAGAATCAAAGGATTGAAAACAAGATTCCTATTTCACCTTCGTGGACGGAGAACGACCGAAGGTGAGGGTTAGGGTTAGGGCAATCGAGGAAACCGCGAGGAAGAAGCACGGCCGTGGCAGCACTGGTGCGGGGCGTGGTGGTGAAGGCCAGCGAACGATCGTCGAGGAGCAAGGACAAATGCCTGGAGGCGGCGCACGGCACGGCGGTGGTGCGGGCGAGGGCGGCGCGCGCGACTGTGATGGCGCGGGCGAGGCGTGGCAGAGAGGCGCGGTGATGAGGAGCGGGGCGCGACGCGGCGGAGGAGGAGGCGCAGTGCGACGGCGCGGCGAGTAGGCGAGACGGCAAGTTAGGGCACGGGAGCGGCGCGGCGTACAGCGTATTGGATGAAAAATAGATCAAGAACGAAAGGTTATATGAGGGCTCAGATTCGCTCGCGACGCTCAGACCAGACGCGGTGGTCGCCTAACCGGACACGGTGGGGCAGTGTCCGATCACAGTCCAGTAAGCTCCTGGAGCGACCGGACGCGTCCGGTTAGGGCTGACCGGACGCGGGAAGAGTCTGGTTGGAGGTCATCCGGGAAACTCATCACGCATGACCGGACGCGGTGGTCAACAACGACGTGTCCGGTCGAGCGTCCGGTCATAGGTCCAAGAGAAAGTCTTCGGGATGACCGGACGCGCTGGTGGTCGCCGGGACCGGACGCAGTGGTGAAGCAGCACCGTATCCGGTTCAACGTCCGGTCCAGCGTTCGGTCACTGTTTACCGCCTTTCTTCAGTCCGATCTTCGACGCGACTTCTCCCTATCAAGTTCCAATTCAAAGAGACTCATATAAACACCAATTGGACCCTGATATGAGTGACCTCACTCAAACCCTCAAGCTTTTCAAAATATTTTGCCTTAGGCTAGTATTGTTTTTAGGAAAATAAGCAATAAACACCCGAGGAGCAACGTATGGCCATGCAATAGAGTTTTTGAACCCTTGGGAGCATCAAATGCTCTCTCTATTCATGGACGAACACAGAGGTTGCTCAAAGCCAAACCGAAAAGAAATGACAAAGCAACAACCATGCATATGCAATGCAAAACAAGTAAGAAAAACTAGGTTGCTTGTCAAGTTTGATCCACGGTTAGGCTTCTTCACTCCTTCAAAGGAGGGTTATCATAACCGTGTTAGACAAGTCCTAGATGCATTGCGGAGAATTAAACATGACATATAATATAATGCAATGCAAGGGACAACACAAGCTCATTTTTTAAAGTTACTAGAGTCAAGCACATTAAGTTCACTTCTCAACCTACAAAAGGTACCCTCATCCAAAGGTTTAGTGAAGATATCCACTAATTGATTTTCACTTCTTACACCTTCTAGTGATATATCATTTTTAGCAACATGATCTCTTAGAAAGTGGTGGCGGATATCAATGTGCTTGGTGCGTAAGTGTTGTACCGGATTATTAGCAATTTTAACGGCACTTTCATTGTCACACAAAAGTGGCACCTTTTCAAGAACAACTCCATAGTCTAGGAGGGTTTGTTTCATGTATAATATTTGTGCACAACAAGCCCCCGTGGCAATGTATTCCGCCTCAGCGGTGGACAAAGCCACACTATTTTGCTTCTTAGATGACCAAGATACTAAAGACCTCCCAAGCAAATGGCACCCTCCGGATGTGCTTTTTCTATCAATTTTGCAACCGGCATAATCCGAATCGGAATAGCCAACTAGTTGGAATATAGCTCCTTTGGGATACCAAAGACCAATGCTTGGGGTGTGCTTAAGATATCTTAAAATTCTTTGTTACGGCACTTAAGTGAGGTTCTTTAGGGCACGCTTGAAAGCGAGCACACATGCACACACTAAACATGATATCAGGCCTAGATGCGGTAAGGTACAACAAGCTACCAATCATAGAACAGTAGAGAGTTTGGTCAACCGATTTACCTCCCTCATCTAGGTCGAGATGTCCATTAGATGGCATTGGGGTCTTGATTGGCTTACACTCTTCCATCTTGAATCTCTTGAGAAGATCCTTGGTATACTTTTCTTGAGAGATGAAAATCCCTTCTCTCATTTGCTTGACTTGAAAACCAAGGAAGAATGTAAGCTCACCAATCATAGACATCTCGAACTCCTTCGATATCAATTCACCAAATTCCTTGCAATAATCTTCATTTGTTGATCCGAAGATGATATCATCAACATAGACTTGACAAATGAAGATCTCCCCATTAATCTTCTTGGTGAATAGTGTGGTGTCGACCTTCCCAATGGTGAAGCCCTTCTCAATGAGGAAGTCCCGGAGGCGCTCATACCATGCTCTAGGGGCTTGCTTGAGCCCATATAGCGCCTTGGACAACCTATAAACATGATTAGGATATCTAGGGTCTTCAAACCTGGGAGGTTGATAAACATAGACTAGTTCATTTATGAAGCCATTTAAGAATGCACTTTTCACATCCATTTGATATAGTTTCATATCATGATGTGATGCATATGCAAGAAGGATATGAATGGCTTCAAGTCTTGCAACGGGTGCAAAAGTCTCTCTATAATCAAGACCTTCAACTTGAGAGAACATCTTTGCAACTAGTCTTGCCTTGTTCCTCACCACTATGCCTTGGTCATCTTGCTTGTTGCGAAACACCCACTTGGTTCCAATGACTCTTGCACCTTTTGGATGCTCTTCAAGTGTCCAAACTTGATTGCGGGTGAAGTTGTTCAATTCTTCATGCATAGCATTCACCCAATCCAGATCTTGAAGAGCTTCTTCTACATTCTTAGGTTCAACACAAGAGACAAAAGAGTGATGTTCAACAAAAGAAGCAAGCTTTTGAGATTGAGTCATTACACCCTTTGTAGGACTCCCTATGATGAGATCTTTTGGATGTGCTTGAAGTAGAGGTGAGTTTCTTCTATCAACCACTTGAGGAGAGGGTTGGGGAGCATCAACATCTTGAGCTTGTGCCTCGGCTTGTTCATGAGAGACATGAGTATCTTCATTTTCAACTCTCTCATTTTTGTCATCATCTTAAGGCACATGTGATGAAGATGGTGGATCAACAATTTGTACATCGTCTTCATCATCTTTTGGCTTGATATCTCCCACCGGCATGTTCTTCATTGCCTTCCTCAATGGTTCATCACCTACATCATCACAATTCTCAATTGCTCCTTGGGAGCCGTTAGATTCATCAAATTCCACGTCATATGTTTCTTCAACCAAACCGGTGGCATGGTTAAATACTCTATATGCTTTGGACTTTGATGAGTAACCAACAAGAAAACCAATATCACAATGTCTTTGAAACTTCCCTAGGTGTTGACGCTTCTTGTAGATGTAGCATTTGCAACCAAACACCCGGAAGAATGAGACGTCCGGCTTCTTCCCATTTAGCAACTCATAGGGGGTCTTGCCAAGAAACTTTTGTAGGAAGAGGCGATTTGAAGCATAGCATGCGGTGTTGATTGCCTCGGCCCATAATTTCTCCGGAGTGTTGTACTCATCTAACATTGTTCTTGCAAAGGTGATCAAAGTCCAGTTCTTTCTCTCAACTACACCATTTTGTTGGGGAGTGTAGGTTGATGAAACTTCATGCTTGATTCCAATCTCATCACAATAAGCTTCAATGTTTGTGTTGTCAAACTCTTTCCTATTGTCACTTCTAATCTTCTTTATCTTGACTTCAAATTCATTTTGAGCTCTCTTTGCAAACTTCTTGAAGCAATTGGCCACTTCGGATTTGTCATGAAGGAAGAAAGTTCAAGTGTATCTTGAGTAGTCATCCACTATCACAAGACAATAGAGATTTCCACCCAAGCTCTTGTAAGTTGTAGGACCAAACAAATCCATGTGTAGAAGTTCTAGCACTCTTGAAGTTGACATGTAAGCTTTGGTTGGATGAGTGTTTGCAACTTGTTTGCCGGCTTGACATGCACTACAAGGTTTGTCCTTTTCAAACTTGACATCCTTCAAGCCTCTCACTAATTCTTTCTTCAATAGCTTGTTGAGAGTGTTCATTCCAACATGAGCAAGCCTCCTATGCCAAAGCCACCCAAGTGAGGTCTTGGTGAACAAGCATGTCATCAAGTTTGCATCTTCAGAGGTGAAGTCAACAAGATAAAGATTGTTGTATCTAAAGCCTTTGAATATCATTTGCTTGTCATCTATCTTTGAAACTACCACTTCATTTGGTGTGAACAAGCATTGGTAGCCAAGGTCATAAAGTTGCCCAACGGATAACAAGTTGAAACTCAATGAAGCAACATAGAGCATATTTGAGAGAGAGTGATCATTTGATATTGCAATCTTGCCTATACCCTTGACCTTGCTCTTTGAATTATCTCCAAATGTGATCTTCTCTTGACATACCCCATTATCTTCAAGTGAGGTGAACATACGAGGATCATCGGTCATATGTTGAGTGCAACCACTATCAATAACCCAATGAGATCTACCTGTCTTGTAGTTCACCTACACACAAGAGATCAAGCTTTTTGTTTAGGGACCCAAACTTGAGAGGGACCCTTGACTTTCTCTACTAGTGACTTGGCAACCCATATTTTCTTAGGCCTATTCTTGTTTGGGGGACCCAAGAACATAACTTTCATCTTTCCACTTAAATCTTTTCTAAGCATGTAATGAGCATTGAAGGCAAAGGGTCTAGCATGCTTGGGCAAGGGTTGTGGTGGTGGAGTTTTGCACTCATGAGCAAAATGGCCTTCTTGTCCACACTCAACACATCTCTTTGGCTTGGGCTTTGACTTGCTTTGTTGTTGTTGAGCTTTAGCCTTCTTCTCTTGATTTGCCAAGTAACCAATGCCACTTCTATCCATATTCATGACGGTGTTCATGAGTAGCTCACTTTGCAAATATTGGCCTCTTGTGAACTTGCTTAGGCCGGTCTTGAGATGCTCTTTCTCTTGCTTGAGCTTTTTGTTCTCTTCAATAAGTGACTCATTTGAAGTTTGTTTCTCAAGAGCCATCAACCCTTTTAGTTTCTTATTCTCATTTGTAAGCATCTCATTCTCACTCTTGATCTTGGCATAATCATCATAATTGTTGGACTCAACCACACTCTTACCTTTGCCACTAGAGCCTTGCTCAATGCTTTCAATGATCAAGTCATCACATGATGTAGCTATATCAATCTTAACAACTTGGTTAGTACCATCATGTGTCTCAAGAGAAAGCTCATTAGCAACAACAAGACTATCATAGTTGATTTTCAATGTAGTATATTTATCTTTTAGCGAATTGTGCCTAGTGTTGAGCTCATCATGCTTCTTCTCAAGTTTATCATGTTCATCTCTAAGCTCTTTGTTAGAAGTTTTAAGCTCCTTGTGAGTAGAAGACATGATTTCATTTTGATCTTTGAGCTCATCACTAGTCTTTAGTGCATTTTCAAGCTTAGATGAGAGTGAGTCATTTTCATTTTGGAGCTCATCATTTTCATTTCTAGTTCTTCTTATGACTTTAGAGTATTTGTTCAACAATTTTATAAGTTCATCATAAGAAGGTGCATCATATTCATCATCACTATCACTATCATCATCATCACTATCATTATTTTGTACCTTTCGTTCACTCTTGGCCATAAGGCATAGGTGAGTAGTGGACGATGATGGTGAAGATGGCGGTGAAGGTGGTGATGAAAATGTCGGTGAAGATGATGGCCCAATCACAAATGCGCAACCTTCTCTTTCTCATCATCGCTCTCATCACCGGAGGACTCACATGATGATTCAATGTCGGTGAGCCAATCATCAACAATGTAGGCTTTGCCTCCCTTCTTCTTGTTGTAGAACTTTTTTCTCTTGCCATCCTTCTTTTTGTATGGCATGTTTTTCTTCTTCTCATCTTCATCATCGCTTGAATCATTTTTCTTGCCCTTGTTCTTGTTTTTGTACTTGTCTTTTGGAGGTCTAGGGCATTGATGAGCTAAGTGGCCAAATTCACCACAATTGTAGCAATCCATCTCGGATATTGGCTTCCTTTTGCTACTTATGAAGAATTTCTTCTTCTTGCCATCGAACTTGATGCCACTCTTGTTGAGCTTCTTTAGCATCTTGGTGGTCTTCCTCACCATGAGTGCAAGTGATGCATCATCAATATCACTTTCACTTGAGCTTTCTTGCACCATCATGGCTTGGCCCTTCTTCTTCTTGTCATGGCTAGCTTTGAAGGCCAAGTCCTTCTTCTTGGAAGATGATGAGCCCTCTTTTGGAGTGATGTGCATGTACATCTCATGTGCATTGATCTTCCCCAATACTTGTATCGGTGTTGCGGTGGAGAGATCACTTTGATGAAGCACGGTGACAATGTGACCATACTTCTCAACGGGAAGAACGCTCAAGATCCTCCTTGCAACATCCGATTGACTCATTTGGGTGAGCCCAAGAGCATTGAGATCTTCTACAAGAACATTCAATCTAGTGTACATATCATTAGCACTTTCTTTAGGAAGCATCTCAAAAGAATTAATTTTCTTTAAAGCAATATGATAGCGTTCCTCACGCTCACTCTTAGTTCCCTCATGGAGAATACAAAGGTTTTCCCACAATTCATGAGCGTTTTTTGCATTACGTACACGATTGAAGATATCCTTGCCTAAGCCCCGGTAGAGTGCATTTTTGGCCTTTGCATTCCACTGGTCGTACTTCTCCTCGTCACTACTTGGGTTGGCGGGATCCTTGATAGCGGGAAGCCCTTGGGTTGCGGCTCTAAGACACCCAATATCTATGGCTTCGAGGTACGCCTCCATTTGGATTTTCCAATATGGAAAATGATCTCCCTCAAAGGTGGGAGGTGGTCCTTCCCCGTTAGACATCTTGCTCTAGGCGGTGAAGCCTAAATTAGGAGCAACTCGGCTCTGATACCAATTGAAAGGATCAAGATGCCCAAGAGGGGGGTGAATTGGGCTTTTCTAAAAATTAATTGCAAGAATTAAATCCTATAAGCCAAAGTTCACTCCTAGTGCCTACTTGTGTTCCTTGTGATTCTACCAATAAAATGTTTTGCACCCTAAGTTCCAATCCTAGTGTAGCATGGCAATTCTAGGAAAGTAAACTAAGCAATGAAGGTAATACGAGAAAGTAAATGCTTGAAAGTAAGGGCAAGGAACACGGCGATGTTTTCCCGAGGTATTGGAGAGTCGCCGCTCCCCACTTGTCCTCGTTGGAGCACCCGCACAAGGGTGTAGCTCCCCCTTGATCCACGCAAGGATCAAGTGCTCTCTACGGGCTAATTCTTCGACACTCCGTCGCGGTGAATCGCCCAAAACCGCTCACAAGATGAGTTGGGTCATCCACAAGCTCCGCCGGATGATCACCAAACTCCCAATCACCACCAAGCCATCTAGGTGATGGCGATCACCAAGAGTAACAAGCTAAAACTCTCACTTGACCACAATGAGCCTAATGAGAAGATGAATGCACACTTGCTACTCCCTAGTCACTAGTGAGAGACTCTCAAACTTTGATTCTCAAATCATTACCCTCACTAGAGGTCTTGCACTCCCTTGTACTTCAAAGGTGTTTCTCAACTGAACAAATGAGCAAGAGGCCTCTAAAAGAGGTGGAGGGGATGTATTTATACACCCCACAGTCAAATCCAACCGTTACCTGCCAACTCAGCAAAATACGCGTTGACCGAACGCGCCGGTCGATCGTAACAGTCGAAAAATTGAAACACTTTGCTGAGTGACCGGACGCACCGATCAGGGGTGACCGGACGTGTCCGATCGTGCAGGGAGCTTACTGTACTTTGACCTGACGCGTGACCGCGTCCGATCAGTGATGACCAGACGTGTCCGATCGTCAAGGTACCTTACTATAACGTGACCGGACGAGCCGATCACTTCCCAGTCGCATCCGATTAGTTGATTTCCCTTCTGTGACACGTGTCAGCCTGATCACCGCGTTCGGTCCTCGCAAAGACAGCGTCCGGTCAACAGCGCTGAAACGCAGTATCTGTTAGTACTGACTGGACACGTCCGGTCAAGCGAGAGACCACGTCCGGTCAAGGGAAAACGGCTCTAAAAACTCCGAAACGCGACGAAACTTGAACCAAGTTGCTTCCAACTGAACTTTGAGCTTTTCTTGAGCTACCTAGTGCTAAGTTTGACAAGTGTGCACCACACCTAAACAAAAGACTCACCTAGGTCAAGCTACTCGCTCACGCCCCCCTTTATAGTACGGCCAAAGGAAAAAGCAAAGATCCTAACGACTATTCCGAATATAACTCAACACCTTGACATCCGGAACTAACCGTCCTTAATCTTGATGTTAATCCTCTGAAAACCAAAACGATTTCCATCAAGGGGCATGAATACCATAGTGCCCAAAGCAGTTATCAACCTCATGACCTAACTTACCAAAGTTTCTGCAAAACACACGTTTGTCATGATAATAATGCGTTGTCATCAATTGCCGAAACCAACTCTCGGGGCCTAGATGCTTTCACAAGGTATAATACAACAACGGTTGCAATCAACTCCTAAACTTAATGCATCAACCATAAGTAAGGCATAAGTCAAATATTTGCAAATCGATGGAGAAATGCTCCGGGGCTTGCCACTCTCAAAAGAGCTAGGACGGTGGTCGAGGCACTCCTGAAGCTCTTCACCAGCCTCCTTGTCTACCTGCACCTCCTATGCGGACTCGTTCTACGGTGCTCCCTCGTCCTGCTCCTCTGGCTCTACTACTGCCAACTCCTCCTACGATCCTGTATGATGCGTATGTACTAGTGCTTATGAAAGTGGTGCATTAAATGGAATAACATATGATGATCATGAGTGCATGTATGTAGATGAACATGTTTAACTCTATTTAATCGAGTAGGTGCAAATCTCCTCTCTAGTAGAGAAGATTACAACACACCCAAAACATGCACACATATCACACAACATTAACATATTGATTCATACCAGCAAGTTATTAGTGCTTCAAAGATACACCAAAACAACACATATACACTAATCATGCATGGAGAAAAGGTTCATTTATTTCATTTTAAACTAAGGCTACAACAGCAACATATACTTCTAGTGCTCAAAAAATTATGAGAAATTTATAGTAGCTTCATCATGTAATATATAGTCTACCATAAAATTTCCATTGCATTTGGATAAGTACAACAGCCTACACAAAAATGGCAATAAGCACGGCATAATTACACATGAAAAATACTTTGTACTATAAAAAGTATCAAACAATAGATTTTATATTTTTTTCCATGATCTACATTGTATAGAAACACTATAGAAAAAGTTTCACCTATATGTATTATTCATATTTTTTTGATCTATCCATTTTACAAGAAATAATAATTAAATACACCTAAATTACTTAGCCATATTTTTCCAAAGAACATGCATGTCATATATTTTTTTACAGAAAGTACATCACATGACTAGATCAACAAAATAAGTTTCACATTTTTATGAGACACATACAATTTACTATGCATTTTATAAGATATCAGCAAAATTAAGAATTAAATAAAGCTATGTATAAAAGTATCTCAAATTTGACATGCAACATTTTTATATTGTAGATCTACTCCTAAGAAGCCTAACAAAATTGGTATCATTCAATTTGGAGCACTATACACCAAGATATGAATTTTGGAAGCATTTCCACATTTTCGTAAACCCTTTTCAAAACCAACCGATGAAATTGATATGCGCACCTAGCGCTCTCCCCTAGATCCCACAATGAGCCGCTGCCATGTGGGATCCGCGGGTCAACTGGCCCCACGCGTCAGCTGCACGCTAGGCAGGGGTCGCTGTTGACCACCCCATCCTCGTCGCGCGGTGAGGTCTTTGGCGGAATGGGTGGCACTGTTGGCTTCCCCGTGACGAGGCGGACACGTCTAGCTAGAAAACGGTAGTGCGAGCGAATCCTAGCTACTGTGACGAGGTGTGCTGGTGGGTGGCGGTGCTGCATGTCGCTGTGCATGCCAATCCTGGCCATCGCGGGGTTCAAAGAGGCACCAGCGAGGCCCGTGGAGCCAAGGCGGACATGCTGCTTGCGAAAGGAAGAAAGGAGGAGGAAGGAGCGAGCTGGCGGCAAGGCGAGCCACTGTCACACCCATTTTTAAGGAACAAATGGAGTGCATATTCTTATGTGCGCCCAGAGATCAATCACACATAAGATGAAAAATATAAATAGTATCATCACAAATGTTTATTACATAACGAATAGATTCACAGAGTCTTCACATAAATAAGCGGAAACATAGTATAAATATTATGGTAGCTAGCTCCATAGCACAGGCACGTCAACTGGTTGACCACAAGTCTAGTAATCTTCTGGAAAGTAGTAGTAATCACTATTTGCACTTTCGGGATTCCATCCTGTGGTGGGGGAATGCAAGGGTGAGCACAAAAGTACTCAACAAGTGTAACATGGGGTTCATGTAGCTCAAGTAGGTTAGACACTGGTTCAACTGCATGTAGCTTTTAGTTGATCATATTTTAAGCAATTGAGTAGCAACAAATAGGTAATAATCCCATAATAAACACATGATCATGTAAAGAGAATAATGAATAGCAAGAACAATTAAATTAATAGTGATCTCTATTCCGTAAGGGTCCAAGGCCGCTCGTGTCCGTGAGCACGGCTGATATACCAGTTTTACACTCTGCAGAGGTTGTACACTTTCACTGTGAGTCGTGATCCCCAAAAGCCCGAGGTCATGACTCCCCATTGGACAATCAAGTTTCACTATGAAGTCTTTCCAAGGTTCGTTTAACAAGTTAGGGCCGCTAGGTTTCTGTGGCCTACAAATGTAGAGCCCCCCTTCCATATGGCACAATGACACGCAGCCTATACTCATAGGGACAGGAGCCGCACTACACCCAACCCGGAACACAACCCTTTTGCGCTATAAAGGTAACCACTAACAAGCTAGAAAAGGTCCTCTTATATGACTAAAGCCAGAGCCATGTAGCCCTCACAGCTGTACTGTAAGTCTCGGATGTTCGCTTACAGATAAGTCCTTACGGAGAGGAATCTAGAGATAACTCTAGCCCTCTTGTTCCTTGTTGCCAAAAAACATCTTTTAGTGTTATTGCATATATCATTAGTCAAATTACAAGATCATTGTTTATGTAAGCACTAGTCACTACCCAATGCCAATAACCATAGGATTCAAGGAACAAGATCAATACTAAGGCATCCTTAACAAAGAGACACATGCAGCATGAATTAAGTGAATTAAAGTGAGTAGGTAACAAGGATAATCCCATGCTATACTTGCCTTGATCTAGCTGATCCTGTTGATCCGACTCATAAAAGTTCTCTTGATCACCAACGAACTGATCACCGTCTATTCTCGATTAGCACGTCAACAACAATCATCCAAGGGCAATCATGCAAAGCAAACAAAGCTACAATTAGAACAGTACACCAACAGCAGTAAAATAAGATGAAAAGTTTTTAAAACAAATCTACATCACTCTAGGATCACACAGACGCGAAGTTCACGCAAATCGGAGCTAAAACGGAAAAGTTATGATTTAAACAAGATTTACTTTATTAAAGTAATAGATTAAATCTAACCTCGAATTTTAAAAGTGTAAAATCTACTATACAGCAGTACTAATAGGTAGAGTATGAAATTATGAACCTAACGCAACTTGAACGGATCAAATCGGAGTTAAAACGGAGATTTTATGACCTAAATAGATCTAGTGGCAATTCTGTAAATAGCTGAAAGCGTATTTTCATTTAAACCGACGTAATTTACGTTTTCAAAACAACAAAACGTAATTCAGCAAATACGCCTTGGACTGCGGGTTTAAAAACGAAGAAACAGAGGGGCTCTTATGCAAAATAGCCAGGCGAAGGGGTATCCTAAGATCTGAGCCGTTGGATTAGATTTAAACGGCCGAGATTTGACTGGGAAGAGAGAGGGGAATCCGGCCGGCTACAGTGACCGGCGCGGTGGAGGCCATGGCCGGCGGTGGGATTCCTCACCGGCGCACACGTTGAGGCCCTAGAGACCATGAATCGACTCAAAAACGTCATGGGAAGAAGGGAAAACTCCAACCGCACTCACCGAAGAGGGGAAACGGGACCGGAGACGAAGACGTGTCGACGGCGGCTCCAAAATCGGCGGCTTCCGAGCTCGGACAGTGGAAGCACGGTTGCGATGGCTTACTCGGTACCCGAAGGCGCGGCTCGGGTTTAGGGCGGCGTGGAGAAGGACAATGCGGCCGCGGCTACTATTTATGGCCGGCTAAACGTACGGGCCAAGGCAGTGGGGAGGGGAGTTGGAGCCGCGTCGGACTCCATGGTAGAGTCCTACTCGACCACGAGGTGGAAGAAGGTGCTGCGGCGTGGGCCCGATGTGTCAGCGAAACAAGAGAGAAGAGGGCCGAGGCGGTCTGCAGCTTTGGTTGGGTGGGCCGGCCCAATGCGCGGCTTGCGGCCCAGAGGAAAAACAGCCGACCCGCTAGGCTTTGGCAGGCCAAGAGAACTGGGCCTTCGGGCCAAAAACCGAGAAGAGTTAATTCCTATTTCTTTTTTTCTTTTTCTAATATCTCAAATGCATTTTCAAATGATTCTTGAAATAATTTTCTTTTTAAAATAAAAACCAATCACCCAATTAAAATATGCAACGGCATGTATGCACAAACACTCATTTAACCCTATATTTGATTTTACAAAAATATTATTTCACTAAGTTTTCATGCACACAAAAATGCTTAACTAAATCAAATTCCCTATTTAAAAATATTCAAAAATTTAGGGTGTTACAATTCTACCCCCCTTAAAAGAATCTCGTCCCGAGATTCGGACGATGCTTACTCAAACAACTGTGGGTATGCTTTTCTTAAATCTTCCTCTCTTTCCCACGTAGCCTCTGCTTCCGAATACCGACTCCACTGAACTTTACACATCTTTATAACTCGGCTTCGGGTAACTCTTTCCGCTGTCTCCAAAATTTTCACGGGATACTCCTCATAAGTAAGATTTTCCTTAACAGTGAGTTCTTCCAACGGTATTTGTTCTTCCGGTACACGCAGACATTTCTTTAACTGAGACACATGGAACACATCATGCACACCTGCTAAACTCTCAGGCAATTCCAACTGATATGCCACTTCACCACGTCTCTCTAAGATCTTAAAAGGACCGACATACCTTGGAGCTAACTTTCCTTTCCGATTAAACCTTTTCACACCTCTCATAGGTGACACCTTCAGATAAACATAATCTCCCACTTCAAAAGTCAACTCTCTCCGTCGAGTATCGGCATAACTTTTCTGTCGAGACTGAGCTGCTTTCAAATTATTTCGAATCATTCTTACTTGTTTCTCAGCATTCCTAAGCACATCAGGACCAAATACTTGACTCTCTCCCGTCTGATTCCAAAACAATGGAGTCCTACACTTCTTACCATACAAAGCTTCAAAGGGTGCCATCTGTAAACTTTTCTGATAACTGTTATTGTAGGAAAACTCTGCATACGGCAAACTTTTGTCCCAACTCGTACCATACTGCAAAGCACAAGCTCTCAACATATCCTCCAATATCTGATTAATCCTTTTTGTTTGTCCATCCGTCTGAGGATGATACGCTGTGCTAAAATTCAGCTTAGTCCCTAATGACTCTTGTACTTTCTGCCAGTAATACGATGTAAACTGGGTACCTCGATCAGACACTATCTTCTTTGGAACTCCGTGCAAACTTACTATTCTTTCCAAATACAGTTCAGCCAACTTTGCACTGGAATACGTAGTTCTAACCAGTATAAAATGAGCAACTTTAGTCAAACGATCCACTATAACCCATATGGAATCAAAACCCCTCTGAGTGCGTGGTAATCCTACTATGAAGTCCATACCAACTTCTTCCCACTTCCACTCAGGTATCTGCATCGGTTGCAACAATCCTGCAGGTCTTTGATGTTCAGCTTTAACCCTCTGACACGTGTCACATAGTGCAACATACTCTGCAACATCTCTTTTCAAACCATGCCACCAATACCTTTCTCGTAAATCCATATACATCTTAGTACTTCCAGGATGAATAGAGTAAGCAGACTCATGAGCCTCCCGTAGGATTGCTCCTCTTATAGCTTTGTCCTCAGGCACACATAATCGTTCTCCAAACCATAGGGTTACCTTGTCATCCATCCGGAATCCAGGTGCTTTACCTTTCGGTATATTCCCCACTATCTCCTTTATCTTGTCATCCGTCAACTGACCCTCGCGTATTTGTTGCTCTAACATAGGCTCTACTACTAATTCCACTGCATTAACAGCAATACCCAAGTTTAGATGCTCAAACTCAGCACATAACTCATTTGACATAGGCATTACTTGCACCTCGTTAGCATAGCTCTTTCTGCTAAGGGCATCTGCAACCACATTAGCTTTACCCGGATGATAGTGTACCTCCAAATCATAATCCTTAATCAACTCTAACCAGCGACGTTGTCTCAAGTTCAGATCTGATTGAGTAAAAATGTACTTCAAACTCTTATGATCAGTGTAAATATCGCTTTTATGTCCAATCAAATAATGCCTCCATATTTTCAAGGCATGCACCACTGCTGCTAACTCCAAGTCATGAGTAGGATAATTTAACTCATGCTTCCTCAACTGTCGAGATGCATATGCTACTACTTTGCCTTCCTGCATAAGCACACAACCAAGACCCAAACGAGATGCATCACAATAAATAGAGAAGCTCTTATTCAAATCTGGCAAGACTAACACCGGGGCTGTTGTCAATCTTTTCTTCAGCTCCTCAAAATTAACCTGACACTTATCAGACCACACAAATTTGGCATTCTTTTCTAACAGCGCCGTCATTGGCTTGGCAAGCTTAGAAAACCCTTCAATAAATCTTCTATAATATCCAGCCAATCCCAAGAAACTATGAATTTCTCCCACATCCGTTGGTGGTTTCCAATTCAACACATCTTTTACCTTGCTAGGATCCACTGATATTCCACCATTAGAGACCACATGACCCAGAAAAGCAACCTCCTTTAACCAAAACTCGCATTTGCTACGCTTAGCATAGAGCTTATGCTCTCTGAGCTTCTGTAGGACCAACCTCAAATGTTCCACATGTTCTTCCTTAGTCTTAGAGTATACCAGGATATCATCGATGAACACTACTACAAACTTATCAAGATACTCCATAAATACCTTATTCATCAAGTACATAAAGTATGCAGGAGCATTAGTCAAACCAAAGGACATTACTGTATACTCATACAAACCATATCGGGTGGTGAATGCTGTCTTTGGTATATCCGTGGCCCGAATTTTCAACTGATGATAGCCGGAGCGAAGATCAATCTTAGAAAACACACAAGCACCTCTCAATTGATCAAACAAGTCATCAATCCTTGGCAGCGGGTACTTATTCTTGATAGTTACCTCGTTGAGTGACCGATAATCAACACACATCCATTGAGAACCATCCTTCTTATCAACAAAGATCACAGGAGCTCCCCATGGTGATGAGCTAGGACGAATAAAACCTTTCTCTTGCAATTCTTTTATTTGTTTCTTAAGTTCTTCTAATTCATTAACCCCCATTCTATATGGACGCTTAGCTATAGGTGCAGTTCCAGGCAATAATTCAATAATAAACTCAATGTCGCGGTCGGGTGGCATACCTGGCAAGTCGTCGGGGAACACATCTGGAAATTCATCCACAACTGGATCCTCTTGATTAACATTATCATCAAGTCGATTTACCGTAGCTGTCTGCGGCTTCTGCACTACAATCTCCACACTAATTCGATCTCCCTTCGGTGTTGTCAGGGCTACTGCCTTTTCCTTACACTGAATCACTGCCTGATTTTGCTTCATCCAGTCTAATCCCAGAATAAGATCAATCCCAGCTGTTCTCAACACTATAGGACTCACTTTGAACTCTACCCCCCTTAAATTTAAACTAATAGGGAGGCATCGATAGGAAGCTTGCATACTACCCCCAGGCGAATTGACTAGTATAGGGTTTTTCATGGCACACAAAGGAATGCTATTTGTCTTAACAAATATTTGAGATATGAATGAATGCGAAGCTCCAGAATCAAAAAGAACAGTGGTAGGGATGGAGTGGACATCGAACGTACCGAGCATAACTTCAGGTTCTGACATTGCAGTCTCCTCCGACAAGTGAGTCACCTTCCCGTAGTACGGTGGCTTCTGATTACTGTTTTGCTTCTGAGGAGTTTGCTGGTTGGCCTTCTCAGGACAGTTATAAGACAAGTGACCCTCTTTTCCACAACGGAAACACTTGGTTGGAGTATTAGGAGCACTAGTCTTCATTGGGGTGTTGTTAGGGGTACTCTGTCGCTGATTCTGGTTCCCATTCTGCTGTTGTGAGCGTTGATTGCCATTCTGCGACTGATAAGGAGGACGTTGCAGAAACTGATTACGTGGAGGAAGTTGACCACGATTCCATTGGTTGGGCGGATACCTCTGCTGAAAACCTTCTTGATATCCAGTACGTTTGTAACACCACGGGTGTTATAGTGCTAATTAATCTGCCATGTCATCATAATGCATCGCAAAGCATCCCTGTTAGGTTAACATTGTTATGCATCAACTAAAACGAGTTTACTTAATTAGGTTGAATGTGTTTCTCTGTGGTGTGCTCCGAAATCGAAAACCCTAATTTCGAATATCACCGCAAATACTTAGTCCATGCCCTGCGTAATTTGAAGTGCGCGACTGTGTTGCACACTAGTGTCAAATGTAGGGTATGAGCTCAGGTAAAACATTTAAAATGAAGCTCCAAATTTGAGTTTGAATTGGAGTCCCAAAACTTGTCGCGAGTTTTCCGATTCGAATTCGAATTCAAATTTGGGGAAAATGTAAAAGAATTTCAAAAGTAAATTGGTCAACCAAGAGTGACATTTGGTCAACCATGTCATGTTGGTCCAAATGATGCCCTTGGGTGAGGTTTTGATCACTAAGTAATCACAAATCAAAGTAGCAACAAATTCCAATTTGAAATCCCTCCAAAAACCCTAAATTTCAAAACCCTGTTTTACCCCTTTTGAAATAATTCAAAATCTAAGCAAAATTTGGGAGAAAGTTCAAAACCAAGTTTGTAGAACTTTTCAAGGGCTACAACTTTGGTGTTTTGAGTTTTCAAAGTTTAAGTGAAAAATGTGGAGTAATTTTGAAAATAAACAAATTTCAGTTTTAATTCATTTTTGTCCCCAAACTAAGATTTTAAAATGGAGGCAGAATTTGAAAAAGTTTTGAACAGAAAAGTTGTAGGTCTGGTCAAGATACACAACTTTGATGTTTGGAGATTTTGAAGTTTCAATATAAAATCAAAAGTAATTTCTAAATTTCCAAATCTGAAAAATGTGTCCCTTTTTGAATTTAAACTCAAATTTCAAAATCCAAGCAGAATTTGAAAAAGTGTTCAATATAAAACTTGTAGAGCTTGAAATTCTGAAGATTTCATACATTGGAAGATTTTCAAGTTGTTATACAAATTTGAGAGTAATTTGAAAAACCAGTTTGAATTTCAGAATTTTGGGGGGGGAGCTACAGTGCTAGGGCCAATCACCGTCGGCCACCGGCCGGCATGGGCGCCGGCGAGACGCCGGACGGCTTCGGCCAGCTTCCAGGCTCGCCCAGGAGCTCCAGCGCGACGACGCGAGCAGTCCAGCCCTGTTCCCGCGCTCGTCTTCTATAAATACGTCGAGTCGCCGTCGTTTTTCTTCTTCTCGGTTTTCCGCCACCGCCGCCGCCGCTAGCTCCACCGCTCGCCGCTGCCGCCACCGAGCCGTCTCCGGCCACGCCAGTCGCACCAACAGTATCGCCGCATCCTCGCGCACCTCGTGAACCACCCGAGCCAGCCCAATTCCGTCTGGATCGCCGCAACCACCACTTCCCGTGCTCAACTCTGGCGACTAAGCCGCTTCACGTGGCCAGCACCCTCCGCCGCCTCCCAGCGCCTCCTTGTGGCTTCGCTGCGACCGCTGTAAGCTTCTGATGCTCCCCATGCTTTCGCTTTAGTCGCTACCGCCTTACATCGCCGGAACGCCGGTCACCGTCGCGGTCAGTCCGCCATGGCCGTCGGGAAGGGCTCCCCGGAGCTGTAGCATAGCCGCTAGGGGTTAAAACGGGTTCGTGGTGAGTCGTAGATGCTGTAGGGTCGCTTGGTTGGGTGACCGAAGCACCGCTCGCCGGCCGGCCACCGCGCGGGCATGGCCGGGTCGCGGGAGCGAGCGAGAGGGCGGAGGAGGAAGATGACAGGTGGGGACACCGTGTCAGCGAGAGGAGGAGAGCGGGCGCGGGAGGAGCAGGCCGGCTGGGCTGGGCCGCGGCTGGGCCGAACGCGCATGCGCGCGCGGGCGCGCGTTGCTGGGCCGTTCGCTGGGCCAGACCGCGGGGAAAAATAAAATCGGCCCGATTTCGTTTTTGTTTTTCTTTTTCAAATAAATGAATAGTGCAGTTATTTGTTTATTTGTTTAAAAATTGTGTAGAGTTCCAAAATTCATGAAAATATTTGTATAAGCTTCTCAATGTATAAACTATCTAGGAAAAATATTAAATCATGAATTTGCATACTTTATGCAGTAGAATTAATTGGTTCCAATAAAGATTAAATGCAACTTCCAGTAATTTTAATAATTATTTTATTTATCCAAAAATTATGAAATTTATTATGACACTGTTAGAAATCATTCTTAACCCATAGAAAAAGTTTGAACTTGTTTAGATAAAGTTTGATCAACTTCTAATTATGCCCTAATTATTTAAATAGGAAATAAATGTTAATTTGAGAACTTTAAGTGTTGTGTGCCTTTTGATTGAGTGATGTCCTTAGGTCACTACCCTATGGTGATCTCTGGCACCTTAATTTTATGATTGAGCTCGTTAGTAACTTGTTAGGTTAAGAGCTGGTATCGCGGGAACTCGTCGCTGCTAGTTAGTAGGTTTTCTGTTTACGACTGTACCGTGAAGGGAAGTTGTACTCGAATCGTAACCGTGGCATGTTATCATCAAGCATCATGTTTATCATCGAGCATCATGTTAAAGCATGTTATGTATTCGTGTAGTCACCGCTTTCGAAGAAGCCGAAGTCGTCGAGCAGGCCTCCGGAGAAGAGCGATCGTCGACGGGTTCCGAACCAGACGGAGGAGTTCACGAGTCTGAGTCAGTCGTCGTGTCAGAGCAAGGCAAGCCCCGGTGCATTTAAACCCTACCTTGTTATTTTACAAATGTTTTAATATTTATATTATGGTTTATTGCATTAAGTAATTAGGAGTTGAGTGATAACCTAATTGCTGCATTACCATCCTTGATTATTACGATATTAACCTTGATACCTGTTTTATTGAAAATGCGTAGTATGCTTCGCTATGCTTAGAAGTTAAACTTTTAAATGCAATGTTTATTTAGCCATGACGACATATGGAATGAATATTGAAATATGAGAATGAACTGGAAAGATCGGGCGGGTGGTTTGGCCACTGTTAACATACATTGGGAAAGGAGTCTCGATGTAGTGTTTCCGCCTTGTCAGTTAAGGTCCGTTCGTTGTAAGCCTGTTGTGTTTGAGACTTTGCAACTAGCTTCATGCCTTGGGTAAGCCCAACATGTTAGTGATTCCATTACGAGAACGTCCAACCTCGCACTGGGAGTGGAGAGATGGCGGGAGTAACGTGTACCCTCAGGGCTAGAATCGGGCCGGGTTCGAGGAGTACTGTACTCTCGGGTGGCGATGGACACGTTCTGGTTTTGGGAGATCTAAATGAGGGTTGATATATGCAAGATTCGGTTCTACATATATCGTGAGGTTAGAGATCCCCAGCTGGGTATAATCGGTTCGAATCGTCGTTGCTCCTCGGTTATGGAGACTTGATCACCTGACTTGCATCGTAGTTAAGAACTGGAATGAAAGAAAGAATGAGAAAGGTTTTGATGATAATTACTTTGATCTAGATTAGGATCACCTAGATTTGGTTAATGAACCATCAATGGTAAAAGTAAAATATTGAAAATAAGGACTTACCTTAGTAAGCTTTTCTGCAAAAGAAAATTTTGATTATTGATTTACCCGTACCTTGATTTCCTAAAGCTAGCATGCCCTTGGAGTCTTTGTCTTAGTCGGGTAAGTCTTGTTGAGTACTCTCGTACTCAGGGTTTGTTGAACCCCTTGTTGCAGGTGCGGTTCATGAACAAGTCTGCTTCGAGCCTTGTTGCATGACCGTCGTGGTTGAAGAAAGTGACGACGAGTAGACTGTGTGGCCTTTGGGCAAGGCATCTCGTTTGGGTGATGTAATAAAGTTACTACCAATACTTCTCTACTAATGGTTTGTAATAATGTACATAAGGTTTGAGATTTGAAAACTGGTTTGTAAACCTATGTTATTGTAAGACTTCCGCTACTTTACTCTGTTGAATATTTTGAATAAACTGTTGTAATATTGCAATACTCCTGTGATTAGATCCTGTTCGGAGGAAAGCAGGCCTTTTAAGTTATGGTGAACATAAGTACGACTGTCAGAGGTCATTATGGTAATGACATGTACTTGCGGGCCATCATAATTAGGAGGTTCTGTGACAGCTGGTACCATAGCATAATCACTCGAGTTATTGTAGTATTACTTTGCAAAACTTCAAAATGATTTGGGTCAAACAAACTTAATATTGATATTTTGGGTCCAAATTGCTTTTGCTTATCTTAATCTATTCTATAGTTTCCTTAGCTCATATTTGAAAGCTTCGTAGTGAAGTATCATGTATAGTGCCCTATGTTATAAAGTTTGCATGTGTTACTTAATCTTTCTGTTAGAACGTAAGTACGATGCATGCATCATGTTTAATTAACCTACTTAAGTTACCTTCCCTTTTAAAGTGGTTTGGGTTAAGTAAGGTTCAATCCTATTCATGCTAACCTTCAGATCCCCCTATCTGTTCTCATCGTCCTAATTCTATCTTGCTTTAGGATGGTGTTGACGGTTCTTAAGTATCAATTATAACCATCAAATAAATAAAGAAAAAGACCTATATGCAAGCAACACCTAGAATTAGGGTTTGATCTAACAGAATTCCACGAGTTTTGCTGTTTATCTATTTCTATAGGGGGTTATCAGGAAAAACGGATGAAAGGCCCACATGTCGGATTAATGATGGGATATTAACCGAACACGTAATTATCTTACATCTAGAAGATTCCAGAAGCCACGGGAACGAACGGGAGCCGTAACGGGCCAGGACACAGGGCGCCCGCCCTGTGCCCTAGGGCGCCCGCCCTGCCCCCGGGACCAATCAGGTCGAGTCTCGCGGATTATGCTCCACCGCCTTTGAGGATCAAGGAAAACCGTAGGATGAAGGTCGGTTTGATCCGACGGTCCAGATTCATCCAAAAGGGCTATATAAGCAAGGCCCCTGACCCCTGGTGGAGAAGACCCCAATTCATTATTCAGTTGCATATCTCTAGTTAGGGTTTAGAGAGAGAGGTTCCCTCTAGGGTTCCCACCTCTTAGGGCTTAGCATCCAATGTGAAAGTAGAATTAGTTCTACTAGATTGAGAGAGATAGAGTGGAGGTGTAGATCGGAGGAAGCCGGCCTATCGGTGTCTACTCCGAGGTTGTACCTACGAGAGCAAGTTCTTCTAACCCGAGGCTTGTTTTCAGGATTCTTCAGTATTTCGACTTCTAAATTCTAGTAAGTTCTTTGTTTTATTGTTCTTTGGTTTATGAGTTTACTTTGATCTCTTCGCGTAGAGTTTAGAGTAATCATCTCTAGCGTAAACGTGGTGTTTAAGCTAGGATACTCATAGATATCCCCTCGTCTAGCCGGACCGTGGTAGTAGCGAGGAACGTGACAATTCCGAGTTACCTTTGTATTCCATATCCCGTTAGTAGGATCGATAGGGTTTATAGGTGCGGGTTGAACATCCTTTGTGGTGTCTAGATTCCGTAAACCTCCCCAATAGAACAGTAGATCATCCTTACCAAGGTTAGAAGAGGAGTGCGGTTGTAATCTTCTCTATACATCACTCACATCGAATCATAGTGGTTGTAGCCTAAAGGTTAGTAGTAATAGATTTGGTTAGTCAGATGCACTCTTTCTCCTAAAGGTAAAAATATAAATACGATACCCAGGATAACATCTCGGGTGAAGTGCTCACCGATATCCGTGCGCTTGCGGATCCTATTTCCTAATTGCGTTACCAAATATCAACAAGCATTTCTGGCGCCGTTGCCGGGGAGAAAGACGGTTTGCTGAGATAACCTTGAGTCTTACTACTAGCTTGTATTCATACTTTTTATTTTCTTATCTTTTTCATTCTTTCTTTTTCTTTTTACCAAAAATGGAAAACCAAGGTTCTATATCTATCTTTGATGCCGCAACACCTTCAGCAACTGACCTTTTACCATGGGAGTCATCACAGCCTATCCAAACATCCCAGTATAAGTTAAGTTCAAGGTTGATTGCGATGATTCAAAATTTATCTTTTTCGGGAAAGGAAGACGAAAACCCTTACCTTCATATTAGAAATTTTGAGCAGACATGCGATTGTCTTCGCATTGAAGGCATTTCTGATAAGACTTTACGTTGGAAGCTTTTTCCTTTTTCTTTAAGAGGAGAAGCTAGACGATGGTATAGTCAGAAGGTAAGTCAACAGCAAGGTGAATGGGGAGTTTTAAGAGCCAACTTTTGTCTAGATTTTTATTCCCTTGACCGTACTGGTGACCTTAGACTCGAAGTCCTATCTTTTAAACAAAAAGATAATGAAACTTTGGGGAAATCCTGGAAACGTTTTTCTGATCTTTTAGAATCTGGTCCAAAACTTTTGCTTGAAGACACTGTTCTTTTATTTCACTTTTTTCGAGGTCTTCAGAAAGATAATAAACAAATGCTGCATACTATGGCTAGAGGTTCTTTCTTTCGTATCCCTACTGATGAAGCTAAGGGGATCTTGAATAGAATCCTAGAAGCTGAGATGGATAATGCCCTCCATGATAAAACCTACGAAGCCGAAGTAGACACTCTGCCAAATTTTTCATCTACTTTAGCTATCCCAGGTTCTGAGCCACAAAAGGAAGAAATTCTACCATCTGATTTCATGCTAGACATAGAATCCGATCTCTTTGCCGATTTTGGAAACATTTCAAACTACCATTCTATAGACCGACCCTAAAACGGCCAATTTAGCATTTGTTTACCAAGTGAACGTCAATTGAGAGAGCTTATCTCGGTTATGAGTAGCGAATGGTTAGAGGAGTCAGAGCTTTCCTCTGAAGTAATCCGAGTGGACACACCCTCTATAACTATACGCTGTGCTTATAATTCTGATCAATTTAACGCTCTCTATAATCCTGTTGTGGGGATCAATATTATGTCCGAAGCTTTTGCACTTAATTTATTTGGGAAACTTGTTTTAACCCCCACAACAAAGGTCATAAAGGAATCTTCGGGACGATTAGTCCCCAGTCTTAGAATTATTAATGTCCTACCCTTTATGATAGAAGGCTCCATGGTTCATTTGAACTTTTATATCTTTGATATATGGGGTTTCGACCTACTGATTGGACAACCTTTTAGAAGACTCCTTTATGAAGGTCAAACTGGAAAGCTCCACATTTCCTTGGGAAAGGATTTTAAACTTCCAATTACAATAACTCACTCCTTGAATAATAAGACCGAGCCATATCTTTTGCCTGATCCTATGGAGGAGGTAAAGGCTGCATCTCTAGAACTTTTAGATGATCTAGACTTAGAAGAGGAAGCCCCCTTCTTCACTGAAGAAGAGGCCGAACCTTCTGAACCTGAACCCTTAGATGAGTTTGTAGAAACACCTAGACCCCCCATAGAACTCAAAACTTTACCACCCGGTCTTACCTATGCTTTCCTAAACAATAATCCAGAGTTTCCTGTGATCGTTAGTAATAAACTCACTCAGGAGCAAACTCTGCGATTAATGACCATTCTTGAAAAACACCACTCTGTTTTCGGCTACTCACTTCAAGATCTCACAGGAATCAGTCCTATGATTTGTACCCATCGTATTCCGATAGATCCTTCTGTTACACCCTCTCGAGAGCCTCAACGTAGACTTAACAACGCGATGAGAGAGGTAGTTAAAAAAGAAGTTATAAAGTTGCTGCATGCAGGGATTATATATCCTGTGCCGCATAGTGAGTGGGTAAGCCCTGTTCAAGTTGTGCCTAAAAAGGGAGGCATGACTGTTGTTACTAATGATAAGAATGAGCTAATTCCGCAACGCACCGTCACTGGGTGGCGGATGTGCATAGACTATAGAAAACTTAATAAAGCCATGAAAAAGGATCATTTTCCTTTGCCTTTTATAGATGAGATGCTTGAGCGGTTAGCAAAACACTCGTTTTTCTGTTTTCTAGATGGATATTCAGGGTATCACCAGATCCCTATCCATCCTGATGATCAAAGCAAAACCACTTTTACATGCCCATATGGAACGTATGCTTATCGTAGAATGTCTTTTGGGTTATGTAATGCACCAGCTTCTTTTCAAAGATGTATGATGTCTATATTTTCTGATATGATTGAAGAGATTATGGAAGTTTTCATGGATGATTTCTCAGTTTATGGAAAAACTTTTGATAGTTGTCTTGAGAACTTAGATAAGGTTTTGCAAAGATGTGAAGAAAAGCACTTAATCCTTAATTGGGAAAAATGTCATTTTATGGTTAGAGAAGGAATAGTGCTAGGACACCTAGTGTCTGAAAGAGGTATTGAGGTAGATAGAGCTAAAATTGAAGTAATTGAACAACTACCTCCACCTGTGAATATAAAAGGAATTCGAAGTTTTCTTTGCCATGCTGGTTTTTATCGCAGATTTATAAAAGACTTTTCATTTATTGCGAGACCACTTACTCTTTTGCTAGCCAAGGATGCTCCTTTCGAATTTGATGATGCATGTCTAAATTCTTTCAATTTATTAAAGCAAGCACTCATCTCTGCACCAATCATTCAACCCCCTGATTGGTCGTTGCCTTTTGAAATTATGTGTGATGCTAGTGATTATGCTGTGGGGGCAGTTTTGGGACAAACTAAAGATAAAAAGCATCATGCAATTGCTTATGCAAGTAAAACTTTGACAGGAGCTCAACTTAATTATGCAACCACTGAAAAAGAGCTTCTGGCTGTTGTTTTTGCCATTGATAAATTTAGATCTTATTTAGTTGGACCTAAGATAATTGTTTACACTGATCATGCTGCACTAAAATATTTGCTCACTAAGAAAGATGCTAAACCTCGCTTAATCAGATGGATTTTATTACTCCAAGAATTTGACTTAGAAATAAAAGATAAAAAGGGAGTAGAAAATTCTGTTGCTGATCACTTGTCTAGAATGTACTTTAAGAATTCACAGGAACCCCCCATTAATGACTCACTCCGGGACGACATGCTTTACGGGATTAACAGATCTGACCCCTGGTATGCAGATATTGTTAATTTTATGGTTTCAGGTTATGTACCACCCGGAGCAAACAAGAAGAAGCTTATTCAGGAAAGTCGTTCACATATATGGGATGAGCCATATCTCTTCCGAGTATGCGCTGATGGCCTACTTAGAAGATGTGTGACCACTGAGGAAGGATTGAAGATCATCGACAGATGTCACTCATCACCATACGGAGGTCACTATGGAGCATTCCGTACACATTCAAAGATCTGGCAATGTGGATTCTACTGGCCTACGATGTACGATGACACGAAGCAATATATCAGAAGATGTGGGCCATGTCAAAGGCACGGAAACATAAATACAAGGGATGCCATGCCACTCACCAACAACCTTCAGATTGAACTCTTTGATGTCTGGGGAATAGACTACATGGGTCCATTTCCCCCATCTAAGAAGTGTGAGTTCATCTTGGTGGCGGTTGATTACGTCTCCAAGTGGGTAGAGGCACTACCTTGCAAACATGCCGACAATATCAGTTCGAAGAGGATGTTTGAGGAAATCATATTTCCAAGATTTGGAGTCCCCAGGATAGTGATAAGTGATGGAGGATCACACTTCATTGACAAGCGCTTCGAGCACTATCTATCAAGACATGGAATCCGTCACAACGTCGCTACTCCCTATCATCCCCAGACAAGTGGCCAAGCAGAGACTTCTAACAAGCAAATCAAGAACATTCTTCAGAAGACGGTGAACGAGATGGGAACGGCATGAAAGGACAAGTTACCCAATGCACTCTGGGCTTACCGGACAGCATACAAGACCCCAATTGGAATGTCTCCATACCAATTGGTATACGGAAAGACCTGTCACCTACCTGTTGAACTTGAGTTCAAGGCACACTGGGCCATAAAAAGATGGAATATGGACCTAGATATCGCCGGAAAACATAGAAGAATGCAATTATCGGAGTTAGAAGAATGGCGGGAGAAAGCATATCACAATTCAAAGATCTACAAAGAAAGAGTCAAGAGATGGCATGACAAGAGGATCAAGAAGAAGGAGTTCTCACCCGGAGATAAGGTATTACTTTTTAATTCCAGGGTGAAGCTTTTCGGGCATGGAAAGCTCCGGAGCAAATGGGAAGGACCATTCAAGGTAATTCATTCATCATCCCACGGAGCTATCACATTTCAAAATGACGAAGGTACGTTATTCAAGGTAAATGGTCAACGTCTTAAATTATTTTTAGAGCCCAATAAAGAATTAGAAGAAATAGACGTGATCAATTTTTACCTTCCAATTAAAAATTAAAGCCCGACGCCAACAAGAGGATCGATGAGTTAGAGCATAGTCTTAGGAGGCGTGAGCGTCGCTGAGCTATCTAGATTAGATCTTGGGGCTATATATGTCTTAGATATTATTAGATTCGATTAGGTTCGCTTATAATCGGTTTAGATCTATTATATTCGGTTATTATTATTATTCGGTTGTAATAAATGCCTCAAGATTAATAAAGATTATTATTAGTATGTCTTGTGTGTCTCTACTTTACTTTTGTGCAAGAAAGCAGAAAACAAGTATGGGGGAGATTCCCTGACATGTCACACACACTTCGATCGCACCACTCCATGAACCAGGTACACACTCTGCACACTTTTATTACACACTTACACACTCACCTTAGTTTGTGCAGAATTTTATCTCTCTAAACATGATAAATTAAAAGGATAAAAATGCTTATAATCATGATCAATCTCACTCTGTGATATTTCCTGGAAACCTGCAATTATTAAAATTATTTCAAAACCCTGTGTTGCTAAAAGTCATTGTGGAATAAGAGATGGTAAGGGTATGAGTACCTTATTCTTAGTATCTTTATTGCTTGGAGAATTTGTTTTAAAAATCTCAAAATTATAGCTACCATCCTCAAGTTTTATATGCCTGCTAAACATGAAAATATTAATTAAAGCTATCTGCTTTGTATTGAGTTTGTTCAAAACAAGTTAGACCCTTGTTGAGAGATTTATCATACTCCTAAGATCAAGACATTTTTATTCAGAAAGATTCACTCTTCCGAAGTATTATTGCGTTAGAGGCATGGGCTATGCAAAATTATGAATATATCGAGGAAATAAAAAGGAGCAAGTGCTCGATAACCTCGTGGAAAAAAATGGACAAGTGTCCGGCAGTAGAATTAGGGATACCTCGGTATCCACCCAAAATGAAAAAAAAAATGAGATATGATAAAAATATGATGGAAAGAAAATGATAGCCCATGGTCCCTCTAATAAGCAATATGCCAGTAAGAGTGACAAGTTTTTAATTTTCAAAATCTTTGATCTAAAGAGTATGGTATTCTTCTCCTCGGATCCGGTTTTGACCATACAATAAATGCAAGGTATGTATGCTTAAAGAATTATTTTTGCAAAATCAAAACAGCCTCAGAGAGAAATATAAAAGATAATGAGTGACTCTGAGAGCACCTATGAGGATAAAGGTATGCTAAGTTTTTCTTTTCAAAAATATGTAAAAACTCCAAGTGATAGGGATTAAGAAGAAGAAAGGCTCTTTACTCTGACCATATATTTCCCTGACTATAAGTGCACAGTGGATTTTTACAACACCCTGCAGGTATGAAAGAATGTTTCAACCCCAGATGTTTTATTAACCAACCTTTTCTCGAGGACGAGTAAAAGCCTAAGTATGGGGGTGTTTGTTGACGGTTCTTAAGTATCAATTATAACCATCAAATAAATAAAGAAAAGGACCTATATGCAAGCAACACCTAGAATTAGGGTTTGATCTAACAGAATTCCACGAGTTTTGCTGTTTATCTATTTCTGCAGGGGGTTATCAGGAAAAACGGAAGAAAGGCCCACATGTCGGATTAATGACGGGATATTAACCGAACAAGTAATTATCTTACATCTAGAAGATTCCAGAAGCCACGGGAACGAACGGGAGCCGTAACGGGCCAGGACACAGGGCGCCCGCCCTGTGCCCTAGGGCGCCCGCCCTGCCCCCGGGACCAATCAGGTCGAGTCTCGCGGATTATGCTCCACCGCCTTTGAGGATCAAGGAAAACCGTAGGATGAAGGTCGGTTTGATCCGACGGTCCAGATTCATCCAAAAGAGCTATATAAGCAAGGCCCCTGACCCCTGGTGGAGAAGACCCCAATTCATTATTCAGTTGCATATCTCTAGTTAGGGTTTAGAGAGAGAGGTTCCCTCTAGGGTTCCCACCTCTTAGGGCTTAGCATCCAATGTGAAAGTAGAATTAGTTCTACTAGATTGAGAGAGATAGAGTGGAGGTGTAGATCGGAGGAAGCCGGCCTGTCGGTGTCTACTCCGAGGTTGTACCTGCGAGAGCAAGTTCTTCTAACCCGAGGCTTGTTTTCAGGATTCTTCAGTATTTCGACTTCTAAATTCTAGTAAGTTCTTTGTTTTATTGTTCTTTGGTTTATGAGTTTACTTTGATCTCTTCGCGTAGAGTTTAGAGTAATCATCTCTAGCGTAAACGTGGGGTTTAAGCTAGGATACTCATAGATATCCCCTCGTCTAGCCGGACCGTGGTAGTAGCGAGGAACGTGACAATTCCGAGTTACCTTTGTATTCCATATCCCGTTAGCAGGATCGATAGGGTTTATAGGTGCGGGTTGAACATCCTTTGTGGTGTCTAGACTCCGTAAACCTCCCCAATAGAACAGTAGATCATCCTTACCAAGGTTAGAAGAAGAGTGTGGTTGTAATCTTCTCTATACATCACTCACATCGAATCATAGTGGTTGTAGCCTAAAGGTTAGTAGTAATAGATTTGGTTAGTCAGATGCACTCTTTCTCCTAAAGGTAAAAATATAAATACGATACCCAGGATAACATCTCGGGTGAAGTGCTCACCGATATCCGTGCGCTTGCGGATCCTATTTCCTAATTGCGTTACCAAATATCAACAGATGGCACGTGTGAAGACAACTCCTCGCAAGAAAACGGGTCCGCAGGGAGTGCCGCGTCATCAGTTGGCTGCCAGAGTTGATGGAGCAAGCAGTAGCCGTAATCCAAACCCGGATTCGGAATCAGAGGTTGCAAGGCTTACATCAGAAGTGGAGCGACTGAAGCGCAACATGTGTTTTTGGAAACAGTTTCAGAACGAGTCTCTGGAAAAGGAGACAGAAGCCAGGGCTCGTGTGCGTGAGTTGGAGCTTTATGTGACACACCTGGAGCAGTACAATACAGTTCTGCATGAGGAAGTCCATAGGCTAAATGATCTGATGAATCCCAATCACTAGCCCCAGGCAGTAGAAGATGATGTTGGTGCCGTGATTGTTCCTGGTGTAGAGGACAATGATGAAGATGAACCCATGATGGAAAGTGGGGATGATGCAAGTCATATCACTGGTGCGAGTGCTCCAGAGGTTGAGGATGGAGTGATCGTGATCAGCGATGATGATGAGGAGTGAAGTGTTGACATGGATGGCTATGTAATATAGTAGTCTTTCCTGCTTTCTAAGAACCTTAGTGGGTAGTTTCTTGCTTGAAAGCAAGTTTGTAATGAAATAATGTAAGATAAGTTTGTATGTGTATACAAGTACTGTACTAACTACTTTTTAATTCAATAAAGCGATGTAAATAAATATGGTTTGTGTACAACAGATGGACGGTACTGGAACTTCCCAGGAAGGGGACAATACTCCGAATCCCCCACCGTTTCCACCCACCTTGGCAGAGGCTATTGCCGCTTTGGTTAATGCCACTACCCTGTTGGCTCAGAATCAGAATCAGAATGGAAATCAGGGTCGTCGAGGCCGTAACAATGGAGGGGAAACCACCTATGTGGATTTCACTGATACCCGTCCACCAGTGTTCTCGAAGGCAGATGAGCCGCTTGAGGCGGATGACTGGCTCCGTACCATGGAGCAGAAGTTTGAACTGTTACAGTGTACAGGGCACCAGAAGCCTGTGTTTGCAGCGCAGCAGCTTAGAGGTGCCGCAGGGGCGTGGTGGGCGAATCTGGTCGCCGCACGGCCTGCTGGCCACCGTGTCACTTGGCAGGAGTTTCGTGAAGCCTTCAGAGCACATTATATTCCAGATGGTGTCATGGCCATGAAGCTAGAAGAGTTTCTCTTGCTGAAGCAAGGGAACCAGACAGTTCTGCAGTACGTGGGTAAATTCAATCATCTGTCCCAGTATGCAGCGGAATATGTGAATACCGATGCGAAGAAGAAAAACTGTTTCATGAGAGGTTTGAGTACCAGAATTCAGGAAGCATTAGTCACCTGCTATAATGCCACTTACCATGAGATAGTTAATGTGGCTATTGCGTCAGAAGAAAAGTCCCGACTGCACAAAGAGTCAAAGAAAAAGAAGCCAGTGTTTTCCGGCCCGTCTGGCGGCATTAAGAAGCGCCAGAAGTTTATTTACCACCCTCAGAACTATTTCCGCCCAACTTATCGTCCACCGCAATACCAAGCTCAGCCGCAGACGTTTTTCCGTCCTGCCGCAACCCCGCAATTTACACAACAGCCGAATGCCCCTGGTATTCGAAATCAAGCTCCAACCACCCATAACTTTCTCTGCTACAATTGTGGAAAGCCAGGCCACTTTTCAAAGGACTGCCCGTATCCAAGGCAGTACAATCTCAACTATCCCAGAGCTCCCGTGCCACAACAGCAACAATCTCAGAGCAAGAATAACAATCTGAATGTTCAAAAGGGTAAGGGTGAGAAGAAGAAGACCGGACGTGTATTCTACACTCAAGCAAGTGCAATCCCAGAGGGAGAACCTGTTATGATGGGTATGTTCCCTGTTGCTAATCATCCAGCAGTACTGTTATTTGATTCAGGTGCATCGCATACATTCATAAATCGCACCTTTGTTGTTAAGCATGACATTCCAATTATGGGAACGCAAGAAGATTTCTTTATCCAGTCGATCGAGGGACGACTGTGTACTAAGGAGATGGTACATGACGTACCTATAGAGTTAGGTGGGCATATATTTCCTACCTCAATGATAATATTACAGAAACAGGATATAGATGTAATCCTAGGTATGAATTGGATGTACCAAAGAGGAGCCCTTATAGATGCACTGCACCGAACTATAAGGTTGAACCTGCCAGATAATAAATCTCATCTTCTTATCCAACTTCCTATCCCAAAGAGAACCGTTGAAAGGTTATGTGCAACTTCAGTACAAGAGATTTGTGATATACCGGTAGTCTGTGAATTTCCAGATGTGTTTCCAGATGATCTACCAGGTCTGCCACCAGACAGAGATGTAGAGTTTGTAATTGAGTTAAAACCGGGTACTGCCCCAATATCTCGGAGAGCTTACAGAATGTCACCCAATGAATTGGCAGAACTCAAGGATCAACTGCAAGAGTTACGTGATAAAGGTTTTATCAGACCCAGTTCCTCACCATGGGGATGTCCAGCTCTGTTTGTTAAGAAGAAAGATCAGACTTTAAGGATGTGTGTTGATTATCGACCGCTAAATGAAGTAACCATTAAGAATAAATATCCGTTGCCGCGCATTGATCTACTCTTTGATCAGCTCGCGGGGGCAAAGGTATTTTCAAAGATCGATCTTCGATCAGGGTACCATCAAATCAAGATTCGACCTGAAGATATCCCAAAGACTGCATTCACCACCAGATATGGGCTGTATGAATACCTAGTTATGTCTTTTGGTCTCACCAATGCACCGGCACATTTCATGTATCTGATGAACTCAGTTTTCATGCCGAAACTTGACAAGTTTGTGGTTGTTTTTGTTGATGATATTCTGGTATATTCCAAAAGTAAAGAAGAGCATGTTGAGCATCTCAGAGTTGTTCTGAATCGTTTGAGAGATCATCAACCATATGCCAAGTTCAGTAAATGCGAGTTTTGGTTGAGAGAAGTGCAATTCTTAGGCCATGTGTTATCAGCTGAAGGAGTAGCAGTAGATCCTGGCAAGGTGAAAGATATTCTGAATTGGAAACCACCAATTTCAGTTCATGAAGTCCGAAGTTTTCTAGGAATGGCGGGTTATTACCGTCGATTCATACCTGACTTTTCAAAGGTAGCCAAGCCAATCACAGAGTTGTTGAAGAATCAAACTAAGTTCATATGGTCTCCAGAATGTGAGAAAGCTTTTAGAATTTTAAAGAAGTCATTGACAACTGCTCCAGTTTTGGCACAACCAGATATAGAAAAGCCATTTGATGTATATTGTGATGCCTCGGGTATTGGCCTTGGTTGCGTATTGATGCAAGAAGGCAGAGTCATTGCTTATGCCTCGAGACAGTTGAAGCGCCATGAAGAACATTATCCGACACATGATCTTGAACTAGCAGCTGTGGTTCATGCATTGAAAATCTGGCGTCATTACTTGCTAGGCAATACTTGCCACATGTATACAGATCACAAGAGCTTAAAGTATATCTTTACTCAGTCAGAATTGAATATGAGGCAAAGAAGGTGGCTTGAATTGATAAAGGATTATGATTTGGAAGTACACTATCACCCTGGAAAAGCAAATGTTGTTGCTGATGCACTCAGTAGAAAGAATCATTGCAATTGTATGACTGTGAAGCCAATGGATTACAGTTTGTGTTACGAATTGGAAAAGTTGAATATTGAAATGATTCAACAAGGTCAGTTGACTAATGTCACCGTAGAATCAACACTCAAAGATCAGATTGTATCTGCTCAGAGAACAAATTCTGGAATAGCTCATATCAAAGAAAAGGTTAGAACTGGTCAACAGACATATTTCAGTATTGATGATGCAGGTGTGCTGTGGTTTAAGAACCGGCTAGTGGTCCCAAAGATTTCAGAGTTACGTCAGCTCATCCTTGATGAAGCACATAGTACAAGGTTTTCTATTCATCCAGGGAGTAATAAGATGTATCAAGATTTGAAACAAAGATTCTGGTGGACCAAATTGAAAATTGAGATCGCCAAGTACGTTGCCAGATGTGACACTTGTTGTAAAGTGAAGGCAGTACACTTGAAGTCAGCAGGAATGTTACAACCCTTGCCCATTCCATCCTGGAAATGGGAAGATATCAGTATGGATTTCATTACTGGGTTACCCAAGACCTCAAGAGGCTTTGATTCAATTTGGGTCATTGTGGACCGACTGACCAAGTCATCTCATTTTATTCCAGTTAAGGTGGACTATTCTGCTATAACTTATGCAAGAATATATATTGCACGAATCCTGAGTCTTCATGGGGTACCAAAGACCATTGTATCGGATAGAGGTACGCAGTTTGTCAACAAATTTTGGAGACACCTCCATGAGTCCTTGGGTACAAAACTTTTGCACAGTATCGATTATCATCCACAAACAGGGGGACAGACTGAAAGAGTAAATCAAATTTTGGAAGATATGTTAAGATCCTGTGCTCTCACTTATCAAGATCAGTGGGATGAATGTTTACCTTTAGCAGAATTCTCTTACAATAATAGTTATCAAGAGAGTATAAAAATGGCACCGTTTGAAGCATTGTATGGCCGCAGGTGCAGAACTCCAGTGAATTGATCAGAACCGGGAGAAAGATGGTTTTTCGGTGTTGATCTTGTGAAACAAACAGAAGAAAAAGTTCGACGGATCCAGAATAATTTGAAAGTTGCTCAGTCCAGACAAAAGAGTTATGCTGATAAAAGGCGTAAACCTTTGGTATTCCAAGTAGGGGATTATGTTTATTTAAAAGTATCACCCATGAAAGGAGTTAGTAGATTTGGAGTCAAAGGCAAACTCGCACCACGTTATATCGGTCCTTTTCAAATCATTCAACAATGTGGAAAGGTAGCATATAAGTTAAAGTTGCCTGAACAACTGTCCGCCGTGCACAATGTATTTCATGTATCACAAATGAAGAAGTGTCTACAAGTACATGATCAAGTGGTTGATGTTGAGGGAGTTGAACTTGAACCAGATTTGACATATTCTGAACATCCTGTCCGAGTTCTGGATCAAAAAGATCGTGTTACCAGAAGTAGAACAACTAAATGGTACAGAATACAGTGGAATCAACATTCAGAAGAGGAAGCTACCTGGGAATCTGAGGATTACCTGTTGGAGAATTTCTCGGAGTTCTTTGCTTCTATCTAGGTTGCAATTTCTTCTTTAAATTGTAACCTATCCTTTTAAAATCTTTGTAATGCAGAAAACCCCTACCTGTGTTGTAGACAAGTCTTGGGCGTGTTCGCTTGACACGTTTCCTTTTCCATTACTTAACTCAAGGCTTTAAATCTCGGGACGAGATTTCTTTAAGGGGGAAGGGCTGTAACACCCCGGGTGTTATAGTGCTAATTAATCTGTCATGTCATCATAATGCATCGCAAAGCATCTCTGTTAGGTTAACATTGTTATGCATCAACTAAAACGAGTTTACTTAATTAGGTTGAATGTGTTTCTCTGTGGTGTGCTCCGAAATCGAAAACCCTAATTTCGAATATCACCGCAAATACTTAGTCCATGCCCTGCGTAATTTGAAGTGCGCGACTGTGTTGCACACTAGTGTCAAATGTAGGGTATGAGCTCAGGTAAAGCATTTAAAATGAAGCTCCAAATTTGAGTTTGAATTGGAGTCCCAAAACTTGTCGCGAGTTTTCCGATTCGAATTCGAATTCAAATTTGGGGAAAATGTAAAAGAATTTCAAAAGTAAATTGGTCAACCTAGAGTGACATTTGGTCAACCATGTCATGTTGGTCTAAATGATGCCCTTGGGTGAGGTTTTGATCACTAAGTAATCACAAATCAAAGTAGCAACAAATTCCAATTTGAAATCCCTCCGAAAACCCTAAATTTCAAAACCCTATTTTACCCCTTTTGAAATAATTCAAAATCTAAGCAAACTTTGGGAGAAAGTTCAAAACCAAGTTTGTAGAACTTTTCAAGGGCTACAACTTTGGTGTTTTGAGTTTTCAAAGTTTAAGTGAAAAATGTGGAGTAATTTTGAAAATAAACAAATTTCAGTTTTAATTCATTTTTGTCCCCAAACTAAGATTTTAAAATGGAGGCAGAATTTGAAAAAGTTTTGAACAGAAAAGTTGTAGGTCTGGTCAAGATACACAACTTTTATGTTTGGAGATTTTGAAGTTTCAATATAAAATCAAAAGTAATTTCTAAATTTCCAAATCTGAAAAATGTGTCCCATTTTGAATTTAAACTCAAATTTCAAAATCCAAGCAGAATTTGAAAAAGTGTTCAATATCAAACTTGTAGAGCTTGAAATTCTGAAGATTTCATACATTGGAAGATTTTCAAGTTGTTATACAAATTTGAGAGTAATTTGAAAAACCAGTTTGAATTTCAGAATTTTGGGGGGGGAGCTACAGTGCTAGGGCCAATCACCGTCGGCCACCGGCCGGCATGGGCGCCGGCGAGACGCCGGACGGCTTCGGCCAGCTTCCAGGCGCGCCCAGGAGCTCCAGCGCGACGACGCGAGCAGTCCAGCCCTGTTCCCGTGCTCGTCTTCTATAAATACGTCGAGTCGTCGTCATTTTTCTTCTTCTCGGTTTTCCGCCACCGCCGCCGCCGCTAGCTCCACCGCTCGCCGCTGCCGCCACCGAGCCGTCTCCAGCCACGCCAGTCGCACCAACAGCATCGCCGCATCCTCGCGCACCTCGTGAACCACCCGAGCCAGCCCAATTCCGTCTGGATCGCCGCAGCCACCGCTTCCCGTGCTCAACTCCGGCGACTAAGCCGCTTCACGTGGCCAGCACCCTCCGCCGCCTCCCAGCGCCTCCTTGTGGCTTCGCTGCGACCGCTGTAATCTTCTGATGCTCCCCATGCTTTCGCTTTAGTCGCTACCGCCTTACATCGCCGGAACGCCGGTCACCGTCGCGGTCAGTCCGCCATGGCCGTCGGGAAGGGCTCCCCGGAGCTGTAGCATAGCCGCTAGGGGTTAAAACGGGTTCGTGGTGAGTCGTAGATGCTGTAGGGTCGCTTGGTTGGGTGACCGAAGCACCGCTCGCCGGCCGGCCACCGCGCGGGCATGGCCGGGTCGCGGGAGCGAGCGAGAGGGCGGAGGAGGAAGATGACAGGTGGGGACACCGTGTCAGCGAGAGGAGGAGAGCGGACGCGGGCGAAGCAGGCCGGCTGGGCTGGGCCGCGGCTGGGCCGAACGCGCGTGCGCGCGCGGGCGCGCATTGCTGGGCCGTTCGCTTGGCCAGACCGCGGGAAAAATAAAATCGGCCCGATTTCGTTTTTGTTTTTCTTTTTCAAATAAATGAATAGTGCAGTTATTTGTTTATTTGTTTAAAAATTGTGTAGAGTTCCAAAATTCATGAAAATTTTTGTATAAGCTTCTCAATGTATAAACTATCTAGGAAAAATATTAAATCATGAATTTGCATACTTTATGCAGTAGAATTAATTGGTTCCAATAAAGATTAAATGCAACTTCCAGTAATTTTAATAATTATTTTATTTATCCAAAAATTATGAAATTTATTATGACACTATTAGAAATCATTCTTAACCCATAGAAAAAGTTTGAACTTGTTTAGATAAAGTTTGATCAACTTCTAATTATGCCCTAATTATTTAAATAGGAAATAAATGTTAATTTGAGAACTTTAAGTGTTGTGTGCCTTTTGATTGAGTGATGTCCTTAGGTCACTACCCTGTGGTGATCTCTAGCACCTTAATTTTATGACTGAGCTCGTTAGTAACTTGTTAGGTTAAGAGCTGGTATCGCGGGAACTCGTCGCTGCTAGTTAGTAGGTTTTCTGTTTACGACTGTACCGTGAAGGGAAGTTGTACTCGAATCGTAACCGTGGCATGTTATCATCAAGCATCATGTTTATCATCGAGCATCATGTTAAAGCATGTTATGTATTCGTGTAGTCACCGCTTTCGAAGAAGCCGAAGTCGTCGAGCAGGCCTCCGGAGAAGAGCGATCGTCGGCGGGTTCCGAACCAGACGGAGGAGTTCACGAGTCTGAGTCAGTCGTCGTGTCAGAGCAAGGCAAGCCCCGGTGCATTTAAACCCTACCTTGTTATTTTACAAATGTTTTAATATTTATATTATGGTTTATTGCATTAAGTAATTAGGAGTTGAGTGATAACCTAATTGCTGCATTACCATCCTTGATTATTACGATATTAACCTTGATACCTGTTTTATTGAAAATGCGTAGTATGCTTCGCTATGCTTAGAAGTTAAACTTTTAAATGCAATGTTTATTTAGCCATGACGGCATATGGAATGAATATTGAAATATGAGAATGAACTGGAAAGATCGGGCGGGTGGTTTGGCCACTGTTAACATACATTGGGAAAGGAGTCTCGATGTAGTGTTTCCGCCTTGTCAGTTAAGGTCCGTTCGTTGTAAGCCTGTTGTGTTCGAGACTTTGCAACTAGCTTCATGCCTTGGGTAAGCCCAACATGTTAGTGATTCCATTACGAGAACGTCCAACCTCGCACTGGGAGTGGAGAGATGGCGGGAGTAACGTGTACCCTCGGGGCTAGAATCGGGCCGGGTTCGAGGAGTACTGTACTCTCGGGTGGCGATGGACACGTTCTGATTTTGGGAGATCTAAATGAGGGTTGATATATGCAAGATTCGGTTCTACATATATCGTGAGGTTAGAGATCCCCAGCTGGGTATAATCGGTTCGAATCGTCGTTGCTCCTCGGTTATGGAGACTTGATCACCTGACTTGCATCGTAGTTAAGAACTGGAATGAAAGAAAGAATGAGAAAGGTTTTGATGATAATTACTTTGATCTAGATTAGGATCACCTAGATTTGGTTAATGAACCATCAATGGTAAAAGTAAAATGTTGAAAATAAGGACTTACCTTAGTAAGCTTTTCTGCAAAAGAAAATTTTGATTATTGATTTACCCGTACCTTGATTTCCTAAAGCTAGCATGCCCTTGGAGTCTTTGTCTTAGTCGGGTAAGTCTTGTTGAGTACTCTCGTACTCAGGGTTTGTTGAAACCCTTGTTGCAGGTGCGGTTCATGAACAAGTCTACTTCGAGCCTTGTTGCATGACCGTCGTGGTTGAAGAAAGTGACGACGAGTAGACTGTGTGGCCTTTGGGCAAGGCATCTCGTTTGGGTGATGTAATAAAGTTACTACCGATACTTCTCTACTAATGGTTTGTAATAATGTACATAAGGTTTGAGATTTGAAAACTGGTTTGTAAACCTATGTTATTGTAAGACTTCCGCAACTTTACTCTGTTGAATATTTTGAATAAATTGTTGTAATATTGCAATACTCCTGTGATTGGATCCTGTTCGGAGGAAAGCAGGCCTTTTAAGTTATGGTGAACATAAGTACGACTGTCAGAGGTCATTATGGTAATGACATGTACTTGTGGGCCATCATAATTAGGAGGTTCTGTGACAACGTTGACGAGTGTTGTTTCCAGATATCTGTCCCTGAAGTCTCTTTCTTTTAGCATCCATCTCCTTACGCTTATTATCCACCACAATAGCGCGATTCACTAGAGTTTGATAATCTGGGTAAGCATTAGACATTAGCTGTAGTTGAAGACCATCATGTAGACCCTTCAAGAAAAGTCGCTGCTTATCAGCATCATTAGCCACCTCATTTGGCGCATAACGTGACAACTGAGCAAACTTGTCTCTATACTCTGCCACAGGCATAGATCCCTGTGTCAAATTGCGGAATTCTTCTACCTTCAATGCTATCACCCCCTCTGGTATATGGTAGGACCTAAAACTCTCTGTAAACTCCTGCCAAGTAATGACGGGGGCATTGGCAGGACGGCCATACTGATATGAATCCCACCAGTCTTGAGCTGCTCCTTGAAGTTGTCCCGAAGCAAACAACACCTTCTGCTGATCATTAAACTGAGCAATGTTGAGCTGCTTCTCTACTACACGAAGCCAATCATCAGCTTCCAATAGATCTGAGGCATGTGTAAACAATGGGGGATGACCCTTCAAAAATTCCCCACGCTTATCTCGCGCAGGCGCTCCTCCAACTGGCTGATTTTGCTGATTGTTCACCAGAGCTTCCATTAGCTGTGTCTGTATGGCCAAAAGCTCATGAATAGTAGGTGTTGGTCCAACTCCACGACCACGGCCTCTACCTCGTCCTCTTCCAGACATCTGTTATCCAATATAGTATCAAATCTTAGAGATTACCACATAATAGACAATTCTAGAGATAGAGATTAGAATCTGAAAATTTTCTGGACACATCCCAATTTCAGCTGTTCGGTAAAACAGACCTATCTCGAGTTACAGATATCCAGTAGAGGTGTTCTTTATATGGTTGGAAAGCTTATGAAATTATCTACAACTTTTATTTAACTCATACTTCCAGATTCTGTCACGAAGTTACCCAAAAACAGAACACAACAGAAACTGTTTCTGACTTCCAGACTGCACAGTAACTTCATCTTGTAATGATTATAACTCATGATCCAGAATAGATAAAAAGTTGATTCTAGAGGCATTGGAAAGGTACGTGGGTCTAGATTCTCTCATAAAAATTTCAGAATTTTTCGCTGATCAGTTAATTTTAAGCATAAAAGGAAAGACAGATCGCTCCAGAAAAGACAGAACAGAGAGAAAAGTTAACCCAACTAAATTATTTATTTATCACACTAAAACTTAATATTATATAATTTGGAACTTTTGTAGACAAGCCCACAATGCTCTAGCACTCATTACATGGAAAAACCAACTCACACATAAGCACAATAATAACTCAACTAACCACACAAAGTTCACACGACACCACAAACTCAACTTAACTTGACACTACTCGTACTATCGTATTATTACATAAATGGTATTCCAACTCCTAAGGACGGGCTTGGTGTTCATGATAATCATAGATCGGTTCCATGCCTTGGTCAATCCTTAAACCATCTATCACTTCTTGATACCTCTTGACGTCTTTTCCCAAAGCTTTAACCAGGGCTACCAACCGACGATTTGTCACCATCATGTCATGACCAAAATCCACCATGACCCGAGGAACTAATTCCAAATTCCCAGGGTTCGTCATTACCCATCCATACTCTGGGTCTCCACGGGGAAAATAGCGATATTGATCATCTTGCATAATCTCATAGCGAAGGTGACGAAGTCCCAAGCATGCTTCAAAGGCTGCATCTTCTATGCCATCTTCTATGGTGGCACGACGACCACTATGGGAAAAACACCGGTCCAGCAAAAAGGTGCCCAACTCATTGTTCTTAACGAAGATACGCACACTGCACTTCCAATAAGTAGCTTCCAAAGGGTGCTTATGCTCCCAGCAGACATACTCAATTGCAGGATCCCAATCTGTGAAGTAGGCATTAAGTATGTCACTCAGTCGGTGGTGTGACGGAGTGTCATGGCTTGATTTGTGATGGATCCTTGTAATCCAGCCCATAGGAAGGGATGGCACACCAATTTCAGCAGAACCACCTTGTGGAGGCGAAGGGGGCTGTCCTCCATTATTAGCAAGCTCAACATCTTCATCGTCACTCAAATAGATAACCTCCTCCTTAGGTTCAATTTCCTCTTGAGGCAAAACCGGTTCTGGCGCCTGTTCTGGTGTTGATGGCGGGGTTGGTGTAGTGTCTTCTAGTTCCTCCTGAAGCTCTTCTGGTTCCTCCTGAAGCTCTTCTGGTTCCTCCAAGGAACGGGGTGGATAGTACCCTCCAGTGGTGATACGGGCAGTCTTGCGGGCACGAGGCATCTACAGATTTTAGTCCAAGGGTAAGTTGAAATTAGAGGCAATATTTTCATAATAGAACGAGGCGAAAGAAGCATAATAATTTAGCAATTATCAAGAGTAAAGTGATAAGCATGAAACAAGTGAAGAAAAGAGAACTAAAACGACCATTGCTAACTAGGCTTGCGTCCTACAGTCAACATAGCTTTGATACCAATCTGTCACACCCATTTTTAAGGAACAAATGGAGTGCATATTCTTATGTGCGCCCAGAGATCAATCACACATAAGATGACAAATATAAATAGTATCATCACAAATGTTTATTACATAACGAATAGATTCACAGAGTCTTCACATAAATAAGCGGAAACATAGTATAAATATTGTGGTAGCTAACTCCATAGCACAGGCACGTCAACTGGTTGACCACAAGTCTAGTAATCTTCTGGAAAGTAGTAGTAATCACTATTTGCACTTTCGGGATTCCATCCTGTGGTGGGGGAATGCAAGGGTGAGCACAAAAGTACTCAACAAGTGTAACATGGGGTTCATGTAGCTCAAGTAGGTTAGACACTGGTTCAACTGCATGTAGCTTTTAGTTGATCATATTTTAAGCAATTGAGTAGCAACAAATAGGTAATAATCCCATAATAAACACATGATCATGTAAAGAGAATAATGAATAGCAAGAACAATTAAATTAATAGTGATCTCTATTCCGTAAGGGTCCAAGGCCGCTCGTGTCCGTGAGCACGGCTGATATACCAGTTTTACACTCTGTAGAGGTTGTACACTTTCACTGTGAGTCGTGATCCCCAAAAGCCCGAGGTCATGACTCCCCATTGGACAATCAAGTTTCACTATGAAGTCTTTCCAAGGTTCGTCTAACAAGTTAGGGCCGCTAGGTTTCTGTGGCCTGCAAATGTAGAGCCCCCCTTCCATATGACACAATGACACACAGCCTATACTCATAGGGACAGGAGCCGCACTACACCCAACCCAGAACACAACCCCTTTTGCGCCATAAAGGTAACCACTAACAAGCTAGAAAAGGTCCTCTTATATGACTAAAGCCAGAGCCATGTAGCCCTCACAGCTGTACTGTAAGTCCCGGATGTTCGCTTACAGATAAGTCCTTACGGAGAGGAATCTAGAGATAACTCTAGCCCTCTTGTTCCTTGTTGCTAAAAAGCATCTTTTAGTGTTATTGCATATATCATTAGTCAAATTACAAGATTATTGTTTATGTAAGCACTAGCCACTACCCAATGCCAATAACCATAGGATTCAAGGAACAAGATCAATACTAAGGCATCCTTAACAAAGAGACACATGCAGCATGAATTAAGTGAATTAAAGTGAGTAGGTAACAAGGATAATCCCATGCTATACTTGCCTTGATCTAGCTGATCCTGTTGATCCGACTCGTAAAAGTTCTCTTGATCACCAATGAACTGATCACCGTCTATTCTCGATTAGCACGTCAACAACAATCATCCAAGGGCAATCATGCAAAGCAAACAAAGCTACAATTAGAACAGTACACTAACAGTAGTAAAATAAGATGAAAAGTTTTTAAAACAAATCTACATCGCTCTAGGATCACACAGACGCGAAGTTCACGCAAATCGGAGCTAAAACGGAAAAGTTGTGATTTAAACAAGATTTACTTTATTAAAGTAATAGATTAAATCTAACCTCGAATTTTAAAAGTGTAAAATCTACTATACAGCAGTACTAATAGGTAGAGTATGAAATTATGAACCTAACGCAACTTGAACGGATCAAATCGGAGTTAAAACGGAGATTTTATGACCTAAATAGATCTAGTGGCAATTCTGTAAATAGCTGAAAGCGTATTTTCATTTAAACCGACGTAATTTACGTTTTCAAAACAACAAAACGTAATTCGGCAAATACGCCTTGGACTGCGGGTTTAAAAACAAAGAAACAGAGGGGCTCTTATGCAAAATAGCCAGGCGAAGGGGTATCCTAAGATCTGAGCCGTTGGATTAGATTTAAACGGCCGAGATTTGACTGGGAAGAGAGAGAGGGGAATCCGGCCGGCTACAGTGACCGGCGCGGTGGAGGTCATGGCCGGCGGTGGGATTCCTCACCGGCGCACACGTTGAGGCCCTAGAGACCATGAATCGACTCAAAAACGTCATGGGAAGAAGGGAAAACTCCAACCGCACTCACCGAAGAGGGGAAACGGGACCGGAGACGAAGACGTGTCGACGGCGGCTCCAAAATCGGCGGCTTCCGAGCTCGGACGGTGGAAGCACGGTTGCGATGGCTTACTCGGTACCCGAAGGCGCGGCTCGGGTTTAGGGCGGCGTGGAGAAGGACAATGCGGCCGCGGCTACTATTTATGGCCGGCTAAACGTCCGGGCCAAGGCAGTGGGGAGGGGAGTTGGAGCCGCGTCGGACTCCATGGTAGAGTCCTACTCGACCACGAGGTGGAAGAAGGTGCTGCGGCGTGGGCCCGACGTGTCAGCGAAACAAGAGAGAAGAGGGCCGAGGCGGTCTGCAGCTTTGGTTGGGTGGGCCGGCCCAATGCGCGGCTTGCGGCCCAGAGGAAAAACAGCCGACCCGCTAGGCTTTGGCAGGCCAAGAGAACTGGGCCTTCGGGCCAAAAACCGAGAAGAGTTAATTCCTATTTCTTTTTTTCTTTTTCTAATATCTCAAATGCATTTTCAAATGATTCTTGAAATAATTTTCTTTTTAAAATAAAAACCAATCACCCAATTAAAATATGCAACGGCATGTATGCACAAACACTCATTTAACCCTATATTTGATTTTACAAAAATATTATTTCACTAAGTTTTCATGCACACAAAAATGCTTAACTAAATCAAATTCCCTATTTAAAAATATTCAAAAATTTAGGGTGTTACAGCCACACGACCATGGCGGTGCCCACGCCAGAGGTGGAGAAGAAACGCCCTAATGGGGCCTTACCCTGGTGAAATCGATGGTGCAGGTGGGTGCCAAAGCAAGAGCGGCTCGAGGCGAGAAGGTGTGCAAGCGCGCTTGAGCGGAGGGGGAGCATCGACGGCGTATTTTGCCGGTGGAGCTACGGCTTGCGGTGGCGAGCGACGAAGGAAGGAGCCCACTCGGCTTTCTTTTGAAATGGAGGGGAGGAGTAGAATGGAGGAAGAAGGGGCACTACGACCGGCTTGAAGGCGAGCACACGAAACGGCGGGGGGCCATCGGGCACCACCCCACCGGCGTCGTCGGCGTATGGCCGCCACGCGGCGGCCATGGCCTTAGCACGGTTGGGATGGTGTGGCGTCCGTGCACGGGAGCGGGAGCAAGAGACGGAGGCGGGCCAGGCTGGCTTCGGTCATGGGCCGGAAAAGGAGGCGGGCGGCCCAGGAAGGAAAAGAAAACATTTTTATTTTATTTTTCCAATAAACAGCCCTCAATTTCCCATTTTGAGCAATAAAAAGGTATTTTCAAGGTGGGACCCAAAAATAAAACTTGTTCCAAATTTTATGCTCTTCAACTTTGCAAAAAGAAGCAAAGTCAAATTCCAAATAGATTTTGAAATAGAGATTCAAAGTCAATTTAAATCAAAATCCTAATTTTCAAAGATTATTTTTAAAAGCAAAATTTTGAGAAAATAGTCAATATCAACTTTGCTCGAAATTGCCTTCCAAATATTTCTAAGTGGTTTAGGTGATCAAACAAGGTACAAACATGGCATAACAATCATTTACATGGCATCCAATCTATTGAAACAAGACTATGCAACATACATGTTTCATTAGCATGTTTCACTTATATTTCATGTAATGCTTATGAATGCATGATGAGGCTTATGCACATGATTTGCAAATGGTAATGCAAGCTTAACACCGGGGTGTTACACCTTTGGACTAATTACCTGTGTATCTCACATTTAAACATATTAGTCCACATATGTTGTCACTCAATTACTAAAACCAAACAAGGACCTTTCAATCTTCCCTTTAGTCCGCACGGCCTCCATGGCATCACCTCTCCCCACTTCATGGCGGTCGCAACCCTCCCTCGCGTCCCACCAGATCTGGCCCTCTGAAAGGTCCTAATGGCAAGAGGGGGGTCAATAGCCTATAAAAATTTCTACAACAACACAATGGTTAGACAAATATGAGACGAAGTGAATGTTGCGCTAGCCTACTAGAAATGCAAGCCACCTACCATAATTCTAGTATCTATAGTCTCTATCCACACAATGACTATGTCACTATGCTAAGTTTGGGAGCTCTCAAAGACTAACTAAAGAGCCACACTAACCATTAGACCCAACACAAGCTTGCTCTCAAGATTAACTACACTAAAGAGCGAAGCAACACTAAAAATATAAATACAAGAGAGGGTGGTGATGATTATACTGACATGTTGAGGTATGAGCCAATCACAATATGGATCCAATCAATCAATCACAAGATAACCAATGAAATCCTCATACAAGATGACACAAGATTTTTATCGAGGTTCACTTGCTTACCGGCAAGTTAGTCCTCATTGTGGCGATACACTCACTCAGAGGTTCACGTGCTAATTGGCATCACACGCCAAACCCTCAGTTGGGTACCACACAACCAACACATGATGAGGATCACACAAGCCACGAGCAATCCACTAGAGTACCTTTTGGCTCTCCGCTGAGGAAAGGTCAAGAAACCCTCACAATCATCACGATCGGAGCTAGAGATAAGCACCTTCCTCCCCTCGACGATCCTCGCTGCACCAAGCCATCTAGGTGGCAGCAACCACCAAGAGTAACAAGTGAATCCCGTAGCGAAACACGAACATCAAGTACCTCTAGATGCAAACACTCAAACAATGCACTTGAATTTACTCCCAAACTCACAAAGATGATGAATCAATGATCGAGATGAGTAGGAGGGCTTTGGCTAAGATCACAAGGTTGCTATGTCAATGCAAATGGCCAAGAGGGTGAGCTTGAGCCGGCCAAGGGGCTTACATAGAGAGCCCCCACGAAGAAAGTCATTGGGCTCTCATAACAGCCCAACTCGGGGCGACCGAACGCGTTGGTCACACTGACCGAATGCACCAGCCCTAGCGTTCGGTCGTTGCCAGCCGTCCACATGTACCCCGTGTTTAACATCAATCGCCCAATCACGACGGTCAAGAGCCTCCCCATGCGCATGTTAGTGATGATCGGACGCAGTGCGCCGAGACCGAACACACCATGATCGCATCAGGTCAACTCAATCCCGTGCACTGTCAACAGATGACCGGATGCGCCGATCAACTCAGCGTCGGGTCATTTACAGAGAGGTTCCAAAGGAGACTTTCGGTGATCGAACGCGTTAGATGAGTCACGACCGGACGCGCCACCACATCAGGTCCTCACTTTCTCAGCTCAGTGCATGTGTGACCATACATCACCCTCGACTGGATGCAGAAGCGTCGCGTCAGATCACATGTTGACCCTACATCCTGTCACTCACTAAGGCTGAGCACTTCACTATCCAGAGCTGACCGGACGCACCTGGCTGAGTCCAGTCATCCCGAAGGCCGAGTTCGATCAGTGTTTTTTTAGTGAAAAACAACTCCTTCACTTCACTAACTTCTCCACCCTTGCTCAAATGTGCCAGCCACCAAGTGTATCACCTTGTGCACGTGTGTTAGCATATTTTCACAATCATTTTCAAGGGTGTTAGCACTCCACTAGATCTAAATGCATATGCAATGAGTTAGAGCATAGAGTGGTACTTTGATAACCACATTTCGATACGAGTTTAACCCTTCTTAATAGTACGGCTATCGATCCTAAATATAATCACACTCGCTAAATATCTCAATCACCAAACAAAGAGCTCCTATCAAGTTTCACCTTTGCCTTGAGCTTTTTGTTTTTCTCTTTCTTCTTTTTCAAGCCGAGCACTTGATCATCACCATGGCTATCGTTACCATCAACATGATCTTCATTTGCTCCACCACTTGGAATGTGCCACCTATATCATGATCACTTAGAGGAATATGTTAGCACATAGGTTTTTATCAATTCACCAAAACCAAACTAGACCTTTCACCCTCCCATACCTCGGCCGGCGGCGCCATCCCCAGATCCGGTAGCGTCTCCTCTCCCTCGGTCGATGACGGACATGACAGGGGTATGCGAGCGTGCACCATCCAACGATCCTGCGCCACTGCAATTGCCCACCAGGCAACGATCTGTATTTCAAGTGTTTCTATACGCTTTTCAGACATGTTGCGAACCCATATTTCAAGTGTTTCAATTGTTTTAGATGTAGTAAAAGGACCTTGATGTCACCTAGAGAGGGGTGAATAGGCCTATATAAAACAAACTCATTGCAGAAGTTAGATTCTAAGTGCGGCACTGCTGCTCCCAAGGTGTAGCACTGCCTCACTAAAAGTGCGGCACTGCTGCGCCTACAGATAAGCTCAAACTATAATTCAAAAACTGCCCAAGGAATATTGGATCGGGTAAATTACTGAGCTTCCTGGCGTAGTGTTGACCTATTCCACCACTTGAATCACAGCGGAAGCTTAAGCACAATTATATAGGGACGAAACCCTAGAATCACCACAAATACAAGTATAGCAATGCAAATCACAAAAAACACAAGTGAGACACTGATTTATCCCGTGGTTCAGCTCGTCACTAAGGCTTGTCTATGTCCATGTTGTTGAGATAGCCACAAAGGCTTTGGTCTCTTTCAACCTTATCCTCATTTTCAAGTCAAGAGAATGAACTCTTGAGATGAGGGGTGATTTCACTAGATGAATGGGGAGATTACAAACCTCCTGAGACTGCCACACAAGTTGGCAAGCTCCACGGGTGATGCTCTAGCCGGCTAGGAGCAAGCTCCAAGAGTAACAAACATAATCCACCAGCTTGAACGAGAACCAAGTGCTTTAGGAGATGAAGAACAGTTGTGGCTGCTCTCTAATGCTGTTTGAAGGCTCAAACTCTCATAGATTTGTAAGGAAATCAAAGGAAGAAGTTTGAGGGGCTCCAATGGTGAGTGAGAGAGAGATCTGCTCTAGTTGCACCTAGGAAGGGAAAGGTCGATTTGAAACAGGTGACCATTGTGAGGGAGATGAGAAGGCATAAATATCCCCCTGCTCCCAACGGTCAGTTAAGTCGTGGCAGTGCCGCGACTGAACTGTGGCAGTGCCTCGCCTCAACATGGCAGTGCCTCACCTGCCAGGCAGCACAAAAGATAGGATTGCAAAGCTTGCTGTCTTGGCTAAGGCTTTAAGAATATTTGGTGGGTAAATGAGCACTTGGTTGCACATTAAAGTTTGTGCATTGTATCCCCCTTTATAGTACGACTTTTCCTAAACTCAAATTCAAAGTATTAAAGAATTTAAACACCTTTGAGTTGTTCATCGCATCCTTTTATAATTGGGGGCTCCACCATCGAATGTATTGTCCTCATTCCTATTATACCTGGAGCATGTGACTTGAACCATTTCAACACATGTGAGTTCAATCCATAGATTCAAGTCACTTCCACTAATGATTTGATCCTCAACACAATATAAATCCTCATAGCTTGATTAGTTCCTCGACTCAATGCAAGTACCTCGATCCTTAAGCCATCGCTTGCTCTTCACCTCCGTTTAGTCCCTCGAAACCCTTTCCTTGCTATCTTCACCTTATCAAACCATACTCAAGTCACATCATATTAAGCATTCATTGAAAAAAAATTTCTTCACTATTGTGATTCTTACTTGAATATCTTCTAGATATAAATGTTGAGATCAATCAAGCTTTAGTTTGACTCACATAGAGACATATATGGATCAACATTAATATGGTCAAGCCAATTCACGATTCCTTATATCCTATTTATTTTGGCTTGACACTCCTAACACTCACTTCAATATCTATCTTCATACTTCTAGCTTGATCATATTAATGCAAAGTGATTTTCAAATCTTTATCCATACAAGCAAACCAACATAGAGATTGACTTATATCCAATATGAGTTGTGTCCTTTGTCATTTAAACTTTTGCTTGGTATTTCTTCACTTATGCATTCTTGACTCATTCTTCAATTCTTGATCAAAGCTAATCCACTATACAACTCTTCTTGTTAATGCAAAGCAAATCATCATTGAGACCAATCCAAAATCATCAACTCATGTCTCATTTGTTATTTACCAAATATACTTGCTTTCACATTATGCTATGATATCTCACAACCTAAAAGCCATTTCATTGATTCCATTTGCATTGTTGTTTTTTGCTTGAACTAGATTTTTTTCATGATCTTCCGATACAACAATACACAACTTTGCCCTTGATTTGAATATTATGTGGAATATCATCAAGTTTGCCTTCTTGTTGAACCTATATACAGTTCTCATTTCTCGATTCATAAGTGTATGCAATAAACTCAATTCCTATTCACCATTTAGCCAACTTGTTAGACCTTAATAGTGTTGTCATTTAATTCACCAAAACCCAGTAAAGGGTTAGATGCACTTACATGTATGTTTCAGTTGTTTTACGTGGATGTTGTAGATGTAGATCAGGGTGTTGCATATGTTGCAATGCTTGTACACGTATGTTGCAAGCGTCTATCCCTAATGTTTCATTTGTTTTTACGTATGTTGCAAGCGTCTATCCCCAATGTTTCATGTGTTTTTTGTGCACGTATGTGTATGTTGCAAGCGTTTTAGACGCATGTCTCAAGTGTTTCATCTATCTTCTTTTGTATGTTGCAAGTGTTGCATCTAGATGTTTCAAAAGTAGATCGGGATGTTGCAAATGTTGCAATGGTGTTTCAACTGTATGTTCTAGATGTTTCTTCTATTTTAAACGTATGTTGCAAATGTTTCATCTGGATGTTGCAAAAGTAAAACGAGGTCTTGCACGGCATGGCCAGTGCCTGTCGCTGCCTCTGAGGCGTAGCCGTGCATCAACCCATGTGGGTTTCCCCATGTGGAGTGCGGGGTGGGCGCGGGGGCACAATTCCCTGCAACGGACGCAAGCGCGGGTGCTGGGGCGGGACGTGGGGCATGGAGCAGGATGTGGACGCGGGAGCAGCGCAGGTGTCTGAGCCGCATCATGATGTTCGGGCGCTAGGCGTTCCACTAAAAAAAGACTCCGGCGGCACGGGCGTGGCCACAAAGGATAGATTGGTATCCTATTTAACTCGTTTCTTTGTGTTTGATTTGATTATTATTGCTTGATTTATTTGATTTGTGTTTAACTTGATTATTATTAGGTCTATAGATTTATTTGATATGTATTCCCTCCGTCTCTAAATATCTGTTGTTTGCTTTTCCCAAGAAACAACTTTGATTAAATATATATTAAAATATATTAATATTTATGGTACATAATTAATATCATTGGAAAAATATTTGAATATAGTTTTTTAATAAATTTATTTGAAGATACAAATGTTGCATGTATTTTCTACAAATCGAGTCAAACTTGTGGCACGAACACCAATAACGACAAATAAATAGGGACAGAGGGAGTAGTTGATTTTGACTCTGTCAGTTCGTGATTGAAGGGAAGATTTGGGATGGTCGGAGTTCATTATTCTACTTTTGTTGAAGTCTTGATACTGGCATTTTTTTTACAATCTTTTGTTCCACTAGAAGCATGGATGGGAGTTGGGGACGGTAAAAGAAAACGGACTGTGAACCTGTGCGGAAGGTCAAGCCGAATCACGTATCTAAAAAGGTTCATGGACGTGTGCAAGCGGGATAGATTTGTACTCTTCTTATCTTTCTCTATTTGTATTAGGTTAGTATTTAAACAGGAGGGACGTGGACGTTGACAGATCCGGTTTGCATTCACAAAATTAGTTAGAACAGGCCAGACCAAAATAACGGAACCAAAAAAGAGAAGAAAACTTTGCCTCTTTAAAAATGATAAGCTAAGTATCAAGCATATTGTGTTTTTTTTATTAACAAACATATTTTACTATCCATACAAGTTCGCACATGTGTCATCCGTGATAGATAATAGGTCCAAAAAGCACACAATTATGGGAGTGTGCGATGTGCTGAAAATGGCATAATATTACATTATTGGTAATTTTTGGTCTAAAATATTATCGGTATTTTTCTTGTCTATCTAAAATGATAAATCGTTAAAACGGTAGAAACAATTATCAACTTATCTCTTCCATTATTCCATATTATGATTTCCGTTTTCATTTTTTTCCAAAGCCACAATAAAACCTCGAAAACAAGACCTAGCAAATGGATTGTTTCATTTCCAGCTCTCGTTCCTCCCGCTCGTTTTGCGCCTTGTTTAGTTTGCCTCAAAGTTCCAAGTTTTTTCACTCTCTCTCCATCACATCAATTTTTAACCGCTTGCATGGAGTATTAAATGTAGATAAAAAAATAACTAATTACACAGTTTAGTTAGAAATCACGAGATGAATCTTTTGAGCCTAGTTGATCCATGATTGGACAATATTTGCCAAATAAGACGAAAGTAGTACTATTCATCGTGTTGAAATTTTCTTCGATCGCCTGTGATCGTATCGGTCCGGCGATGCCTGATGCTGTGATGCAACAAGCTCCTAGCTGTAGGTGTTAGCTGTGGCTGCAGCTTCGATCGGGCGTTTGCGACACTCGCTACTGAAATTTTACACTAACTTTTATACCATCTAAACACTACCTATGTCTTGTGCCGAGTTCCAAGCCCAGCCACCTACTGGCTACTGGAGGTGTCATCTCTCTTGCGCAAGACAAGTGCAGTACTACTCATGGGTCATGGCGCCCCTGCGAACCATAACTGCCCACAGTGTCGCGTCGTCGTTGCGCCCATAATTCTTCTCGGATCCTATCTGCCGCCACGTCGGCACCGGCACCGCTACGCACGCCTGCTAGGAACTTGTTGCTGCTTGCTGCATCAGGAAGTGCAAGTGTATTACCATGCGTTTGACACAGCCGTACGTACGCCTGCTGCGTGCGTGGCATTTGCGCCCAAGTGTGTGTTGCCATTTGACAAGGAAATGTGAAGTTTTTCCACGGCGAGGCAGGGATGGTGGCGGGGGCGGAGGAGCAGAGCAGGCCAGCAGCCATCAGCAGATGATGCGGCGGCGGCGGTGGCCGAGGAGACGAGCTTGGAGTGCAATGCAAAAAGTAAAACATGGCGAGGAGAAGGAGATGGTAGTAGTATCTGCCCTGCCGGGCCGCCGGCCGCATGTGCATGTGGAGCCTCGGCCTCGGCCTGTGCCACCAACTGCCACTGCCACGGCCAGAACCAGAACCCGTCCTCCCCCGGCCATGATTGATCGGCGCCGCGCTGGTCCATGGACCATGGCCGACGCCACCACCGCAAGTCAGCAACGGACGTCTACACACACTACAAGTACCAGACCACTAGTCTTGCTCGTACGCTGATCCTTCAATGTGCCTCCATCGTACCGTCAGGTGAGCCAGCCGCCAGCGACCGGTCATCGGTCATTCGATCCATCCATCCTGTGCATGGATTAGTACACTCCGCGCGCGCGCTAACCCATCATCATTATCAGCGGGAAGAGACCAACGAAACGACGGCGGCGTTGGTTGCCGAGTACAGTAGGTACGTGACGCGTCGCGATCCCAGGAGCATGCAGCGTACCGTACCACGTACAACAGCAACACAGAGGAGAGGCCTGGACAGGAGGGGCATCCGTGGAGAGACAAGATCCGGGAAATGAGTGCGCACTAGTATGGAGAACGGGACAAGGTGGAGAAGCCGGTCGCCGGTCGCCAGGGGTCGGGCCCGCCGCCGGCCTTTTCCCCGGCCACAAGGAAGGATGACCAGACCAGTCATGGATCATACCACACGCAGGCCACGACGAGAGGCCGCCGCCAATTTGACCGTGCTCCGTGCAGTGCATGCACCAGACGGCAGCGGGCGAGCAGACCGCCAAGGGCTTTCTCCTCCTGGCCATCGCGTCCCCTCCTGCCCAAAGCTGCCTCTCGGCGCCACCACCACCTTTCATCTCCCCGCCCCGCGCGCTCGGAAGTCGCAACAGTGTGCCCCCCTTCACCAGTCACCTCCTGTCGTAGCGTCGCTGTCGCGTTGCTGCAGGGGAGCCACCGGGTGCCACAGTAGCAGCAAGCACCGCTGTCCAGCTGCCATTGTGGCCGCTGCCCCGCTTGGTCCTTCCTTGCCTGATTGGACCTGGACCCAGCCTCTGTAACCCAACCATCATGCGTACAGTAGCTTTCACACCCTTGCGTCGCGACTCGCGACGAGCACGAGGGGTCTTCACCTTTCCATGGCTTCCGAGTCCGCGAGTGCCTTTTTATTATCGGTGACCGCCCACAACGGCCTTTCTTTCGTGTTGATGCCATGGCCGTGCTCCGCCTGGAGGTTTGTGCGGCAGACGTGCAAATTGCAACGCCACTACTACTGAGCATGGAGCGGTGCTCCGTGGGCAAGCTGCACCGCAGACGTGTTTATCGCTACTGCTAAATGCGATGGTCAAGTCAAACTGTGCTTTGTACTTGCAGGTAGGAGTAGGAGGGGTGGTGTGGCTGCCTGCCTGGCTTGCGCTTGCCTGTGCCCTGCACACCCACACAACTGACAGGATGGTCACTCTGGCACTCGCGTCTCGTTCTTCTACTGCTGCATCCCCCAACCACCCAAAATGCGTCGTCGTTATGGCAGCGTTACTGCATGTGTGTTTCCGTTCGGAGTTATGGACACCTTCTACCTTCACATGGATGGGATGGCCATGATGGATCGTTCGTTGGAAGCATCAACGAGTTTACGGAGTACTACTCCTAGAGATGTCATCCTCATCACCATGCACAGTGAACAATTCAAAATCGGACTGCACAACAATGCCGGTCTGTTCAGCAACAACAGACGATGTTGTGCTGGAGGAGCTTGTTTGCGCCATGCCATTGAATGTTTAGAAACACGAAACATTAAATATAGATAAAAAATAATTAATTATATAGTTTACATGTATTTAGGGCCTATTTAGTTGCCTATGGAATTTAAAAAGTTTACGCAGTACCTGTCACATCGAATCTTGCGGCGTATACATTGAGTATTAAATGTAGGCGAAAGAAAAAAAACTAATTACACAGTTTAGTTGTAAAATCACGAGACAAATCTTTTGAGCCTAATTAGTCCATGATTTGACACAAATTGCCAAATAAAACGAAAAGTGCTACAGTAGCCAAACCCAAACTTTTTCACCAACTAAACAACCCCTTATTAAGACGAATCTTTTAAAACTAATTAGTTTATAATTGATACTAATTACCATAGTTATATATGTGCTACAGTAAAAAAACTTTACAGCCCCGAGGTAAACACGAATGAAGAAAACGATCAAAGAAAGGGGCGGCGATTTGATTTGACGAACACATCAACAAATTCAGGTGTACTCCGTACGTAGCAGTCTAGTAGTAGGCGAAGTGCCCACATGAACAGACGAGACGTCAGGGCCAGCAGCACGATCAAATCGGAAACCCAAATTCCACAGCACGATTTTCAACTTATGAGCAGTTCTTGTTGAAATTACACACGCACACAAGAAGCGGCAGCGGGTGAGGACGAGATCTATACGAGGCGATTCGACGAGATGGGGTGATTAACCGGGCCATGTTCCAGCTCCGAATTTCAACTCGCCGCCACTGGAGCTGCCGCTGCTGTTGCCTCCGCGGATGGTGGCGCCGGGGATGGTATGGACAATGCCGACGCCGAGGAGTTGCCTTTGCTGTGGCCGTTGACGGTCACGTGGCTGGGCGGCACCACAGTGATGGTCTTGGTGGAGGTGGAGGTCGTCGTCGGCCGCAGCGCCCTCATGGGGCTCGCCAGCGCCCACGCCCAGCTCCGGTGGCTCCGGCCGGACGACCTCTTGGTGCCGCTGCCGACGCTGGCGCCCTCCGCTGCGGAGAGCCAGTAGGAGGACGACGCGGGGCCCAAGCCGCCGAAGAGGCCCGCGCACTTGATCCGGTGCTGGTGCTCGTACACGTCGTCGTCGTCGTCGTCTTCATCGTCGTCGTCTGCGCCAGCGCCAGCGCCGCCGAGGTGGCGCAGGCCTCCGCCGCCGCCGCGCATCTTGTGGGGCTTCGGCTCGCGGTGGGACTCGACGCGCCGGAGCGTGCAGTCGCCGAAGCCGTTGGAGAGGCGCTCCAGGAAGTCACCGGAGAAGCTGCGGCTGCCGCAGCCCACTGAGCGCGACCGCGCCACCTTCCGCCCGAAGGAGGAAGACGACGACACCTGGCTCTGGCTTGGGCTCTCGGGCTCGCCGATGGCCTCCAGCGTGGACGACGTCCCGGTCCCGGTCCCGCCTCGCGGCTGCTGGTCCTGCGCGCCGGCGCCGGCGCCGGCCCTGGACGCCCACGCCGCCGACGCCACGGACACCGACTTCCTCCTCGCGGCGGCGGCCGCGCCCGCGTTGGTGGCGTACGGCGTGGAGGCGGCGGCCTGGTGCGCGTAGGCGGAGGAGGAGGTGAGGGAGAGGAAGGACCAGAAGCTCTTCTTGCGCGGGCTCTCGGCCGCCAGCGACGCCGACGCCGCAGAGGAGTAGGGGAACTGCTCCAGCTCGGGCCTCGGTGCCACCGACTTGCTCCGCTTCAGCCCGCTTCCCCCCACGGAGGCGGCGGAGGAGGAGGAGGACGACGAGGGCGTCTTCTTCCGGTGGAACGACATGAACTTGCGCGAGGCTCCCGACGGGTGCAGGAGCGGCGGCGCCGGGGGCTCGGTGGCGCGGCGGAACGACGGCGGCGACGACGGGGACCCCGACGGCGGCGGGTGGCCGCCGAGCGGGAAGAAAGGGCTGGACTTGGACGAGGACACCAGGCGGCCGAGCTTCTCCTGCAGGCAGAAGGCGCATATCCCCCCGCCGGCGACCGCCGCCGCCGCGGCGGCGGTGGCGGGCCGGTACGGGTGCTCGCTGCAGTACTGGATGCCGTCCGGCGGCGGCGGCGGCGGCGCGGTGCCGTCGTCCTGGTCCCCCGCGCCCGCGGCCACGTCCGTCGCCTGCTTCTCCCCCATGGTTCCCTCCTCTCCGGCCGGGGACACGCTCTCTCTTGCCTGTTTCTTGGCCGGTGGACACACGGGCGCCGCGCGAACCGGGAAGGAGGATCTACTTCACTAGCTTTCAGCTACACCGCGGCCATGCGCAGCACAGAGAAGCTAGGCGTACCCGGCATTAGCCGGTGGATTTTTCTGGCGGTGCTGGACGCCGCTGATTTGCATCCACCACTGGACTGGGCCGCGCCCCTGTGATCCCCCGACTCGAGAGGGAGAGAGAGAGAGGGTGGCGGAGGGGTGGAGAGCAGCTGCACCAGACGAGCACTGCAGCTGCAGCCTGCAGGGCAGAGGAGAGAGAGGCTGATGAGAGGAGGTGGTCGACTGGTCGTGGTGTGGGAGTGGGAGTGATGGGTCTTCTGCTCTGTGGCTCCTTGTGTTTGTCCGTGTATGTGCCGCGCGGGTAGAGCGGGAGAGGCCGGGTGCGGGGGCGCCATTCCCATTCCCATGCCATTTGGGTTTTCGCGGGCGGGGCCTTTGTTTAATGCGGGCCGGGAATACGAGGCCAGGCCCGGTTCTGGGGTGGTGGTGCGTTGCCCGAGCAGGAGGCCACGTGGGGTGGGGAGCTATCTCCTTGTCATGCGCAGGGCCCGCTCCATCGCCCTGGTATTCGTACGTGGCTACGCTTCGCAAGATGTACATGTACTCGCGGGGGCACCACATCGCGGTCCCAAACGCCATTATTAGTTAGGTACAAACGAGGCATCTTTGTACGCAAAGAAATCAAAGACAATCCACAATCATGAGATTTTTGGGTTTGAGGCCTAAATCCATGTCATGACTCATGACTACGTTAGCTAGAGTGGGTCTTGTACAGAGCACAGGCTGCTTATGTACTACGTAAGGTCTCGCGCATGTACAGTACTCCTACATACAGATATACGGATCAGAACATGCTCTTTTTTTTACTTTCGCTTTGGTTCACCTCCCTCCTCTGCGTGGCAACGTGCCATGCCCGCCGGGCCATGCCGTCCATCCCATGTTCCCGTGGGCGGAGGTGTGGACTGCGACACTGGCCTCGCGCATGTGCCTGATGCTATAGATTGACTCGTGAGTCGTGACTGCCCCGGTTAATCCGTTCCCCTACTCTCCTATATACAAATGCATCCTCCTAGCAGGCAGCAGCTACGTGCAACTGCTCCTGTAGCTTCCTGGCGTTTACGATCCACCGGCTGGGTCTGGGCCGGCCGGTCTCGTAGCCGCATGCATGTGCCTACCTCCATAAACAACTACTCGTACTGCAGGTTACTCGTGTTCCGGCAATTTCATATGTATGTATGCGGTTGATCGGTTGATGCAGCGATTACCTTCCCATCTATAGCTCCTATAAAACAAAACTCGACTAGCCTAATTCTCTAGCATGTCCTTAAGCCATGTTATTCACTACGGGGTGTGTTTGGTTCGTTTCCTAGACAAGCCTGGCTAGCAAAACTAAGACAGGCTAGCTCTACCCAGCTTTAGCCAATGCAAGCAGCACATGTTTGGTTGCCCGTACTGGCTAAGCTGGGCTAGGAATTGGTATGTTTGGTTGTCTGGCTTGGCTTGTATAGAATCACCTCATCTTTGACATGGTAAGTTTACCCCTTCTCACACATTCTATCGAACACTTGCTGGGCATCATTTGTGGTTGCGTCCAGGTTGCTCCCATGGTCGTGGCCGATTGCTGGCATGGCTGTGGCCGGTTGCTCGCGCGGTGGAGCTCCCATGGCCGCCCAGGGTGGCCGGCGACGCTCGCGTGGTGGAGCTCGTGTGGTGGCGTGGTCGAGCTCCCATGGTTGCCCATGGTGGCCGGTGTTGCTCGCGTAGTGGAGCTCCCATGGTGGCACGGTGGAGCTCCGATGGCTCGCGCATCGTGCCGTCCTTGACATAACGGGAGGTCATGGTCGGAGGTCGAGCCGGTGGGATCTTCTGGAGGGGGGGGAGGAGGAGCAGGCTCGCCGGATCTTCTGGAGGGGGTGGAGCAGGTGGAGGATGAGCGTGGATGCGGCGTGGTGGTGGAGGAGCAGTGCTCGCCGGCCGGCCGGCGGTGTGGAGGAGCACAGATCCAGTGTTGCGGTGGAGGAGCAGAGCTCTCCGGCTAGCCAGCGGCGTGGAGGACGAGCGCGAATCTGGTGTGGTGGTGGAGGAGCAGAGCTCGCCGGTCAGCCAGCAGCGTGGAGAATGACGGCGGAGGAGGTGGGGCAGTGGCCAAGGAGCGAACGCGGAGGTGCATGCGGTCGGGCGGTGAGGAGAAGCATACGTGAGCTAAGCCAAGCCTGGCTTGCTGGAAACGCTCCCCCCACTCGTTTCCACTAAGCCTGGCCAGGACCCTCTTTTTGGCTTGCTGGAGCCTGGCTATGGGCCTCTACAGGCAACCAAATAGGCCTAAACTGTATTGTTGGAGCCTGGTTAGGGGCTAAGCCAGGCAACCAAACACACCCTAACCAAATAACAGCACTACATCACGGCTAGCCTTTACAGTCCCATTCGCAATGTTAATTGATTGAGAAACTTCCATCCATCGTCACATCTCCCACCGAATGGAGCATTTGAGGCGCCCGTTCACCACTACAAATTGCAATAGCAATCGCTTCTCTTTCCAATCAGCTTCCTTTAAATTCTCCTCTTCCGCCTCATCTATCCATTCACCTCCGCAGCTCCACCTTCCCAATGTTGCAAGTAGCAGCGTCCATGTGCCATGCCTAGATCCTCTGTTGCTATCGGATCAGAAGATATAGGATTCTAGCATTCCGGAGGGAGTAGAAATCCACTTCATCAGCTCCACAATGCCACATGATATTTGCCACATGCGCTCCCCATTGCGCTGGCTTGCCACCGCGGTCTCCTCGCCACACCCACACGCAGTGGCTGGTGCAATAACCCCACCATGCATGCAGCCTCGCATGACCTTTGAAGGTCGCTCACCATCCACACGAACTGCAGGCTGCGCACGAGCTCCAGTAGGCTACTCTAGATCTAAGAGGAGAGGAAGTGTGAGAAAGTGTTGGAGAAATAGAGATAGGGAGAGAATCACGGGACAGATTTGTTAAATAGATATGGTTAATTCTGCTTGGGGCCCACCGTGTGGTTGCTACAGACACACATCCTGAAAAACCTTTTTACATGTTCAATCACCGGTGGATGAAGGCTCTTTCATGTAATATCATCATTAATTGATTGTCTCCATCGATGCTTCACATGTAGTATTATGCATTGCTTTGTTCCAATTAGTTTAATTTCTACTTCTTCATTTCATCTCCCAATGTTTATCAGTTATTAAAAAAGTGTCATGCATAACTTTAGAAAAATTAGATCTTACATTTAATACATGTGGCATTTTTGCACCATAACAAAGAGTGCTTTTGTAATTTTTCAGCTAGCTGCTTACATTTTCCAATTACACCTAAAAATTCTAAATACTCTATGCTCTACGTATAATAATAGTACGAGAGTCATCGCTAATTCCCGCAGCAACGTGGGAATCCGATTCTTCTAGTTGTCCTGATGCGCGCAGGCACGCCGACAGGACAGCTACGCTGAACTAATTCCCATGTTCCGTTTGACAGAACTGTCCAAAAACTAGCGTTGTCCTTTGACTGAATTTTTTTCGGAGTCTCCTTTTGACGCTTTGACTTTTGGTTTACCTTAGGCCCACTAGGCACGCAGCCCATGCAGCCCAGGGACTGGTCACTGTAGCCCATCAACCGGGGACAACAGTCTTCAACTGTGAGGTGTAGTTTCTTTCTTTCTTTTTTTTTTTCACTTTCGTTTCAGCATTGGCGTTTTCTTTTTCTTTTTGCGAAGTGGTAATCACATTACTGGTTATTTTTAGCCTATCAAACCGTGCTTCAACACGGTTTAGAATATTATGTTATATAAATATTAAAAAGTTTGTGGATAAATTTATTGTAAGTAAAACTAATCAAAGTGATTGCCTTTGCTCTCATGGTGTTCATTCCCACCTACGGTACTCTATAGTACCGATTTGGTTATCATAAACGTATAAATTAATCTTTCCATTGCACCTATCTATATATTTAATATGTATTATTAAGTTGACCGAAAGTAACGGTTTACATAATTTATTGCCATGAGATATTAATATAACTTAAAGTGAATTGCGAGTGTCATTGGCATATGGTTTGTTAAGGAACACGATTGACACACTATTGAAATAGATATTTATCCTAGTGTATGCATGTTTACTTGGTTGACATTGAGACACATAGCTTTATTCTCACTTTAAATTTAATAGTGCTAGAAGCACATAGTTTTTATCTTAATTGTCGGTGTTTTTACCTCCAACTAGTAATCGATGTATCATACACATTAAATCGGAGGGATAGTACAGGAACACCTACTTATACTGGTTCAAGGAAGGGTGCCCTACGTCCACTATATGATGATGTTTATATCGCTTGTGCGCCATATGCTCGGGTTAGTTGCGAGTAGGGGATCACAACTACTGTTTATTGGGTATTGTTGTGGTTTGCGGATTAGGGGATCTCTGCCCCTCCTCATAGTTCGAGATGTAAGGTTACATATAAAGTCCTAATCTCATCGGTTTGCAGGTTGATTTTCTAGTCAGATACACTAGATTAAAGTCGGTTTCTATATATCTTGCCTATGTCATGTCAGCTAAGTCGATGAGGTTCTAGGTCAGGTTCGCCCTTGGCCAGTTAGCATGACGCGTTCCCCTCCTATGGAGTTGTTTATCACCTCGACGAGGGTGTCTGGGTCATGGATTCAATTACAAGGAACAAAATCAGTTCGCAATACTCATATTCTACTGACTTATTTCCTCAACATTACCGTGTGTCAATTTTGTAGGCTGAAACTTTGTTCCATTATCTAAAAAATGTGTCAATTTTGTGCTAATTATTTAAATCTCACTTAACATAATTCATATGCATGTTTCTAAACAAGAAAAAAAACATTTTGTGAAGTAAAATGACGTTTTATTTGCGATATGGTGATATCTAACTAGTAGGACCTGTACAAGTCAGCACAGATTATTCATTGCCCACCCAAACCAGAAAAAGGTTGCAACCATATTCGTCTTCTAGATCAAGTTGCCACATGTGCTCATACTAATTAGGATCAAATATAAGGCGGTTACATGATACTTGTGTTGTCGTTAAAGTCACATGAACAATTAAACCTCTACGTAGTGTGAATTATCATCATAGACTAATTGTAACGGATAGCAAGATCATATACTAGTAAATAAACATCAAATTAATACCATATAAGATCTAATAAATTCTAATATATGCACCATTATATAAAACATGATTTTTTAGAAAAAAATGTGAAACTTGTTTCACCTTTTTTGAGCTAAATTAAGTTTTTTTATGAAATTTTCTAAAAATAAACTAGATATTGGGATTTTAAATACCATTTTTTCAAAAAATATTTAGATAGTTTGTTGAAGATTTATTTCTATAATTTCTTTTGGTAAAGTCTAGTTGAACCCTTGAGTTATCAACATAGTCCGATTTGCTTCTCCATGGCTAACGTGGCGCCTCGTCAACCAAATCATCTTAAAAACCACCCAGAAAAACATTTGGTTTCAATAATTAAAGGAGTTATTATCAAATATTTTGTTTGCTAGTCAGCTTGTCTGAAGAGATAAATCAGATTATAAGCAATACTTGATACTTGAAGATCAGGAGAACCTTTTTCCTTTGGAAAATTGGTTCTTGTGGGGAAACCACATGCTTCCAGTAGTGTGGCGAGGGCCGAGGGGCCAAGCCGCTAGGGATAATGTCGATATCCAATCATATCCTATCCAGTATTTTTTATACTATTCATATTCGAATCCAAATCTAAACATAAATATAAAAATAAATACGATATTAGTGATATCCGTCCGTATTCGATCCGTTTTCATGCAAGGCAAAGGAGAAAGGACGGAAGCCCGAAGGAGTGTGGCGAGGGCAAATCGGTCCATCCCTCCAGCTTCCCGCGAAATCTCTAGTCGGCGGCGCGAAGCAGGAGTTTGGGGGAAAATTTCGTGGGCTGGGTGCGAGCAGAGCCGCCGCCGCCGTCTCGCGGGGGAGATGGGGAAGGAGCGGGAGGAGCAGGTGGCCATGGTGCGCGCGGTGCTCGGCGAGGGCACGCCGGAGATGGACATCATCCGTGCTCTCCACATGGCCGGCGACGACCCCACCAAGGCCATTAACATCCTCCTCGACTTCAACCACAAGGCTGCGGCACCTCTCCCGCCGACGCCGTCGCCGTCTCCCTCTCCCTCGCCCTCCCCTCCGCCGGGGAAACCCGCCCTCGTCGACTCAACACCACCAAGCAAAGCCCCTACCCGGCCCATGCCCACGGCAGAGAAACCTAAGCCCGTCACACCCACAACCAACGGTGGCGGCGGGGAGCACTGGTGGCTGGTGGGGAGCGCCGAGATGGCGGGGCTGTCCACCTGCAAGGGCAGGCGAATTGCCTCAGGGGACGCGGTCACCTTCACCTTCCCCAACGCCACAACCGCCGTGGGCAAGAGCCGTCCGGGCCGTCCCGCCCTAGCTTCCTGCTCCTCCGAGATCATGCGCTTCTCCACCCCGAGCCACGGAGAGGTACATTACTTCATCACTGCTGCCCACCACCCAATTCTCGACACTGCATCCGGCCATTGTATGAACATTTTGTTCCTGTTTAGGTGGGTCGCATCCCCAATGAGTGGGCAAGGTGCCTCCTTCCCCTTCTCAAGGAGAACAAGTTAAAAGTCAAGGGCTCGTGTAAATCAGCTCCCGAGGTGCTTACCATTATGGACACTGTCCTCTTATCAGTGAGGTATATGAACCGCGACTGAAACTATAAGTCCAGTTTATTTGCATTTTAGCCTCTTTGTTGCTTGACTACACCACCTTCACTGAGGTATTGTACTTTCTTGTAGTATATATATCAACAGCTCAATGTTTCATGATCAAAAGCAATTGGCGCCCAAGGCAGCTCGGGTTGCTCCAGATGACTCCACATTTCACCCCCTACCTGCACTTTTCAAATTGATAGGGCTTGCTCCTTTTATAAAGGTGAGCTGTGTGCTCTTATCATCTCCTGTTCGTTTATCGTCTAGTGCAAATGCACTGCAAAAGTCCATCAATTCAAAGCTCTTGGTATAGGTGAATGTGTAAATAATTTGCATTGCCAAAGTTTGTACAATTGCAATTAGGAGCTCTTTGGTATCCTGAAATCATCGCTGATAAATATTTTCCAAACAGTCATTGATGAATACTGAAAGCAAAAAAATAAGAAGTATGCAAACCGTTTATATATTTTACCCCAACAACGTACATCATATGATTTTAGAATGTGAATAAAGGTATAAAAAGACATTAAAAGAAACAAGTCCATTTAAGTTATGTGTATTGCTCTTTCTCTGGAATCAGCATTTTGGTATGGTCTGATTTTTTTGGTTCGACATAAATTCAAAACAGGCCGCTTTTACTCCAGAAGATCTTTATTCCAGGAAGCGACCAATCGAAACAAAGGTAACAGTTCAGTACTTCATTCATCACACTGCTATATCAAAATAATAAATATTGGCCTTTTATGTTTTATCTGCCTGAACAGAGCAGTATAGGAGCGGCTGCCACAAAGTTGACATCCGAGAGATTGAGGCTGTCTTCTGATGGAAATGAAGACGATCATGGTGAAGAAACTGTTTCAGATTCAGATTTGGATGATATAATTGGGATCTCAGACAGCTCTGCACTAGAGGTAATTCAACAGCACATTGCTGTGCAGAGTTTCAGCAACCAGTTGATATTATCCTGACCTCAGTGTGCTCTGAATTTATATTTTGTAGGAAAGGGCTCCCCCTGATTCTCTGCTGTGTGATCTACGCTCTTATCAAAAGCAGGCACTTCATTGGATGCTGCAGCTTGAGAAAGGTAGTTCTTCCCAGGATGCCGCTACAACTCTTCACCCTTGTTGGGAAGCATACAAACTTGAGGACAAGTATGTATGTGTTGTATGAGCTGTTTTTAATAACCATTATAGCAAATAGTTAACATTACATTTCACATTTTATTGCATTTATTTCAGGAGGGAGCTAGTTTTGTACTTGAACGTGTTTTCAGGCGATGCTACAACTGAATTTCCTAGTACATTACAACTTTCTAGAGGAGGGGTAAGGATATTCTTAATATTGTGCTTCTTTATGTTTAGCATTTCTATTGATAGCTATTGTTTCTGGTTGAAATTCGCGATCAATTTCTATTAACTGACTGAGTAAAAATTAAGATTCTGGCAGATGCAATGGGACTGGGGAAGACTATTATGACGATAGCTCTTCTTCTTTCTGATTCTAGCAAAGGGTGCATCACAACTCAGAATGCTGCTCAGATCCCTAGAGAAGCTAGTGGGTTGGGTGAATCGCATGACGCTGTGAAGAAGCTTGCTAGCCCTTTTTCTTTTAGCAAACACAAGAAACCTAAGGCCCCACTTATTGGAGGAAGCAATCTAATTATCTGTCCAATGACACTAATTAGTCAGTGGAAGGTATAGTTCTAATTGTGGCACTACCACACCATTGCCTATGCTACATTATATGTGTGCTCATTTGTAAAAGATAAGAGGGCAATATAATTTTGACTTGCTTTACCAATTTCATCTCTAAATGTTTCCTGCAACTATTTTTCTGAACACTAGAGTTGATATTACGAATGACAGGCGGAGATTGAAGCTCATACTAAGCCAGGCACTGTGAATATATATGTTCACTATGGACAAAACAGGCCAAAAGACGCGAGCATCATTGGTCAGAGTGATATTGTCCTGACTACATATGGTGTTGTGTCATCAGAATTTTCAATGGATGTAAGCTCTGAGATCTCATAGCTCTTTCAATTTACTCTTATTATGCTCAAGCTTTTGTAAACATTTTCGTTGGTTAAGATAGCCTAGTTAGCACCAGACCATGCAATTGACTGGTCATTTGCATACTTTTACCACTACAGCCACTTGATTTGACATCAACTTTTTACTTGTGTCCATTTTTTTATCAAAATAATACAGATAATGCATTACCTTTTTTGCTTGTCTTTCATCCTTCCCACCATGTTTCTGCATTTGATCCTTCATGTCATACTTATGCAATCTTATTGGTAAAATATGGATTGCTTAAATTTGGTTCATACATGCATAAAGAAGATGGCCACATTGACCAAAGTGTGCATGCAATGATGGGGAACTTGCTGGGGCTATCTATTAATATTCAGGTTGAATTATGCAAACTTATTCTTGACTGAACTTTTGATATCTGCGTGGGTAGGGTTCAACGGAAAATGGAGCTTTGTACTCTGTACATTGGTTCAGAGTTGTGCTTGGCGAAGCACACATGATAAAATCTTCTAAAAGTTTGATATCCCTAGCTACGGCTGCCTTGACTGCAGATCGGCGCTGGTGTCTCACTGGTACACCAATTCAGGTGAGAATATGTGTAGATCTATCGGTCTTTGTTAGAACTCCCTGAACATATCATGTTTATCCCTAATGCAGGATAATGGATCAGACATTTTGCTCTTATTTTCACGCATGTATTTGCATACTAGGTGCTTATGCATTCAAATTTAAGAAGTTTACTTTACTGGCAGAACAACTTGGAGGATTTGTACAGCCTTTTCCGGTTTTTGAAAGTTGAACCATGGAGGAACTGGGCTTTGTAAGTGTGTTTTTTTATTGGTTTTCATTGACTGTTCGAGAAAAAATAAATTAATTGGACTTTTGAAATTCATAATGGTTTGTTAAATTATTTACCATTTTCTATTTACTGCACACATCACGAGTGCATTTTAGGTTGTGTAGATGATTAGCAGAGAATTAGAATAATTATATTAAGGGTGCCAAACAAAAAAATGGCAGACCCAGTGCCAGAGGCTCCCACACAAGTAGGGTCTGAGGAAGGGAATAACCGAAGCAAAGTCTTACCCCCACAGAAATTCTGCAGAGAGACGGCTTCGAACCCAGCACTTGGTGACTCGGCGAGCTAGCACTCACCAACTGCACCAGGCCTGCCCTTCTAAGGGTGCCAAACAGAAAGAGATAAATCATAAAGAGGATCCAATTAGGAATTTTCTTACTGTATTACGTGTTAGATTTCAGTGTTGTAACAGGAATGTACTAAACATGGGGGCAGCCAGGGCCCCTGCCAGCCACCCCCTCACTTTCATAGTGGTTGCACCCAAATCTTCTATTTGATGAGGCTCGACAAACTTTTCTGTTAGTTACAAGGATGATATTGCTGCAAGATGCAAACCGCACTATTGTTTTTCATGAAAACGAAAACTTTCAAAATACAATTCACTTTTGTTCCGCCAATCTTGATAATTTTAAGTAAATTTCATCAGCGATCCTTGAACTTGTCAGCGTTCTCATCCAGGTCCCAGTACTCTCAAAATTCATTTTTGACATCCTAAGCTTGCTAATTGCACAACATGAGGTCCAAATCTTCAACATTTGTGTTCAACTGCCCACGTGGCATGCTGACTGTGCAATAATGCGAGTATGTGCGCCTAGCGCAGGGAAGCAGAAGTGCAACCTACAGGTCGGGAGTTCAACTCCCTGTTCTCACCAAAAAAGGCCACTCCTTATGTTATTTTCAGTGAAATACGTGGTCCACTAACGTTTCCGGCGCGGCAGGTGTGTCCTCGCCGTTAGTGGCATGTCCTGAATAGCCAGGGTTTGTGACCTTTTCTCGACCCTACGGAAGAGAATCTTCTACCTTTCCATCAATGCCTTGGGGGAGGCCTTACCCCAGGGATCGTTTTTTTTTTACTGTGCGACGATGCCGATGAGAAAATTTCATTAGCAGTCCATGAACTTGTCCCGCGTTCTCATTTAGGTCCTGGTACTCTCAAAATACATTTTTGCCTCCCTAATTTTTTTGGCAATTATACAACATGAAGTCTAAGTCTTTAGAACTTGCGTTAAACGCTCTGTGGCATGCTGATCATACGATGATGTGGCTCACATCTGGTGCACGCTGTCAACTCCCATCTCCCCTATTCTCCTCTTTATGTAGCCTTCTTCCCTTCATTGAGCTGACCAGACATACTATGAAGGAGTAGCGACATCGAGGCCATCATCACTGGTACAGGCATACCCCAACAATGCCAAATCTCAGTATGGCCAGGAGCCATTGTCGATGGGGAAGAGAGGATAAAAAGGAGACAACAGTGACACGTCGACCTCACATGTCATGGCCACGTCATTGCATTCGCATAGTCAACATGACACACGGGCAGTTTAACACAAGAATTGGATTTCATGTGATACTATTAGCGAGTTTAGGGTGCCAAAAGTGCATTTTGAGATTACCGGGGCCTAGATGAGAATGCGGGACAAGTTTAAGGACCGCTGAAGGGGCATGTCATTGCACAGTCAGCATGCCACACATGCGGTTTAGTCAAGTTCCGATGATTTGGACCTCATGTGGTACAGTTAGCAAGTTTAGAGTGCCAAAAATTCATTTTAAGAGTACCAGGACTTGGATGCGAACGCGGGACAAGTCCAAGGACCGCTGATGAAATTTACCCTTCTATTTTGTTCGTATCAAGTACGTTAATTTGTTTTGCTGACTGTATTCGTTGTGCAATGTAATTGAATATTACTATTGTATCTATAACTTTTATTTTTCACCTTCTGTTTAGGTGGAATAAACTTGTACAGAAACCATATGACGAAGGTGATGAAAGGGGCTTAAAGCTACTGCAGTCCATTTTGAAGCCAATAATGCTGAGAAGGACTAAAAACAGCACAGACAAGGAGGGCAGGTATGTTCAACTTTGGTTATGATGCATTTTGTCTCTCTCCCCTCCTTTTTGTGGGCTAGATATGCTTTATTAAATTGCTCAGAAGGAATACAACCAGGCTGTGTACATTTTATTGGAAAAGCCTGCACTCTATTAAACCACTCTCCTTTTCATTTCATTTTTTGGCACATAACTTACATGCATGCTTTCATGCAGGCCAATCCTTAATTTACCCCCTGCAAATATTGAAGTAAAATACTGTGTTTTATCTGAGGCCGAGAAGGATTTTTATGAAGCTCTATTTCGAAGATCTAAGGTAATGTGCTTCTACTGATAAGCATGTTCTTTCAGAGAAACAAATTAATTGCCTTGTGTTGGTTATAGGTAAAATTTGATCAATTTGTTGAGCAAGGAAGGGTTCTGCACAACTATGCTTCAATTTTGGAGTTACTTTTACGCCTAAGACAATGCTGTGACCATCCATTCCTTGTTATGAGGTTTGTTTCCATGCAATGCTATGCATAATAGTAGCCTGTTATGGTACTTGAAATTTGGGCTCATATCTTACATTAATAGCAATAGCTTTTAAAAATTGAACATCAATATTTCTTGTATTTTGTCGTCAATTACCTATTGATGATGGAGCTTTTTTGGTTGCCAGTCGTGGGGATACACAAGAGTTTGCAGACCTAAACAAGCTTGCAAAGCGTTTTCTGCGTGGTGGTAATGGTGCTGTTAATGGTGATTCTTCTTGCATTCCCTCTAGAGCTTATATCGAAGAGGTTGTCCAAGAATTGCAAAAGGGTGAAGGGGAGTGCCCTATTTGCCTGGAAGCCTTTGAGGATGCAGTATTAACCCCCTGTGCTCACCGTTTATGCCGAGAGTGTCTCTTATCTAGTTGGCGGAGTGCGACAGCAGGCCTTTGTCCTGTCTGTAGGTATTTTACTTTTCGATCTTCTGTCTCTCTGATATATTTAGTTTTCTTAAAGCATTCTTCCATGTCAACTTGTCATGTCCTTCACTTTGTTTATATTATTGCAGAAAGTCAATGAGCAAGCAGGACCTTATAACTGCTCCTACTGATAACCGCTTTCAAATTGACGTTGAAAAAAATTGGGTTGAATCTTCCAAGATATCTGCTCTCCTGCAGGAGTTGGAAGTTCTTCGCAGTTCAGGTGCCAAGAGTATCGTGTTTAGCCAGTGGACTGCATTTTTAGATCTGTTGCAAATTCCACTTTCTAGGTATGGTGTTCAGTTTATTTGAATCACTTGCTTATTATGTTTTTTTTCATGCTGCCACCTGTAAGATCTAAAATACATATAATTTCTGCCAAGAACCTCCTGCCCCCACGATACTAGACCTTCTGGTTTACATTTTTACCTTTTTGGCAGGTCTTTTTCCTTTATTGTTTTGATGAAGCTGATCTTACCAACTAATTTTTGAGTTTTTGCATGGCAGGAATAATTTCTCATTTGCTAGGCTGGACGGGACATTGAATCTTCAGCAAAGGGAGAAAGTTATCAAGGAGTTCTCAGAGGACAACAGCATTTTGGTATTTCTTCTGTTTCTTGGACCCACTCCTTTCTAAATTAGTGTTATCATTAGTTTGAGAGATCTGATATGATGGAGATGCTAGGACCTTCATTGCACTTGACCTATGCAGGTTCTGCTTATGTCTCTGAAGGCTGGTGGTGTTGGAATCAATCTTACTGCTGCTTCTAATGCATTTGTCATGGTATGCCCCATTGAACTTATTTGCAAAGTTTCCAAATAAAAAAAACTTGTGTGTTTAAATTATAATATCTTTGATATTGTGCTCCCTTTTTTTGTTGGTCTCACATCATTGAATCTTTACTGTTTTTTTTTAACAAAGTGAATCTTTACTGTTAATATTTTATACTACCTCCATCCCAAAAAGAATGCAACTGTGGGTTGCATGTCACGCAGAATGATTCATGTTTGACCAAATTTATAGTGAACGGTATTCACATTTATGGCTCCAAATTAATTTATTATGAAAATATATTTCGTAATTAATCTAATGATATTTATTTGGTATCATAAATATTGATACTTTTTTATCTGTAATTGGTCAAACTTAAGGTACTAAAACGTGCCACTATGAATTGCATTCTTTCTGGGACAGAGGGATCATTACCAGAGTTAAACTAAAGATGGAATTCATTGATCCATTCATTTTTTTGGTGTATCAATGCTGAACAACATACTATATGACAATGTGCTGGGGTGGTGGCAATGCCATACATGCATACATTGAACCAAGTACATGCCTTTGCTGCAGATTTGTTGCATGGTGGTGAAGCTGCATCCGTGCTTACACCTACCTGTAGTAGTGTAACAGTAACATCGTGCACTGTTAACATCTTTTTTATGCTAAACATTATCTTTTAGCTGTCTTCCACTTGTTTTGTTAGTGTCTTATGAGATGTTTGCTTCAGGACCCTTGGTGGAATCCTGCTGTGGAAGAACAAGCTGTCATGCGCATCCACCGAATTGGTCAAACGAAGACTGTTTCTATCAGAAGATTCATTGTGAAGGTATCTTTTTCCCATCAAATCTCGTCATAATCCATATTTTTATGGGGCTATTATCAGAATATACGAGGCAGACTCTTTGACATTCTGATGCCCTGATTCTCTGTTATCTTTCTGTATTGATCATGATATAATATAATCACACAAAAAAAAAGATGATCATGACATGATATGGCTGTACAGGGCACTGTCGAAGAACGCATGGAGGCCGTGCAGGCTCGAAAGCAGCGAATGATTTCTGGAGCTTTGACTGACCAAGAAGTCCGCACTGCACGTATAGAAGAACTGAAGATGCTTTTCTCTTGAGACGACAAAAGGGCTGTTGAGCATCTGATGGTCGGCATGCTTGCATATTGCATCCATGGCTAAAACAAGATGGCCGGTGTTCTTTTTTCTCAAAGCCAGAAGTTGGAAGGTAAAACGAGGGTAGGAAATTGCACCGCCCAAATATCTTCCATCTTCGGGCGTTTAGCTGTTGTTGTACGCATGATTTGTATATCGTGAACAAAATTTGAGTCAGCAATCGGCAAAAGAAAAGTTTCTTTTCTAAACTTTGCATATATTATGGCTGCCAAGAGTCCAAGACGCTTCACTGAGTGAGACTTGAGACAGCAACCGAAAGAAACTTGGAAGATGACGTGGGCTCCTACGAAGATAATCTATCTAACCGCAATCATTCTCCCACTTGGTTTGCAACGCCAATACAGGTGCAAGAGTCTATTCCAACTTGGCCGACTGGGATCAATCGAATGCATCATCTTAAAATTGAAATACCTGTTTGGATTTTGGAAAAAGAGAAACTAAACATTTTCCCTCTTCCCTTGCTTGTACATAAACACCTCTTTTTCCTACCTTAATTGAAAGGCAGATTGCTTTAATTAAAAATAATAAACTAAACATTTGCAGGAATACGAAGACAGATCCCTGCTATCATCAATTCAACAGTAATTTTTTGGCAAGGTGGCCAAGTACAAATGTAGGGAGGGAGATCGTGAAACAAGTGCCGCCGGCGATCTATGAGACTAAGACTACCAATACCAAGCAAGCTACAACAATGGCCAGAAGTGCATGAAGCCGAGCCATGGAGGTAGCATGTTTGGCCTGTCGGCAGAGGTGGGCGTGGCCTTGCTGGCTTCAGTTGCTGGGCGCGTAGAGGGAGCCGCAACTGCCGCAGTAGCCCTGGGGCAGAGGAAGAAGCTCCTGCTCCCGAGCTCCATGAGCTTCTCCTCCGGGTCCAAGCCTGTTCGTTTGCAAAACAGCCATGTCAATGGTGGTAGCACGGGCACGAGGAGCGCAGCAGAGAGCTAGGCGTCAGCGTGACGTACTTTCCAAGCTGAACTGGGAGTAATGGAGGCCGAACGCGGAGGGGTCGGCGGACGGCAGCAGCGGGCGCCGTCCTTCCCTGACGTAGAGCTCCACCGCGGCGGCGACCAGGTCGGCGACGCGCCACTCGGCGCCCGCCATCACCTGCAGCGGCCACATGCTCCGCTGCACGGCGACGGTCACCAGCGCCTTGCTCGGCGCCGCCCGCCTGCCCCACGGGACAGCGGCGGCGGCAGTAGCGTTGCCGCCGTGGACGCCCGCTCGCCGGAATCCCCGCTCCCTGACGCCGGCCAGCAGGTCCGGGTGCGTCCGGGGCCTCTGTCTCAGCAGCAGGTGGTCTCGCTGCTGCTGCTGCTGCTGATGCTCGTGCGTGCTGCGCCCGTGGAACGACGCCCTCCGCTGCACGAGCGGCTCCCGCGGTGCCGGTGCCGGTGCCGGTGCCGGCGCCCCCGCGGCCTTCTCCGCGTGTCTCTGCTGCCTCGGCCAGGCCTTGTGATCAGCCGCAGGCGGCGGCGCAAGAGGGGTCATGCTTGATCTTTGGGCAAACAACAGGGCAGCTCACGGCCGGTTTTACAAGCTTCACGTCGCTGGACAAGATGAGGAAGGCGGGACAGATTGCCGGAGCTCATATATACACAAGCAGGGCCCGGGCATTGGGCGTCACTGGCGGCTGATTGGTTTTAGATTCTTCGCTGGACAGGAGAGCCTTCGACTCGTGCGGCGCCACGTGTGAGGCGTGCCGCGCCGGCGTCGCTGATTCAGGTGGCTGCTTGGTCCAGAGTCCGACACGGCGGCCCGGCACGGCATAAGTCTGGCGCGGCACTGCTTGCTCCCCTCGCTTGACACATGTATGAACTACTGTAGGTCGCTGTCTCGTCGGCGTGCTATCAGGTCAGGGCCAACGAATCAGCGATAATACTCCTACCGTCCTAAGGTATCACCGGAGTGATTTGAAACCCCGCGGGAAGGAAAATCGTGCTTGTTGTAGCCTTGTAGGGCTCGGATTGTGGCAACAAGACGCGGGGCCCGTCTCCCATGAGCCATGACTTCTAGTTCTAGCCTCTTCTTCTATAGGACTGCCACATGATGCGTTTGGCGCCGTCCGTCCGTCTGCTGAGGCTTGTGCAGTGAAGTGACGCGAATATGCGATCAGGACTGGCATTGGCCATTGGGTCAAAAGGACGGTGGTAGGCGTTTGGTGACACGGCACAGCTCGGGAGTAGGGAGATTGGCGACTTGGGGTGGAGCTCGCGTCTGGGGGAGGGGAGAGGGGGTTGGCATCCGCACTCGTGGTACTCTAAATTCATCCTCTATACATCCTAGTCATCAAGATTCTTTTCTCTATATCCAATTCTCCCGCACTCATCCATCCTCTATATCATCCTCTATCCACTGTGGGGCCCACTTGTCACTTTATCTAAATATATCCCTGTGAGATTTTGTTTTGAAGAATTTATTGAAACGAATTTAATGGTGTAATCCGAATTTAATTTGGTGTTTTGGTTTGTGAGTTATAACATTTTTTAATATGAAAAAAAAGTTGGACACGCCGTTCACACACTCTCTTTCTTGCGTGATCTCTCGCGCGTACTCTGTCTCTGCTCTGCCGCTGGTCATGTGGCAGATAGCGTACCAACGCTACTCCGCTATCTATACCGGATGACCGCTGGTTCCGGACCAAATAGCGGACTCTCGTGCGGCGTTCTTGTACGCCAAATGATCCTGGAGGATCCTTTTACAGTAGCCGCTGCGGTCGGTCTGAGTGCCGACCACGATGACGGCTTGGTGATACAGCAGCGGTAGCAGTGCGCCACTACCGGAAAAGCGGAGGCTATGGACGGATGCTGCATGTGACAAGTGACATATAGGCCATGTTTAGTTTCCAAAGTTTGCCACCAAATTTCACTATGCAAAAAAAAGATTCCCATCACATCAAAATGTCGGCACATGTATGGAGTACTAAATGTAGATGAAATAAAAAACTAATTGCACAGTTTTGTTGTACTTTGCGAGACGAACATTTTGAGCCTAATTAGTCAATGTTTAGATAATTTTTATCAAATACAAACGAAATGCTACAGTGCGCTACAGTGTCAAAATGCCAACTTTGGACATCCAAAGTTGGGCATCTAAACAAGGGCATACACAATACTAAAATAGTACTCCCTCCATCTCAGTAAATGTGCAATTCTCGCATCCCGAGAAGTCAGTCATCGCAAATTTTGATTTAAATTATATAAAAAAATACTAACTCTTATGAGACAAAATAAGAACCGTTAGATTGGTTATGAGATATATTTTCATAATAAATTTATTTCGAGACATAAATGTTAATACTTTTTGCTATAAATTTAGTCAAAGTTGATACAATTTGAACGGCACGTTTCCCATAATTGCACAATCAACCGGACGGAGGGAGTATTCTACATAAGTTGTCTGCATATAGATAGCCTATGTGGCACCTAGTGATTGCGTGGCACTTGGAAAATTCAGCCACAGATAACATACGATATCTATGAAAGCCCGATACTGTCTTTAAAAGTGTATGTCCCGTATGTCATGGACTATTTGTTAGCAAAGGACCCGTTTGGATGTAAATTATTTTTAAAATATCAGAGAAATACTATGATTTTACAAAATACTTTAGTTTTTAAAAGCTACTGAGTGTTTGGACGCAACAAATCTAGATAGTTTATAAAATTATGATTTTGTCACAACTGTAGTCTTTTAGAGTTTTAGAAACTCCACTTATAACTTCTTTTTTCTAAAAACCATGGTTTTGTGTCTCTTTAGTTTATAAAATTACAGTTTTATAATACTACAGTTTTCAAAAACCGCATCATCCAAATAGACCCTAGACGTCTTCTTTGTGTCTTCCATTTATCTTTCATCCACAACAGGAGAAATTTCAGTTTATCACCTCTTACAAACAGATAACATCATTTCACTAAATTTTAAAAAAGGTAATTGTGGGAAGCGGGTGGACGAACGCTACGTTGCAAGCCGCGACGCCAGCCCAACGATCTCCTCTTATCTGCTCATCCACTCGTCCTGCAACTGTTGTAAAAAACTCACCTCACCGCAGCACCGCGACAGCGCTCCACAATCACGCTCCGCCGCGCCGCCTCGGCAACCGTGCCTCTCTCCATCGTGCCTCCGCTCCCCCGGCCAACATCTCCATCGCGCCCTAGCAGTCAGTCTTCCTTCCTCTCCACTGCGCCTCCCGCCCCCCCGCGGCCTTCTCCAGCGCGTGGACCCACCGCGACCTTCTCCACCAAACCTGCTGTGACCTTCTCCATCAGAGTGGCGAGCTCTACACTGGTGAACTCCATGTGCCGACGAGCCTCTATTGGCAAGCAGTAAGGAGATGTTGTCCTGAAAGAGCATGTTGCAAGTCTATGTTTCAAGTGTTTTAGGTGTGGATGTTGTATATGTTGCAATGCTTATACACGCATGTTGCAAGCTACTGTCCGCAATGTTTCATCTGTTTTTTAAGAAGTGTGTTCTTTTGGATGTTCCATATGTTTTATACATATGTTGCAAGTGTTTTTAATGGATTTTTCATATGTTGTACAATGGTTTCAAGTGTTTTTCAGGTGTTTTTGCAAGTGTTATAGATGCATGTTTCAAGTGTTTTATCTATCTTTAAATATTTGCATCTGGATGTTTTACAAGTAGATCGGGTGTTGCATCTCTCTCCTCGCCTTTTACTGTCTCGCCTTAGTGTCTCCTCCTCCTCCTGGTGCCAGTTGGGCATCTGAACGAGAGGCGCAGGTGGGCGCTGCCCCTTTCCCCTCTTCTTGATGCCGGTGACGTTCAGGATGGTGTGGGCCCCCGCATGAGACGCTGAAAGGTCCTAATATGGCTAGAGGGGGTGAATAGCCTATTTAAAAGACTATAAACAACTACAACAATTTGATTAGTATGCCAAACGACAAAATGCAATCTTGCTCTAACTCTACAAGGGTTGCAAACCACCCATCCAACAATTCTAGTTACTATAATCACCAGGCATACAAGAGGCTAAGTTGCTACTCATTAAGAGCTCTCAAACTTGCTACACTAAAGAGCTCCACTAGATGAACTTAAGCTACAAAGCAAGCTCTCAATTTAGCTACACTAAAGAGCTTGCTACAACTAGTTTGTTGGAAAGTAATGGAGTGAGTCAGGTGATTATACCACCGCATCGAGGGATAAACCAATCACAAGATGTAGACAATCCAATCACCGGGAGAAATCCAATCACATAAGAGACACAAGATTTTTCTCATGGGGTTCAGTGCTTGCCGGCACGCTAATCCCCGTTGTGTCGACCAATACTTGGTGGTTCGATGGCTAAGAGGTGTTACACGAACCTCGTCCACACAATTGGACACCGCAAGAACCTACCCACAAGTGAGGTAACTCAATGACACGAGCAATCCACTAGAGTTACCTTTCGGCTCTCCGCCGGGAAAGGTACAAGACCCCTCACAATCACCGGAGTCGACCATGAACAATCACCAACACGTGCTGAAGCTCCTTCACAGCTCTAGCCGTTTAGGTGGCGGCAACCACAAAAAGTAACAAGAAATCCGCAGACACAACGATTCCCAAGTGCCACTAGATGCAATCACTCAAGCAAAAGCACTTGGAATCACTCCTAATCTCACTATGATAATGAATCAATGATAGAGATGAGTAGGAGGTGTTTGTGTAGGCTCACAAGGATGTCAAGTATGTCAAAGTGCCAAGAGTATGAGCCAAGGGCCGGCCAAGACCTTTAAATATGGAGCCAACAACGAAAGAGCCATTAGCCCCCTGCTCCCTGCTTTCTCAGCCTGACCGGACGTGCAGGTGGATCATGACCGGACGCATGCGCCAGCGTTTGGTCAACCACCGCTGTCCATGTGTCGCCTCCTTTCAATCTCCACTGCGCGATCTCAACGGCTAGCAGCAAACCCCAACGATTAAGTTACGATCGGACGCTGTTGAGCCTGACCTGACGCTGCTGCTCAACGTCCGCTCGCGCAAGTGCCCGCGCCACAGATCCAGTCGACCTGACGCATAAGCGAGTGACCGGACGCACCGCCAGCCAGCGTCTGGTCAACTCCAGTAAGCTCCTTGAGAGAGATTTTCATGATTTGACGCGTCCGCTCGTGAAAGACCTGACGTATGTCAGCGTTCGATCAGTTCAGCCCTTGCGCACCAACACCAGTGACCCTACGTCAGCGTACGTCATATCGTGACCTAACGCGGCCCTGCGCGTCCGTCAGGTGAACTCACCGCCTTTCAACTTGTGACCGGACACGCCGATCAAGCAAGAGCCAACGTTCGGTCAGTCTTCTTCACTCTCGGCCAACTTCGCGCCAAGATTTAAAATAGGCCGGACTCGTCGGGCAACGTCCGGTTAGGACGACCCCTGCGTCCGGTCGCAATGTAGCTCCTCTTTTTTTCTAACTCCACAACCGTTTCACCCTTGCTTTCAACTTGCTAACCACAAAGTGTATAACTTGTGTGCACGTGTGTTAACATTTTTTAAAACATTTTACAAGGACCAAAGTTAGCACACTGGGTTCCTAAATGCATATGCAAAAGTCATGTCACCTAGTTGGAAGCTCTAGTTTGGTTTTGGCTAATTGATGAAACCTTAGTACTAACCTCTATGCTAAGTGTGTGAATTAGATGAGGTTGGTACAATCCAAGTGTGGAGCAAGATTCAAGTCCATGGTGAGGAAGGTGGAGAGAAATGATGATCAAGTGCTCAACTTTTTTTTTGAATCGGATCAAGTGCTCAACTTGAAAAAGAAGAAAGAGAAAAACAAAACCCGATGGAGATCAAGGCAAAGGTATTGCATAAGGTTTTAGGTTTGGTGATCAAGATATCATAAAGGGTGTGATCACATTTAGGATCAATAGTCATACTATAAAGAGGGGAAATATTTGGCTAAACGGTTTATCGAGTGCCACTAGGTAACATCGTTCATGCATTGCATTTAGGAACCTAGTGTGCTAACTTGTGACCCTTGTAAAATGCTTGAAAAATATTAACACACTTGAACATGGTGGTGTACACTTGGTGGTGTTGGTACATTTGCAAAGGAGAAGAAGTTGCAGAAGTTTTGGAGGAACTTGAGTTGAAAAAGAGAAAGGATGGCTCTTGGATTAGAATTATGTATTGATCCATTGTGCTTTGAATCAAATATGCATGTGGGATGTGTAGCCCTTTGCATAAGCTTTCCAAAATGTCTAAGATCATCAAAATCGGACTTCAGAGCTAAGAGTTATGGTCGTTCGTATGACCGGACTCTGCGACCGGACGCTACTATAGTGAGTCCAGTCATACTATAGCGAGTCCGGTCAAGAGTCCAGTCAGTGTTCCTCTGAGGGCTGATTTGGGTCTGCGATCGGACGCTGGCACCGGGGCACGACCGGATGCACCCGTGCCACTGTTTCGGGCTTAGAATTGCTGAGGGAGAGTGACCGGATGTTGTGGCGAGTCCGGCCAGCGTTGAACGGACGAGTCTAGTCGATGAAAACCCTCTCTAAAACCTCTCTGTTCGCGACCGAACTCTGGGTGAGCGCGAGTCCGGTCAAGGGATCGGCGAGTCCGGTCTGAGGGCACTGACAGCGCACAGTTAGTCGTTGGGCGGCAACGAAAATATTTAAACGGTCGAAACTCGTGGTGCTCAGAGAGCGACCGAACTCTGTGACCAGACGCTACTATAGCGAGTCCGGTCATACTGTAGCGAGTCCGGTGCAAGGTCCTAAATGGCTAGAGGGGAGGTGAATAGTCTTTTTTAATTTTCTACAAACTTTACTCAACAACAAAGTTAGTACAAAAGATGGCGAAGCTAATTCTAGCACTAGCTCAACTATGCTAAGCAAGCCACCTACACAATTTTAGTTAACAAAGCTATGATCTCTAACTCACACCACAAGCTTGCTGAGAGTATGCCCTAGAGGTTATCATAGAGATGATTGTATTGCCCTGTTTCCATGACATTTTATGAGCCCATTGAATATCCATTAAAGACAACTTGTATCGATTAGCAATTATGTGAATTGTTTGTGAAACTCTTTTACTTGTATGGTTATTCTAGAATGGTCCCTGATCGGAGTTCATATTAGGACGCACATGAATATTAGATCAGCACATTATTAGTTGATGACTATGTTTCACAAGTCATAGACATAGAGATGTCAAACTAATAATGTGGGCACATGTGTGACATGTAGGCTGGACTGACCCAACACGAGATGTTGTTATTGTCTCGATTCACATCATGTACGTTATGTCCTCAGACCTGAGATTGTTGTATGTACTCAATATGTGAAATGACCTACTTAGAGATTATCAAACGCTACTCCGTAACTGGGTAGTTATAAAGGTGGCCTTCGGGTTTGTCAAGAAACATGCTGTGAGACATAGACAATCAAGATGGAATTTACCCCTCTCTATGTGAGAGAGATATCAATGGAACACTCTAATGATTGGATCAATAAATGCATGGCCGTGCTTAGGTTAAGTGTTAACCTATGAGTTGGACCAAATATCGTGTGGCAAAAGGAATGACATGTATATGGTTTGTGGTGGTTCGTCTGATATGATCTTTGTGTACACATAGGAGTTGACACGTCTTGCTAGAGACCGCTATCAACTAATGGCTGAGTAGGAGTTCTCGGGCCACGTCTATTTGTACATGAACCCATAGGGTCGCACGCTTAAGGGGTTGGAAGCCCAATTCGGGTTGGACCCGAATTTGACTAGGCTTAGGGTTTTCTAATTGGGCCTCCAACTTGGGGCTGATTAGAGACACCTATATAAGAGAGGGAGGGGGCGTGGCCATATGACTTACACCATTGAAGCAGCCGCCGCCGTCACCCTCCCCACGCTCACGCCTACTGTTCCTCGCGGACCTAGCAGTCCGGAGGCGCAACGCTTCCTCCCCGTACGTGTGGGATACCTTGGAGGTGCTGCATCTGGAGCACAAGGACGAACCGCACGAGAGGGAGGATCCACGAGCGGAGGGTGGACGTGATGGACGACCACGTAACTGCACGGCACTGCTACGACGCGTTCGACTACATCGAGTCGCTTCCGCTGCACCTGCGCGTCTAGTGGTAATCCCGTAACCTGTAACTAGCAGTAGTTCCTAGTTTATGGGGTCAAAAAATTTTGTTTTATGGCTAGCGTAGCATCCCCATATTCCTACAGTGGTATCAGAGCCGTAGCTGCTTCATTATAGGTTCGGCTGTATGCATATGGAGATATGCACGGTTGTAGATGAGTCTCTGATCATGGTTCGTGATCTTGCTGCGTTGGTCTTGTAACGATCTACTCGTACCGGTCGGAATTCCACCATCCGAGTTAAGTAATACATGTAAACCCAGCCATGGCGAGATGGAGATCAATCAGATTGATTGAATCGAACCTAGGTCAAGTGCCGAGCGCATATGATGCGCGGCGGCGGTAGATTGGATCTACTCCCGGGTGTCGGGGTGCAGGAAAAGTGCTGTTCGGTAAAACAGCCATAACTTTTGCATATGACCTCGGATTGAGACGAATTTTATATCAAAATTGATCTACAAAAAATTTTACATTCGATGGTCCCCGGCTTTGCCGGGTTCGCCGAAATTAGATTTGCGAAAAAAGGTCAGGAAGATTGTGTTCTAGACGTTTTAAGTTTAGACGTCGGAATCGGTTAACTCTGTTTTGCAGGAATTCATGACTGGTATAGCCCTTAAGTGTATGTGATGTATGTATGTAATTAATTCATGGCTTGCAAGTCATGAGAATGACAATATGGCTGGAGCCACATAGATATTGTCAACTTGATGTAATGGCCTGCGTGCTAAACTGTGATGATCCTACCTATCCGTGACTGTGTAATATTACTTCGTTGCCTTGCATTAGTGATAGATAGTCTTGGTGGATTCATCACTGATGGACGGCGTACATGGGTCATGGAGATGGAGATCATCATGATGTATAGATTGATGGAGATGGAGATCCCCAAAGTGACAATGGGCTATACCAAGTCATATATGTGATAATGCCGTTCTTATTATTATGTTCTACTTTCACGTGATAATGTTTTTGTCTACATATGCGATAGTGAAGTAGAACGATCCCTCAGTAATGTTTAAGTTATATGCCTCCCCAAACCTTGCACTGTCATGTGTCTTGTACAATCGGTAGTGGGTCTATGACATTAGGGTGCCACTGGTTTTCCTTGACTAGGCAGGTTCGTATCGGATACTTACTGCATAAGGGTTGGTTACTTTAACAAGGTCATCCTAATGGTTAGGGACCTTGGAGCATAAGGAGTTGGGCACCACAACATATAGATGCTACCCAACAACAAGAGTCATATGTGATATGATTAGCAAAGAGTTGCTTACCGATCTACCATGTCTTCTAGCGGTGATGCTAAAGCTCACTAGTAGACTTGTTAGTTGTGGGGTCTTGAATCACTAAGTTTTAATTGAGGGATATTGATTTTAGTGGGAGTAGATTCTATTAAGATTTTAATATGATTTACTCTATCTTGGATACTTTGTTTTAGTATTTTGCATTACTTTTGTTGTAGATAAATGGCGCCTAGCAATCAACCATTTACTTTGCGTTCAATTCTTGAGAAAGATAAGTTGAATGGAACAAACTATGCGGATTGGATCCACAACCTAAGAATTGTTCTCGGGGCTAAGAAAAAGGAAGAAATTCTAGACACCCCATTACCTGAAGAGCCTGCTGACAATGCACCTGCTGCTGAGAAAAAACGCTTATAAGAGAGCATGTGATGCTGATCTTGAAGTGAGTTTCCTTATGCTTGCTTTTATGGAACCAGATCTGCAGACGCAGTTCGACAACAACCATGCAGCGTACGATATGATCGTGGCGCTCAATGATATGTTCCAGACTCAAGCTAGGACCGAAAGGTTCAATTTCTCAAAGGCTTTTGCTGAAACAAAGCTAGCAGAGGGCGCAACAGTTGGGCCACATGTGATCAAAATGGTTGGTTACACTTAAAGGTTGGAGAAGCTAGGCTTCCCAATTGGCCAAGAGTTGGCTACTGATTTCATTCTCGCATCTCTTCTGCCCAGCTATGGAAACTTCGTTTCGAACTACCATATGCATAGGGCGGAGAAGGGCTTGAATGAATTGTGTGGCATGCTCAAAACAGCAGAGGCTGACATCAAGAAAGGTGCTGGCACTAGCCATGTGATGGCGGTCCAAAACAAGCCTAACTTTAAGAAGAAGGGCAATGCTTGGAGGAAGCAAAAGGGCAAGGGCAAGGTCAAAGGTGAGACCTCCAAGCCAAACCCACCTGCGCCCAAGACTGGACCATCTGCTGATGAAGAGTGCTTTCATTGTAAGGGTAAAGGTCACTGAAAGAGGAACTGCAAGCTGTATTTGGAGTCCTTAAAGAAGGATGGTGGTAAAGGTACTACCGTTGCTCATACACTTGTTGTTTACATTACGGACATTTTCCTCGCTAACTCTTATATTAATTCTTGGGTATTTGATACTGGATCGGTTGCTCATATTTGCAATATGATGCAGGGAATGATAAGAAGTAGAAGCGTGGGAAAAGGAGAAGTTGATCTCCGCGTGGGCAATAATGCAAGAGTTGCTGCGTTGAACGTTGGGATGATGCAACTCCACCTGCCGTCAGGATTTATTTTGGAATTGAATAATTGTTATTTTGTTCCTAGTATAAGTCAAAACATTGTGTCACCTTCATGTTTGATGAAGGATGGTTATTCATTTGCGAGTAAAGACAATGGTTGTGTGATATCTAAGAATGGCATGTTTGTGGCTTTTGCATCCATTGTGAATGGGATATTTATTTTAAATCTTGATGATGCACCTGTCTATAATGTTAATGCTAAAAGGCCTCGGCTTAATGAGTTAAGTCCTACTTATATGTAGCATTGTCGTTTAGGTCATATAAGTGAGAATCGCATGAAGAGGCTCCATACGGATGGGCTTCTAACTTCGTTTGATTTTGAATCATACGAGACGTGTGAGGCTTGCTTAATGGGAAAGATGACCAAGACGCCTTTCACAGGTTTTTCTGAGAGGACGGCAGACTTGTTGGAACTTGTACATACTGATGTATGTGGACCAATGAGCACGACAGCTAGAGGTGGATTTCAATACTTCATTACCTTCACTGATGATTTTAGTAGATATGGCTATGTCTACTTAATGAAACATAAGTCTGAGACTTTTGAAAAGTTCAAAGAATTTCAGAATGAAGTAGAGAATCAACGTGGCAAGAAAATTAAGGCCTTGCGATCCGATCGTGGAGGCGAATATTTGAGCCACGAGTTTAGCAATCATCTAAAGAGTTGTGGAATTGTTCCACAGCTTACGCCACCTGGAACGCCTCAGAGAAACGGCGTGTCCGAGCGACGTAATCGGACTTTGTTGGACATGGTTCGGTCTATGATGAGCCAGTCGGACCTTCCTTTATCGTTTTGGGGATACGCTCTAGAAACAGCCGCTTTCACACTAAATAGGGTACCGTCTAAGTCCGTAGTTAAGATACCATATGAGATGTGGACTGGTAAGAGTCCCAGTTTGTCTTTTCTAAAAATTTGGGGCTGTGAAGTTTATGTCAAACGACTTATATCAGATAAACTAACACCCAAGTCGGACAAGTGCTTTTTCGTGGGATATCCGAAGGAAACTTTAGGGTATTATTTCTACAACTGATCAGAGGGCAAAGTGTTTGTTGCTCGAAACGGTGTTTTCTTAGAGAAAGAGTTTCTCAAAAGAGAGAAAAGTGGACAGAAGGTGTATCTTGAAGAAGTTCAGGATGAGCCCATAGGGAATGATTCCACGAGTGATGCTAATGTAGCAGAACATGTTAACATACCTATGGCAATAGAGACACCGCCACAACCACGAAGGTAAGCTAGAATCCGTGCATTACGTGGCGATTTGTTATTGTTAGACGATGATGAACCTGCGACATACGCGGAAGCAATGATGGACCCAGATTCCGAGAAATGGCAAAGTGCCATGAGATCCGAGATAGATTCCATGAGTGAAAATCAAGTTTGGAACTTGGTTGATCCACCTAATGGGGTTAGACCCATAGAGAGCAAATGGATCTATAAAAAGAAAATGGATATGGATGGAAACGTTCACGTCTATAAAGCTCGACTTGTTGCAAAGGGTTTTCGGCAAGTTCAAGGAATTGACTACGACGAGACTTTCTCGCCGGTAGCGATGCTTAAATCTATCCAGATCATTCTAGCAATAGCTGCTTATTTCGATTATGAGATTTGGCAGATGGATGTTAAAACAGCCTTTCTAAATGGAAATTTGGAAGAGGACGTGTATATGATACAGCCTGAAGGTTTTGTTGATCCTAATAATGCTAGAAAAATATGCAAGCTTAAGAAATCTATTTATGGGTTAAAGCAAGCATCTCGGAGTTGGAATATTCGTTTTGATGAGGCAGTCAAAGGGTTTGGCTTCCGTCAAAATGATGAAGAACCTTGTGTTTACAAGAAGGAAAGTGGTAGAGCTGTAGTATTTCTAATCTTGTATGTGGATGACATACTATTGATTGGAAATGACATTCCTATGTTGCAATATGTAAAGACTTCACTGAATAATACTTTTTCTATGAAGGATTTAGGAGAAGCAACATACATTTTGGGCATAAAAATCTATAGAGATAGATCAAAGAGGCTTATAGGTTTAAGCCAAGATACGTATATTGACAAGGTGTTGAAACGGTTCAACATGGAGCAGTCCAAGAAAGGGTTCTTGCCTATGTCACATGGTATGCGCTTCAGCGAGAAACAGTGTCCTTCGACAGCTGAAGAGCGGGAGCGCATGAGTAAGGTTCCATATGCCTCGGCTATTGGTTCTATAATGTATGCCATGATATGTACTCGCCCAGATGTCTCATATGCTCTAAGTGTTGCGAGCAGGTACCAAGCTGATCCAGGTGAGAGTCACTGGACACTTGTTAAAAACATCCTTAAGTACTTGAGAAGGACTAAAGATGTGTTCCTAGTCTATGGAGGTGAGGAGGAGCTCGTTGTAAATGGTTACACCGATGCTAGCTTCCAAACTGACACGGATGATTCACAATCTCAATCAGGTTTTGTGTTCACAATAAATGGTGGTGCTGTAAGTTGGAAAAGTTCCAAGCAGAAGACGGTGACCGATTCTACAGCAGAAGCCGAGTACATTGCAGCCTCTAGAGCTGCAAAGGAAGGTGTTTGGATGAGGAGGTTCCTCATTGAGCTTGGTGTGTTTCCTGATGCGTCTAGCCCATTGAATCTACATTGTGATAATAATGGGGCGATAGCGCAGGCTAAAGAGCCAAGGAATCACCAAAAGAACAAACATGTACTACGGAAATTTCATCTTATTCGAGAGTTTATTAGACAAGATGAGATCAAGATGTGCAAGATACACACGGATTCAAATGTTGCAGATCCTTTGACAAAGGCTCTTCCACAGCCTAAGCATGAGGCGCACGTGAGAGCTATGGGTATTAGATATCTTCGAGATTAACTCTAGTGCAAGTGGGAGATTGTTGAGAGTATGCCCTAGAGGTTATCATAGAGATGATTGTATTGCCCTATATCCATGACATTTTATGAGTCCATTGAATATCCATTAAAGACGACTTGTATCGATTAGCAATTATATGAATTGTTTGTGAAACTCTTTTACTTGTATGGTTATTCTAGAATGGTCCCTGATTGGAGTTCATGTTAGGACGCACATGAATATTAGATCAGCACATTATTAGTTGATGACTATGTTTCACAAGTCATAGACATAGAGATGTCAAACTAATAATGTGGGCACATGTGTGACATGTAGGCTGGACTGACCCAACACGAGATGTTGTTATTGTCTCGATTCACATCATGTACGTTATGTCCTCAGACCTGAGATTGTTGTATGTACTCAAGATGTAAAATGACCTACTTAGAGATTATCAAACGCTACTCCATAACTGGGTAGTTATAAAGGTGGTCTTCGGGTTTGTCAAGAAACATGCTGTGAGACATAGACAATCAAGATGGAATTTGCCCCTCTCTATGTGAGAGAGATATCAATGGAACACTCTAATGATTGGATCAATAAATGCATGGCCGTGCTTAGGTTAAGTGTTAACCTATGAGTTGGACCAAATATCGTGTGGCAAAAGGAATGACATGTACATGGTTTGTGGTGGTTCGTCTGATATGATCTTTGTGTACACATAGGAGTTGACACGTCTTGCTAGAGACCGCTATCAACTAATGGCCGAGTAGGAGTTCTCGGGCCACGTCTATTTGTACATGAACCCATAGGGTCGCACGCTTAAGGGGTTGGAAGCCCAATTCGGGTTGGACCTGAATTTGACTAGGCTTAGGGTTTTCTAATTGGCCCTCCAACTTGGGGCTGATTAGAGACGCCTATATAAGAGAGGGAGGGGGCGTGGCCATATGACTTACGCCATTGAAGCAGCCGCCGCCGTCACCCTCCCCACGCTCACGCCTACTGTTCCTCGCGGACCTAGCAGTCCGGAGGCGCAACGCTTCCTCCCCGTACGTGTGGGATACCTTGGAGGTGCTACATCTGGAGCACAAGGACGAACCGCACGAGAGGGAGGATCCACGAGCGGAGGGTGGACATGACGGATGACCACACAACTGCATGACACTGCTACGACGCGTTCGACTACATCGAGTCGCTTCTGCTGCACCTGTGCGTCTAGTGGTAATCCCGTAACCTGTAACTAGCAGTAGTTCCTAGTTTATGGGGTCAAAAAATTTTGTTTTCCGGCTAGCGTAGCATCCCCATATTCCTACAAAGCTAAGTCACTAATCTACTTACTCCTATATGATACAAACTACTCTAAGCACACTAGACAAGATAAGGTGCAAGAATATAAAAGGGGAGTGAATTAATCCTTATACCGACGGTGTAGAGATGAGATGTGTCCAAAGAATCAATTACACATAATCACAGTGAGAATCCTCGGCAAGAGATGACACAAGATTTTTTACCGAGGTTCACCTACTTCCCGACAAGCTACTCCTCGTTGTGGCGATGCACCCACTTGATGGATCACGAGCTAATCAACTATCAAGAGTTGAACCCTCAGCGGGTGCCGCACATCCACTCACAAGATGGGGATCCTCCAAGCCACGAGCTCTACTAGAGTATCCAATTCGCGAACTCCCACGGGGAAGGATCAAGAACCCCTCACAATCACTTGATGAAGGCTCGAACAAGTCTCCAAGCACGGGCTCAATCACCACCGCTGCTCCAAGTCGTCTAGGGTGTCGGGAAACACCCAAGAGTAACAAGAAATCCGCAGCAAACTCAAAGATCAAGTGCCACTAGATGCAACTCTCAATGCAACGCACTTGAATCTTACTCAATCTCTCTAGAATATGCAACCAAGCAAGGAAATGAGTAGAGGGAGTGTTCTCTAGCTCAAAGTATGCCTCAAGTGTTCAGAAGTGCAAGAGTAAGCCCCCCAAACCCGGCCACCATCTATTTATAGCGAAGGGGTAAGCAACTAGCCGTTACAAGACGTCACAGAGAAAAACGTGATGATCGGACGCACCGGTCAGGGTGACCGGACGCGTCCGGTCACTACAGGACAAACAGTAACAGTGTACGTCAGAGAGAGCCGTTGCCGTGACCGGACGAGCTTCACCATTTGACCAGATGCGCTACACCCGACGTCCGGTCGGAGTCCAGAGAGCTCCCATCGCGATCGGACGCGTCCGATCGCATGTGACCGGACGCACCACACGTCCGATCAGCTCTTCGTCAAGCACTGCACCAAAGGGTGTCTGACCGGACGCGCCGGTTCCGCGAGGGACCGGACGCGCCGGTCCGCGACCTTCTCGCGCGCACGTCTACCTGCGGTTTGAACTGATCGGACGCGCCTGCCGCGTCTGGTCACTTCGACCACAACGTCCGTCATTGTTTTTTAGTGATAAACATTCCAGACTTTCGCCACCTTTTCTCACCTCCGGCGCAATGAGAAATAGGCATTTCATTTTCTCGAAAACGCCTGAATCCCGCGCTCGCAAGCTCGGCGGGAGGGAGAGAGGACCCAAACCTCTCTCTACCGCTCAAACTCTACCACCTTCGCAAATGTGCTAACACCACCATGTGTATATCACTATGTGCATGTGTGTTAGCATTTCACAAACATTTTCAAAGGGTTATGTTAGCTCTTAAATAGATCCTAATGCATATGCTCAAGACATTGATCTAGTGGCACTTGATTCCCGAGCTAACCGTGATTGCCCCTCTTGATAGTCGGCTATGTATCCTAAACCCGGTCAATCACTTCTCTACTCATCTTAGACCGACAAAAGGAAAACCCTATGGTTATACCTTTGCCTTGCGCTCTTAGATCCTTCTCCTCCACTTGTTCATCATGTCCATCATTTTATGTGCATCTCCACCATGATCGTCATTTTATGTCCATGCACCATCTCTTTGTGATCTTGTGGCCACCACTCCTTGCCACATACACCTTTATCACATGTGTTGCTTATGCCTAACTCAAAACACTTAACACATGGCATTAGCAACTTGGTGTCATTAGTTACCAAAACCAAACTTGGGCTTTCATCCGGTCAGTACGAAATCAGCACAGTGAGGAGGCCAACGGCTCTATTTTCTTGGGACGTCTATATAAGCTTGTTAGCTAGCCTTTGCTCACTCTCTTGGTCATTCTTACTTGTGATAGCATCCTTTGAGTTGAGAAAACTCACTCCCACTCATCTCTCTTGCTTGATTGCGAATTCAAAGTGAGATTGAGTGATTTCAAGTGTATTTGCTTGAGTGATTGCATCTAGTGGCACTTGGAGATCGTTGTGACTGCGGATTTCTTGTTTCTCTTGATGGTTGCTGCCATCTAGACGGCTTAGAGCAGTGGAGGAGTTATGGCAAGAGTTGGTGATTGTTCTTGGTCACCTCCCAGTGATTGTGAGGGGTTCTTGTGCCTTCCCCGGCGGAGCGCCAAAGGCAATTTTAGTGGATTGCGCGTGTCATTGAACTACCTCACTTGTGGGTCAGTTCTTGCGATGTCCAATGTGTGGACGAGGTTCGTGCTACACCTCTTAGCCACTGAACCACCAAGTGTTGGTCGACATAATGAGGACTAGCGTGCCGACGAGCACGTGAACCTCGGGAGAAAAATCGTGTCTCCATTGTGATTGATTCATTGGATTTCTCCCGGTGATTGGTATTCATCTTATTGTGATTGATTCATTCCTCGATGCAGCGATATAAAGATCACATTCCTCTTATTTACATTCCCACAAACTAGTTGTAACAAGCTCTTTAGTGTAATTAGTATTGAGAGATTGTCTTATATTTGCTAGTGTAGCTTCTCACCTAGATGAGCTCTTTAGTGTAGCTAGCTTTTGAAAGCTCATAGTGACTTAACCATTGATTAACTTAGAGATTATGGCAACTAGAATTGCTGGGATAGGTGGCTTGCAACACTTGTTAGAGCTAGTGTAAAAAGCTTCATAGCCAATTAGTTGTCTAATAAGTTTGCCTAGTGTTTTATAGATTTTAAATTAGGCTATTCACCCCCCTCTAGCCAATTAGGACCTTTCACTAGTGGCACTCGATAAACCGTTTAGCCAAAGATTTTCCCTCTTTATAGTATGGCTATCGATCCTGAGTGCACTTACACCCTCTATGGTGTCATAAGTGCCAAAACAAAAACCTAACATATATCTTTGCCTTGATCATCTTGATTTTTGTTTTTCTCTTTCTTCTTTTCCAAGTTAGAGCTTGATCAACATCATTTCATGTCCACCTTCATCACCATGGACCTCATCTTGCTCTAACACTTGGATTGCACCAACCTAGATCATATCCAACTCATGACAAATGTTAGTGCTAGGTTTCATCAATTATCCAAAACCAAACTAGGGCTTTTAGATGAGCGAAATAGAGTGTAGGTGTAGGCGTCTGTCTGGACGTTCGGGCGCTAGCACCATCGTGAAAAACATCATTTCACTGTGATGAACATAAAACTATGATTTATCGTTCTCAGTTCTTTTGGCAATGTGATGAACACAAAAGAACTATAGGCTCACTAGGTGGAGCGTGTTGTGTGGACCTAAGGATTTCGGAGGTTTAGGAATTCAAAATCTTGACATCCAAAATAAGTTCCTTTTAAGTAAGTGGTTGTATAAACTTTTAAATGAGGAGGATATTTGGCAAAACATGCTAAGAAAGGAATATTTAGCAAAGAAAACTCTAACTCAAGTGCAAAAACAACCTGGAGACTCAATTTTGATCCAACTTAATGAAAGTTAAGGACCATTTCTTGGTAGGAGGCTCGTTCTCGATTCAATGTGACACTCAAATTAGATTTTGGAAAGACACTTGGATTGAAGACAAACCTTTATGGATGGAGTATCCATCCCTCTACAATATTGTAAGAAGGAAGGATGCCATAGTGGCACAAGTCTTGAGCATTGTTCCACTCAATGTTTCCTTTAGAAGGGATCTGGTGGGAGATAATTTGGCGGATTGGCACAAGTTAGTGCAAAAGGTAGTAACGGTTAACCTTAATGATGATAAATACACCTTTATCTGGGATCCAGATAGAAATGGTACCTTTTCGGGTCCCTCCATGTATTTGGCTATGATACAAGATGAAGTTGTTCCTAACTAAAGGCCAATATGGAAACTTAAAGTACCGCTAAAAATTAAATTCTTTCTTTGGTATTTTCAAAAAGGTGTCACTCTCACAAAATATAATCTTGCAAAAAGAAATTGGCAAGGTTGCACTAAATTTTGTTTTTGTTCCTCATTAGAAACCATACAACATTTGTTCTTTGACTGCTATTTCTCTAGATTCATTTGGAACACAGTACATATCACATTTGAAATCCAACCACCTGATAGTATCTCACATATGTTTGGTCCTTGCCTCCTTGGCTCGATCAATGGGGTTCGCCAAAGCTTAAAAGCAAAATTCTATTAGGTGTTGCATACCTATGTTGGGCAGTTTGGTTAATTAGAAATGATATGTTGTTCAACAATGTTAAATTAAACTCTTTTTTCAGGCAATTTTCAGGGCAATTTATTGGATCTGGTAGTGGTCCTTGCTACATAAGGAAGAAGAAAGATTTGCTTTAAAGGTTGGTTGTAGACTATTGGAGACCATAATCATGGAGGTGCTTGCCAATTTTGGATGTAGGTTTAGTAATAGAATTGAAGACTAGTCTCGGTTCTTTCCTGTTTATTTGGTGGTATCTGTTTCTTTGTGTATAGATTTTTGATGTTTTGTGAGCCTAAGTGCTTGGTCATGTGTTGTATGGCTTCGTATATCCTTCAGGAGTGTAGTGGCAGGAACCTTGTTCCATTATTAAAAAAAGGAACATAACATGTAGATGTGCATAATAGTACCCAACCAAGTCCTAGGCTCGACAAAAAACCCATCCCACTCTCCCAAGTAGAATAGCCATTTTGGTCTATCGAACTATTGTTCTAGGCTCATTTTTATTTATGAACTTTCAAAATGACATTCCAGTACTCAAAATTTTCTTTTGGACTCAATTTCGTCGTAGAACTTTCAAAGTGATAGTTTTAGTCCTAAAACTTTATATTTTGGGCTCAATTTTATCCATGAACTACAAAATTGCGTTTCAGACCTTAAACTTTTTTTCAGCTCAATTTTGTATAAATATAGATCTGAATATCCTCGAATATTAATTCATATCTAATTGTTTGGATCCTAGTGTTCGATTATATATATATATATATATATTCCATTTCAATAACTAAATACTATTTCTGCCTATGGATATAGCACATTATTTTAATTTGCAATTGGTTATTATTAGTCGAGCCTGACAATAGAAATAGCTAAGGAAAAATTATCGATATAATGTTATTCTGTTTCATCAATGTGTTCTCAAGGTAGTAAATAGTGCCAATAGCTAATTACTCTAACTAAAGCAACATAGTTGGATATATATGAATGGTACCATTACAAGATAACATTTTAAACAACATATTAGAATTATTATGACCGCTGAAGAGTTTTTAGACCGTCCACTAATAATGTTTTTATCCAAATACTATTATTTTTTTCTATCTCCAATCGCAAGCGGTGTTAAGCTGATCAGACATGATGGTGCGCCATTCCACGTAGTACAAGGGACCAAGTTAAATTGAAAAGGAAAGTTTGAGGACTAATAAAATACTTTGATAATTATGGATGAAGTTCAGCCTAAAATGCAAAGTTTGAATTGTTATATTTAACATTTCATTTATTTTTTTTAAATTTTACATTGTTGTATTTGAATTGGGATCATTATATTAAATATTAGTATTATAGTTTGAAATCATTTAGTGTCAAATATAAAGAATACATAGAGTATCCGAGAGGGGGTGGAGAGAGAGAGATTGTAGTAGCCTTGGTTTGAGTGCTACAACTGGGGCCTCGCTTAGTTCAGAGAATTGGGGAGAAAAACACTGTATCAGAATTCCTGTAGCATTTCGTTTTTATTTGGTAAAAATTATTCAAATTTTGACTAACTAGGCTTAAAATGTTCGTCTCGCAAAGTACAACAAAATTGTGCAATTAGTTTTTGATTTCATCAACATTTAGTACTCCATGCATTCACCGACAATTTGATGTGACGGGGAATTTTTTTTTATATAGTGAAATTTGGGGGAGAATTGGGGGAACTAAACAAGGGCTGGTTTTAAGGGTTGTACTATTTGAGAGAAGAGATAGAGGACTTGGTGTGACATTTTATTGCAAGAAAAGATATTTGTACGAGCAATCAATAACATGATTAAATTGTTCCAGGTGTTGAAGTCAGGCTAAGATGGTGGAAGGAAATCATGGCAATCATCGCGTCATTTAATCATCCGCTCTCCTGTCCAAGTAGTGTTCTTCCACCTTTTGTGGAAGAGCTGCACCTACGTACGTGGTGGAATCTCCTCCCAGTATCTGCTCACTCGGCTATTACTTGGCGACATGAACACGTAAACAAATTAGGCACGAGAGTTTCGGTACCAACTAACTCCTGGGCAAAAAAACTGAAAATTGTGATCACCCTGCTTCGATGGCCTACTGTCACCAGACTGCGTCAGAGGTTGATCACCACTTCGAGTTGGACTCTACAAAATGGTGGACTCGGAAAAAGTCTGTCGCGCATCTTTCAGTTTCAGCCTAGTCGGCAAAGGATCTTTCAGTTACAGCGTAGTCGGCAAAGGATCATGAGGCTACAACGGTTCAGAGTTCCTGGATCAACCAAAAGATTCAGCTCATTACCAGCATATTCATGATCATTTTGGTCAGCATTGCACTACATGTATATTCATCTAGACAAAGACGTCCTGGCAAGGTTTCCTCACGATCACTGCAGGACCATAAATTTAGTAACAAATATCTGACCACAGTCCACAGGATAGCACACTGATAAACAAATTTAGCTATTTCATTTCCGAAGATGAAATACAGCCAATGAGGAGAAAAAGTAGACATTCAGCAGCACATCTGCAATTTTTTTGAAAGGATCAGGAGGGGTTTGGGCCTCTACTGGTTAATATATATATATATATTAGATAATAAAATCATTTACAAGAAGGATCAGCAGCACATCTGCAAAGTGCTTGGCTCTCTGAGAATGGATTTTTACATTGCAAGACATTCACAAATCGCAAGCAAAAGAAAAAAAAATGGGGCAAAAAGAATCGGCCAGAGCAGTTAACAGCTGCTCTGAACAAATCAATAGGATAAAAGTTTCCATTAAAAAACACTAGGGGTGAATGAATGGCAAACAAAAACATACTACTACTGCTGCTACTACTAAGTGCCATAGTGGGCGTATCTAGGAGCTCATCAGCCTCGCTCCCAATATATCAAAATAACCACATCAACTTCCATAAGCTAATTGTAGCACTAGTGGATAAAGTATCACTATATTGTCTGTCTCACACGGAAATTCATCTACGGCTTCTTCATACTTGGCTGCTGCTGAAGAGCAGGGTCATCAATAGCACACTTGTCAAGCTGCAGATCAGCCTCATCCAGCGCCTGGAAATCAAGCTCCCAGAATCTCTCAGGCTTGTTGGCAATGTCCATCAGATAGGGATCACTAGAATGGCTACTGAAAGCTTGTTGACTAGTGCCACTGCAAGAGCTTTGCAGGGCTGCTGAAGCATCAACGCCCCACATTTGCTGATCATCAGCGTCCATCATCCTGCCTGCTGCTCCTAGCATGGTGCCTGAAAGCAACCCCATGTTGTCAGGCAATGGACTGAGGCAGTCGGCTTCAGAAGAGGTAGCGTCCAATCCTGGACACAGCACATTCTTTCCCTTGGACCTGCCGATTGTGGGATCTTGACCCAGAGGACCAGAAGCTGGAGGCATCTCCAGTAGCTCAGCTCCACTGCCGAGCTCAAGCTCTTCTTGTGTGTCGAACCCCTGAATCAATTCTCCAATATCCTCTAGTGCCTCGATGCCTTCATGCCCCATGTTTTCTGAATCCATGCCAAAGTTGACGTCATCGTCTTCCAAGAGAAAATTCTGAAGTTCTGTGATGTCATCGTGCACGCTTGTAGCCATGGGAGAACTCACAGCGAAATGTGAATCACTCTCTCCGGCATGATGTGAGCTGGACTCACCTGACTCTATGCTATGAGGAACATGCTTCAGAAACTTTCTTTTCACCCTGGTGGAGTCAATCTCTTTCTTCTCCCTGTGCAGCTTCAGCTGCCTCACGAAACTCGGGTTCTGAAGGAGCTTGGCCAGGAAAGAGACCATCTGCCTCTGCCGGTCCTCTGCAGATTCCAGCCTGTGATTCAGCGTGCTCATGTGCTCAATTGTCTGGCGGTGTTCCTGTTTCAACCTTGCCACTTCTTCAAGCAGTGCGTCCTTCTCTCTTCTCAGCGTGTGGAGCTCAGGGTCCAGGCTGGATTCTCCAGAAGAAGAACCAGGCTGAATGCTGCTTTGTTTTGTTGGGGAGGACCTGCGCCTGGCAATCCTCTTCAACAGATGCTTGCTATCTCGCAGGAAATCTTCGTGAGCAAACTCCCATCTGTCAGCATGAACCTTGCGGAAACCCTGAGTAGATCAAACAAGCAAAGTTATAACTACCAGAAAAACAAAACAGATTCTTTTTTCTTAAAAGAAAAGAATTAGCTACACCATAATTATTCAAAGGAGTGTAAACATGCACTGAATTCCATTTGATGCAGTAATATGACATAGCTTCATTCATAATGTCATCTCCACCTAAACCTTCACCATGTAACTGGCTTCCAGTTATCACTACTCAAGAACTAAACTTCTATCAAGAATTAGTACTACGATCTCCCAACCTTATCATCGACAATCAGGAAACAAACTTTCAGAGTTCCAGTGAGACTGGGGAAAAAACTCAATATAATTGGAGCACATGGCAATTAAACCCCTAAATAGACATTAGAGGAGTTAAGGATCTAGGTTCTAGGCCTAACAACGAAGAAGACAGGACAGAGTATCAAAGCAATTGGGGCACATGCTTATTTACTCTTTATATATTCTTATCATCCAGTCCTATACTAATACAAAGGAACTTTACTTGTTTTAAACATAGGAGTATATATATGAAGCGCTAATCTTCCAAAGAACTCTTTTTTGAACGAACAAGCTTGAGCCGGTGCTTATTTCATTGGTAGAAAAGGAAATCTTCCCAAAATAATAGTGTGTTGGCTTCAAGAAAGTACAGCAACATTGAGAAACTGTAAGCTGTAAGAGGTAGACGAGCACTATACCAAACCTGTTAAGACTGGGGCAGAGTATTTAGCCGAAAATGCATAGCTACACAATGCAGCAAACAACCAACAAAACATTCTGCAGCACTTGACCGAGGAATGGAAACGAATGTGCAGTCTAGCCCTACTGCTGTACACTCCAAGAAAAAAGAATCGAATTGCAACAGAGGTGCGTATGCACATGTGGATCGTGAAGCTTACCTTGCATAGCGTTGCATCCCGTGAAACCGATAAACCTTGCCCATCACAGGATCTACTCCGCAGGATTGTCTCAATCCTAATCCAACTTATATTTTGGTGCGGCCAGTTTTGATACGTGTTACATGTCGTGGGCTCAAGAAAGAAAGCAAGAACAGAGTACACACACCATTTACAGGGCAGTTTATACATGATTCACACGATACAACACCAACAACAACCAAAAGAGAAACAAAATCGGCAGCAATATCCGCATAGGCAGTCTACACGGCAGCAGGAATCTTACTTACTTAGGCACATCCAAGATGATCAATAACAGAACAGGGGGGCATGGTCCGAAGCAGAGCATTCCAAGAACAGAGCCACGGATCGTGTGTGATTTGTGAGGGGGGGAAGGAAGAAAGAGAGGAACGGAAGAGTTGTGTACGCACATAGGTGTTGAGCTGCCTGACGAAGCTGGAGAAGTTGTTGTGCTTGAAGTTGTGCGGCAGCACGTCGCGCGCGAAGGTGGAGGGGTCCCACACGACGAAGCTGTTCCCGGCAGCGCCCCATGAGATGACCCCGTCCAGCGCCGGCTCGCTCACCAGGTCGTACGTCTTGGACAGGAAGGGCGGCAGCTGCGGGCCCTGCAGCAGCGCCTCCAGCGGGCGCGGCGGCATCAGCTGGTCCAGGGACACGAAGGGGCCCGGGGACGCCAGCTGCTGCAGCGGCACGTCCTCGTCCTCGAGCTTGGGCTCCTGCAGCATCGCGGCGGCGTAGGGCGCGTCGGGGTCGTTAGCGTCGGCGGCGGCGGGGCGGGCGCGGTCCATGGTGGCAACGACGACGCGCGCGGGGGTTGAGGATTAGGGGGAGGCGGAGGAAATGGGCGGCGAGAGACGGGGCGGCGAGGAATTTATAGGCTTCGGGTGGAACCGACATACTGTGGACGGCCATCGGCGGGCGCTCCGCGTGGACAGCCCCGGGGACTGCCGGGAGTATGTGTGCCTGAGAGGCGAGGGGTGGGCGATCTTGGCCGGCCCCGCGGGGGATTCGGGCCACTTGGCGGCGGGCCCAGGCGGTCTCGCGGCTGCGGACCGCAGGGCAAGGCGGTGCAGCTACAGCTACAGGGAACAGGGTAGAGCGGCCACAAAATATCTTTGGGGAAGGAAAGCGCAGCTCAGGCGACGCGGGCGTCGGCCGGCGGGCGGGGGTTTGCTTGGGGGCGAAGAGAGGCCGGGATATTTTGGGGAAGCTCAGGTCAGGTGCGGCGTCTCACGTGTGGAGTCCAGTGGGTGGCCGTGGCACTGTGGCCGTGTCAGCGTGTGGCCGCTGGCCGTGTCAGCGAAGGCGGTGGTGTGGAGCCCGCGTGTAAGCTGCCTGCCGCCGGTGAAAGTGGCCGTCGCCGGTTTGCGTCATCACGGGGTCATCCACGGCTGGCTGCCGACATCCGGCGCTACCAACGAACGCAACAGGAACACTGAGGCCATGTTTAGATTCTAAAATTTGGAACCAAACTTTACACAGCAAGTGTCACGTTACACTGTAGCAATTTTGTTTTTATTTGATAATAATTGTCTAAACATTGATTAATTAGGCTTAAAATGTTCGTCTCGCAAAGTACAATAAAACTGTACAATTAGTTTTTTATTTCATCTATATTTAGTACTTCATATATGTGCCGACATTTTAAATTGACAGGAAATAGAAATTCTAGATAATGAATTTGGTGGCCAAACTCTGGCATCTAAACAAGGCCTGAGTCACGACTAACGAGTGGTTGCATCGATTTCACTCATAAAATCATAAAAATTGTGGAGGAACATGCAGACACGGCTAGGGGAGCGGATCGAACATTATTTTCCTCTTCTTGACTGCTCCCTCTGTGCCGGTTTATCTGTCGTTTTCGGTTTTCATGCCACAAGTTTAACTCAATCGGTAGAAAATGTGTGCAACATTTTTTTATCTCTAAATAAATTTATTAAAAAAATAGATTCAAATATCTTTCCAATAATACTAATTATGTACCATAAATATTAATATTTTTAATATATATTTTATTAAAGTTATTTCTCGGGAAGCGAAAACAACAGATATTTTGGGACGGAGGGAATAGTAAGGTGACATGTGCAAATAACATAAGTAGCTAACTTTATAATAATTGTATTTAGATATTTCTAGTAAAAAATAATTTTTCTAATAATTTATTTATTCAATCAACTTTTTTTACATCAAATAGGTATACTATAAAAATATAATTAGTGAAAAAAATCTAATGATACTGTCACACCCATTTTTAAGGACAAAAATAGGATGCATAAATTACTCATGTGCGCCCCAGGACATGATCGCACACATAAGTAGACAAATTACATAGTATCATCACAGTGCTTATTACATAACGAATAAATATTTAAGACATAGTCTTGAACGGTAAATAATAATAACTAATAGTAATCTCCAGCGGAAACTCCACACAGGGACACGGTTGACTGGTTGACACCAAGACTAGTACTCATTACGATAATCTTCCTCATAATCTTCATCTGTTATGGTAGAAATAGCAAGAGTGAGTCCATGTCGAACTCAACAAATATAACACAGGGTTCATGAGGCTCAAATGGCTAGACACTGTTTAACTGCGTTTAGCTTTTAATTATATAATTAGCAAATTGAATAGCATCAAGTTAAACTGCTTCCCATTAAAGAACCAATGATCAATTGCAATAATGATAACGAATAGCATTAACATGAGCATAATAATAATCACAATAATTAAACATAATATAACAATGGTGATCATCTATCTGTAAATGTTCCAAGGCCGCTCGTATCCATGAGCACGGCTAGTATACCAGTTTTTAACTCTGCGCAGAGGTGTATACTTTCACTGTGAGTCATAATTTCCAAATGAGTGGGGAGATCAAGCCCAAACACCAGAGAACCACATAAAGCCATTCAAAAGTTCGTCTAACAAGTTAGGGCCATTAGATTCACTCGGCAGGCAGATGTAGAACCCCCCTTTCCTGTGGCACAACAACCGCAGCCTATACACACTAAGCCAGGGGCTCGCACTACACCCAACGTGGCAAGCCTTTCTTACGCCATTTAAGGTAACCACTAACAAGCTAGAAAAGGTCTCTTGAACAACTAAAGCCAGAGCCATATAGCCCTCACAGCTGTACTGTATATCCCGGATGATCACGTACCGATAAGTCCTTATGGAGAGTAACCAGAGCATCAAAAATAATACACATGCTCTAGCCCTCTTTTAACAATAATTAAATCATCTTAATGGTTGATTGCATGATCCATTAATCATATTACAAGATCATTGTTCTTAGTTTAAGCACTAGCAATAGCTACCCATATGCATTCCCAAGGTTGACAAGGAATCAAGACAACAAGCACTAAGTTATAATCTCTAAGGTTGTCAAGGTAAGCACATGCATATGTATGATAATTCGATGTATAGGTAACAAGGATAGTCCTGTGTTATACTTGCCTTGATTAAAGCTCTCCAAACAATACTGCTGACTTGGCTCAAAGTAATACTCCGAATCGTCCAAATATTGCTCACCTTCTATACTCGATCATCAATCAACAACATACATGCATCCAATCAAACATATACGAAGCAAACAAAGAGATATAATTAGAACAGTACACCAACAGTAGCAAAACAGTAATAAAAGTTTATAAAACTCTTCTACACGTTTCTACGATCACACAGACGCAAAGATCACCAAAATCGGAGTTAAAACGTGAAAGTTATGAATTTTCTAAGATTTTCTATTGATAAATAAATACTTAATTATAAACTCGAAAAATAAATTATCAAAACTAACTGTACAACTACACTAACATGTAGAGCTCGCAATTACGAACCTAACGCAACTTGAACGGATCAAAACGGAGTTAAAATGAAGTTTTTATGACCAAAACAATCCTAGTGGCAAAACTGTAATTTCCTGAAAACGTATTTTTGAATAAACCGGAAAAGAATACGCCTTCACAACGCGAAAATGTATTTTCAAAACTACGCTAAGGACTGCGGGTTGATTTCAAAAGAACCGAGGGTCTCTTTAAGAAATTTACCCGCGAAGGGGTATCTTCTAATCTGGGCCGTTGATCTCGAATCGGACGGCTCACAATCACCAGCAACGTCACAGTGAACCTCCAGCTCTTCTTCCCCAGACCCGACCGGCACCCCCTCCATGGCCGGCGGCCCTTCCATGGCCGGAGTTGGCGACCCACCCCCACAAGGCCACCGTTCAACTCGCGACTTGGTCCAAACGGTGGAGAAGCTCCACGCGAACTCAACTACCCGATAAGAACCGGCTAAAGTAGACCTAACATGGCGCGCGGCTGCACGGGAGCGACGGCGCCATTGCCGGCCACGGCAAGCTTTCAAATCTACGGTATACATCGCCAAAACACCAATTGAGAGCATGGGAAGTAAGAGGAGAAGAAAACAAACTCACCCAAGCGAAGAATTTTGCCTCCGGTCCACCCGAAAGCCTCACCCGCGCCCAACCAATCCCGTCGGCACCACCCTAACCCTAGAGCTCGATTTCACGTGGTGGAACTTACGTTTTAGATGAAAAACAGAAACTAGAGGATCTCCTCTTCCTATTTATAACCTCAAGAGGCCTTGTTCGGTTCGTAAATCCCGGAAACCAAATAGGAGAGGCGGCGGTTATGCTCCGGTCGGAGTCCTCGTCGAACACGGGAAGAAGACGGTTATGACAAGGAGGCCCCACTCGTCAGCGGAAGAAAAGAGGAGGAAGGGAGCTGCTGTGGCGCTGGGCCGACTGGGCCGCGCGAGCTGCTGACTCGGCCGACTGGGCCGCGGCGATGCTGGGCTCGGCTGGCTCGGGCCGACTGGGCCAAGACGCCGAGATGGGCCTACTATGCAGCCGATCGGCCCACCAAGCCAAGAAGGAGAGCGGGCCGCTTTTACCAGGTGAGTAAACTGATTTCTTTTTCTTTTTTTTTATTTGCTTATTTAATAAACAATTTCAAATAAGAGTTTCAAACCAAAACAAAATAAAATAAAATAAAACCACTACTCAAAATAAAATAAATGCAGCAGCATGAATGCAACACCAAATTAGTTTTAAAATTTTAATTCCTCATTAATTGTTATCTAAATTATTTGAAATTCATTATTTCTAAAATTTGGGTGTTACAGATACTTATTTGGTTTCATAAATATTATTATTTTACTATATAGATTTGGTCAAACTTAAAATGTTTTGACTCTTCAAAAGAGTTAGTATAACTTATAATTTGAGATGAAAGGAGTATATACCTATCATCAACTAATCCGTTGGCTATATGGCTTAAAGTTAATTTTGTCTCATTCTCCTTTTTGTTTTTTCCATTCCCATCCTATTCTATCTTTGTGCAATTTCTAACAACGCCAAATCAGGATAAACTTTAGTTTTTGTGAGTTTCGTTAAGCACCATCTATATTTTTCAATTCATCACCCTCTTGTAAATTTAAATTTTAGATCGGCGTGTACCGTCTCGTGCGTCCACTTGTGAGTTTCTCACACTTGCACATATGGGAACCGACATTAATAACAAATGTACTTTTCGTGATTTTGTCATAAACCCGCCCACTGGAATAGTACGTTTTTTTCTAGGTCACTGCGACTCATCTTGCTTGTGACATGGAAACTTTGGAAGGAGCGAAACCAAAGATCTAATGTACCTGCGAGCACTCAACGGAAGGAGCTATCAACGCTAGTAACTAGTAAGCTATAGCTTAATTTGTTCTTCATGTTTGTAGTTAAGCGATGTACCTTGGACTAACGGGTTGTTTCCCATGTGTAACTTATGCATTATGCTGACATTGAGTTGCCACTTGCCATCAAGATCAAGTATATGAGGTGGAGTGAGATTTAGTTGTCTTAAAAAAATTTTGGTAGAATGCTTATCTTTTTACATGTGTAAATACCTATAATTTTAGCATATTTGTCTTTTACACGAACAATAACCTATACGAAAGCATATAGACCATTTACTCCGTTTAAACACTGTCTAAACAGTCTAAACACTAAACAAAAGATGACCGACTGTTTATCATTTAGCGTAACACAAGATGTGTGGCATTACATTTAATCAATTTAGTAAAAAGTGGCAATACAACAATTGTAGTGCCCGGAATGGAAGATGACATTTTTTTGAAGGCATATGCAAGATGACATTAAAAGTGTAAAACACAGTCCGGCAATGATTCTGATTGCTGTACCTAAGATTTTGGATGCGTTTGGTCCAAGCAGCACCTTGCTTGGCCTCGCCTTGCTTTGTTGGTGTGATTAAATGTTGACATCACAAGCTCCAAGACACACTCAACAGAATCAAACTCACAACCTTACTTGGAATTCTCGCTTAGCAAGGCAACACAGTGCCAAATGAAGAAACCAAACGTCCTTTTTTTTTTTTGCTGGATTTACCATTGGGGATAAAAATTACTAGCCACAAGCAAAAGGTATATTTAGAAATGTAAACAGAATCAAGGCTAAGAATCAACTGTGAAAGCGACAAAAAGAAAAACAAAAAAAGCGATGATGCCTAATACTATAGGCAATAATGAGTGATGGATACACAGAAAGACAACAGAAAAGGTGTGTGGGGCAACCAAGCTCGATGGAGAAAATTGTAATTATAGGACACCAAATAATGCGCTTCGTAATTATAGGACTCCAAACATCGTCTTCGTAAAAATGACCCTCGAAACATTGACTTCTTGTTTTCTATAACATTTGGTCTATTTCATCCCCTTTTAATTCCTAATACATGTATTTATCTTCTAATGTGACCTTTTTGCCCTTCTGCCCTTTACGCATCTTAGATCAACGTGCCCAGTCCTTTGTCTCCCTCCTGACGCCCAAACATCAGACGCCGCCGTTCCTCACGCCGCCGTGGGGGCGCACGTGGACCACTACGGCGGCGTGAGGAATGGCGGCGTCAGGAGGGAGACGAAGGACCGGGCACGTCGATAAAAGGCAAAAGGGCAAAAAGGTCACATTAGGAGAGAAATACATGTATTAGGAATTAAAAGGAGATGAAATAGACCAAATGTCATGGAAAATAAAAAGCCAATGTTTCAAGGGTTATTTTTACGAAGACGATGTTTGGAGTCCTATAATTGCGAAGCGCATTGTTTGGAGTCCTATAATTGCAATTTTCTCAGCCCCGATTTGTTCGATAGTAGTAGAGGACAATGGTCAGATAGTGATGTCGAATAATCAGATATAATTTAAAGGTGAACCTAACACGCACCTCAGATTATGGGTTAAATTATAATAATCCAACCACAAAATTATAACGTCCTATAAGCTACCCAACCTGATTTTTTTAAAACTACAAGTCATTTTACTCTATAATGGATCCAAATAGTCTATTTAATAATAATCAACAATCTAGATTATTATAATCTTTATCCATAATCTAGATTGCTATAATCCAATTGGGATCCAAACAGGCACATAGTACAACATCTTAAAAACTTTATATAACGATGATTGGGGCAATTTAGGGCAAATATAGTTTCTTGTTTAGCATCTAGCAATGATACGTATGAAGTCTCATAGGAAAGGATAGACCAAGATCCTCTTTGATATGAGGTACCATTAGGACTTTGTTGATCTGTCTTACGAGACGAGATTGTGATTGTTCTTGTGCAATTTTATTTACCTTGTTCTAGAGTCTAGAGTAGTCGTCATGGAAATCTCTCATGGCAGAAAAGTAGGTGAAGATCCCATTTGCCACCAAAGTAGTTTACCCGGCACATACTCTGGCGATCTCTCTCGACTGATCGTGGATGTTCTGGAGTATTAGTAATGCGGTTCGCCTAGCTCTCGAGATACTCTAGAGAAGTCTGCATGAGCCGCATACTCTCTTCGTCCCAAAATAAACGTACATAATGCTTTTCAAAGAGTCAAACTCTTTTAGGTCTTATATAGAAAATAGTATCGATATTTATACCTTTAATAATTTTATTATGAAAGTATATATTCCATGATCAATGTAATGATGCTTTTGTGTATATATTTGGCCAAACTTTAAAAAGCTTGACTCCTGGATAAAGGAGATGTGTACTTATTTTAGCACAGATAATTTCTATGAATGTTAGTGGCCACCCATAGATTTTCTTTTCGTGACAAGTGTAATTTTGAATATTTCTCATCAGGGAACAAGTGGCCGAAGACGAAGGGTTTGAGATGGCCTGGCCCATATCTGATCTAAACAAACCGAGAATGCTCTAGAGGTGACATAATTTGCAAGTTGCAAAACATAGTGGCGTGATTTGCTCAAAAAGAAAAAAACATAGTGGCGTGATCGCACGATTGAACCGTACCCGTTGCTTTTTATTTTTATTTATTCGGTAACTAACCCCTTACCCTGTTCTGACAAAAGGAAAAGAAAAGGGAGGAGAAAAGCGAATGGTATTTTGCAGCTCTTTTGGGTCGCATCTGCATTTTAAACTCGGCCTGGGCGGTTGGGCCCATGGAACGCCTATTTTCTAATTCGAGTCGTGTAGCCCAAATTGAGCCACGTATGTAGATGGCTCCAACGTATCCAACGAAGGCCCTACCTGATCCATGGAGAATCGCAGCTAATCCACGTGTACTGCTTCCCTGCTGATCAGGAATTGTGGAGCTCAGGTGTGCATCAGTCTTGGGATCCAAAAAGGAAAGACGAGACTTCCTACCAAAAATGTTACTGTGGCTTAAGGAAACTTAAAATCCTTATGGGATTTGATGATCCTATAATCTTACACAATGCTTCGTTTGTGTCATTCTTGTCCGAAAGTGATTTTAGCTAATCCCGAGATCAGCTTCGGACACAAGTTCAGTCCACATGTTAGGTCATGTAATCCAATTTGATTAGTCTCGTTAAGATCAACACAATCCTAATCTATCTAGAATTCGGCCCTAGGCGCGTGGCGCAATATAAATAACGGAAATGATGTTGTGTCCGTTCGGACACCGCCTTTCCGAGCCTGCACGCTACCAGCCCAACAGGTCTGCCTGCTCACCTACATTTCCCCATCTCTCTCAAAAAAATTCCTCACTCTGTTCACCGCGTCGTATCCGCCCGCCCCACTCCACCTCGCCGCCGCGGCCATCCCCTGCCGCCCCCCCATCCTACGCCGCGCCGCGTCCCCATTCCCCACCGCGCCACGCAACGTCCCCGACCGTGCCCCACCCCAGCGCGGTGAAAACGGATCAGATCAGAGCAGATAATGGCTTCCCTGTATCCTAATCCTATTTTTTGTTTGGATTCTGAACAGATCGAATATTATACGGATTCGGATGCGAATACGGATTTTTTAGGATGTTAGAAATAGTACGAATTCGGACCGCTGTCGAAGTGGAAGCGGACTTTTCAAAGTCGGATAATATGTGGTTACGTGTTGTTTCTTATGATGACAAACAATTCATAACCAAAGTCATAAAGCGGCAATACAACACGAAATAATCACCATCAATCCACCACTTCAATTTAAGAGCTCACAAAGTTAATACAAGTTCTTAGTCTGGATTTATGAGTATAAAACTAACGTGCAAAAGAAACAAATATTTTAATTAAGCAAAACTTTGCCTTCACTCTTTGTCGTGTACTAGTCCTTCACTTTGGTAGATGATAATTCTTGCGTGACTCGTGAGGCGTTATTCAAGCCTGCTACAATATAATAATGTTTGTGTCATGAACTGGGCTAACTAATATTCGCAAATATTCGGATTATCCTATTATAAGCGTCGGATAATCCGTGTCCACTTATCGGATAATCCATATGAGCCGGATTTTGTCAATCTCATATTCTACACCGCATCCGCATATAATCGGATTGTGATTATCCGCATCCGTGGATATAAAAAATACTTATCCATATCTTTAAAATTCGGATTCGGAGCGGATCAGAGCGGAGGATTATCTATGACTTTCACCCCTAGGTATGTAGATGGCTCCAACGTATCCAACGAAGGCCCTACCTGATCCATGGAGAATCGCAGCTAAACCACGTGTACTGCTTCCCTGCTGATCAGGAATTGTGGAGCTCAGGTGTGCATCAGCCTTTGGATCCACAAAGGAAAGGCGAGACTTCCTACCAAAAATGTTACTGTGGCTTACGGAAACTTGAAACCCATACGGGATTTTGATGATCCTATAATCTCATACAATGCTTCGTTTTGCGTCATTCATGTCCGAAAGTAATTTTAGCTAATACCGAGATCAGCTTTGGGCACAAGTTCGGTCCACATGTTAGGTCATATAATCCAATTTGATTAGTCTTGTTAAGATTAACACAATCCTAATCTATCTAGGATTCGGCTCTGCGCGCAGCGCAACATAAATAACGTAAACGATGTTGTGTCCATCTAGATGCCGTCTTCCCGAGCTTGCACGCTATTAGCCCAACAGGTCTGCCTGCTCACCTACATCTCCCCTATCTCTCTCAAAAAAATATTCCTCATTCTGCCTCGCGCTGTTGTGGGTTAATCGCGTCGTAAGGCCGTCCGCCCACCCCACTCCGCCTAGCCGCCGCGGCCATCCCCTGCCGCACCCCCCCATCCTACACTGCACCACGCCCCCATCCCCCGCCGCGCCACGCAGTGTCCCCGGCTATGCCCCACCCCAGCGCGGCAGCGCCACCAGGAGAAGGTCGCCGCTAGCCAAAGACACCATGACAGGGAGCCACGCCACCACCGACCCGAGCTTCCTGCCGTGGCCACGGGCGATGCCGTGTTTCATGTGCTTCGGATGTTGCATATGTTACAATGGCTATGTACGCATGTTGTAAGTGTATGTTTCATGTTACAAGCGTATACTTCAAGTGTTTCAGGTATTTCAGATGTATTTTTTAGACGTATATTTCAAGTGTTTCATCAGGTGTTACAAAAGTAGATCTAGATGTTGCATATACATACATGTTGAAAGCATATGTTTTCAACTGTTTCATACGTACGTTGCAAGTGTTTCATCTAGATGTTGCATATGTTTGTAATGGCTTTCAATCATTTTTCAGGTGTTCTGCAAGTATTTCACATGTATATTGCAAGTGTTTCAGCTATTACGAACATATGTTGCAAGTGTTCTGGATGTTGGAAAAATAGATCTGGTGTTGCACATGTTGCAATGGGACCCACCACCACAGCCGCTTGATGTAGCTGCTGAGGCGCCGCCGAGCGGGCGTAGACTGTCCCTTGGCATGTGCGTGGGAAGCGGAGGGGGTGCGAGCAGTCCCCGCGTGTGGTCTGACGGCACGGGCCTCTGCGTGGGCGCGTGAAACGCAGGCGTAGGAAACGGAGCGGCGCGGGCAGGCAGGCACAGAAGCATGCATATGTGCAGGCGCGGGCAAATACAACAGACACAGGCGTCCGTCCAGACATTCGGGTGCTAACCTATCGCTATAAATAAAGGGTTGTTCCAGGCTCCAACATGCCCACAAAACAAATCCATTAAGGCATTTGTGGGCTCAGGAAAGTCAAGTTTATGTCCAAGCCAGTGTCATTGGCGTCCAAAAGGCCACCATTTGCCAACATGTGAAGATCGTGAGGAAAATGGAATCAAGCATCCCGCATAGTTGATTTTGGTGGTTGATTGACAACATGATAAGATGGACTAATGTGATTTACTAGTATACAAAGTTTTAGTTCATTTGGATGCAATGATGAATTGGACTTAGGCAATAGAGCTGCTAGAAAATCATATAAGACTTGCGAAACGTCCAAGACATATAAAGAACAAGGTCTGAAGAAATAGAGCTAATTGAGCACCAACAGTAGCACCAATGATCCCTGAGTAGAAGCATAGGAGAAAAGGATAGATGCACAGGCAACAGACAGTCGAAGACAGGCATCGGAAAGGTCCAGTGCTCTGGTGCATAAAACACTGGAGAATGCGTCAACGAGCGGTTCTTTATTTATGCAGAAACTTTCACTCCCCACCGGAGCTTTCCACGTGGCACCAAAGAAGGTCAGCACCAAAGAAAGTAGCGCCGCTTCATGCAGTCATAAAAAAAAAGGTCTGGTGGCACCGGGGGGAAAGGTGCAACAGTCGACAGAAATACGGTGGTAAGTTTCTAACTAGTCCACGTGGCACTACTAAAATTCTTCCATGGTAGGCACCAAAGCTTTCCAGTGAATATGCAGAAAGTGTTGCATACCACCAACGATTAATTTTGGACTTGGGCCCCTTTAGCCAGCCAATTGGAAGGCGTAGGAGCTGAGGAACATGTCAAGGGAGTTGATGCTCATCTTTATTGCTCTTGCCACCGTAAATGCGCAGGATAATATTAGGTGATTAGAATTAGTGCTTAGTGCTTAGGCTAGGTAGATACCATAATTGACACTTTGCCCTAGGCTTAGGCTTTGTGTCTAGTGAGGTCTGTACACCTCTTACCGTCCGGTGCTTGCACGTACCATTGCTTGTACACTAGAGTCTTATAGTCTTTAGATCCTCCAACATGTGGAGTGGCTGCTGAGCATGTACACAAGGGAACGTGTGACAACGTTTTGGCCGAAAACATGATAGTGAAGATGGTTTGGAAGAAAGCCATCATGTAGACCCACTTGCGCGTGGGAAAGGACCAGGGGGCTATCCACGAAGTTATCCGACAAGGAGTTTGGCCCTAGTGTGGGCATCCTTCCAAGAGGCTCCAATGGAGATTAGGGGGAAGCGTGAGATTCTCAATACCTCAGAAAAAATCATCATCATCATTAAGCTATGTGCCTAGATTGTGTGCTTACCTTTTTAGTTTAGCTTGCTAGGCTAACTAATAGGATTGAAACCTAGGTCACATAACTCTTCTATGATACAGATAGTAACACTTAGCAGAACCTTAGTACACATCTAGGTAAAGATCTTATATAGGTTTTGATAAGTAGAGTTAGAGACCAAGTTTACTTGTACTTTTTAGAAATCCTAATTCACCCCTACCCTCTTAAGCATCACGGTTCTTTCAAAGACTTCCATCATCCTCGTAAAAAAAGACTTTCATCAATGCAGGGCATATAAGCACCCAGTTGGTGAACCGAGAACATCTATACCACTTGCATCCACATCTACATCTATAGAAGAGGCACTTATGGGAACAACACACATCTAGTCTGCTATTAATCTTAGTATTTTGCACTTATGTATGAAATTTTGCGATCATGTATTAGACAATGAATCAGATAACATTTCTATGTATATATGAACCACAACGGTCTATGTCTAAGATGTACTCAACAATACCATCATTTTATTTTCCATATCCATATTTTTACATTTATTACAACAAATAAAAATGTAATAAGTGCAAGCAAAGTGATAGGGATTTCCATGGCCAGCGGCCACCCGACCCTCGATGAGCTCTGGAACCAGCGTCGAAGCAAAGTGTTAGGGCTTGGGGCTTCCATATGGCCGTGGCCGCCTGACCGTAGAGGGGTTGTCGGTGAGCTTGTCGAAGGCTCAAAGCAGCAGAGGATAGTAGTTAGGAGGGATGGTGACACACGACATCAAGTAGGCTAATTCCCAAACCCGCATATAGGCTTAATAATTTTATGGGTTGCCATGAGCAACAATTAAAACTATCCCCTTGTTTAGATGACATCAAAATTCCAAGTTTTTTCACTCTCTCTCCGTCACATCAATTTTTAACCACTTACATGGAGTATTAAATGTAGGTAAAAAAATAACTAATTACACAGTTTAGTTGTAAATCACGAGATGAATCTTTTGAGCCTAGTTGGTCCACGATTGGACAATATTTATCAAATAAGACGAAAATGGTACTATTCATCGGGTTGAAAATTTTTCCCAATCTAAACAAGGGCTACGTGTGCATTCACGGGCTAGTCTACTCACATCCCTAGCTGGGTGGGGTGCAAAGGAAGCAGCAAAATAGCATAGCTAGGATAGCGAAAGAGGTAACAAAGTAGCATAGCTAGAGGATGGAGGTGGTGGAGGCAGGATATCAGTTGTGGCAGGAGAGAGCATTGGCAATGCCTTACGGCAAGGTGGCAACACCACGCAAAACAGACAGATGCATGCGTTACCAATAAGGAAAATCCTCATCCAAATTTACTTTATCTAAATTTATTACACAAGCAATTTATCCTCATCCAAATTCACTTTCTCTAAATTTATTGTGCAAGCAATTTAGTTTCGATTGTGTGAAATGGTGTATCTTTTTAATGATTTTAAAGGTTTGAAAAACAAAGAAGAATATTCAACAGGCGTAGTAGCAAATTGTCAACAAGATAGCTACAGGTGTGCAAAGCAACGGACACTGTGACCATCAATCTTGGAGATTATTACCTATACACCTTTTATATGTTGGGAATACCCAACTTGAGAATCCTAGCTCCACCACTGGATCCTCATAAATCATCATTGAAAAATGCTATATGCGTGTGCTGAAGTATATAAGTGAACATTTCTCCCAATTTAACCTTTTTGGTACAACTACTAGTTGCTACGTACAGCCCATAACATGACTACATCCATATACCCTAAGCCACTAATCAAAGGTAACCTCCCTTTTGGGTGTTTGAAGATCTGCGATCCAAAGCTAAGGTAAGGTTGAACTTATCAAATTATGGAACAAGAAAACATCCCAATCTCTACATACGTCAATAAGTATAAATTATTCCAAAGTCGCAGCAAACGTCCACCATAGGAAGCAAATAATAACATGATATACATAATAAAACTCCCTTGTGCCATATTAATATCCCAATAAGGAGTTCTCAAAAAAAGAAGATTTCATAAGGAATTTGGGGATAGGAAATCAAGCTACGCTCAATACTGAAGATCGTGTTAAGCCTGTAGTGATGGAATTTATTCGGAGCTTGTTCCTGTACTCCCTCTGCCCCAAAATAAATGTACATATCTCATTTATCGAAGAGTAACTTTTTAAGCTTGACCAAATATACACACAAAAGTACTGATGTTTACGATGTGTAATAAGCATCATTACATTTATCATGGAATACCCTTTTATAGTAAACCTATTTGAAGATACAAATATTGATACAATTCTCTATATAGCTAGTCAAACTTAAAAAAAAGTTTGGCCTCGAAAAGCGAGATATGCATTTATTTTGGGACGGAGGGAGTACACTACAATATAGTATGATGTCATGAAATCCGCTTTCTTGATGAATATGACAAATGCGGTAGTCTGTAGGATCTATAATCTGAATAAATTTGATACTCAAATGTAACTATAATATAAAGAATAACTGGAACCTCTATGCTTAATAAATACTGAGCTAATCACCTTTGCTGACTTAGATGTCAGAAGCTCGTGTCTACTGGAAGTCGAAGTTTTTGCGAAGTGTAACTAATTTTCTTCCAGGAGTTGATTGGGCGGTAATGTCTTGATGAGAGGTTTCAGGGATTCCATGATACTAGCAAAAGAGGGTCGTCTCCAGGGTTCTCTGAGAAAACGAATAAAATGGTTCATCAAAACAACTTTGATAGTTGAGTAATGACAAGATGCATAATAGCAGGTATGTTAAGTATCAGATACCTGATCCAGCAGGACTCAATTACTGCCGCCACTTTCGGATCAACACTGCTTGGGATCTCAAGCCTTCGTCCCTTGAAACCAACAGCTGCTACGACCTGCAAGTAACGTTTTTTTTAACAAAAAAGATAGAACTCAAGGATTTGCTCAATGAGGTATATCTGAAGCTAGAAAACGCCAGTGTGATACTGTGATGCATAAAGCATGAGACGCAAACCTGAGCTGGATTTAAATTACTCCATGGCTGCTGCAATGTCATAATCTCCCATAGGATGACACCGAAGCTGTAAACATCAGACTTCTCATTTGAGGGCTCATCACGAAGAACTTCTGGCGCCATCCACTCAGGCTAGATAACATGACACAGAACAACACTTAAGCCACATAGATTTCATAACAAAACTAAATATACTAAACAGAACAGTAAAACAATACAACTTACAGTCCCTGCTGCAGTCTTGGAAGACAGAAATGTGTTTGCCTTCAATCTGGAGAGACCAAAGTCACAGACCTGCAGAATAGCAGTACTTCAGTTAAGGTAGTTTGAAGAGAAGACATGACGTTACACAGGTAGCAAATGATTATATTGGAAAGGGAAACATTCTAAGGGTCATCAAAAAACACTGCACTTTATCCCTTTTTTTTATTTTGTGATGAGACCTAATCATAATAAACATAACAACTATAGCTTGTAACAAGAATATTACGAAAATATAAATGGTGAATCATAAAGTTATAAATTTTATTACTGCGATCATTAAATCACTGAAGGCCAAGTTCTTTTCCTAATGAAAGTAAAAGAAAAATCAGAAATTTCATACTTTCACAGTGTACTTTTTGTCAACCAAAAGGTTTGGTGACTTTAGATCCCGGTGGACTATTGGAGGATTACGCTTATGAAGATAATTCATCCCTTTTGCCTGTACATAGAAGATCACAAACAATAGTATTAAACGACGATTGCTTCAATTTCAACTGAAAGGTCAATGTCGACTTTATTGAAAAAAGTATTTATCCTTCCGAACAGCCTACTATAGCAGTGCCATAGCCTCGATAGCAATGGCAGCAACACACTGCTGCACAACAGCAGTACTGTAGCAGTGTAGTGTACCCTTCCATGACCCTCAATGGTCGCCTACAGCTTATAGTACGTAGCCATGCTCTTCAGTGCCAATATATTTCAGGTTTCGTGTATGTTCTTTTTTGTTGCATTCTAACCATCTTTCGTTTTGATCATTACTCAAGGACTTCTGATGCACATAAAACCCAAAATTGATAGCCTCATGCTTATGAAAATCTAATCAAACATGTTGTGCACTTGTGCCTGCAAACATGTCGTTCACTATAAACCCACATCTCCACTATACTCCACAGTTTCAGTAAGCGTTATTTAAACAAGTTTTTTACCACGTCGAAAGCCATACTCAAGCGGCGCCGCTCATCCAGATTTTCCCTTGCACCATGCCTGTGTAAAAGTCTGTACAGGCTACCTCTGCACATAGGAAATAAACAGGTTGAGTCCTGGAACCTTGGACTAGCTCTAGGGGCATACAGATAGTATATTTGAAAACGTAATCAGAAAGTAAAGACACACCTTGACAGGTATTCAGTCACAATTGAAAGGTTAGGTGGCTGAGTGACAGCACCCATAAGAAGAACAATGTTCGGATGTCGCAAACTTCTCATAATTGCAACCTACAAAGGAGAATCCTCAACACAGTAAATGACAAATGAACATCAAAACGCTACAGCATGCATATTTATAGTTCTTCAATGAGGCAACAGCGTAAGTATTCAATACTTGAAGAATCCTCTGGACATTGATTTCTATGGACACAAAATTTAATCTGAATAAGCATCCAGTCATATGTACGGTACATTATTACATTGCATAATCCATTTATACTAGGACATATCTTAAGCTGCAAAGATACCATGAGAAAAAGTTCAGCAGGAACTATGTAACTGATATGTGCACAAAATGCTATCTCGTAGTTATACCTCTCTCAAAAATTCTTTGAGACGCTCTGGGTGGAAGTCCTGCTCCATTAGAATCTTTACTGCGACATCCTGGGTTGAAGAATAGCCCCGTTAATTGAACCCTTCCGTCCTTGTCAGACTACTACCATAAGCAATAGATGGATTGTGATAAATTCAGGCCACTGGTGTTTATTCTAAAATGCTGACTAATATAAGCAGCTGAATACCTTGTTTTGTAACCAACATAATTAAAATGTCCCATATTAAAATAATGTGTTTATGTCTCTACCGAGATATAGAGAATATCCATTATCCTGAACTGTAAAAACATACTTGTGATAGGTGACAAAAAACATACCGAATCATTCCAATCAGCACGGTGCACAGTACCAAAAGAACCTGGAACTTCTCCTCGTTAGTATAAAAATAGACAAAACATTTAAATTTTCAAGAGATGACTTTGTAATTGTTCTAATTTTCAGTTTCAATTTTTTTTCTAATTTTCAAGACATGCCCTAGCAGGTCTACAGGACCTGAAAACCTCGATTCAGCTAAGAAATTAAACTTTGGCTAAAAGAGTAGACATAATGCAATAGAAAAGTGCATGTTGTTATACTGTAAGAATGGAGAATAAAAACCTAAATACAGCTGGCAAGTACAGAATTCAGGAGGAAACACACCTGCACCAATTTTCTCTTTCAGAACAAGCTCACTCCATGGGATAATCAAGTCTTCCATCTGAAGGGACATATCGCTAAAGGGATCACTTAGTCCAGATTGAATATCCTCCGGGGAACTGGAAATGTTTTTAATAAAATCAACATTGGATATTGAAAGATCAACCTTACTTTTTAGACAGAATCTTATCTGAGTACCTCCTCTGCATTATAAAATTCCCATCTTGACTACCGCGTTGAGTACCATCCTTAAGATGACTAAAGGTAGCTTGACAATCACTGTTTGTTGCATGTGATGAGTTTGGACCTAGATTGGATCCCATAGGCTCATCTAAGTCAATAACCGTTCCTAAAATTATTCAATGTATATATCAGATGACATTTCCAAGAGATCCTGAATCTTATATTGTTCAGTGTGCAGAGAGATACCAGCTGCTGGATCACTGAACATGAGATTTAACGACTGACAATCAAGGAAATATTGCTTGGCCAACAATTTGAAATTATCAGAAATGTCAGCTGAGTCATGTTTTGGTGGGCGCAATGGTGAAGAAACCGAGATGGATGATAGTCCATTCAAGAGGGAGTCAGGTTCAGATAAGAATCCCGGGTTCCCAATTAAATCAATTAGATATTCCCTGTATCAGGAAAAAAATAAAGTCAAGAACTGATTAAGCACCGTCTACATCTGCCAAAATTGACAGCTGCAACATGAATAAAATAAAATCTGGTTAAAATATGTTAAAATTAGAATGTCCATCTAAATTTCTTTTCTAGAATGACTGCTATATTTTTTGTATTCATCGTATCCTCCAAAGTTTTAAACAGTTGAGAAAAGAGTGTGATATCAGCAGGACCAGCTTCATGCATATGCATGTCAATTAGATCTTTCATTTTCAAGATTTTCAGATATACTTGAGAACTTTCACCAAGTGCACTAAATAAGAGTACCATAACTTTCACTTAAGTATTCTGTTATGCTCATCTTTGTTATAGTTCGAAATAGTACTAAGAGTAAAGCTCATTTGAAAGGATACAACCTGTCATGACCAAAGCGCACCAAGCAAGAAGTGGCAGCACCAGCTTTGCAGTACTTGCATCCGTTCACAATGCGACAGGGCAGATTGATGGAGTCCGCCAGGGTCTTTTTGTTTTGCTCGCAATGAAAGCAGGCAGGATCAATGCAAGAAAATGGAATTGACAAGAATAGGGTAATGATAAATAAAATAGTGAATCATATATGATACTTCAAGGTGGAGCAGCTTTTCTCCTTATAAAAGATCAATATGATTGGATTAACACTAGAAAATTATTCATGATATGAGCTTTTCAGAGAGAACGAGAATGCCACACAAGACACAAGGCCAGCTTAGAATCTTAGCAAAGAAATAATTGCAACTACATCATGGAAAAGAAGACAAATACTATGTTCCAATATTATGTCATAAAATATTGTGACTGGAGTGACATGTCAGCATCTGCTCAGTACACAATGTACGAGCAAGAAGCAAGATCACCTTGAACATTAATGCTCGGTGGCAGCAAAAGCCAATTGATAGCTTTCCGATGGGAAGTACAACAGACCCTGAGCTAATCTTCAGGAACCCAACAGAGTCTCTCCACCGGGGACCCAACTCGTGTTCCTCGGTAGCTGCTACTGATCCCCTTCGACGGAAATGTGCACGTAAGATAGACAGCAAGTACACCAAATGAGAAATGCAGTTGCATTACTCACCCCATCTTTGTGGACACGACGGCAGCGAGTCGAGTGGCGATCTCCTTGGAGTCGGCACGGTTCCGAGAAACGTCAATGGCCATGCTTATCAGCTGCCGCAGGTCATAGTCCGCCACTTTATCTACGATGACCACCTCGATGGCAGAATCGGTGGGATTGACAGCCTTGAGAGACTCAATGGAGGGGACGCGGCCGCCGTCGCGCACGTCGTTGCAGAGCGTCCATATGAAGGGATCCATCCCCTGGATGAGATAAAAGCCATCCGGGACCTTGTCGGAGTAGGACAGGCTGCCGTTGACCTGCGAACAACGCGGTGGTCACTCGGAGAACTCAGACATTCGCCACATTTCAGGCAGCGGTAGTAACCGTAACTGTAAGAGAGGGAGAGAAATGTGCAGACCCAGAAGCGGTGGGAGAGGGATTGAGGCGATGCAATGTGCTGGAGGTGGTCGGCGGCGGCGGTGGAGGAGTCGAGGAAGTTGGGGTCCGCGGCGGAGGAGGCCTCGGAGCAGAGGCGGAGCGCGAGGGCGAGCTGGAGATGGTAGGCCTCCTCCGCCTGCTGCGCCCAGCTCTTGCTGCTGCCGCTCGGCGGGCGGTCCGCGTCGCCCTTGTCCCTGTACTCTGCGGCGTTGGCGAGGGTGGAGGAGACGGTGGAGGATACCTCGCCGTCGTCGCCCCCGACGCTGCTCCCGCTGGACTGCCGCTGCAGCCGCAGCCAGTCCGCGACGCCGAGTTGGGGGCTGTTCCTGTGCGGCTGCTGCTGGAACGGAAGCTTCGCGGCAGCAACGGACGCGTCGAACGAGGGCCCGGCGTCGTCGGACGCGGGCGCGGGAGGGTAGTGCGGCGAGCAGCCGTCGTTGCTGGCGCTGGTGGGCGGGGAGGACGCGAGGAGGGTGTACGACGGCCCCGCGGCGGATGATGAGGCGGGGGGCCCTCGCCTCCCACCGACGCTCGCCGCCGCGTGCGGCCACTTCGCGTCCTTCATCATCTGGCGTCCCCCGCCCGTGGCGTGCGGCGCTGGTGCAGGTTGAGGTCGCGGCGGGCGGCTGCTAGCTCCTCCGCATCGGCCGATCTGTCGATCGCTCGTGGCGTGCGGCCGTGCGAGCGCTCGCTTTTTGCGTGCCCTTTTTACTGCAAGTCTGCAACTTTCGCCCTTGGCCGCCGCCCCCGCATCCGCATGTGAGGGAGAGGGACACGCCGACGCGGACGCTGACTCGTGGATGGACGGAGGACTGCTGGCCAGTGGGGACTGGGGCTGGGGGGTCGCGTCGAGGAGCGGGTGCCTGCCGGGTGGAGCGCGCACAGCACACGGCACGCGGCGCCGCCGCGGGCGGCGTGCTTGGGATTCTCGGAGCACGTCGAAAGGAAAGAGAAGAGGAGTCGGCCTCGTTTAGTTAGGCCAGTCCAGTGGAAGTGTTTTGAGAGTTTCATTGGTATTAAATAGGCTGTCACATAGGTATATTTGATGATATGGTAATGTATTTAAGAAGAGAGAGAAGAAATGAGTTTCATCTAGATGAAACTCTCTTGGCACGATTACCAACTCTCTCTGAGTCATGAAATTAAATGCCTATGAAACTAGAGAATGAAACTCTCTACTGTGGACGTGTGTTTCATATGAGTTTCATTTCATTTCGTGTGATGTGGGAGTCTTGGAAACAACGCCGTGAAACTCGCCACTGAGACTAGCCTTAGGAGGTGTGTAGTTGGCAAAAATTGGTTTTTTTGGTACTGTAGCTTGCTGTTTTATGTGACAATTACTGTTTAATCGTGAACTAATTAGGTTTAAAAGATTCGTCTCCGATTTCACGGTGAACTGTGCCATTAATTTTTTTATTTCATCTATATTTAATGCTTCATGCATGTGCCGTAAGATTCATGCATGTACCCGAGTCGGCGATTCTGCACAGTACCACCCGAGCATGGTAGTATTTTTGTCTTTTTTTTTTGTTGATTCTGTACAGTGTCACCTTAAGCACTGTAGCACTTTTGTTTTTTTTAATAATTGTCCAAATCTTAATTAATTAGGTTTAAAATGTTCGTCTCGCAAAGTACAACAAACCGTGTAATTAGTTTTTAATTTTCTCTACATTTAGTACTCTATATATATACCGACATTTTAATGTGATGGAAAATCTTCTTTTTTATAGTAAAATTTAGAGGTGAATTTTATATCTAAACCAGGCCGAGTTGGCACTGCGCACTCGGGTCCCGGGGCAGCGCGATGCGGCAGGTAGACACGGCACGACTGCCGGAATGGGCAAGTGGGAGTGCCCATCATGGAAGAACCGTCAGGTGCATGCATCGTTCTCGCTAGCCGCGCTCGTGTTCCGTCGTTCCGACGAGAACCCGCCTCTGCCACTTGCCAACTGGCTCCCGTGGACGGTGGGCAATTCATCTCCGAGGCGGATCTTCGCAACAATATCAGGGGCGTGTTTTGCGAAAAATTTTAGGGCGTCTCGTTGAATATTTTATAAAATATCGGAATGTGTGTTCAGATGTTAATAAAAAATTAATTACATAACTCGTCTAGAAATCGCGAGATGAATTTATTAAGCCTAATTAATCCGTCATTACCACATGTTTACCGTCTTTTTTATTTTTTAGTCCTTTTTGCGAAAGATTCTCTTAAATATATCCCTGGCGGAAAGATTTTAGACCCAGGGCTTGCGTCATCCACGCTGGCGCCAAGGTAACACAGCTTGGCGCCAAGCCCCCATGTCACTTGGCCGATGACGCCGAGCTGGTAGTGACGTGGCAGCCACCTTGGCGCCATCGTCATTGGCACCAAGCCTGGCGCCATGGATCTTGACGTCAAGCTGTTGGAATTTCTTAAGTCTGGAATTTTACCATGAGATGGACATATGAAAATTTGTTAAGTCTATAAATTTACCAAGAGATGGGACATGTTGGAATTTGTTAAGTCTGGAATTTTACCATGAGATTGACAAATTTGATGCTATTCCATGGTAGTTGGTATTATAACATGTTCAGGTCACAGCAAAAATCTTAACTACCTAATTTTACCATGAGATAGACATACAAAGCTCTCAATTAACATGCCTTGCACTCTAATTTTTCTATGAGATGGACATACAAAATTTTTAGCAAAGTCTTGATATTTATTATATGATGGGCAACCTAGAAATTGGTTAAGTCTTCAATTTTACTATGACTTGACTATGCTAGAACTAAGTCTAGATTTTTGCTATGATTTGGACATTGACAAATTTAAAATTTTACCATGACTTGATATTGAAAAGGGGTTTTATTTTTTGGACTTGAATATTTAAAATTTCGCTATGACTTGGACCCTAATTTTACTATAAGATGGATTTTTAAGTCATGGTAAAAAAAGGCTTCATGTTAAGTCATGGAATTAGGGTTCAAGTCATGGTAAAATTTTATAGTAAAATTAACATAAAGCCCTAATTCCATGACTTAACATGAAGCTCTTTTTACCGTGACTTAAAATTTCATCTTATAGTAAAATTAGGGTTCAAGTCATGATAAAATTTTAAATATTTAAGTCTAAAATATGAAGCCCTTTTTCAATATCCAAGTCATGGTAAAATTTTAAATTTGTCAATGTCCAAATCACAGTAAAGACTTAGCCAAATAAATCTGGATTTTTGCTACGGCTTGGATATGTTAGAATACCAACTACCATGTGGTAGACATATGGAAAAATGGTTTTTTTTACCATGACTTGGACATTTACAAATTTGAAATTTTACCATGACTTGGATATTGAGAAATGTGACTAACTCTAGAGTTTTTACACTAACTTTCTGTTTGATCACTTAGAACGACCTAGAAATACTTAGGATAAAAAAATAATATATATGGTAACAGGTCTGTGGCATCAGGCTTGACGCCAAGGTGCTGTCACGTCAGCGCCAGCTCAGCGTCGTTGGCCAAGTAGCATGGGGGCTTGGCGCCAACATTAACGACGCCAAGATGTGTTACCTTGGCGCCAACGTGGATGACGCCAAGCTCTGGGTTCGTTTCCTGAAATCTTTTTATCAGAGGCATATTTGAGAAAATCTTTCGAAAAAGGGATAAAAACAAAAAAAGACGGTTTACTGTAGCACGACATTGTCAAATCATGGATTAATTAGGCTTAAAAAATTCGTCTCGTAAATTTATCGAATCTGTGTAATTAGTTATTTTTGTCATGGGAATCCAAACAGAAGAGCTAAAAGTGAGCAGATTGGGTGGACTAAAGTTTTGACCATTTGCTACTCAAGAGGTGCAAAACTGAGCTAAAATATCTTGTGGGGCGCACTGGACACCAGATAGCCCCACACACCCACTTATGCCCTCTCTCTCCCATGGCTTAATTAAATGAGGACAAATCAGTTATTGTAGGATGGAAGACTAAACTTTTGTCATAGATCCAAACACCCCCCTGCTGGACTAAAGTTTAGCGGCTAAACTTTTGCCATGGCAAATGGATCCAAACACCCCCTAAAATGGGTGATAAAGGTGTTACTTTGGAAGGCAGGATTTTTGTACAGTAATTATGTAGGAATTGCACGTGAATCAAATTCGGCTTTTCAGAGAAGTTTTTGGGTTTCGTCAACAGTAGAACTTATTTGGACAGATTCTAATCCTGGACTAGGCCGAAATGACCTCAAGCACATTAGTTAGCTTTGGCATATGTCAGCCCAACAAAGCATGATACGAACAATGGCCCAGGCCCAAGTGTATTTCCTTCGTAATGCTTCCTTCTTTTCTCACGTCGTCACACGCAATTACGCAACTAACGTTTCTTTGTTCCTTTTTCTTCCTACTACTTAGACAAAATCCACTGCCTCTAAATAAGCTAATCTCTCTATATTTTTATTATTGCAGAGTTCAAATGTTCAATCCAGATACAAAGATGACATCATGATTGATTAATTGCCCACCAGATACCGTGTTCCATTGACAGTTGCCCATGCTTGATTGGTGATGGCCTAGACTCGCCATCCCAAGATCTATGCATTAGTCTCTCTCTGTATATATATATATATATATATATATATATATATATATATATATATATATATATATATATATATATATATATATATATATATATATATATATATATATATATATATATATATATATATATATATATATACACCTTACAGCTGGCTACAAAATAACTTATTCTGTATCCATTTTGAGTTACGATAATTACTATGCTAATTAATGATATTATAGTAACCCCTTACTATGTGATTTACACATTATGGTAAATATCCTCATGTGTTATAGGAACCCAACTATCGTAAATATATACTGACATTATCGTAAATTAGTATATAAAATTATCGTAAATAGAGGTGGCTACAAATAACTTATTTTGTAGGTATCTATAGAGTATATATATACACACACACATAACTCTTAGGAGCGTTTGGATCCTGTTATTTTGGAGAAATTGGAATCTACTTAATAGATTAGGCTATTTGGCTTGAAATTAGACATTCCATAACTTTCTCAAGTTCACATACAAGTCTATCTCAAATTCATATGGTGTGAGATAGAAATTGATTTTATAGATCACCATGCTATATTTCTACTCTCCAACTTATAGCAATATCTTCAACTTGCTTTCCTATAGTAGAAATGCAACATATGAGTATCTCCCTTGTATGACTAATAATAATAAACAAAATATATTTTATATACAACCATATTAGCTTAATTAATTTATGCATAAATTATGATTATTCGAGTGAATTCAGTTCCAATGATCCAAACGGGGCCTTAATGGTCTGCCTTGGCACTGCTGCAACACCCTATATTAGAGCATAAATGAAAAATACTAATAAGCCTTACAAAATAATATGGAGGGACTATTTTTTCTCTATTTTAAATTAATAGCTCAATTTGCCTTTGTACTAAATCATAATTTTTTTTTAACTTTGACTAGAGTCTCGTTTGGATCAGCTAACCCTTTTATAAGCCCTAATAGTTGGAGGGAACCAACTAATAAATTGTTTATAAGGGTTTGAATAGTTCAAAATGTCTATATGCTAGACTTGGGCTATTTGGATCAACTGAGTGTTTTTAGCAGCTAGCAACTTATTTTAGTCATCCAAACAAGACATAAGTTTATAAAAAATTTGCACCAACGTCAGAACATAAAACCCATTTTATTAAACTCTCCATAAAATATATTTTGATAGAACATTTTCTTTGAACTTATAGATATTAATATATTTTTTCAATAACTTAATCAAATTTATATAACTACGACTTAGAATACAGTCAAAATGATGAACTATAATTTGGAACGTAGACTGGGATGACTATACGAGAAAAATGCAATAGCGATTCTTGTTCGCTCCCTAGTGATTGTGTGGTTTTTCTCTGGCTTTCTAGATTTTAAAAAGATTCCACAATAATGAAGAAAAGCATCGCTCTAATCTATCATGTGAAGAAGCTCCGTACTTCCGAGCTTCCAACCATCTTGATAACGAATGTACTAACGAAATGATGAAAAAGGTTGATACAAAGCAAGAAAAAAACCTCTGCGGAGACGTGGTTAGCATTTAACACTGTTGACATTGAACAGATCTAGAGAGATACGCACACGAAATTCTGCGGCGCGTTCGACGGTGTCGCACCGGACGCGGGGTGATCACTGTTGATCGTCCGGTGCTGGTGACATGGCGCGTGGCACTCGTGTTGGAAGTGCACCGGACGCGGTGGCGCGTCCGATGGTGTTGCGTCGGACGCGTCCGATGCACGTTTTCCAGCTCGGAGAGCTTACTGGACCGCATCGGACGCCGCGTGTGGTGCATCCGGAGAAAAGCACCGGAGCGTCCGGTGTGAACTTAACTGAGCGCGTGCTGAAGTTGACCGTTGAGATCGTGCGACTACAGTTGAACAAGGAGCGACACGTGGACGGCCAGGGAGCACCGGCCGCTGGAGGCTGCGTCCGATGCCTAGGTACCGGAGCGTCCGGTGCCCCCGAGTCTGCTGCAACGGCTAGTGTAGCCCTTGGGGCTATAAATACTTATGGTGGCCGGTCTTGGCCGGTAGTTGAGCACACTTTGGCCTTGGTGACTAATGTGGTAGTGCTTGGGAGCCCTCTAACTCACTTGAGCTTGATAGTGATCATCCGATCGAATGAGTGAGCGATTCTAGTGCGTTGCATCGTGAGGATTGCATCGAGTGGCACTAGGTGATCGTGTTGCAAGCCGGTGGTGCTTGTTACTCTTAGAGGTTGCCACCTCCTAGACGGCTTGGTGGCTTGCGACTCCGTTGAAGCATGCGTGGAGATTGTGCGTGGCTCCGGAGGAGGATTTGTGAGGGAGGTTGTGCTCACCCCGCGGGGATCGCAAAGAGCAACTCTAGTAAAGCTCGTGGCTTGGAGGATCCCTATCTTGAGAGTGGATGTGCGGCATCCGCTGAGGGTTTGACTCTTGATAGTCAATTAGCTCGTGTCCATCAAGTGAGTGTATCGCCACAACGGGTACTGCTTGGTGGCAACCAAGTGAATCTCGGTGAAAAACCGCTATGCCAACCTTGTGTACATCTTCTTGGTGGTTTGCTTTTGATTCATAAGCTTGTATTTACATTCATATACTTGTGCTTGTGTAGTTGTTCTTGTAACTGGTTTGCTTGTGTAGCTAGCTAGTTATCTTCTTGCTTGTGTAGCTAGAAGTAGTTCCCTTGTCTTGCTTAGTTTGTGTAGCTAAGTAAATTGAGCTCTAAGCTTTAGCTTGTGTAGCTTTGTCTTTGAGCTTTGCTAGTGAACTTAGACTTTGTGCGCTTTGCTTACTAGAATTGTGTAGGAGCTCTCTCAGTGTGAAAAGTACTAGTGCATAGGTTTGTGTGACCTTGCTCTATAATTGGTAGGTGAGCTATTGCTAAGGAAAACACCTTAGTTGCTTTTTAGAATCTTTGATAGGTGCTTGTGAACTTAGATAGAGGGGGTGTAGTCTTGGCTAAACCGATGGTTTTAATTCCGCATTTGTTTCGGTTAGTCGACGCGATTAATTTTAGAACGGACTATTCACCCCCATCTAGTTCGCCATCTCGACCCTTCAGCCGTCGAGATGGCGCTGATGTGGCAGCACCTTGGCGCTATCACTATTGACGCTAAGCTTAGCGCCATCGTCATTGGCGCCAAACCTGGTGCCACAGACCTATTACCATGTATATCATTTTTTATCCTAAGTATTTCTAGGTCGTTCTAAGTGATCAAACAGAAAGTCACTGTAAAAACTCTAGAGTTAGTCACATTTCTCAATATCCATGTCATGGTAAAAATTCAAATTTGTAAATGTCTAAGTCATGGTAAAAAAGCCATTTTTCATATGTCTACCACATGGTAGTTGGTATTCTAACATATCCAAGCCGTAGCAAAAATACAGTCTGGATTTTTACTATGATTTAGATATTGGCAAATTTAAAATTTTACTATGACTTGGATATTAAAAAAGAACTTCATGTTTTGGACTTGGATATTTAAAATTTTACCATGACTTGGATATTTAAAATTTGTGTAGAAAATCAATTTAATACCTTACTACGAGTTTGAATACTCTCTGAGAAGATAACGATCTCATTAATTTTGGACTTAGCCATGATAAAAAAATCAAACTTAGCTGAGCTTATGATTTTTTACTATATATTAGGATTTGGTCTCATGATAACCTCAAATTTGTCAATGTCATGGTAAAATTCTAGACGTTGATAAAATATGTAACCATGTTCAACAATAATCAATAAAGTCCACCGCATGGCTTTCTAAAAACGATAATGCTTCATCTCATGGTAAATTTTGTCAATGTCATGGTAAAATTCCAATTTATATTTTCATCCGCATCCCATAGTAAATTTAAAGACTTAGCCAAATTTTAGCATAATAAATCTGGATTTTTGCTACGGCTTAGATATGTTAGAATACCAACTACCATGTGGTAGACATATGAAAAAATAGTTTTTTACCATGAGTTGAACATTTACAAATTTAAATTTTTATTATGACTTGGATATTGAGAAATGTGACTAACTCTAGAGTTTTTATAATGACTTTCTGTTTGATCACTTAGAATAACCTAGAAATACTTAGGATAAAAAATGATATACATGATAATAGGTCTGTGGCGCCAGGCTTGATGCTAATAGTGACGGCGCCAAAGTGCTGCCACATCAGCGCCATCTCGGTGTCGTCGGCCAAGTGGCATGGGGGCTTAGCGCCAACGCCAATGGCGGCAAGCTGTGTTACCTTGGCGCCAGCGTGGATGGCGTCAAGCCTTGAGTCCATTTTCTGAAATCTTTCCGTCAAAGACATATTTGAGAAATTCTTTCGAAAAAAGGGCTAAAAAAATAAAAAAGACGGTGCAAACCAGAGCCTTGTTTAGATCCAAGGCTAAGGTTGAAATTTTTTTCACTCTCTCCATTACGGCAGTGTTTAGTTTCTTCAAAATTCCAAAAATTTTACAAGATTCCCCGTCACATCGAATCTTTGGACGCATGTATGGAGTATTAAATATAGGTAAAAAAATAACTAATTGCACAGTTTATCTGTAAATGTCGAGACGAATCTTTTGAGCATAGGTAGACCATGATTAGATAAATTTTACCAAATAACAACAAAAGGTGCTACAGGAACTTTACACCAACTTTTACACCATCTAAACACTACCTACATCAACTTTTGCACGCATACATGAAGCATTAAATATAGATAAAAAAATAACTAATTACACAGTTTAGTTATAAATCACGAGACGAATCTTTTGAACCTAGTTAGTCTATAATTGAACATTAATTATCAAATACAAACGAAAGCGCTATAGTTAGAAAAATTCTAATTTTTCATCAACTAAACAAGACCCAGGCCTAGAAAAATAGAGTTGACAAACGCCAGCTGCACGGCTTGTCAGTTTTGACCAAATAATGTGTGGATCTGCAGCAGGTATCGTAGGCATGTCTCTGCATGTGTTGCTGATACTCAGGGACAGGCTTTCAGAAGTTGACTTATTTGAAGGACAGGGAACTAAAAAATGGCATAAAAACTAAACTAATAATAATATAGCATTATACTAATGCATCTGCGTGAAATGTTGGTTAGGCTGTGTTTAGTTGAGGGTAAAAATGCTGAAAAGTGTATTGTAGTATATTTTAGTTTTATTTGGTAAATAGTGTCTAATCTAATCATGGACTACTTTGGTTCGAAAGATTCGTCTCGCGATTTTCTACCTAACTGTAAAATTAGTTATTTTTTATCTATATTTAATGCTCCATGCATGCGTCTAAACATTCGATGTGATAGCAAATTTTGGACCAAATTTTGAATCTAAACACAGCCTAACAGCCTGCTCGCTTGAGATTATCAGTCAAATCAGCCAGCCAGCCAGCAGTGTTTTTCTCTCACAAAAACCAGCTAGCAGTACTTTCAGCCAGCCAAATCAGCCCAAACGAACAGGCCGTAAGTTGCTCAGACTTGCCAGAAGGGAAATGAACGGTGGTCTCGCAGAGTACACAGTGCATAGTTGAAGAGTCCAACCAAGACCTTGTTTAGATGCACCCAAAAGTTAGAATTTTTTCACTCTCTCTCCATCACATCAATTTTTAGCCGCTTGCACGGAGTATTAAATATAGGTAAAAAATTAACTAATTACACAGTTTAGTTGGAAATCACGAGATGAATCTTTTGAGCCTAGTTGGTCTACGAATGGACAATATTTACCAAATAAGACGAAAGTGGTACTATTCATCAGTTTGAAAAATTTTACAAAGTGAACAAGGCCCAAAACGCGTTGGCTAGCATAAAAAAAGAAAGTCGGCTAGCATGTTTCCATAGCAGTGGACTAACCATTATCTTTGCAGGTCATGAACTGGACCAATAATACCTTTGCAACGCAGCAGTGCACATTCAGAGCCAAACACCATTTTTAAGATAGTTATTAATGTCACTATCCAGTCAAGATAATTTTCTTTTACCAGTATAGGCACGCTTGCTTTGACTTCTTATTGTCTAAGAAAACTGATCGAAACACGTGCGCTATGATTCTGAATTATGAACACTGCGAGAAGTATCTGCATTGTGCAAACAACATTTTAAAAAAGGCATCAAGAGTCTGAACATCTGCAAGATGAATTATATGTATACACCTAGTGAGCTATAGAAAATAAAAAGAAATGGAAGAAACACTGTAAACACACTGAATGGAAAGCATCAACAAACAAAACGAAAACCCATGCAACCAAATCTCTCGTCACCAGAAGGATTTTGACCTGTGAAATGAAGCATGCATCTTTGTTCATGATGACACTGAAAATCGGGTAGAAAGGCCCCTAGTCAAATCAAGGAGCCTTGTTCAAGTTTGCTACGTGCAACATGCCCGGCAGTCAACGGAAACAATGCATTCCGCACGGTTTGGTATGAACATGGTGTCGACTATTATTGTCCGTTGTGGCCAACATGATTACAGGTTTACAATAATATTGTACTGCAGAAGATAACAAGTGGACAGGATTTCAGTTGAAACTTCTTGGACAGAAATAAAATGAGAGTACTATACCATTTTGCATCCAGCTTGATTGTTGAGCAACCAGATTATATTGCTGTGCTGTGCAGATTTGGTTTGATATGATATAAACTGCTAATTAACGAGTGGCTTATGCCACTAATTATGAGGAAAGCTAAGAATCAACCAAGTTCCAAGTGTTCTATCAAATACCGTACTGTATGTATGTACTTCCAGTTCGTGCAAGCTTCAAGGTGTCGTCAACTCATCATCCGGTTCGCAGCCTGATTCATCCATGCTCAAGTGGCTACGAAAAATCAGGTGTTGATGGCCTTTGAGCACCCAAATCTTATGTAGACATATCCCTCATTCCAGTAGTCAACTTCCTTCTGAAAGAGGATAAATGAATACATACCAAATATAGTGCATCCTGATTTATATACTCCTCGAGCGCGGCTGTTGTTTATCCTGTGATTGGTGGAAAGTCCTGCTTTCCAACTGCAAGTAGGCAATCTGAAGGAGATCGTAATCTCATGGACAGGAACAAGCCAACACTAATCAATTCAGTGTCCTCGGTGCTCGATGTTCATTGACCAAACTCCCAATCCGCCCCATGTCGCCTTTCCTGCGTTAAGCTTTTATCTTCGCTTGCTGACCCACGAGTGGCATGGCACACGACTACGCTGATGCTGTGCTCTGCATCACTCTCGCTCGCTGGTACGGAAGTAGGCTGGTAGCTCACAGGGCCAGCGGCCACCCCACCATTCCAATGGTCAGTGGACAAAAAAAAAATAGTCCCGGCTCTTGTCTGCTCCTGCTCGTCCGTCACTGATTCGATCTCTTAAATTCATCGGCTTTCAAGAATCCACGCAAGAATCCGATCTCGAAACTACAGACCATCGACTGCTAACATGGAAGCAGTGATGGGAAGGATTCATCTCGTACTGGTGCAGTGCGTGACTGCGGCGGCGCTGATATCTTCTTTGATCAGCGGCGCCGCCGGCGAGGCAGCGGCGGCCGCGGCGAAGGAGCTGCGGCAAGGCTTCTCCGTCGCCCACGACCAGTCCTACTCGCAGTTCCAGCCAGTGCTCGCCGACCCCACCGGCGTCTTCGCGCTCGGCTTCCTCCGCGTCAACTCCACCATGCTGGACCTCGCCGTCCTCCACCTCCCGTCTGCCTTCCCGCTCTGGCGCGCAATCCCCGACCGCCCCGCGCCATGGTCTACTGCCGCCTCTCTCTCCTTCGACGGCGGCCTCGTCCTCACCGACAGCGCGGCCAACAAGGTGCTCTGGTCCACCGCTGCCACCTCTGCCTCTGCCGGCGACCGCGCCGTCCTCCTCAACACGTCCAACCTCAAAATCCAGAGCACCGGTGGCGGTTCGCCCGATGTCGTGTGGCAGAGCTTCGACTACCCGTCGGAGACCATCGTCCAGGGCCAGAACTTCACCTCCGCGGCGACGCTTTACACCTTCGACCGGCGCTTCGCCATGCGGCTGGGGAGCACCTACTTCGGCCTCTACATCGAGCCGCCGCCGCCGTCTTCGGGCGGCGGCGTCGCTGCCGCCATGTACTTTAAGCACACGGCGATGGAGGCCAAGGCCCAGATCGTGGCCGGCGGCGGCCCGACCTACGCGCGCGTGGAGCCCGACGGCTTCCTCGCCATGTACCAGAGGGAGGGGCCACCCGCCGACGTGCTCTCCTTCGACACCTTCAACCGCGGCGTACGCACCCTCCGCCGCATGACTCTGGAGCCCAACGGCAACCTCCGCGCCTACTACTGGGACGGCGCCCGGTGGGCCCTCGACTACACTGCCATCAACGACCCATGCCAGCTGCCCACCACCTGCGGCGCCTACAGCATCTGCGCGGAGCCCAGCGGCCGGTGCGATTGCCTGGCCTACACCGCGGTCGTGCCCGCCTCCGTCGGGAGCAGCCTCTGCGGCACCACGGGCGGGGAAGTCGGCGGGCTGTACTGGGCGGTGCGGCGGCGGGGCGTGGAGCCGGTGAACAAGGAGCTGCTGTGGTCCGAGCAGGCGGCGTCCGCGACGGACTGCGAGGCGCGGTGCGAGCGCAACTGCAGCTGCTGGGGCGCGGTGTACAGCAACGGGACCGGATTCTGCTACATCATCGACTACCCGGCGCAGCTTCTGGTGGCGGGCGACGACAGGAAGATGGGCTACTTCAAGGTCAGGAGCCTGGAGGAGGAAGGGACGCGCGGGCGCGGCGGTGGGCGCGCGAGCGGGGTCAAGGCGGCGCTGCTTGTTGTCGGCATCGCGGCGGTGGTCGCAGCTGCTGCGTTCGGGGCGTACATGGTGTGGGACAGGAGGCGGCGGACCGCCGCGGACGCGAGGCGGCAGATGGGCGCCGCCGGTGACGGGCTCTCGCCGGGGCCGTACAAGAACCTGGGGTCCTTCAGCTCCGTCGAGCTCACCAACTCCTTCCGAAGGTAACCAGGCGTGAGGCGAAGGCGACTGAGATGTGGAGCTGTCCGATCGCATGGATGTCTCCGCCGTGAATGGGACAAGGACACGAGGCAGCACCAAGAGCCGGTGAGGACGGCGGCGGCGAAGGATGTGCCCGATTGTTGGGTTTGGATTGAAGGAAAGAGAGATCCAGTTTTGGCCCAGAGCTTTTTGTCTAGAAAATTGAGCCCAATTCCATGTTAGGCCCAAGTATTTGAGCTGTTCAGCTTTGTGACTGAGCATAAAAAATATAATATATATATATATATATATATACTCGCTGGGTTACATTTTATCTGGCACAAGTTAAAATGACATGTTCTCATAGATTACAGTTTGACAATTCATTTGCTTTATATTATATTATTTATGAACTTATAATCATTAGATGATATAATTCTTTACAAATCTAATTATATAAAATTTGTATTATAATAGTTAAAAACTATTAACTTAATTATTGGTAAAAGTTTTTAAAGTTTGAATCTTGATACGCATGTGTGCCCCTAGATTACAATTTAACTATTCATTTACTTTATATTATATTATTTATAAACTTATAATCATTAGATGGTATAATTCTTTACAAATCTAATTATATAAAGTTTGTATTATAATAGTTAAAAACTATTAGCTTAATTATTGGTCAAAGTTTTTAAAGTTTGAATTTTAATACGTGCGTGCCGGATAAATGGAACCAGTATTTATTATAATGCCAGATTGTGAAGACCCTCACACTGTAACAAAACTCAGTTTACAACCAAACCTACAGTGCTCAAGGACAAGATTATAAAAACTCAAACTGTAACATAACCTCAGATTCCAACAAAACGAAGGACCCAACTGCAAACCGCATAGGACTACAGTGCTCAAGGACCAGATTATAAAAACTCAAACTGTAACAGTCTAACAGATCCTCAGCTTCCAACCAAGCCAAGGCCCAAATCGCAAAACACAAAAGGAAATTTTCTTTGGATTGGCAGGGGCCGCGCGAACGCGTACCCCCTCTGCCACAAATTATGACGTCCACTCTCCCACTTGGGGAGATGGTAGGCCTGCGCGCCCACCGAGTGCAATGTGGGCCACAGACCCAGGCCATGGCCCTTCATGATCGGCCATCGACCCCGTCCAGGTAAGTATGAAACAACGTCGCCCCTGGCCTTTCCTTTATAGCGAGCCCTCCCGCTGGCTCTCCTCAGGCTGGCGAGGTGGTACTAAACGAGCACACCTAGACCTAGCCTGGTGCGGTGGTGCCCGTCCGTCTTTTGTCTTCTGCATCTGAGCTCCGAGTCTGAACTGTGTGTTCTCCCGTGGGCCGACTTGTTGGTGGGCCTGCATGTCCGGGCCGAATTTCGTGCCTTCCATTCTGGTCCGTTCCATGTCATTCAGATTGTATGTATACACTGACTGGACACTGCGGAGTGAATGAAATAAAACATACCGCGAGCATGGGTTTCAAACTCTCAATTCAGGCTAATTGGATCACAGACATGTCCATCCATTAATTTAATTCGACTAGACTGTACAAGCAAGCGCAATGAGCTTTAGGAAATCAGAATGAATCCTGTTAAAATTAAACCAGATCGAATTCCCAAGACTAGCCCCTCCCTAAACACAATCTCAATTAATAGAGTTCCGTCCCAATCTCAGTTCCCAAGCGTGTGTCAGCAAGCATGCACTAGCTAGCAATGTTCGGACGCGCCGGCGCTGCCTTCGCTCTGCCTCGCCGCGTCAGCGCAGCGAGGATGGATACCACCACTACCGGCAGCAGCAGGGCTCGGGTCTCTCGGCGAGGCGGGCTCAAAAACGAGTTTTGGTTGGTTTCGTGGCCCTTCCGTCCATATCTGCCATGAGCCAGCACATAGACTGCATGCGAAAAGACAGAAATAGCCTTATCCCTTGGAGGGGGCAGCGACTACCTCCCTCCTTTTTTTCCGTACCTGTTTGAACACGAGCTGCAGGCGTTTTCCCGAGTTCGCGATTTGGGCGTCGGGCTTCCAAACCCTAGCTGCTGGGGATGGAGATGGCCGGCTCCGACGAGGCCCCGCCGGCGGATCCACCGCCGTCACGGCAAAGCAGGGTGGCCCGGCTGGTGTCGCGGTTGGCCGCCAGGCGCGTGAGGCAGGGTGCTGCGAGGTTGGATGCCGGGCGAGCGAGGGAAGGCGCCGCGGGGCTGGCCGCCGGTCGCGCGAGGCAGGGCGCCGCGGGGCTTGCTGCTGACCGCGCGAGCATGGGAGCCGCGGGCCTGGCTGTCGGCCGCACCAACCTGGGCGCCAAGGGGCTGGCCGAGCAGGGTGCCACGAGCGATGGCGCCGAGCAGGACCTCGCTGCCGGCAGCGTTTCCCAGACTCGATCTTGCAGCCGTCCGGAAACGTGGCCGGCAGGACGCTCCCGGTGAGATTGTTCTCGGTGGCGCTGAACATGCGATGACGAGCACGCAGTGGGGAAAGAAACGGAGGCCCCCGAGAACGTGGCCGAGGTCCTGTCCATCCCGTCAGGCTTCACGGCCGCCCTGCTCTGCCACTTCAAGAATCAAGTGGCGAACCAGCCAGGTACAACCATACAGGATGAGTGATCATGGCGCTCAGCATCCGTCGGCTCCTGTGCGGCATATGCTTTGTCAGATTCAACGCCGGCAGGACGAGATCGGCCGGGTGCTGCTCGTACTACTACGGCGACACGTGCTGGAGCGGTAACGTCCACGTGGCCGTGCGCGACGGCCCGTGCCGCTTGTCGCTGCGGTGCCCGGACCTGGCCTGCTCTGTGCCGTCGTCGAGGACCTCGTCAACACGGTGGCCGAAGCGCCCAGTACGCGCGGTTCGCGGTCCGGTCGTACGTGGAGCAGAGCGGTGGCGGCGTCAAGCGGTGGCGGTGCCCCGCCGCCGGGTGCACGCGCGCCGTGGAGTTCGTCGGCTGTGCAGGCGATGTCGATGACGACGGCGCGGACGTGTTCTGCGAGTGAGACGACGCCGCCGCTCGAAGAAAAACAAAACAAAACATGTAGGACCAAATTTTGATTTTTCCTTAAGGAGAATATTGGAAACTCTTGAAAATGACCTTATGTATTCCTACGTCTTCTGTATTTGTGAACTTATTATTGTGTATGTGTGCAATTGAATTATAATTGTGGATTTTATATACATTTTAAATATTCAGTATGATGCTATCATGTGCAAATATATATAAAAAACTATGATTCTGTGCATCTGTAGATCATTTTGGAAAATTATTGATACTAAGCAACCTGAAAAATCCATACAGCCCTGTAGGTTGCTGATCTCTTTCATTCGGCGCTAGGGGTAAAGTAGTCATTTCGCGTACAACTTAACCCCGTTGTCTCATCAAACTGACGGAAGGGCCGAGAAACCAAACAAAACTCGTTTTTGGGCCAAATAAGCAAGTTCGGCAAAAAAAAAGGGCCAAGAAACTAAGAGACTTTTTTTTAGGGCCAAGGAAATAATTTCCTCAATATATATATATATATACCCCTAGGTTCCATTTTATCCGGTGCAGGTTAAAATGACCGTGTCATCTTAAATTATAGTCTAAGCATTCATTTGCTTTATATTATATTATTTATAAAATTATAATAACTGGATGGTATAATTCTTTACAAATCTAATCATATAAAGTTTATATATTATAATAGTTAAAAATTATTAGCCTAATTATTGATCAAAATTTTTAATAGTATGACCATTCATTTGCTTTATATTATATTATTTATAAAATTATAATTATTGGATGGTATAATTCTTTAATAGTCTAACCGTATAAAATTTATATATTATAATAGTTAAAAATTATTAGCCTAATTATTAGTTAAATTTTTTAAAGTTTAAATCTTGATATACGTGTGACGTCACGTAAAAAAGAACGAGTATTTATTATAGTGCCAGACACTAACCAAACTCAGTTTACAACCAAACCTACGTGACCAGATTATAAAAACTCAAACAGAACCTCAGATTCCAACCAAACGAAGGACCCAACTGCAAAACACATGACTACAGAGCTCGAGGACCAGATCATAAAAACTCAAAAACTATAACAGATCCTCAGCTTCTAACCAAACCAAGGCCCTAATTGCAAAACACAAAAGGACTAAAATTTATTTTCTTTGGATTGGCAGGGGCCGCGCGAACGCGTACCCCCTCTACCACAAATTATGACGTCCACTCTCCCACTTGGGGAGATGATATGCCTGCGCGCCCACTGAGTGCAATGTGGGCCACAGACCCAGGCCATGGCCCTTCGTGATCGGCCATCGACCCCGTCCAGGTAAGTATGGAACAACGCCGCCCCTGGCCTTTGTTTTATAGCGAGCCCTCCCGCTGGCTCTCCTCAGGCTGGCGAGGTGGTACTAAACGAGCACACCTAGACCTAGCCTGGTGCGGTGGTGCCCGTCTTTTGTCTTCTGCATCTGAGCTCCGAGTCTGAACTGTGTGTTCTCCCGTGGGCCGACTTGTTGGTGGGCCTCCAGTCCGGGCCGAATTTCGTGCCTTCCATTCTGGTCCGTTCCATGTCATTCAGATTGTATGTATACACTGACTGGACACTGCGGAGTGCGGAGTGAATGAAATAAAACATACCGCGAGCATGGGTTTCAAACTCTCAATTCAGGCTATTGGATCACAGACATGTCCATCCATTAATTGAATTCGACTAGACTGTACAAGCAAGCGCAATGAGCTTTAGGAAATCAGAATGAATCCTGTTAAAATTAAACCAGATCGAATTCCCAAGACTAGCCCCTCCCTAAACGGCTAAACACAATCTCAATTCACAGAGAGTTCCATCTCAATCTCAGTTCCCAAGCCTGTGTCAGCAAGCATGCACTAGCCTAGCAAGCATGCACTAGCCACGCTGCATAGTGCTGGGCCACGAAGGAAAGAGCGCTCTCAGTGCCAGGCCACGAAGGAAAGAGCGCTGGGCCGTGCTGCTGCTGAGCAGGGCGCCAACGCGAGTGGGCCGCGGCGTTTCCCTGAGTTGGGCCGAGCGCGGTACGCACGAAGGAAAATGGGCCGCTGGCTATGTTTTTGCTTGTCATTTTCAGAAGCTATTTTAATGGATAAAGTTAAGTTTAAATGTTTTGTCTCTACTCAAATTTGATCCAACGTGATAATTTGTTTAGAGAAAAGGAAGATACAAAGTGATGCTTCTGAATAATATTATTTTAAGAGTATTAGTTGTTGTTTTCGTTGCAAAGAAAAGGTTCATCGTCTTCTCATTAAATTCGAACCAACGGGAGGATTTAATTTGAAGAGCAGTTATATTATATTATCTATAATCATTCATTTACTTTATATTATATTATTTATAAAATTATAATCATTGGATGGTATAATTCTTTACAAATCTAATCATATAAAGGTTATATATTATAATAGTTAAAAATTATTAGCCTAATTATTGATCAAAATTTTTAATAGTCTGACCATTCATTTACTTTATATTATATTATTTATAAAATTAGAATCATTGGATGGTATAATTCTTTATGAATATAATCATATAAAATTTATATATTATAATAGTTAAAAATTATTAGCCTAATTATTGATCAAATTTTTTAACGTGTGCGCCAAATTAAAAAGAACGAGTATTTATTATAGTGCCAGACACTGTAACCAAACTCAGTTCACAACCAAACCTACATGACCAGATTATAAAACAGAACCTCAGATTCCAGCCAAACGAAGGACCCAACTGCAAAACACATAGGACTACAGAGCTCTAGGACCAGACCATGAAATCTCAAAACCTATTAACAGATCCCCAGCTTCTAACCAAACCAAGGCCCAATTTACAATACACAGGACTAAAATTTATTTTCTTCGGATTGGCAGGGGCCGCGCGAACGCGTACCCCCCTCTAACACAAATTATGACGTCCACTCTCCCACTTGGGGAGATGGTAGGCCTGCGCGCCCACTGAGTGCAATGTGGGCCACAGACCCAGGCCATGGCCCTTTATGATCGGCCATCGACCCCGTCCAGGTAAGTATGGAACAACGCCGCCCCTGGCCTTTGTTTTATAGCGAGCCCTCCCGCTGGCTCTCCTCAGGCTGGCGAGGTGGTACTAAATGAGCACACTTAGACCTAGCCTGGTGCGGTGGTGCCCGTCTTTTGTCTTCTGCATCTGAGCTCCGAGTCTGAACTATGTGTTCTCCCGTGGGCCGACTTGTTGGTGGGCCTGCATGTCCGGGCCGAATTTCGTGCCTTCCATTCTGGTCCGTTCCATGTCATTCAGATTGTATGTATACACTGACTGGACACTGCGGAGTGAATGAAATAAAACATACCGCGAGCATGGGTTTCAAACTCTCAATTCAGGCTAATTGGATCACAGACATGTCCATCCATTAATTTAATTCGACTAGACTGTACAAGCAAGCGCAATGAGCTTTAGGAAATCAGAATGAATCCTGTTAAAATTAAACCTGATCGAATTCCCAAGACTAGCCCCTCCCTAAACGGCTAAACACAATCTCAATCCACAGAGAGTTCCATCTCAATCTCAGTTCCCAAGCCTGTGTCAGCAAGCATGCACTAGCCTAGCTAGCAATGTTCGGACGCGCCGGCGCTGCCTTCGCTCTGCCTCGCCGCGTCATCGCAGCGAGGATGGATACCACCAGCAGCAGCAGGGCTGGGGTCTCTCGGCGAGGCGGGCTCTTCGGAGATGATCTCCAGCAGGCCATCGGCACCCATGTCATCCGTCTGGTGCTGGTGTCCGACTGCCGGCGGTGACGCGCCGAGGACGGACGAGGACGCGGGGACCTGGTGGGCGGTGGCCGCCGCGGGGGCCCTCGCTGCGGCGCCGGCGACGAGGAGGCTGTAGTCGAGCGGCGTGGCGCGGGTGCCGTTCTTGGCGCGCAGGGAGGCGCGGCAGACGGGGCAGGTGGGGTGCTGCCTCAGCCAGGCGTCGATGCAGGCCGCGTGGAAGGCGTGGCCGCAGGCGGGCAGCACGCGCACCACGTCCTTCGCCTCGTACTCCTCCAGGCACACCGTGCACCTGCACCGCCACAGAGAGCACGCGCGTTCTTGTCAGTCAGTCCATGGGGGGAATAATATCTACAGTTCCTCTTGCAGATTCGTCAGGGTTACGACGTGATTGGTGATCATGCACGTATGTATTCAGCACGCATGTTAATTAATTGTTAAGACATTGAACAGAAATGCTACTGTGCAGCAGGGCCAGCAGCCAATGTTGCTTTCGCTTTGACTGTTGTGTGCCATTGTCAACCTCAGTCTGACAGAGTCCCAAATTGGGAATCAATATGGCCTTTCAGATGGCGTGATAAGCCAGTTTCAGAACTGCACATGCACAGCACCTAGACTGGAGTACAGTTTATAGCAATCAAAAATATATATTCTTGTAGGTTGCCATATTGGCTCTGTCTATGGGCTGCAAAAGGGTTTATGAATTGTCCCTGTTGTCTACTGCCATGCCATGGTCTACAAATGGTAGCAAATTAAGGTTAGCACAGCGAGGAGGATGCTACTTTAATCGTGGCAAAATGCAACTTTACTTAGTCCATAGTCCATCTCCTATTGGTCATCTCATCAGGTAACAAGACGAACAGCAGGGAAGAGCAAGGGAAAAAAGGCTAGGATATCTTAACTGTGACTCCTCCTGCACCGGCGGCGGTTGCTTGCCGCCGTCGCCGTCGCCGTCGCCGAGCTTGACGGTGGGGAAGGTCGTCACCACGGACGGCTCCAGGCCGTGGATGCCGCGCTCCACCTGCACGCCCACACAAAAACGATTCTAATTCCCATTCGTCTTCATCCAAAACCCCTGCTGGTGCACGGTCACTATCATCGAAGAGCACGGAAAGATGGATAGATAGACACGACGGGTGGGTCGGGTCGGGAGAACGCCTCACGTTGTAGCCCTGGACGACGACGGCGTCGCCGGCGGCGGCCGCTCTGGCCCTGGATAGGTGGAGGCGCGCGCAGAGCAGCCTGGTGAAGACGAAGAGCACGAACAAGGCGCTGACCGAGAAGGCCATCACCGTGGTCACCATGTTCATGCCCATGCCGCCGGCGCCGCCCTTTGAATCTGGCATTGCTCCAGCATCTCAGAACCGGCGCGGCCGGCCGTCTGCGCGCAACAATTAAAACGGCTCATTCATGCTCTTTGCCGCCTATTGAAGTCTCTGAGAGATTAACCCGCTTCTTTCCACTGCTACGAAGGACGAACGTACCTGGACGGTCGAATTGCTCGGCCTGGCCTGCAACTGCAAGGACGACGAGCTATCCACTCTGCATCCCGCCCTGCCGTTCCAGGGTAATTAAAGAGCAGGAGGAGGAGGAGGAGGAATAGCCGCGGATAGAGGCATGGCGATGGCGATGGCGATGGCGAGTGTGCCCTGCGCCTGCAGCGCCTACGGCAAGTTATTTAATTTTTAGCTTCTCCTAATCGCAATAAATAATCTACGCTCACTTGTCGACTGCTGGGGACACGGCGGCGATAAATCATATCCGGGGGCGGCGATAAATAATCTATGCGCTCGCTCGTCGTCGTTGGATTAGCCCGCGATTAGCAAGTCAATCATGGAGATCGGAGGGGCCCAACTGCCCGAGCAAAGCAAAAGCTCTCGCTGTCACCGGAGCCGCGGTGGTGCCCGCTCGCTGCCTTGTTAATTCTCCTCTTGGTGATGGACTGACGGGTGCGCAGCGCGGTGGACCGCCTCTGCTCGCCGTTGCCGTGTCGATTTTTTCGCTCCTCGCGACAGGTTGTGACTTGTGTAATAGTTTTCGCAGTGTCGTCCGCGGCACATTGTGAGGTGTGACCGACCTTTTTAGTTTTGTTACTTTCCTTTTATTAATTAATCGTGACCAAACGGTGGCCGACCTGCCCGGCAAACCATGTGCTTAAACTGTTGTTACACACCGTCAGAGCAGATGACACGGCATGGCGAGTGAAATGCACGCATGTACCATGTATTTTATATTTTATATGTGCGCTGATTAGAATCAGATTCTAGACGAAACCAATCCAAAATCCCACGCACCCAAACGTGGTACATGCGCTGACTAGAATCTGATTGTTTTGGCGGCATAAGCAAGCGAGCATTGAACTGGCAGTCTGCACGTCGTGATCTCTGTACCGCGAGGGAGGCCTCGTGTTTCTTCCATTGTGACCTTCGGCCCTCCCCTCCCCTATCGGGCTCATCTGTTGTTTTGCTCCCCGCTTGTGCAATAATGGAAGGGCCAGTGAGGAACAGGAAGGAGCTGCACTGCACACCTCTCATCCCCGGTGATGGTGGCGGGGCCAGGGGGCGATGGTGCAGGGTGTGATACGGGGGTAGGCAGTGGTGTAGCGCGCCCGCAAGGGAGGCGCCGGTGAAGGACGACCTAGTGAGAGGTTAGCGGCGGTGCTAGCAGGCAAGCGAGGGCAGTGTCCGGCCAACATACTCCCTCTGTCCCTTTGCTTCTGTCGTTTTAGCTTCTAGATAGGTTCACTGGAGACTCTTTGAACGTTGGCAGAGGAGGAGTCCAGGTGCATGCACTACGCAAGGAATCTGGACATTCAAATACTACTCCTCAGCGACGGTCAATGCGGGACGGAGGAAGTAGGCCACTAGTGGTGGCGGCGGGGGAGGCACCAGAGGCCGTGGATGGGCCAACAGTGGAGGTGATGTGACAAGAAGTACGAGGCGTAGTCCAAAAAATACGTTTTAATATATATATATATATATATATATATATATATATATATATATATATATATATATATATATATATATATATATATATATATTAACAACAACTTACAAAAAAATCATGATTCCATTAAATTGATTCTCATAAAAGCTATTCCAAACAGGGCTTTAAGGCTTGGAAATGCTTTTTTTTTCTAAATTATTAAACAGCAGATATGTTACCTATCATGCTAGCTTTGAATAAATACAACTAGTAAGGTGGATTGGGTAAATAACGTGGTTAGACTCATCCTATTATTAAATTTATTTTAGCAATATTTTCCTTCGCTTGAAAGTATAGAGGAATCCCTTTTAAGAGAAGAGAATCGCACTGCAGGTCTCATAGACACACAAAGGAGCTGTGAAAGGGAACTGCACGTTTTAGAGGCAGGCGAGATAATCTATTGGAATATGATCCGAATTGTAACGTGAGTCTTGCGGGACGTCTAGAGGGCCTACGGTTTGGGTTATATTTATTAGCGGATTTGTTTTCGTATTTGACTACAGTCAGTCTGTCCTATAAATACATTTTGTAAGCCGCACGAGAAGAGCTAATGACTCATGGCATTCCATACGTTTTGTTAACTCTCTTCGTATAGTGAAGATCGCACCTGTTGTTTTTTCAAAAGGGTTTTTCACGTAAAATCTGTATCTCATGTTCGATTGTATTTGCATTATTTGCTAACAAGTGATATCTAGAGCTAGACACGAGATCAAGAAAAAAAAGTTAGGGTTACAGGCCTGTAGATCGCGCTGCCGTCGGGATCAATTTTCTGGGCGATTTCTTCCGTGCCGTCAATCGGCGACTCGGCGTGCGCGCCTGAGTCCAAGGCGGAGTTTAATCACACGGGGCCTAATCCGTTGCCAAAAGTTGCTGCGGTCAAATTGGTGCCGAGTTCGAGTCGCCCAAGGTGAATCGTACTAGTTCTCTTCTTCTCTTCTTCAGTTTATTGTTGATTGTACACGTAAGTTTACTAGGATTTATTGTTTCGTGCACACGAAGCGTGCCAGATTTTCTACAGATTATTTTCTTCTAGTTATTGCTATTATTTTTCACCATGTCGATGAAGTATGATACCTCTCTGGAACGTGACACGAGGTTCGCTCTATGGCAAGTCAAGATGCAGGCTATTCTTACAGTCTGAAGTCGATGATGCTCTTGATAAATTCGGTAACAAGGATTCTAAGTCTTGGACCGATGAGAAGAAGAGAAAAGATCGTAAGGCCTTGACTCAAATAATATTTTGCAAGATTGTTTGCAGAAGAACACTACAACTGCTTTATAGCTCAAGTTAAAGTCAATTTGTATGTCTAAAGATTTGACAAGCAAGATATATATGAAGATAAAGTTGTATACGCACAAGCTGCAAGAGGATGGCTCAGTGCTTAACCATCTTTTGGTCTTCAAGGACATTGTTTCTGATCTATAGGCTATAGAGGTAGATTATGATGATGAGGATTTGGGTTTCATTTTTTGTGCTCTTTGTCTAGTTCTTTGCAAACTTCAGAGATACATTATTATATAGTCATGATAGTCTAACACTTGATGAAGTTTCTGAGGCTTTGCACGCCAAGGAAAAGATAAAACAGATGGTGTCTTCTAAAGGTTCTGCTTCCAATGAAGGTTCTGAAGCTTTTGACCCGGAATTTCTAACAGCTAGTCGGCTTAGCCGAGTACCCAGTCGGCTAAGCCAACTCTCCCTGTTTTTAGCCCAGATACAATGTCCTGGGCCCATGGAAGTCAGCTAAGCCAACCTGGTAGTCGACAAAGCCGACTTTTCTACTGTTTCTAAGCCGGTTTGACCCCAAGTCGGTTTTGAACCTATTTTGGACATGGGAAACTTGGAGATTACGATTTGGACTTGTTTCCTACTGGGATAAGACCAAACCCTCTATATATACGAGAGGATCATGGCCAATTGAGTTCCCAACTATCCAATTGTGAAACAAATCAATCTACTACCTCTACCCCAACTCTTTTACCCTCTTCTCCAACCTCTATGTTGTTCATCCCTTGATCGACGACCAAGGATGGCACCCTAGGCTTGCCAGCGACCTACGGCAACCTAGCAATGTCCTTGCCCTGACGAGGTCCCTTTCGGACGAGAGCTTCGACGGCTTCTTTGCTAGTTTGCTTGTAAACCTCTCCGTTCTTCACCATGAAAGAGTGATATCTTTGTTGCGTTCTTCGGTCTGTAGCGGCCCGGGCGTCCAAGGCCCTGCTAGTGTGTGATTTGGATCATATCCAACGTCAACACATTTTTTGGCGACTCCGCTTGGAAAGAATTTGCTTCGGCTCTACTTTGTAGCCGAATCTTCTTACTCTAGCCCTACTCACTGATTTATATTCTTGTGCTCACCATTGATGTTGCATCTAGCCCAAAAGGCCGATTACATCTTGTTTTGACCCCTTGTGATCTCGTTTTCTATTTTGCAACATGTTGCACTTGCTATTGAAAAAAATTCAGCAAGGCGGTCAAGGTCTAGATAATGGAGTACCAAGGTGTTGCATCACAAAACTACTACAATCACCCCGAGGTACTTGCAAATGCATCTTATGGTTCTAATAATTATTTTGCAAGTTCTATGAACTCTCATGTTGATGTTGCTAGTCATAATCATACTAGATATGTTACATCGGCTAATACTTTTGATAATGCTCCACATCATACACATCATAATTATGGATATTATGGTCAAGAGCCGATGCATATTGTAAATTCTTCAAGTTTTGATGCTACTAGCAATATACAATATGTAAATAGTTATTCATTGGTTATAAGTTCACAACATGTGGTTCACCACAAGACATGCCGATGAATGAGAGAATTCGCTATAACAATGCTAATTATTTAGCCAATTGCTCTCAAAATTTAGCACCATATGCCAATGCTCCTATTCATAGTTCGGCTTCATATGTTACTCCCAACTCGAGCTGAATTAATGAAAATTCAGCAAGGTATTTAAGTGCTAATACTCATGATTCGGCTTCACATGTTACTAGTAACCATAGCCGAATCAATAAAAATTCAGGCAAAGATCAATTCCCATAATTCGGCTTCGTATTTCGCTCATGACCATAGCTGAATTAGTGAAATTTTAGCAAGGCATTCGAGTGCTAAAACTTATGATTTGGCTCCACACGTTGCTACTAATTATAGTCGAATTAATGAAAATTCAGCAACATATGTACATGCTAGCAATCATGATTCAGCTTCATATGTTGCTCTCAAATCAAGCCGAATTGATGAAGATTTAGCCCATGCTAGGAATCCATATGGCTCCTCTAAATGGAAGTGCCCACTTATCATAGACTGTACCCATTATGCATTGATTACTTGGAAACTCCTGATGGTTGGTGGGTACCTGATTTTTATGAATTTAGTGGTGAAGATGATAAGACCACTGTGGAACACATTAGTATATCTCTCTCACAGCTGGGTTTTCTGGTAAAGAAGATTATATGAGAATACAAAATTTTCCTTTATCCCTCACCGGTATTACCTTTGCATGGTTTACATCTTTGCCCTGATGTACTGTTGGTTCATGGTCTGAATTAGAGGAGCGATTTTATGAATATTTTGGAAAGACTAATGAGAAAAGGCTGATCATAGTTGAGTCATCGCCTAAAAGAGGATTGCTAGTGGGCATGAAGATTCGGATGTAAGCAAAGGTTCGGCTACAAAAGCCGAACAACACAATATCCTTTTTGAATCAATCACATCTTAAAAACAAGTCTTTCTATAGAAAAGCATGGAGAGTGCCAGAAACTAGTTAGACTTGATTTTTCTAGAGCTAAAGAGGTTGTATATTTATAGAGTGATTACTACATCATTGATGGAGATCAAACCCCTACAAGTAAGAAATGACGGTTGCCTGCCTTCTTAGAATCGGCTGAGCCGACTGCTGCCTGCCCTGAATCGGCTAGGCCGACTTCCCAGACAGTCAGGCCAACTACCACTGCTGCCTACCCTGAGTTGGCCTGCCTTTGTTGTTGCTTTGCCTGCTAGTGCCCAAGTCGGCCTAGCCGACTTCCTTTGTTTCAGCAGCTGCCGATGCACTTTCGAATGATTTGGCACCTATTGTTGATCGTTCTCCAAAGATGAAGAGCAACATCATTCAAATCAAGGACGTGCACTTCTACAACATGATCAACAAGGTAGAAAAAACAAATATTTTGTCCATGTGTGAGATGCCACCCTTTGTGGGATAACTAAGCACGTGGCTTGGAAGGCTAAACGGAGTGGTGATCTAAGGGAGATTTGAGGTCCTTGGTTGAAGAATCAAAGGATTAATCGAGGAAGCAAGCAACAACCCATAATTCAAGCAAAGCAATGATCAAATGAAGAAGCAAGCCAACCACAACAAGAAGTGCACTTGATCATAAGTGTTTTTTAATTCATATGGGTGAAGAATGCATTCTATCTATGATGATTGGCCTTTACCAAGCTATAAATTGGAATTCACATTGCTATTGCGGAGCATAATTGGAATCTTAACGACTATCCTCTACTCCAATGTAGCAAATATATCATTGTAATGTGCATGATTATTTTTATCCTTTACTAGTACATGGTTAGTGCATATAGAATATAGGGTCATGCATAAAAAATGAATAGTTTAAATTCATAGCCTATCTCTATTGCTTGAAATGGTTGATTGATCTAGTGGTAGTATATGAGTTTGTCCATAGCTAGTGAACCCAAGTACTTGATCTATTTTGGATTGCAAACAAGTGACAAGTACAACCTCTATAAGATAACCACTCAATTGTGTGAAGAAGCTTAGAGAGGGTTCAAACTAGACTTGGAAGCTTAGGCAAATCAATTTGATTCAAGTCAACAATAGAAGCACATGAAAATGACAAATGTTTTAAAAAATGGTTATAAATGACAAATCTAGCAAGTGGTGGTTCCACAAGTGATCCTTAACTTTGATCATCAAATGAAGAAAGTTCCCTCATCTATATGACCAGTTTATCAAGTGGTATGACCCATGCTATGACAAAGGGGGAGGTGCCCTACATATGGTGTCATTCCAACATAAATGGTAGTGTCCATAAAAAATGCAAGTTTCAAGTGTCAACCATCTACACCTTAGTGCAACCCTTTATGATGATGATGCACACCTTTTGTAGAAATTGATGACAAAGCGGGAGAAGTTTGTCACAGAACCTCCTAATTACGATGGCCCACAAGTACCCGTCATTGCCATAATGACCTCTGACGGCCGTACTTATGTTCACCATAACTTAAAAGGCCTGCTTTCCTCCAAACAGGATCCAATCACAGGAGTATTGCAATATTACAACAGTTTATTCAAAATATTCAACAGAGTAAAATAGCGGAAGTCTTACAATAACTTAGGGTTACAAACTAGTTTTCAAATCTCAAACTTTATGTAACATTATTACAAACCATTAGTAGAGAAGTATCGGTAGTAACTTTATTACATCACACAAGCGGGATGCCTTGCCCAAAGGCCATACAGTCTACTCGTCGTCGCTTTCTTCAACCACGACGGTCATGCAACAAGGATCGAAGCAGACTTGTTCATGAACCGCACCTGCAACAAGGGGTTCAACAAACCCTGAGTACGAGAGTACTCAACAAGACTTACCCGACTAAGACAAAGACTCCAAGGGCATGCTAGCTTTAGGGAATCAAGGTACAGGTAATCAAGAATCAAATTTTCTTTTGCAGAAAAGCTTACTAAGGTAAGTCCTTATCTTCAACATTTTACTTTTACCATTGATGGTTCATTAACCAATTCTAAGTGATCCTAATCTAGATTAAAGAAATTATCATCAAAACCTTTCTTATTCTTTCTTTCAATTCCAGTTCTTAACTACGATGCAGGACAGGTGATCGAGTCTCCATAACCGAGGAGCAACGACGATTCGAACCGATTATACCCAGCTGGGGATCTCTAACATCACGACATATGTAGAACCGAATCTGCATATATCAACCCTCATTTAGATCTCCCAAAACCAGAACGTGTCCATCGCCACCCGAGAGTACAGTACTCCTCGAACCTGATCCGATTCTAGCCCCGAGGGTACACGCTACTCCCGCCATCTCTCCACTCCCAGTGCGAGGTTAGACGTTGTCGTAATGGAATCACCAACATTTTGAGCTTACCCAAGGCATGAGGCTAGTTGCAAAGTCTCGAAACACAAGCGGGCCATACAACGAACGGTCCTTAACCGACAAGGCGGAAACACTACATTGAGACTCCTATCCCAATGCATGTTAGCAGTGGCCAAACCACCCGCCCGATCTTCTAATTCATTCTCATATTTCAATATTCATTAAGTATGCCGTCATGGCTGAGTAAACATTTCATTTAAAAGCTTAACTTCTAAGCATAGCAAAGCATACTACGCATTTTCAGTAAAACAGGTATCAAGGGTGATATCGCAATAATCAAGGATGATAATGCAGCAATTGGGTTGTCACTCAACTCCTAATTACTTAATGCAGTAAACCATAATATAAATAATAAAACATTTGTAAAATTCAAGGTAGGGTTTAAATGCACCGGGGCTTGCCTTGCTCTGACACGACGACTGACTCAGACTCGAGAACTCCTCCGTCTGGTCCGGAACCCACTGACGATCGCTCTTCTCCGGAGACCTGCTCGACGACTTCGGCTTCTTCGAAAGCGAAAACTACACGAGTACATAACATGCTTTAACATGATGCTCGATGATAAACATGATGCTTGATAAAAAACATGCCACGAGTTACGACTTGAGTACAACTTCCCTTCACGGTACAGTCGCAAACCGAAAACCTACTAACTAGTAGCGGTGATTTCCAGCGATACCAGCTTTTAACCTAACAAGTTACTAACGAGCTCAATCATGAAATTAAGGTGCCAGAGATCACCAAAGGCTAGTGACCTAAGGACATCACTCAATCAAAAGGCACACAACACTTAAAGTTATCAAATTAACATTTATTTACTATTTAAAGAATTAGGGCATAATTAGAAGTTGATTAAACTTTATCTAAACAAGCTCAAACTTTTTCTATGGGTTAACAATGATTTATAACAGTGTCATAATAAATTTCATAATTTTTGGATAAATAAATTAATTATTAAAATTCTTGGAAGTTGCATTTAATCTTTAAGGGAACCAATTAATTCTACTGCCCAAAGTATTCAAATTCATGATTTAACATTTTTCCTAGATAGTTTATACATTGAGAAGCTTACACAAAAAATTTTCATGAATTTTGGAATTCTACACAATTTTTAATGAAATAAACAAATAATAGCACTATTCATTTATTTGAAAAAGAAAAACAAAAACGAAATCGGGCCGTTTCTCTTTTTCTCCCGCGGTCCGGCCCAACCAGACGATCCACGTACACGCGCCCGCGCCCGCACGCGTGCTCGGCCCAGCCAGCGGCCCAGCCCAGCATCGGCCCGCCTCCGCCCGCGCGCGTCTGCCTCCCTCTCTCTCACTGACGACGTGACCCCACCTGTCATCTTCTTCCTCCCGACGTCCTTCTCTCCCGCCATGAAAACGCGACGGTCGGCCGGTGATCACAGCATCGGTCGATCAACCGAGCGGCTCTACAGCATATACGTGACCTAGCGAGCTCAATTTGCTAACTCGCAGCTCGAATCGAGCTCCGATGATACCTCACCGACGACGGTGGCGGACCGTGACCGACGGTATGCAGCACACCGGCGCAAACAACGCAGTAGCGACCAAATTGAGAGTACGGGGAGTATCAGTGGCTCACCGCGGTTGCAGTGAAGCTCTCGGTGGCGACGGGGAGCGGCTGGAGTGGCCTGGCCATGGGAAGGCGAGGTTGGCGGTCGGTCGCCGGAGGCGAGCACGGGAACAGGCGGTGCGGGAGCTCGGGTGCGAAAACGGTGAACGCAAGCGGTCCACAAGATGCGCAAGGCCGAGGCAGAGCTAGTGGTGTGGTTGGCGTGGCCGGAGACGGCTTGGTGGCGGCAGCGGCGAGCGGCGGAGCTGCGGTGGCGGCGGTGGTGAAAATGGTAAACGTCACTATGAACTCATGTATTTATAGAAGGAGGTCGCGACTACAGAGTTGGACTGCTGCGTCGTCGCGCTGGCGATCCTAGCGCGCCTGGAAGCTGGCCGAAGCCGTCCGGCGTCTCGCCGGCACCCATACCGCGCGGTGGTCGGCGGTGATACGTCGGTGCACTGTAGTTGTCCCCCCCAACTTTTAAAAGTCAAACTGATTTTTCAAATTACTCTCAAATTCGTATAGCAACTTGAAAAACTTCCAATGTATGAAATCTTCAGAATTTCAAGCTCTACAAGTTTTGTATTGAACACTTTTTCAAATTCTCACTGTATTTTGAAATTGGATTTTGAATTCAAAAAGGAACACATTTTGCAGATTTGGTAATTTAGAAATTACTTTTGATTTTATATTGAAACTTCAAAATCTCCAAACATCAAAGTTGTATATCTTGACCAGACCTACAACTTTGCTGTTCAAAACTTTTTCAAATTCAGCCTCCATTTTGAAATCTTAGTTTGGGGACAAAAATGAGTTAAAACTGAAATTTGTTTATTTTCAAAATTGCTCCACATTTTACACTAAAACTTTGAAAACTCAAAACACCAAAGTTGTAGCCCTTGAAAAGTTCTACAAACTTGGTTTTGAACTTTTTCCCAAATTTTGCTTAGATTTTGAATTATTTCAAAAGGGGTAAAACAGGGTTTTGAAATTTAGGGTTTTCGGAGGGATTTTCAATTGGAATTTGTTGCTACTTTAATTTGTGATTACTTAGTGATCAAAACCTCACCCAAGGGCATCATTTGGACCAACATGACATGGTTGACCAATGCCACTCTTGGTTGACCAATTAGCTTTTGAAATTCTTTTACATTTCTCCCCAGATTTGAATTCGAATTCGAATCGAAAAACTCGTGACAAGTTTTGGGACTCCAATTCAAACTCAAATTTGGAGTTTCATTTTAGATGTTGTACTTGAGTTCATACCCTACACTTGATACTAGTGTGCAACACAGTCGCACACCTCAAATTACGTAGGGCATGGACTAAGTATTTGCGGTGGCATTTGAAATTAGGGTTTTTGGGTTCGGAGCACGCCACTGAGAAACACATTCAACCTAGATAAGTAAACTTGTTTTAGTTGATAAATAACAAAGTTAACCTAACAGGGATGCTTTGCAATGCATTATGATGACATGGCAGATTAATTAGCACTATAACACCTGGGGTGTTACAAAGTTGGTACAAAGATATGAAATATGATGCTTGCACTTAGGGGGAGTCATGGACATGGACCAAGAGGGAGCAAGATTGAAGAATTCAAGGGGACCAAATTCTTGAACAAGAGAAAGCACACAAGTAGGAGAAGCAAGCTCATGAACTTGATTGATTGCATTGGATATGTGCATATTCATGTGCTTGCTTGCATTTGCATAAGTTTTAATTTGATATCCATGCTTGTGGCGCATATGCTAGTTGTAGAACTTGAATAATGAAATGATAACTAGCATGCATAGGATGGTAGCTAGACTTGTGTTTATCAAAATTATGCTAGAACCTTGCTTCTAATATGCTAGAACCTTGCTTCTAATGTTGATCTCATAGGGTTTCTAGTATTTATGTTGTCTAGCTAATCATAGTGCTAAGGATAAATTAAAATGTGCAACTCTGATTGATATCACGCTTCAAAGGTTTGCTCTATACACCTTAGCATCACTTAGTAGTGGTAACATTCTCAAAATTTTCATATCTATGCATGTGTGCAAGCTTGAAACCAAACCATTTGAGCACACATATAGGGGGAATTATCACTACCAAGTCAGGTTTTATGGTGCTTATCCAAATCCTAACGTAGAGCTTAAAAGTTGGATATGTAGCATTAAATCCAAATGCTCTTAATTTTCATATCTTTGTAGAGTTCTCATCAATTAACAAAAAGAGGGAGATTGAAAGGTCCTTGTTTGGTTTTTGTAATTGAGTGGCAGCTTAGGTGGACTAATATGTGTTTATGGGGAGATACACAAGTAATTAGTCCATAGGTACATTACTATGAGCAACTTGAGCAATGGAGGTGGAGATGGCTTGAATATGTTGAAATGCTCACCTAGTTGTCAAATGGAGGAGCTCATTGCATATGAGACATGACATGGTGTCATGTGGCTAGGTGGAGAAGATCAAAACATGGCTTGGCATCGATGGATCGATTGCAAGTGTGAAGGGCAAGTCGGATGCTTTAGAGCGACGCACCTCACATGGCGGAGATGCTTGAGCAAGGACTTGGCACCGATAGACCAAGGCAACGGTGAAGAACAAGCAAAGTTGTGATCGATGAACCAATAAGGCCACATGGTGACATGAAGTGGATCATATCGGCAACATGGAGAGGAAATGAAATGCGCAAGGCAAAGGTATATTTGTAGGGCATTTCATTTCACCGGTCTAAGGTTGAGCAGAGAAGAAATAGACCGGGTTTAGGATAGATAGTCATACTATACAGAGGAGAAATCTTTTAGTTGCAATGGTTATCTAGTGTCACTAAGTGTGAGTCTCATTTGCATATGCATTGCACTTAGTGATGTGGTGAGGTGAGAAAGCCCTAAAAAAATTCTTTGTAAAAATGCTAACACAAGTGCTAATTTGTTTTGGCTCATTTGGAAAAGCTAGCACTTGAAAAGGGTTAAAAAAGAAGAATTTTTGGCTTGAATAGGGTTGCTCTGGAATTTTTGGTTTAACTGGGTCATTTTGCCAATGCTGGGCTCTCTGTCTCTAGGCATGTCCTAGCCAGATGTTTTCTAGAGCTCAGCCAGAAATTGGAGAGTGAAGTGAGCCACACATGTCAGAGAGGGAGCGGTGCGCTTGTTTCACTGGCAGAGGAGGCATGTAGGGCCCATGTGGGACCGCTGGCTGGGAGGCCGCTCTGTTGGCTCGACTAAACGGTCTTGTGATTGTTGGTGGCCAGCTAGGAGGCCACGCAGGGGCTAGGCCAATGGATGGCTGGCTGGCTATGGGCAGAGAGGACGGCTGCAGGATAAGGTTGGACCCCCTTCCCTTTCCTCCAGCTCTTCCATCTCCCCAATTCTCACTCTTGGAGAACATGTGCTAGGGTTCTTCCCTCTACTCTCTTGCTCCCATGGTTTGAGCTAAAATTCCTATGAGAGATTGAGTGCCCTATGTGGGCAAGTTGAGAGCTTGAAGATCCAGCTCCTCCCCTTCCTCTCCCTCTCAAGCTTGGTGTTAATTTGAGTGAGGGATTGAGAGGCTAATGCGTGCATTTGAGGATTGCATTTGGTGGTACTAGAAAATCTTTGTAATTGGGGGATTTCTTATTACTCTTAGAGGTTGCCACCTCCTAGATGGCTTGGTGGATTGTGGTCTCCATTGTGAAGCCCGCATGGTGATTGTGCGTGGCTCCGAAGAAGGATTTGTGAGGAATATTGTGCTCACCCTGTGGGAGATGCGAAGAGCAACTCTAGTTGAGTGAGATGTGAAGAGCGTCAAGTGGTCTGTCTAGGTCAAGTGCTAGAGCTCGTGGTGAGCACTCCACATGAGGAGAGTATGACTTGAGGGTCACCACTAGTAAGAGGACCAGCGGTAACCTTGAGTGTCGGTGTTCGGACCCGAGGGGGTCCTAGACCAACAAGTAAAATGCTGCGTGTCCCTTTCTTGGATGGTGATGCAAGGAGAACACACGGGGGTTTATCCTGATTCGGGCAAAAGAAGGCCCTACGTCCAGCGGGGGGAGAGAGGTTTGTATTTCCTTGCACCGAGGTGCTTGTGTAGGGGTTACAAGCTTGCGAGAGAGGGCGTCGAGCCCAAGTCTCAAAGGAGAAAAAGAAAGAGTACAAGATGATTGCTTGAGATGTTGATCTTTGTCTTGTATATGGCTTGTTGTTCGTCTATTGACCTCCCCCCTTGTGGAGCCCCGGCCTGCCCTTTTATAGGACGGGAGGAGGCCAAGACGACGGGGAGCCTTGAAATGATGTTTTGTCGATCCCTGTTGAGGTGACTGTAGCAGCGTGCCCTAGAAATGGGAGGCCATCCCTGGGGATGTGATGTCGTAGAGGACGAGGTGTTGAAATGACCCGGAGCGTCGCGCCATACCGTCCTTCCTTCCCTGTTGCGCTGTGTTGAGGGTCGAGGCCGGGTCGAGGCCGGGTCGAGGCTGAACGGATAAGTCTGAATCCCTGGAATTGCGGCGCACGGGCCTTGTCGTATCTTCCCTCGAGGGTCACTAGTGATGCATAGTGTTAGGTACGGTGGGCACAGTGATGTTTTTCACCTCCCATCATGGGATGGGCGGTAAAATAGTGAAGACTGACACTGGTATTGTTCCCACGTCGACCTAGGTTGCGGCCATGCCGGTAGGTGGTAGTTGGTGGTTGTATTAAATGCCATGACTTTTTTGTCCGTGGTAGGCGGAGACAGAGGGGATCGAGCGCCTCGACCCGGGCTCACGCGAGTCGGAGCGCTCCCGGGGGGCGATCGAGCCCCGAGCGGGTCGGAGCGCGGTCGAGGCCTCCCGTCGAGGGGGCCTCGTACGAGTCGGAGACGGGATGCGGTCGAGGCATTCCGTCGAGCCGGCCTCATACGATGCGGACCTATCATGCATTTTGAAGTGGGCCATGCTTTGTCGTGACTTAGTCGTTTTAGTTTTCATTATCGTTGAATGTGGGTACCCCTATGGTATTGGTACCGACAGTAGCCCCCGAGCCTTTAGGTGAGTGTATGTTCACTCTCCTAGAGGCTTTTTTGCCGATGAACTGGAGTCATAGCGCCGTTTGCTTCTCCAGTAGGGGCGTCTGAGCGTTCTCAGGACTTCTCCGGTGGGGGCGCGCGAGCGCACCCGCCGGGTGTAGCCCTCGAGGCCTCGGTGGAGTATTGAGAAAATCTCCTCCGAGGTCTTATTCGTGTTTTATCAGGGAGTAGTTGATGCGGTCGAGCCCCCGAGCCTCATGCGCACGAGGTCGATTAGAGTCCCTACCGTCTTTCGTTGTCCGGCCCTCACGCTCCTCCTTCGGAGAGGAGGAGGAGGGGTGGGGAACGTCGTACTACCCCATTTGGGTGAGTCCAGCGATCTCCGGTGAGCTGCTAGCGGGGAGATTCGAGTGAGAGTCCATGCTCCAGTCGTTAGGAGTCGGCTTGTGGCCCGGAGGCGCTCTTCAAAGATGCCAAGGAGTGGTCGTGCGGATGTTGGTTCCCTGCGATAGGATCCGAGGGCTCGATGCCTCCCCCCGAGGGGATTCCTGCTTCGACCTCATCCTTTGGCCTCGAATACGTCTTGGGATGCCTCGAGAGCGTGGCTCGAGCCCTGGCCATGTACGGGCGCATCCCTGGTCGTCCCTTGCTCTGTTGCTTCGAGGGCAGCTGTCGAACCCGGGTCGAGGGCCAGCTTTCGTTCCCTCAAGACTTAAAGTGGGCTCGGAGCCCGTTATAGGAATCTAGGAATATCCGTCTGTGGATCTCGCCCCGCCCGTTAGCCGGGCACGCCTTTTTAGGGCGAGATCGGCGCGGTAGTGGGCGACGTGGCGTTCGGTTACAGCGTGGGAGACGGCCACGTGCCTTGCTCCTATAAGACGTGGGGGACGGTTAGGTGAGCGCATTTATTGCGGGAAACTGTTCCTACCTTTTCGCGCGGCCGTTGGTCTTCCTCCCGGCCTATAATGGCGAGACCTAGGGGTCCGTGCTCCCCTCCGGTTCTTTGCGCTCTTACCATCCCTAGCCTCAGGAAACCCTAGCCTTCTCGCGCCTTCTGCCCACACTGCTGCTGCCACCGCCGCCTTCCCCTTCGCTCATCCCCCTCCTGACAGCGCCAATGGCCGGAAAGAGCCAAATCCTCCCCGCCGAAGACTGGGCCTCTTCCTCGGTGACGGAGAGGAGGCTGGAGGAACTGGTCGAAGACGGGCTGCTGCGGCCGAGGACGGACCGGTCGCGGCCGGAGTGGATAGCGCCGCCGCCGGCCCACCGGGAGCCGGCGCCCCCGGAAGGATACGTGGTGAGCTTCGTATGCTTCCACGAGCGGGGGTTCGGCATTCCTTCGTCGGTGTTCATGCGAGCGCTTCTCCACTACTACCGGGTGGAGCTCCATCACCTCGCCCCCAACGCCGTCGCACAGGCCGCCATCTTCGCGGCGGTCTGTGAGGGGTATCTCGGGGTGGAGCCGCAGTGGAACCTGTGGCTCCACCTCTTCAAGGGCGAACTCTTCGCGAGGAGAGCGGGGGAGAAGGGAGTCCTCTACGCGGCGCGGGTAGGGAGCTGCGTCCTACAGTTGAGGTCGAGCCGGGCGGATCAGTACATCCCGGCTCGACTCATCTCCTCGAACAGCGAGTGGCACGAGGGCTGGTTCTACCTCCGCAACGACGACAGTCAGTTGCCGAGGTACACCGGCCGCGTGCTGACCGCCCGGGAAGACCGCTGGACTTACGGAGTGCCAGATGTCGAGAAGCCGCGCCTGGATCCGCTGCTGGCGGCGCTGCAGCAGCTTCGCGCTCGAGGCTTGACGGCGGCGGCGGTGGCGACGGCGTTCCATCGCCGCAGGGTGATGCCGCTGTGCCGGCGTCGCCTGCGCCTCGACCAGATGACTCCGGAAGCACCTCTGGAGGGGAGCCAGATGTCTCACGAGGCCCTCACCCTCGAGGAGGGACTTCGTTGAGCCCGCCGGATGGTCGAGACCTTCAAGGCGGAGAAAGCTGACCGGCTCCCCATGAGGCCTACTGAGGGGTTCGAGCCCGTGGTAAGTTCTTTAAGTTGATACGTGTCGATTTGGTTTCATTTGTCTCTCGGACCCCCTTAACCTGGTCGACGCCGGTGTGCAGGACTTGTTGGCGCTGCGGGAGACGCGACCGCCGGTCCCGGAGGACCAGCCTGCCCGGGATGCTCGACGACAGCACGCCTCAAAGCAGAAGGAGGTCAAGGAGTCGACCAAGAAGCGGGCGGCCCGCAAGGCCAAGGAGGCGGAGGCGCGGAAGAAATTCCGGCGCCAGCAGGCCCTCGACGGGCTTCCTTTGGAGCTGTCGCCCTCCGAGACCATGTCGGGGGAGGACGACGACAGCAGTGGCGAGGATGACGATGCCTTGTCACGGTACGAGGCCGCGACCGGGCTGGGGAGCCTCCCCGACATTCGCCCCCTGCTGGAGCCCATTGCGGGGTCATCCTCCTCGGTCGTCGTGGTCGAGGAGGTTGAGGAGGACGACGAGGAAGAGGAGAAGAAGAAAAAGAAGAAGGAAGAGAAGAAGGAGGCGGGCCCCTCGGCGGGAGGGGATGCCTTGCCCCGGACCCAGCAAGCAGGGTCGACAGGGGCGCCTGCCTCAGCCCAGGCCCTGCAAGCTCGGACGGGGACGGGGGCGGTGGCGCCGACATCGTCGTCGGCGGCGCCACCGTCGGGTGTGAGGACCCGAGGCCAGCTGGCCTCGGAAGCGCAGAAAACGCGCAGTGGTGCGCCGGCGAGGGCCCCACGGAGCGCCCGGTCCGCGGGTGGGGCTGCCGCGAGGCCATCTCCTGCCACCTCGAGCGGCTCGGACCGTGCGGGGTCGAGGCCCCTGGTGCCGATCTCCGGGTGAGTTTTCGAGCTAAGGGGACTTGTCTTTTTTTTACTTCGTCGACTGACCTCATTTTTTTCTTTACAGGCTGAAGCGGAAGGCGGAGCACATGGGGCCCACCCCTGTGAAGTCCCTTTGGGCCAGCGCCGCCGTCCTCAACCGGTCGGCGGAGCAGGACGCGGCCTGGGTCCGCGAGGTCGAGGCCGCGAAGGAGCGTCGCCGACAGCAAGAGGCTGCAGGCGCTTCGACGGTCGCCGGCCCCGACCCTGCCACGGCGGGGTCAGACCCGGCTAGGGTGGTGGCACCCGGCTCGGTCGAGGCGGAGCCCAGGGCGCTGCCCTCGGCTGAGGCCACCGCAGAAGCGGCCGTGGAGGGGGCAGCTGCCGATGCGACCGTGGAGGGGGCTGCACCGGCACCGGAGCAGGAGGTGGCACCGGCGAGGGGGCCGCAACCATAGCAAGACTCGCCGGCGCGGCCGGTGGGCACGACGGAGGGCGAGGTCACCGAGCCCTCTACCGGAGCCCCGGAAGAAGCGGCGCCGGAGGTTGAGGTGCCGGCTGTGGGGGCACCGGTGGTCGGAGCGCCGGTTCTCGAGCCGCCAACGGGCGAGGTACCAGCCCCAGAAGCGTCGACGGCGGAGGCGCCAGCTCCAGGGGTACTGGTTGCCGAGGGGCCGGTCACCGCCGAGGGGCGGGTGCCCGTGGTCATTGCCCTCGACGTCGCCCCCCTAGACAGAGGAAAACAGATAATGGGGGTCGACAGGGGCGAGGCCACGAGTCGAGCTGATGCCTCGACTTCCGCTGAGGCCGCGGGAGCTGCGGGCGAGGCCATCGAGGCCGGCCCTTTGACGGGGCCGGGAGGCGCCCCGGCCGCGCTGTCATCGTCGTGGCCTGATTTTGCCACGCTGGCGATAGTGCGGGCCGAGGAGGAGATCCCGAGGTGGGGAGGGCCGCCTCTTTAGTTCAGGGACGCCGCGAACCCCAACGCCGAGCCCATCCTTACTCTGAATGACAGGGACGAGGTGCATCGCTGGCAGTACCTCGAGGGCGTCCGCCAGCACCTCGATCGGCTACTCCGCGTGGCGACTGACGCTGTCTCGCGGGGTATACGGGATGCCACCGAGGTATGGTCGATTCTCTTAGCTCGCTTCGTGGTTCTAGGTGCTCTCTTTTCCTCAGCCATTTTATCTTTTTTCTGGTTTTTCTTGAATTAGGAGCTGAAGGAGTGCTCCCGCTGCAAGTCGCTCTTCATCCGAGGTGAGAGTGGCGTGTGGGCGTCGCTGTCCCGGCAGCGGACCTTGGTCGAGGAGACCCAGAAGAGGCTCGCCGATCGGACCGCTGAGATGGCGGAGCTGCGCACCGCCTTCTCGACGGTGAAGGAGGAAGCGATCCAGGCATGGGCGACTGAAGCCTCGATGTGCACCGAGGCGGACAAGGCCCGGGAAGAGGCTGCCCAGGCTCGCAGGGACCTCGAGCCCCTGTCAGCGCGGGTCAAGGAGCTCGAGGAGGACATCTCCCAGGTTGGCCATCAGCGCGACCTCCTCAACGTCCAAATCGGGCAGGTGACGGCCCAGCTTGGCGCGCTGAAGGGCGAGGTCTCGGTGCTGAACGGGGCCGTTCAAGAGAAGGACGCGGCGCTCCAAACCGCCCGCCAGGAGATCGAGGCACTGAAAGCGACCATCCGTGAGAAGGACAGGGCCCTCCTGGGGCTCGAGCAGACGTGCGGGGGACTCCGCGACGAGGTTACGGGCTTGAAGACCCATATCGAGGGTAAGTAATCTTGTTATGGCTATAGTGTTAAGGCGTAGCGTTAGGTGCTAATTTGTCTTGTCGTGTTTCAGAGCTGGACGGTGAGAAACGGGAGGCCCACTCGACTGCCAACTCCCTGCAGAGCCTCCTCGAAGCCTAGACCCGGAGGACCCAGCTGCTCGAGGGCGCGATCACCACGGTGTGCGACGGTCTGGGGGTCGAGCCCGCCGCCGACACCAGAGAAGACGCTCTAGGGAACTCCTTCATCCGTTAGATGGCGGCGCTGGGTCTCCTCGCCCGGGAGAAGATTCGGGACAGCCTCCACCACGGTGTGAAGAGGGCGCTGGCCGTCGTCCGCTCGGGGTTCGTGTTCGACATGGAGCTCGTTGCCGACGGCTTCATCACAGACCCGGAGCGGACGGATGCGGAGAATGAGGACGCCTGCCTGGAGCTGATTGAAGCCGCCGAGGGGCCTGGGAGCCGTCTGGCCTTGCTCTTTGAGCCTGAGGTGGTCCCGCCTGCTGATGACGAAGGCCTATGAGCCAAATCTGGGCACGGAGGCCCATGTAATAAATTAGTTATTTTGATTTTCGGTTGTGGTGGCCTTGGGGGCCTTAAGAACTCGAAACATAAACCAGTTCGTGGTTAATTTAGTTTTATTCGAGCTTTTCTTCCGTCTATCGCTTGGATTGTGTTCTTGTGCGATTTACTTAGCACGCAGTCGCGTCCTTTGGCGCAGAGGAGCTAGTGGAGGTACCGTAGCCTGGGGGGCGTAGGTGATCTCACGGCTCGACTGCCCTTGAGCCTCAGGGTGCTCTTGCAGCCTCGTAGGTCGTGCAAGATCCTAATCTAAGCGACAGGGGGTAAACTCCTTTTTAAAGTTATGAACTGTTATTAGATTTATTTAGCGTGCGGTCGCGCCCTTAGACGGCGTGAGTATCATAGCCTCGGAGGCGTAGGTGATCTCGTGGATCGATAGCCCACGAGCTTCAGGGCGCTCTTGCGGCGCTTGCTGATCTAAACAGTAGTTCTTAAAATTTAAAAAGAAGTGCAAGTTTTTTTGGGACTGGGGGTTCCCCCTCTGTAGCCCCCGAGGGAGGGTCGATTCTGGTAGTACAGAGTCGATCCTTCCTCATCGTAAAAATGAAAGTTTTAACATTGCTGTATTCTTTATTGATGAAAAAGAAATTACAGAGCCTCGAGGATTTCTAAGGAAAAAAGCGACGTAGCTGTTCAATGTTCCAGGCATTGGTGAAGATTTCGCCCTTCTCGTTGGATAGCTTGTAGGTGCCCGGCTTTAGTACTTCTGCGATAATGTACGGTCCTTCCCATGGTGGCGTGAGCTTGTGGTGCCCCTTGGTGTTCTGGCTCCGTCGTAGCACCAAGTCGCCGACGTTGAGGTCGCGCTTGCGGACGTGTCTATCGTGGTAGCGTCGGAGACCCTGCTGGTACCTGGCAGAATGTAGCAAAGCCACATCTCGGGCTTCCTCGAGCTGGTCGAGGGCGTCCTCTCTTGCGGCGTCATTGTTTCTTTCGTTGTAAGCCTTTAACCTTGGGGATCCGTATTCTATATCAGTTGGGAGCATAGCCTCGGACCCGCAGACTAAGAAGAACGGAGTGAACCCCGTGGCTCGACTCGGCGTTGTTCTTAGGCTCCACAGAACTGAGGGTAGCTTGGCAGCCCATCTTTTGCCATGTTTGCGTAGTTTGTCAAAGATTCTGGGTTTCAGGCCCTGTAGGAGCATGCCATTGGCACGTTCTACTTGGTCGTTTGTTTTTGGATGAGCCACGGCCGACCAGAGCACGCGAATGTGATGGTGGTCGCAGAAATCTAGAAACTTTTTACCAGTGAATTGGGTGCCGTTGTCCGTGATGATGCAGTTGGGGACCCCAAAGCGATGAATGATGTCGGTGAAGAAAAGCACAGCTTGTTCGGACCTAATACTGGTGATGGGGCGAGCCTCGATCCACTTGGAGAATTTGTCGATAGCGACGAGCAAGTGGGTGAAGCCGCCAGTCGTCCTCTTTAGAGGTCCGACAAGGTTGAGGCCCTAAACGGCAAACGGCCACGTGATGGGAATGGTTTGTAGAGCATGTGCCCGGAGATGAGTCTGTCTCGCATAGTACTGACAACCTTTACAGGAACGTACTAGCTTGACAGCGTCGGAGACCGCGGTCGGCCAATAGAATCCTTGTCGAAAGGCGTTCCCAACGGGGGTTCGAGGCGCAGCGTGGTGACCGCAAGCCCCCAAGTGCAGGTCGCTGAGCAGGTCCCTGCCTTCCTTGTTTGTGATGCAACGTTGGAGGACGCCAGTAGGGCTGCGGCGGTACAGCTCCCTACTGTCGCCAACGATCACAAAGGTTTTGGCCCGGCGAGCGATCCGTCGAGCCTCGGTCTTACTCGAGGGGAGGTCCCCTTGGATGAGGTAGTCAAGGCACGGGGCGCGCCAGTCAAGCTCGAGGTCAGATGGTGGGGTCGATCCTTCCACCTGCATGGCTTCGGCCCCGGTCGAGGGGGCTTCTGCCTCAGGTGGGGGGTCGAGTGACGTCCCGTCGACCCCTCCGTCTAGCCCAAGGTCGACAGATGGCCGCTGGAGATCTTTTGCGAAAACGTCTGGTGGAACCGTAGTTCGACCGGACGCGATTTTTGCGAGCTCATCGGCGGCCTCATTATACCTGCGTGCGATGTGGTTGAGCTCGAGGCCGTAAAACTTGTCCTCGAGGCGCCGTACCTCTTGGCAGTAGGCTTCCATCTTGGGGTCGCGGCAGCTCGAGCTCTTCATGACCTGATCGATCACTAGCTGGGAGTCGCCTCGAACATCAAGGTGTCGGACCCCGAGCTCGATGGCAATTCTTAGCCCCGTGACGAGTGCCTCGTATTCAGCGACGTTGTTGGACGCAGGGAAATGGAGCCGGATGACGTAGCGCGTGTGAGCCCCGAGGGGTGAGATGAAGAGCAAGCCTGCGCCTGCTCCTGTTTTCATCAATGACCCATCGAAGTACATGGTCCAGAGCTCGGCCTGGAGCTGTGCGGGAGGAAGCTGGGTGTCGGTCCATTCAGCCAGGAAATCTGCCAATACCTGTGACTTTATAGCTTTGCGCGGCGCATAAGATAAGGTCTCGCCCATGAGCTCGACCGCCCACTTGGCAATCCTACCCGAGGCTTCCCGGTTCTGGGCTATCTCTCCCAGGGGGAAAGAAGAAACCACAGTAACCGGGTGGCCCTCGAAGTAGTGTCGGAGCTTGCGCCGTGTCAAGATGACAGCATATAGCAGTTTCTGGATTTGAGGGTACCGGGCCTTGGTTTCTGAGAGCACTTAGCTAATGAAATAGACCGGCCTCTGGACGAGCAAGGTGTGAGCCTCCTCGGCCCGTTCGACGACCAGGACCGCGTTTACTACTTGTGATGTTGTAGCGGCGTAAAGTAGGAGCGGTTCTCCTGGGGTCGGAGGGACGAGAATTGGCGAGTTAGAGAGCATGACCTTGAGTTTTGTGAGGGCTTCCTCGGCCTCGAGGGTCCAGGAAAAATGCTCCGATTTCTTCAAGAGGCGGTACAGAGGGAGCGCCTTTTCGCCGAGGCGCGAAATGAAACGGCTGAGTGCCGCCAAGTAGCCCGTGACCCTCTGCACGCCTTTCAGATCTCGGATGGGCCCATCTTGGTTATCGCAGAGATTTTTTCTGGATTGGCCTCGATGCCCCGCTTAGACATGATGAACCCTAAAAGCATACCTCGAGGGACGCCAAAAATGCACTTTTCTAGATTAAGCTTGATATTCTTTGCTCGAAGGCATTTGAAGGCAACGTCGAGGTCGTTTACTAGATTATCGGCTTGTTTGGTCTTGACTACGATGTCATCGATGTATGCTTCGACGGTTGGTCCGATGTGTTCTCCGAAAACGTGCTGCATGCATCGCTGGTACGTTTCCCCTGCGTTCCGGAGACCGAAGGGCATCGTAACGTAGCAATACATGCTGAACGGGGTGATGAATGAAGTCGCGAGCTAGTCGGACTCCTTCATTTTTATCTGATGGTAACCGGAGTAAGCGTCTAAGAACGAAAGAGTTTCACATCCCGCAGTTGAATCAACGATTTGATCAATGCGTGGCAAGGGAAAGGGAACCTTTGGACATGCTTTATTTAAACTAGTATAGTCTACACACATTCTCCATTTCCCACTCTTTTTCTTAACTAATACAGGATTAGCTAGCCACTCGGGATGGTGAACTTCCTTGATGAACCCGGCCTCTAGTAGCTTGTGGATCTCTTTGCCGATGACCCTGCGCTTCTCCTCGTCGAAGCGGCGCAGGCGTTGCTTCACCGGTTTGGATCCGGCCCGGATCTCCAAGGCGTGCTCGGCGACTTCCCTGGGTATGCCCGGCATATCCGAGGGACTCCACGCAAAAATGTCGACATTTGCGCGGAGAAAGTCGACGAGCACGGCTTCCTATTTCGGGTCGAGGGTGGCGCTGACGTTCAGCGTCTTCCCGTTGGGATCAGCAGGGTCGAGGGGCACGAGTTTGACGTCCTCCGCAGGCTCGAAGCTGCCGGCGTGGCGTTTTGGGTCGAGAATCTCGTTGGCGAGACCGTCGAGGTCTGCGGCCAAAGTTGCCGACTCCAAAACCGCCTCGCCGTGTTCGACGCACTCGACGTCGCACTCATAGGCATGTTCATACGAGGGCCCCACAGTGATGACGCCATTTGGGCCGGGCATCTTGAGCTTGAGGTAGGTGTAGTTAGGCACAGCCATGAACTTGGCGTAGCACGGGCGCCCAAGAATGGCGTGGTAAGTCCCACGGAATCCGACTACCTCCAAGGTGAGGGTCTCCTTCCTGAAGTTGGCCGGTGTGCCAAAACAAACGGGCAGATCGACCCGTCCGAGGGGTTCCGCCCGCTTCCCTGGCACGACTCCGTGGAAGCCCCCGACGCTAGGCTGTAGGCGCGCTTTCTCGACCCCCAGGAGGTCGAGGGTCTGGGAGTAGATGATGTTGAGGCTGCTCCCGCCGTCCATGAGTACTTTGGTGAGGCGTGTGTTGGATCAACAACAAGAGGGTAAACCCCCGGATTGGGGATGTAGTCTGGATGATCATCACGGTCGAAAGTGATGGCCACCGTAGACCAGTCAAGGAAACGAGGGACCGCTGTTTGTACGGAGAAAACCTCTCGCCGCTCTCGCTTGCGCTGGCGTGCTGAGAGGCGGGTCGAGGGCCCTCCATAGATCATGAAGCAGTCGTGGATCTCGGGGAACCCCTCATCCTTGTCATCACCTTTTGGGTCTTCCTTCTTGTCGGTGTTCTTACTGCCTGCGCCCTCAAAGTACCTGCGGAGCATATGAAAATCTTTGAGGTTATGGTTAGTGGGTCCCTTGTGGTAAGGGCACGGCTCTTTAAGCATTTTGTCGAAGATGCCCCCACCGGGGGGGCCTCGAGGCTTCTTGCGTTCGGTAGCGGCGACAAGCTCGTCGGCCGGGGCCTCGAGCTTACCCTGCTGGCCTTTCTTCTTCTTGCGGTTGTTCCTCTTGGAGCCCCGGGCGGAGCTTGCGGGATCGTCGGTCTTCTGCTTCCCCTTGTCCTGCTCGTCGCCGAAGATGGCACCGACTGCCTCCTCACCGGCGGCGAAGTTGGTGACGATGTCCATCAACCCGTTGGCAGTGAGCGGGGTGTGGCGGCCTAACTCTCGGACCAACTCCTTGCAAGTGGTGCCAGAGAGGAAAGCCATGATCACGTCAGAGTCGGTGACGTTGGGGAGCTCGGTGCGTTGCCTGGAGAAGCACCGGATGTAATCCCGGAGGGATTCACCGGGTTTCTGCTTGCAACTCCGGAGGTCCCACGACTTGCCGGGGCGCATGTAAGTTCCCTTGAAGTTTCCCTCGAACACCCTCACGAGGTCATCCCAGTCGTGGATCTGTTGAGGCAGGAGATCCTCGAGCCAGGCTCGAGCGATGTCAGAGAGGAACAGGGGGAGCTGCCGGATGATGACCCGGTCGTTGGTGGCCCCGCCCAGTTGACATGCCAAGCGGAAATCAGCGAGCCAAATTTCGGGTTTGGTCTCGCCGTTGTACTTGGCAAGAGTCGTGGGGCGGCGAAACCGTGCCGGGAGTATCGTTTCACGGATAGCCTTACTGAAGACCCGAGGGCCCGGAGGCTCGGGTGAAGGGCTACGATCTTCCGAGCTGTCATAACGCCCGCCCCTGTGCACGTGGTAACCTCGAGCCACGCCGTCACCGTGTTTGCGCGTGCGGCGCTCGACGATGTTGCCACGGGTGTCTCGAGGTCCATGGTCGTGAGTGACGGGCTCAGGGGCGGGAGTCATCCGGATCCGTCGGGCAGGTTCGGGATGAACCGAGGCCTCTCTCTCTTGCCGAGAGGGCTCTGCGAGCCGCTCCGAGGCGGGCTCGCGTCGCCTCGAGGCGGAGCTCTTGGCCTGCTGCAGGGCAGCGGTCTCGAGGAGTTCTCGGATCTCATCTCGAGCCCGGTGGGCATCGAGGTTCGACGGCTCGGGCATGTTTCGGAGGAGCATGGCGGCGGTGACGACGTTCTGGCTGGCTCGAGCGAAAACCGGGGGGTCGACGGCCCGGTCCTCGCCGATGCGACGGTTGACGTCGCGAGCTCTCTCGCGAGCTCTCCCGCCAGGTGCGCGTTTCGCACGCTCACGCTCGAGGGTTTGCTGAAGTAGATACATGTTTTGCCGTTCTTCGTCAAGCTTTTCCTGCAACTCGCGGATTTGCTCGAGCTGCATCCCTTGATCCACAAGGAGTTGAGCCTCGTCCCGTTCGGCGGGGTGCTCGACATGAGGTGGCGTGTGCCCTCCTTCGGCCGGCTCTTCTTCCTCCGAATCCGACGTGCTTTCAACGTCGACGTTGAAGCACTTGCGAGTCAGATCGTAGGTGTCGTCAGCCGAGTCAGAGTCAGGGGCGCCGAAATAATAGTATGACGGGGAAATGTGTGGCCGTTGCGGGTCGCCACTGGGGTTGCAGCGTGGGGAAGCGGTCACACGGGGTTCTGTTTCTGGTGCCTCAGTAGAGTCCAGATAATCAGAAGCCGGTGTGGACGCAACGAGGTCCAGAGTGGAGCGTAGATGGTGTCCGGGGAGTTCCTCATAAGCACTCATGCAAGTGCTCGCGGAAGAAGCGTACACCTGGGCAGCCGAAACTAGCCCAAACGGAAACGGCGAAGGCGATGTTGCTGCCCATGCCGGAAGGGATGCACGGGGCAGTGGCGTTGCACCGGGCGGGGGAGCGGCGGGGTTCTCCGTTGGCATGTTGTCCTCGGCTAGGCTCATCCTACCCAGACCTTCCACGAGGAAATCTGGGCCGGCGTCTGGCTGGGAAGTGCCGGAACGGAGAACCCCATTACCCTCCGCGGGGTGGAGACGATGGTTGCGCCGGGCTCGCCGCCGTCGGGCGGCTCGCGCCTGCCTGGAGCGACGGTACCGGCGGATTGCTCCCCCAGGCTGGGAGAGCTCGTAATCCTCGTCGGTAGGGTGCCTTGGCGGGAGTAGGACCATATCGTAGCCATAGCCGAGCGACATGAACTCCAAACTTCCAAACCAGATCACCGTAGCCAACGGGATAGGGCGTTTGGGGTCAGCCATCCAGGAAAAAAGGTGGAAAAGCGACGTTGGCACGCAGCGATCCCCTACCTGGCGCGCCAACTGTCGATGTTCGGACCCGAGGGGGTCCTAGACCAACGAGTAAAATGCTGCGTGTCCCTTTCCTGGATGGTGATGCAAAGAGAACACACGAGGGTTTATCCTGGTTCGGGCAAAAGAAGGCCCTACGTCCAGCGGGGGGAGAGAGGTTTGTATTTCCTTGCACCGAGGTGCTTGTGTAGGGGTTACAGGCTTGCGAGAGAGGGCGTCGAGCCCAAGTCTCAAAGGAGAAAAAGAAAGAGTACAAGATGATTGCTTGAGATGTTGATCTTTGTCTTGTATATGGCTTGTTGTTCATCTATTGACCTCCCCCCTTGTGGAGCCCCGGCCTGCCCTTTTATAGGACGGGAGGAGGCCAAGACGACGGGGAGCCTTGAAATGATGTTTTGTCGATCCCTGTTGAGGTGACTGTAGCAGCGTGCCCTAGAAATGGGAGGCCATCCCTGGGGACGTGATGTCGTAGAGGACGAGGTGTTGAAATGACCTGGAGCATCGCGCCATACCGTCCTTCCTTCCCTGTTGCGCTGTGTTGAGGGTCGAGGCCGGGTCGAGGCCGGGTCGAGGCTGAACGGATAAGTCCGAATCCCTGGAATTGCGGCGCACGGGCCTTGTCGTATCTTCCCTCGAGGGTCACTAGTGATGCATAGTGTTAGGTACGGTGGGCACAGTGACGTTTTTCACCTCCCATCATGGGATGGGCGGTAAAATAGTGAAGACTGACACTGGTATTGTTCCCACGTCGACCCAGGTTACGGCCATGCCGGTAGGTGGTAGTTGGTGGTTGTATTAAATGCCATGACTTTTTTGTCCGTGGTAGGCGGAGACAGAGGGGATCGAGCGCCTCGACCCGGGCTCACGCGAGTCAGAGCGCTCCCGGGGGGCGATCGAGCCCCGAGCGGGTCGGAGCACGGTCGAGGCCTCCCGTCGAGGGGGCCTCGTACGAGTCGGAGACGGGATGCGGTCGAGGCATTCTGTCGAGCCGGCCTCATACGAGGCGGACCTATCGCACATTTTGAAGTGGGCCGTGCTTTGTCGTGACTTAGTCGTTTTAGTTTTCATTATCGTTGAATGTGGGTACCCCTATGGTATTGGTACCGACATTGAGCTTGTCTCAACGAGGAGTAGGTGTTGGCAAGCCACCGAACCTCAGGTCAAAATCATCGTGTCAACTTGTTCATCCCGTTGGTTTGTTTACTCCCAACACAAGTTTGTATTTACACTTTCATATAGTGTGCTTGAGTTGTTGCTCTTGTGTAGCTATCTTGCTTATGTAGCATAGTTGTAGCTCTCTTGAGTAACTAGTTGGCTTGTGTAGCATTGCTAGTTATATTGCTTAATTTGTGTAGCTAAGTAATTGCTGAGCTCTCTAGTTTGGCTTGTGTAGCCTTGCTATTGAGTAGTGCTAGTGAGCTTAGGCTTTGTGCGCTTTGCATACTAGCATGTGTAGGAGCTCCCTGATTGTTTGAGTACTAGTTGCATAGGTTTGTGTGACCATGCTAACTAGAATTATTTAAGTGAGCTCTACCTAGCCTGGCACCTTAGCTACTCATTTTAGGATCTTTGTAAGGTGCTTGAGAATTTTAGATAGATGGGTGTAGTCTTGGCTAAACCGATAGTTCTAATTTCGCATTTATTCCGGTTAGCCGGCACATTTAATTTTGGAAAGAACTATTCACCCCACTCTAGTCCGCCATCTCGACCAATCAGAAGGTCTCGGCGAGAAAGTTCCTAGAGAAACAACATGAAATCAAGTAAAGCTTTCAGTGAGAAGGTTTCGGAGGCAGAGATCTGCGCGCCGAGCGAAGCCAACAAGACAAGTCATATAGAAGCGGTCAAGGGAGCCGAACACAAAGATACTAGGAAGATCAACATCGAGGCACTTGGGATTAGAAGCTTCAGGAGCAAGCACACGTATAGACTAGAGTTGTGTGCGCGCTCTTTTCTCCATGCCCTTTTTTCCCACAGGTTTTTTGGGATGGTATTTTTAATGAGGCGCATGCGTGTAGGTTGTGAAGGACGATCCTTGCGATCAGGGTTTGAGTTGTATGTGTACCTCTTCTTGTATAAGCATCTACTAGAACATGTAGTACCAACCACAACCTAGTTGCTGAGGGTTATTGTTGGGGGGAGCCTATGTGGTATATGGTCCAAGACCCCCACCCCCTTGAAGAGGCCCAAATAGATGCTAGTGTAGTGGCATGTGAAATCAAACCCCACCAAGGGGTCTCATGTAAATAACCATATTGCCTATATATAGAACCTAAGGGCATGAGGACAAGGGACTCTCACCTCCCACTCATTTCCAGTTGTTTAAAACCCTAGTTTGCCCCCTCTCCACCACTAAGCTCTCTCCTCTCTCTTATCCATTCGGAACCCCAATTCCAACATCAGTGACTATGTGTTCTGGTGTAGTGTGCAATAACATTTTGTTGAACAAATTCGCATCCACGATAAAGAATAAACAAATATTTAAACATACATTATTTCCCCACTCTAAGTCATCCTCTCAATACTTGCAACACTGTGTTAGTTGACATAGCATCTCTTGAGTCCTTGTCACATGCTATATAAACATTTAATAACTCGACCATTCTTGAATAAAGGTCTTCCTGATACACCTTGTATGGCATGATCTTATCATTATCAACTCTATATGGTTCACAACTGTACATGAAAAAAGAAACAAATATGATTTATATATAGGAGTTATATATGTGAAAAGTAAAATTGACAATTAAACCGGTTTTTTCTTATAGAATTTTTCTAAGAAAAATTGATGGTTTGGTGACTAGTACTAGCTCCCTTTTTCCTTTGATCTTTAGGGTTGGATAGACAAGACCAATTAGCACAACAAGGTTAAGTTTCTCAACTTTATGAGTCGAGAACTCCACACATTTACTTTTAGCCACATCCATCACTGAAAATAACAAAAGATCACATTTTTCATCATGGTAATGAATCTTTTCAATCGGGTAATCCTGGTCATCTTTGTAAAATCTAATACTCGCCTTCTCCTTGCTCTCCCCAATATCCTAATTAAAAGTTGTGCTAGCAAAGTTAGAAACAAGCTCCTCTTTACACCAAAAAAACCATGTCAGTTCTAACGACATCATCCTTGTGCACTTTGATTATCCTTGACACACTTCACGAAATTGTTTTATTGATTTTACCAATTGTTTATATTCAACTTATGTCAATTCAAATCTATATAGTGAGGGAACAAAATATTATATCATTGCTAATATGCATTATAGAGCAGGGTAGATTAATTTGGAGAAATCAATAGCTCAGCTGAACCAAAAAAAGTTCAGCTGGGCAAAATTAAAGTTTTATTATCTATCATCACATCAGCCACTAACGACAAAGATCGATCAACAAAACTAGTAAAATGATCAACCGTTCAAACCAGATCCTCATGGTTTGGTTGGTTTCACCAAAAATTAGTAGGAAACATAATTAAACAGAACCGACATAAATACACGTATCGAGTGATGAACTAGTAAGTGCAGACCCTCCATGCATTGGATTATAGGTTTGAGCATGACCATGTGAAGAACTACCTACCGTAGTTGCACCATCCATAGGACCAGCTTCCGCATGACCATGTGATGATGAACCACCTGTAGTTGCTCCTCCATCCATAAGACCAGCTTCTATGTGACGGTCATGTGATGAAGAAACACCCGTGGCAGCTGCTCCATCCATGCATGACCAACCGCTACTAGGCCAGCTTCAAGCTTTTATTCTTCGCATCTTCTTAATGAGATATGTGATATCGTCACCAAGCAAATTGCGCCCTATCATTATCAATAAAAGCATAAAAGGGAAATTTCAAGCTACTCACCAAATCAGTGAGTATTGTACATGCATGCATATCTATCATGTGCTAAAATAAATATATCCGTTTGTCTAGAAGCTAATAACATTGAAAATTGATGACCAATTTCATATCACTTTTCACAATTATGTCCACTATACATGCATTGGAGTTGGACATAGGTTAGTAATCATGAAAAATAAAGAACAGAATAGAACTCTACTTGCCTTTAAGCTATCAGCAAATTTTCTATGCTTCCTTACTGTGGCAGCATGGCTAGTTTGCACTAAATATAACTGGAAAAAATGATAAGAGATCAGATAATCAGTACAATGATCTATGATGAAATAAATACACACTAAGTGATTTTAGATCTAGCAAATTGCAGAATGAGGACAATAGTCCTGTAATATATATTTCATGAAAAGAAACTTATCACTTCACATGCAATGATATTTGAAGAGAAAATAACTTATTAAATAAGAGAGAGTCAATGCCTTTCATCTTGGACAACAACTAAATGTAAATCTTAAATTTTGTTACATCACTACCCCACTCACCGGGTCCCTCCCTTGTGCTCCCACTGCCCGGCCGCCGTTGGAGTTTGGCAGTCCGACAAGGGGCAAGGATGACGGTGGTTGGGTCTCCCCCTCTCTCCTGAAGGTGCCCCCGAGGCCTGCACGGGGTGGCGACTTGCTGGTGGCGGGATTTTGGCCTTATGTGCGCGACCAATCCAGCATCCCCTCAGCTAGATATGTTGACCCTGCGCTTGGAGCTGACCGCTGGAGGCCGTTTGGTGATAGGGCTCGGGAGTGGAGGCACATATTGCAGGCCAACTATGCTTGGAGGATGGCATGATCGCGAAGAGGCAGCTGTGACATTTTGGTAGCGTGACTACAACGTGCAGGCGACATGGTGGCTACAGTGTGGAGCCACGTGACTGTGGCTTGGGGGCGCGTTGTTCAAGGCGGCTTAGGTGCGTGGGTGGCATGTCTGCACGCGTGCTGTTGGGGCACAGCAACCATGGTTGGCCACAGTGAGCTGATGTGGGCATGCCTTTCCATCTGGCTCCATAAGCATAGCTCGCGAGCTGCGTGCAGTGGTGGATGACGAGAAACTTCATATGGCTTCACAAAAGATATTGTATTTGGCCACATGCATTGTGGTCTCTAGCCACATGTCCCGGTGCTTGCAGGATCGGCTGATGAGCAGTGGTGTGGCGCTTTTGTTTGGGTGTGAGGTGGAGCGCATTGGGCAAAAACCCAGCTGGTGTTAGCCAGAGCTGATGACAGCAGCACTTTAGGTGTCGTTCCCTTTTTTGGTAGAGTCTTTAAGGCGCCTTTCCTCATCCTACAGGTTTCGTCCGAGGAAACTTCGCCTAGGTTCTTAGGCAAGTGATGACGGCGATCAAGGTCGCATCATTCCTAATAACATTACCTACAAGGTCCTGCACCACCTTATTGGATGCTGGTCCGTGTGGGACGTTTACTGCACTTCTGCAAGCCTCAAGTTTTGACGAGGCTAGGTTCTCTCTAGTTTCTCTTTCTTGCAGCACGTCTCTGTTTCTCATAGAGTGAATCTGTAGCGGTGAAGTCGGAGCTACTTTGGTTGTGGGGCACAACAAAGTTTGGCAACGATGACACATTGCGGATCTTGTACAAAATAGACTTCTAAGTAATAACCCCATAGATCCTATATCTATATCTATATATATAAAGAGGCAATCGTGTCAGGAAGCGACTTTTTCTTTGGTCAAACTGTACTTCGAACTTGGAACGAGCATGAAAAGATTAACGAAACTTCTTTCTCTTTTGAGTTTTTCTGGTGGACCGGTCGCACTTCTTTTTCCTTAGGGTCGTGGCTTGTCGCAAATGAGTGGTTGACATGTTAGGGACTTTGGATGATGTTTGCTCCAAAGAGCCAGAGCTACTTATCATCTTGTGATAAGCTCGAAAATGATAACATGTGTTGGGCTCTCTCGATTGGGTGTCACCTTTGGGTGTTTATTGGGTTGCCTAGAGTTAGCTGTCTAGGCTGTCGTGATTAGGATTTTCAGTAGTTTTCTTTTAATAAACTGTGTGACTGTAAGGTTTTTAGGCCACATAAGTCTGGTTAACTCTATTTCTTCTTAATTGAAAGGTACAGCCATTGCCTTAAAAATATGTGGTCAGAGAAAAAGTAAATAAATGACCTGGTGAGGTATCGTGCAACATGATGATGCGCGAGTGGTTTTTTTGATTTAATTGTTCACGGGAACAAATCAAAGATGCTTTTTTTTTCATTTATGTATGTTTGAACTGAAGAAAATCACTGCACTATGATTACTCATGAAGGTATGCTAGCTACAAGTTCGAAACATTAATTGTTAGCAGAGTAGTGTATACGGTGGTTCGACAACTCGAAAAGAAATTTGTTGCTTAAAGGGTGTTTAGTTTCCACCTAAAAAATTTTCATCCCATCATATCGAATGTTTGGACACATGCATGGAGTACTAAATGTAGACAAAAAAAACTAATTGCACAGTTTGGTTGGAAATCACAAGACGAATATTTTAAGTCTAATTAGTCCATGATTAGTCTTAAGTGATACAGTAACACACATGTGTTAATGATGGCTTAATTAGGCTTAATAAATTCGTCTCGCGGTTTCTAGGCGAGTTATATAATTAGTTTTTTTATTAGTATCCGAAAATCCCTTCTGACATCCCATAAAACATCCGATGTGACACCCAAAAGCTTTTCACCTACCAACTAGACACCCCCTTATTAGCTGGTACACATCTATTTATCATACTAGCATGAGAGCTCACGCAAAGCGCGGGCAGTAATCTGACCTTTTTTTTCTTTTTTCTGTTATGTCCATATTTGTTAGCGGGTTGCTACTGTTTTTGGTGAGTTTGATATTGTTTAGTAACGGGTGTACTGTTTGCATAACGGGGTTCACTGTTTCATAACGGGTTTTACTGTTTCTTAGCGGGGTTTACAGTTTCCTAACAAGTTTGTACTGTTCACAGGACCCGGTACTGTATTGGCGGGTCTACTGTTCCAAAGCACTGTTGTGGGAACAGTACCATGTGTCTGTGACGGACCCGGCCAGCGTCCACAACTTTTATAAATATGGTTAGATAGGTGTTCACTGCAGCTTCGCAGCTGCAGCAAGTATTTAATGGCTACAAAAAAACACTGTAGCTTCAACTGAAAAGCCTCAGCCACAGTCGCGCTAAAGCTGAAGCGAATGGCAGAAGCATTTTTTTAACGCGTGCTCTAGCAAACAACCTAGAATTTTATAAGAAAAATGTAAGCTCAAGTTCATATCGGTATTTTTCAGGTGACATACTGACATATATACAGCTTCATGAAGTTTACTACACACGTTCAAAACATTTTACTGAGCTACCCAAGAATATTTAATTATCCCTAGCTACATGCGTGAAAACATCTACTCTGACATGTAGGGTGTCTTTGGTAGGAATTTCTGCGGTTCCGGATCCTCTAACTCAAACATTCCCCCTATTCGGCTGAGCTTATCAGCACGGCTTATCGACCGTGGAACAGTGTTTTTCTCTCACAGTAAATCAGCCACAGCCGGCTTATAAACAAAAAAAACAGCCTGCCGAACAAGGCCATTGTGTATGCACTGTTGCTAGAATCTATTTTCCTCTCTCCTCTTCATCTCTCTCACTGACACACATGGAGCTGTAGGAGCCAAAAATGTTAGCTTCACTGGCTCCTACTTGAGCTGTGAGAGGGGGAGAGAAGAGAGAGAGTTTTGATTCCATAAACAGTGTGCTACAGTGTTTTCGTAGGAAGAAGCCAGAGCTGCCCGGATCCATGCCAAACGGGCCCGTACTATCCATCTAGAGAGAGGATTAGACTAGGATGCAAATTCAGATTCCTCAACAAAGTAGACAATACCTTATCCGTCCCATAAAAAATGTCATTCTCGCTTCCCAAAAATTTAAAGATTTTTAACTTCAACCAAATATATATAAGAAAACGTTAATATGTATGGTACATAATTGATATCATTGAATATATTTTTATAGTAAAATTATTTGGACATACGAATGTTGCTAACATTTTTTACAAATCTAATTAAATTTTAAAAAGTTTGACCAACACGAGTCCCGTAGAGACTCTTTTTATGGAATGAAGTAGTATACTAGTATATGTTAAAGATATACGTGAAAGGTCTTTGTTTGGTTTTAATAATTGAGTGACAACCTTATGTGGACTAATATGCGTTTAAGTGAGATACACAGGTGATTAGTCCACAAGTACATCATGTGTGAGCAACCTATGCGATTGAGGTAAATGGCTTGGATATATTGCAAGGTTCACACATGTGATGAAGGAGATCATTATTGTATATGAGATATGACATGGAGTCATGTGACTAAGGTGGAGAAGATCAAGACAAGATTTGGCTTAATCGACCGGTTGCAAGCGTGAAGGGCAAGTTGGTGGCTTTGGAGCGATGGATCACATGGCGGTGAAGCTTGAGCAAGACTTGGCGTCGATGAATGAAGGCAACGGTGAAAAGCAAGTGAAGTCAAGATCGATGAACCAACAAGGTCATGTGATGATACGAAATAGATCATTGTGATATGGTTGGTGCATGTGTTGCATCAATATTGGAGGAGATGGAATGGAATGTGCAAGGCAAAGGTATAACCTATAGGATATTTTATTTCACCGGTCATAGGTGTGTAGAGAAGTTTATGACCGAGTTTATGATAGATGGTTGTACTATCAAGAGAAGCAAACTTGTTTGCATATCGGTCATCTAGTGCCACTCGAGTGATCTAACTCTGATCGTTACTAGGATCGAGTGGCGTGGTGAATTGAGTGACTAATCCTTTGGGAAATAATTGTGAAAATGCTAACACACTTGCACATGATGTTGTTCACTCGGTGGTGTTGGCACATTTGCAAAGAAAAAGTTGTTGGAGTTGATTTGGATGAACTTGGTAAAGTTGGAGAAGAAAAAGAGAAGAAAAAAGCAAGTTTGGGTTGTTCGAGGGTTGAAAACGCAACCAAACTTGTACCTAATGCGTAACCCTTCCTGGGGGTGGCACCGCCCTTTCCGGTGTGCACCGGACAGCCTAGGGCGATGGCACCGTCACCCTAGGCAAAGTGCACCGCCACCTCCTACAGCAGCGTGCCCAAATCAGCATAGCCACCCTTTCGTATTTTGGGCATAACTCTTAGCTCCAAACTCCGATTTCGATGATCTATGACTTTTCGGAAAGCTAATGAAATGCTCTACAAGTTTTATTTGGTGGTTTTTGGTTTTGAGCTGAAGAGGGAACCGCCATGGTCACCAGACTGTCCGGTGGTGGCACCGCCGCTTTTCTCCAGAGAGTGCAGTTTTCGGGGGTTGGCCTGGGTGGTTGTTGATATTTGGTAACGCAATTAGGAAATGATCCGCAAGCGCACGGATATCGGTGAGCACTTCACCCGGGATGTTATCCAGAGTATCGTATTTATTTTTTTACCACTAGGAGAAAGTGTGCATCTGACTAACCAAATCTATTACTACTAACCTTTAGGCTACAACCACTGTGATTTGATGTGAGCGATGTATAGAGAAGACTGCAACTGCACTCTCGTTCTAACCTTGGTAAGGATGATCTACTGCTCTATTGGGGAGGCTCACGGAATCTAGACACCTCAAAGGATGTTTGACCCGCACCTATAAACCCTATCGATCCTGCTAACGGGATATGGAATACAAAGGTAGCTAGGGAAATGTCACGTTCCTCGCTACTACCACGGTCCGGCTAGACAGGGGATATCTATGAGTATCCTAGCCCAAACACCTCGTTTACGCTAGAGATGATTACTCTAAACTCTACGCGAAGAGATTAAAGTAAACTCATAAACCAAAGAACAATAAAACAAAGAACTTACTAGAATTTAGAAGTCGAAATACTGAAGAATCCTAGGAGCAAGCCTCGGGTTAGGAGAACTTGATCCTGTAGGTACAACCTCGAAGTAGTCACCGACAGTCCGGGCTTCCTTCGATCTATACCTCCACTCTATCTCTCTCAATCTAGAAGAACTAAGTCTAATCTCACATTGGATGCTAAGCCCTAATGAGGTGGGAACCCTAAGGGAACCTCTCTCTCTGAATCCTCTCTGGAAAATATGAAAATAATGGACTTCGATTCTCCTCTCTAGGGGCCAGGGGTCCTGCTTATATAGTCCCTTCAAGTGAACCTAGGCCGTCGGATCAAACCGACATTAATCGCACGGTTTTCCTTGATCCTTTAGGTCGGTGGGGCATAATCCGCAAGACTCATCCTGATTGGTTGCAGATCTAGGGCGGGCGCCCCAGGGCCCAGGGCGGGCGCCCTGGTCCCGGGCCCGTTCGGCCTCCCGTTCGATCCCGTGGCTTCTGGAGTCTTCTAGATGATAGAAAATCGGTGAACACGTTAATATCTCTATGTAATTCCGACGTGTGGGCCTTTCCTTTGTATTTCCTGATAACCCCCTGCAGAAACAGATAAACAACAAAACTCGTGGAATTTTGTCAGATCAAACTCTAATTCTAGGTGTTGCTTGCATATAGGTCCTTTTCCTTATTTATTGGATAATTAAAATTGATACTTAAGAACCGTCAACAAACACCCCCATACTTAGGCTTTTACTCGTCCTCGAGAAAAGGATGGTTCAGAAAAATAACTGGGGTTGAAATATTGTAAAGCATTCTTTTTATACCTGCAGGGTGTTGTGAATGTCCACTGTGCACTGTAGTCAGGGAAATATATGGTTGAAGTAGAGATCCTTTCTTCTTCTCAACCCTGTCACTTGGAGTTTTTTATATATTTTTGAATAGAAAACTTAGCATACCTTTATCCTCATAGGGGCTCTCAGATCACTCATTTATCTTTTGTATATCTCACTGAGGCTGTTTTAATTTGTAGAAATTCTCAAGCATACTTACTTTGCATATATTGCCTGGGTCAAAACGGGATCCGAGGAGAGGAATGCCATACTCTTAGATCAAAGACTTTGAAAATTAAAACTTGTCAACTCTTACTGGCATATTGCTTATTAGAGGGACCATGGGCTATCATTTTCTTTTTACCATATATATTTTGATCATCTCATTTTTTTTCAGGTGGATACTGAGGTACCCCTAATTCTACTTCCGGACACTTATCCATTTTTCTGCGAGGTTGTCGAGCACTTGCTCTTTTTTATTTCCTCGAAATATATTTTTGCATAGCCTATGCCTCTAATGCAATAATACTTCGGAAGAGTGAATCTTTCTGAATAAAAATGTCTTGATCTTGGGAGCATGATAAATCTCTCAATAAGGGTCTAACTCGTTTTGCACAAACTCAATACAAAGCAAATTAATATTTCTAGGTTTATCAGGCATATAAAATATTGAGGATGGTAGCTATATTTTTGAAGTTTTTGAAAAGAAAATCTCCAAGCGACAAAGATTTCAAGAATAAGATACTCATATTCTACCATCTCACATTCCACAATGACTTGAGTAACACATGGTTTTTAAAATGATTTTCAATAAATGCAGGTTTTCAGAAATATCACAGTGTGAGATTGATCATGATTAAAAATATTTTTGTCTTTTTAAATTATCATGTTAGGAACAATATTCTACACAGCCCAATATGTATTTGTATATATGTAAATAAAGCGTGCAGAGTATGTACCTGAATCATGGAGTGGTGCAATTGAAGTGCATTTACCATGTCGGGGGATTCCGCCATACTTGTTTCCTGCTTTCTTGCATAAAAATAAAGTAGAGATACATGAGGCATAATAATAATAATAATCTTTATTTGTCTTGAGGCATTTATTACACTGACTAATGAAGCGAACTAATCTAAACTGAATTGAATATAATTGAATCTAATGATGAAGACTAAGACACACTGCCTCAAGGTCTAATCTAGATAGCTCAGTGTTGCTCTAAATCCCTGATCCTAGCAAGGACATCAGAAAAGGTCACGTTTAAGCGCGAGCACAATAGTGTTCAGGTTGGAGACCTGCCTACTAAGGGAGCTAACTGTGGACTGAAGTTCCATAATATATCTATTTGCTGTCCTGATGTCCTCATCCACATCTGCTATGGTCCTGCGGCGCTTCGGTGGTGTCTCAAACGAATTGAGAGCGTGCTTAGGAGCTTCCTTTGGTGGGATGAAGCGAACTTTTGCTGTCCTAATGTCCTCGTCCACATCTGCTATGGTCCTGCGGCGCTTCGGTGGTGTCTTGACGCCTACAACCCGCTCAGTGGGTTTAGGTGGCAGGATTTTCGTGCCGGCTGGTACCTTGACGATGGCTTCTTGCTTGGACGACGGTCCCTTGAGAAGAAGGGGCTGCGGTGGTGCAGTAAGAACTGGTTGGGCGTAGTAGGATGAGATTGAGCTGCGCTGGTTTGATGGTGGGGCTGCTAGCTGTCGCTCTATGTTGGCCGGAACGTAGGCGTCGGGGTCATCCTTGGGCTTGCGGTTGAGGTCGTAAGGGACGATCTCCCAGTTGCGGTGAGTCTTGTCGGCCATTGGAGAAGCAAGGAACTAGACAAGCTCTAATTGAGGAGGAGAGAAGGATTGAATGAATTGGTGTTGAAAGCTGACGTCAGGGATCTATTTATATAGGGGTCAAAAAGTGTCTCTAGGGTTTCCATAGATCCATCCCGCTGCTGGGCGTGCGTAACAACCCATTCGCGGAATTTTCTGGATAACCATAGATGAGGAAAGCACGTCGGAAGGGGCCGGGGCCGAGGGGACACCAGGGCAGGGTGCCCGCCCTCATCCTCAGGGCGCCCGCCCTGGGCCTGCCTCCTCTGCGGGCCCGCTTGCTCGAGCGTGTTTCTAGAAGTATTTTTATCCCGAAAAATATATACGTGGCCCAAAAACGTCAGATTAAAAAGGTCGGGCTTTAATTCTCCATCGGAAGGTAAAAATGGATCACGTCTATTTCTTCTAATTCTTTATTGGGTTCTAAAAATAATTTAAGACATTGACCATTTACCTTGAATAACATACCTTCGTCGTTTTGAAGTGTAATAGCTCCGTGGGATGATGAATTGACTACCTTGTATGGTCCTTTCCATTTACTCTGGAGTTTTCCATGCCCGAAAAGCTTCACCCAGGAATTAAAAAGTAATACCTTATCTCCGGGTGAGAACTCCTTCTTGATCCTCTTGTCATGCCATCTTTTGACTCTTTCTTTGTAGATCTTCGAATTGTGATATGCTTTCTCTCGCCATTCTTCCAATTCTGATAGTTGCATTCTTCTATGATCTCCAGCAACATCTAGGTCCATATTCCATCTTCTTATGGCCCTGTGTGCTTTGAACTCTAGTTCAACAGGCAAGTGGCAAGTCTTCCCGTACACCAATTGGTATGGGGTCATTCCAATTGGGGTCTTGTATGCTGTCCGGTATGCCCAGAGTGCATCGGGTAACTTTTCCTTCCATGTTGTTCCCATCTAATTTACTGTTTTCTGAAGAATGTTCTTGATTTGCTTGTTGGAAGTCTCTGCTTGGCCACTTGTCTGAGGATGATATGGGGTAGCAACGTTGTGACGGATTCCATGTTTTGCTAGATAATGCTCAAAGCGTTTGTCAATGAAGTGTGATCCCCCATCACTTATCACCACCCTAGGGACTCCAAATCTTAGAAATATAATCTCTTCAAACATCCTCTTTGAATTAATATTGTCGGCACGCTTACAAGGTAGTGCTTCTACCCACTTGGAGACGTAGTCAACTGCCACCAAGATGAATTCACACTTCTTTGATGGAGGAAATGGACCCATGTAGTCTATTCCCCAAACATCAAAGAGCTCAATCTGAAGGTTGTTGGTGAGTGGCATAGCATCTCTTGTATTTATGTTTCCGTGCCTTTGACATGGCCCACATCTTCTGATATATTGCCTTGTGTCTTCATACATTGTAGGCCAATAGAATCCACATTACCAGATCTTTGAATGTGTACGGAATGCTCCATAATGACCTCCGTATGATGATGAATGGCATCTGTCGATGATCGTCCACCCTTCCTCAGTGGTCACACACCTTCTGAGTAAGTGTTGACACTTACTAACACCACTTAAATACTAGGTTGTCATCCCCAGTATGGTGCCAGAGTGTACATAGGTATTTATAAATGTAAAGGGCTCTTTAGAAGATAATCTATTCTATCCGCAAGCGCACAGATAAAATACCTCATTGTAGCATTTCACCAGGAAAAGTATTCCGGGTATCGTTATTTATATTTTGCTTAAGAGAACGGTGAAAGAAGGTGTAGAATGACATAGACTAGAGATCAACTTTGCTAAACATGATTACTAATGAGAAACTCGTCACACAGTCACTTGCTTTGGCAGGGGGTAAGCCATAAATAAAGATAATGAATTATAAGCTCATGGGTAAATAACACAGCGATTAGAAATAGACTACTCCATATTGATATAAGGTGACGTCGGATTAGCTAGAGAATGGATTCTAAGTATCTACTATCTACTAAGTCACAATCTACTCTAAACATTCTACAAGATCATATATAGCATAAAAGACTCTTTATTTATGTATAAGGAACATTGCTAAAGTAAATCAGAATATAGTAAGACTTACTCCGCAATACAAATTCTGCCTGTCCTATCAACAGAGGGTGGACTATATAAGAATCAACGAAGCTGTCACGCTCGTGAACTACCACACAACCCGGCCAATAGGATACATTTGCAGGTAAATAATATCTAAGCACCACGCCCACATATGATCTACCACTTAACTCCCTCGAGGTAAGAGCTAAGCGCTTTGCAAACTCATACATAAACTCATTATCAATCATAACTATATCAATTATAGAACTAGAGTAAACTAAGAACATAATAAACAGAGACATAATGCAATTAGAATAAAGTAGTAGAGAATGATATGAAATAATACCAATCTTTATTGATGAAGATCCGAAATCCAGAGCTTGAATGCTCTACTTCTCTAATTCTATCTAATCAAACCTATAAGACTTGAAGAACAATGGAGTAGCTACTTCTAATTCTCTGCGGGAGAGAACTTCCTAAACCCTAACTTTTTTGGCTTCCTCTGATAATGATTTCTCCTCCCCCCTGGGGTGGTGGTGCCTTGCTTATATAGCCCTTTCAAATGAATCTGGACCGTCGGATCAAACCGACTTAGAACAGATGGTTTTCCTTGATCTAGAGAGGCGGTGGAGCATAATCCGCGAGGCAGAAGCTGATTGGCCCGAGGGGCAAGGCGGGTGCCCTAGGGCACAGGGCGGGCGCCCTGTGTCCTGGCCCGTTACGGCTCCCGTTCGTTCCCGTGGCTTCTGGAGTCTTCTAGATGTAAGATAATTGCGTGCCAAGTAATTTTCCCGTCATTAACCCGACATGTGGACCTCCTTTCCATATTATCTGATAACTCCCTGCAGAAATAGATAAACACCAAAACTCGTGGAATTCTGTCAGATAAAACCCTAATTCTAGATGTTTGGTGCATATTGATCCTTTTCCATGTTTAGTTGACAATTATATTCGATACTTAAGGACCGTCAACAAACTCCCCCAAGCTTAACCTTTGCTCGTCCCTGAGCAAACAGACAAACTCAGATGGATCAGGAGTTGCTTCGATGTTTACTTTTCTGTCAGGCACACATACTTTCATATAAAATTCTCCTAGATTAGAGTGAAGTGTTCATGGGGCTTAGTACCTGCACTTAAATCTTGAGTAATCGAAAAGACAAAGTAATTAAGTCAAGCACTATTCCTCCTGTCTATACTTCACCTTATTCTGGAGTTTTGCATAAGTTTTCAAAAAATAAAGCTCAGAGTTCCTAGACATGATTCTCTCAAGTCTCTCTATATGTGGTATTTGTGAATCCTTACCAAAGAGATCACTTTCTTATGACTGATGAAATATTTATGTGGAGCTCATAAGAGTGAAAAAATGGTTCATATATTGTCTAATCGAGCCATGGATCCAAAGGAACTCAGCATATAATTAAGTCAAGATGTGCATGTGTGGTGGAATAAATGATAATGACGGTGATAATGTATAAATAATAAACTTACTTCTCACTGCTCCTCATATTGCTATCTCTCCTCCTTCTTGATCTTTGCTTTTAAGAACATGGGCTATCTTCTCTTTTTTTTCCTTAGGTGGGTATCTTTGTACCCCTAATTCTACTGTCGGACACTTGTCTATTTTTACCTCTCGTCTCACGCTTTTTCTTTTTCTTTCGAGGTTCTGAGCACTTGCTCCTTTTTATTTCCTCGTTTTTTTTCTGAGGTTCCGGGCACTTGCCCCTTTTTATTTCCTCATATATAAATTTTTGCATAACCCATGCCTCTTCTGCATCGAATCTTTTTGAAGAGAGAAAATAACAATACTTGGGACAACAAGTAGTAACAATATTTTTAACAGGTTTTTGATGAATGGTGATGAATGGTGTAATAGATGTGTGCAAGTGAATATCTTGATTTAACCACATGAAAAGCTCCTAAGGGTCTACATAGCTCGATCAAACTCAATGTGGCGAATGAGTAGTAAAAGATATAGCAATTATAGCAAGTATGGCTGTGGTAGGAATTTTTTCCAATCATGCTAGGAACTCATCATGTGATTTTGTAAATTTTCAAAATAAATCTCCAGAACTTAGTGTAGTAGAAACAAGATAAACAGCAGCTCAAAACTTTATATCATGTCTTTCTTTTACCTAGACTTTAGTTTTAGGTTCATGCTTCCCACAGAATAAAGATTTATTAGTTTTAGCAATTCATGGGAGAACTTAATATGAAAGTTAGGTACTTGAAAGTAAGCAAACAGAGCAACTATTCATCATTTCCATCAAACATCTTTTTGGTCTTTTTATTTTTCTAGAGATGAAAACTTAGCAGATAAATTAAAGCACACTTATCTACACACTCTTTTTATTTTGTTTTCATGTTTTATGGAAAGCAGTAAATTAAATTAAAGCAAGAAAGAAAGTATTTATAGGGATTTTTTTAATATGAAATACTAAAGCAGAAAATAAATAACAAAAACAACTAACAACTTACTTGGTAAAATGGGGAGGAAACTCCCCCAAGCTAGATGTTGGCGACGTCTTTATTCAATGTTGAAGAAACTCATCATGCTGGCAATGTTATTTTCTATCGTAGCCGTATCCTCCCTTAGGCCTTGTATCTGGGCAGCTTGCTCTTGGTTCCACTTCTCTTGGGCTTCCCAGCGGCGCATTTGTTCTACTTGTTAATTCTGGATGTTGAGCAGGGCGTTGTCGGTGCGGTTGTGGAATGCACGGGTATCATAGTAATAATCACCCGTGAACACATAGGAGGCGTCGGAGTAGCGTCCTGCATCAAAGTGGGGCTGGGTCCTGGAGGTTGAGGCTCCATAGGGATCAGCAGAAAATCTGCCTGCAGTGTATGGTGGGTTAGCCCACTGATGGTCTTGGCCCTCCGGCCATTCCTCCGGTGTTGGTTCAGGCGGCTGCGTGGATTGAACCCATGGGTCCCTAAGGACTTGGGGGTTGTAATCACGATAGTGAAGATGTGCTGCTTCCTCCGGTCCAGGATCAGCTCCAAACCAGTCGTGTCTTTGATTAGTGGTAATCCTTTCGGATGCCACGCGTTGTGGTACACACTGGTTCACTGGCTCTGCTGCAACATCAATCAAATAATTTTGTACGGCATAGAGGCCAAGGCTCGGGTTAGGTAACATCCTCGCCTTTTAACTGCTGGTAGATGTCTTTCTCTCTATGGCTCTTGAGATCAAGGTCTCCTGGCTTGAGGAGCACTTTGATCCTAGGAGCGGAGGAGGATGATGGAGCTTGCTGGGGTGCCGGATCGACGCTCATTTCCGAGTGGCGGGAGGAGTGTCGGGACGAACTCCTTGTCCCGATATTCTTGATGGCCTTGCTAGCCTTCTTGATCTTCCTCAACATCCTGTAAAAAGAAAGAGTAGACACCAACACAACTAGTGGAGAATATGTTAGAAAAATGTCAGCGGTTAGCCGTCCAAAAGTCAGTCGTCCGGGGGTTAATCGTTCAAGACAAGTTTAAATTTTAACAGGGCCTCCCCCTAACAACTTTTAGTTCCGCTGGACAGCGGGATTACTGCTGACTAAGTGACCTAGCTCTCTTACTCAAAAGAGCTCTTAACCTTCTCACACTCTCTTCCCCTTCTTCACTCTCTCTTCTCTTCTCTACTAGAACTATGCTTTGGAAACTGAGAACTATGAGGTTGCAGGGTTTTCTGAAATGAGTGTGTGAAGATAAGGAGAACTGGAGGTGGCTTTTTATAGAAGGAGCAGGGGACAGGGCGGGCGCCCTAGGTAGGTGGGCGGGCGCCCACCCCTGGTGCCCATCCTGGCTGCCTCTTCTCCACTTGGTCCTTTGCTTTGATCTCATGCAGAAAAAAGATGTTTTGATAGTGGTTGGACGGTGGAAAGATGTCTGGTGAGTGGAAACATATTGGTGGATGAAATTATGTGATGGGATGTATGTGAGGTGAAGTGTATGACATGTGGGACCCAAGGGTGTGGGTCATGCTTCTAGAAGGTTGAAAATGATAAATATAATACAGGAGAAAAACTAAAGAAATTCAAAACAATTTGAAATGATCATGGAAAAATATTTTTATGCCACCGCTATAATTAATAAATATGGGTTGTTACACACCATATGCATTATTTATATGGGGCTTCTCTTTTTTTTTATTATTTATTATGATGCTATGCATGAATATAACTAATGCAAGAATTAAATATGCAATGGATAAATACCGATTTACCTCCCGGTGAGGGTTTGGGAATTTTAGGTCCCCCAAGCTGGACCTCCAAATCTTTCAATCTTCTAATTTACCTTCCTCCGGAGATGGTGCCTCCAGTGGTTCTTCTTCATGAACTTCCTTCACTGTGGAGTCTCTCTCTGGTCTGGGTTTGAATGTGAAGTGTTCTTCTTGTCCGTTTATGTTGAACTTGATTTCTCCCTTTCCAAAATCAATGTGGGTGTTGGCGGTACTCAGAAATGGCCTCCCAAGGATAATGGACACTTTTGAGTCGGGACTCATGTCCAGTACCACAAAGTCTACTGGTATAATGAAGTCTCTTATCTTGACTGGGATGTTTTCGGCGATGCCCATCGGGTGTCGAATTGATTGATCTGCTAGTTGTAGACACATTGATGTTGGTTCAAGGGTTGTATGCTTGAGCTTCTTGTAGACTGATGCTGGCATCACGCTGACGCTTGCTCCGAGATCACAAAGTGCATTGTTGAAGTGTTGGTCTCCGATCGAGCAATCAATGGTGGGACATCCTGGATCTTTCTTCTTTCTTAATGGTATGTTGAGGATGGCCTCACTACACTCTTCTGTTAGCTTGATCACCTCAGTGGTGGGCAGTGGCCTCTTCTTGTTAAGAATATCTCTAATGTACTTTGCATATGTGGGTACCTGTATGGCATCAAGTAGAGGTATGTTGACATATAATTTCTGAATTACCTCCACAAACTTACCAAACTGCTCATCCGACTGTGGTCCTCTGTTTCTTCTAGGGAATTGCAAATAGTTGGTGTCGTAAAAATCTTTCATCATTTCTCCAGTTCTTGGTGATCGTAGCAGCTCTTCTGCTTCAACAGGGTTTTCTTCTATCACTACTGGTTGCACTGATGCTGGTTTTCTTTGCCTCTCTTTTGGGAAAGGAGGATCCTTAGTGGCCTTCCCTCCTCTGGTAATTATGTTCTTTACCTGCTCATGGTTAGTAGCAACAGGCAGTGCAGCAGCTAGCTTTGCTAATTTAAGTTCTACCCTTTTATTAATAGTGTTCTGCTCATCAAAGGTAGCTGATAGAAAATCCATTTTATTATGTATACCTGTTAGAGATGATTCATTTGTATCTAGCCTTTGTTTAACTTTATCATTAATTTTGGTTTGTTGAGCTATTATTTCCTTAAGTGACTTGAAGGAATTACCTAAGTTAATACCTTTACTATTGGGTTGACTTACAGTGGGTTTATGTGCTGTTTCAATGACTCTTTGATCTTCTTTGAACTTGGCCCTCTGATCAATCCAATGGAGCAAATTCTCCATCTTGGTTGATATTGCATGTACTTCTTCTGGTATTTCTTCAGTTTGATGACATTGTTGAGCTTTGTCTTGGAACCAGCCTTGATTTTCTGATATCTTCTCCAAAAGTGTCTCAGCTTGTCCAATTGTAAGCTCCAAGAATGATCCTTTAGCAGATGCATCTAGGCACTCACGAGCCTTCTGAGTTAATCCATGGTAGAAGGTCTGCATAAGTAACCATCTAGCCATTCCATGGTGAGGACAATCTGATATGTATCCTTGAAAACGCTCCCATGCTTCTGAAATGGCTTCTATCTTCTGCTGCTAGAAATTGACAATATTTCCTCTTAAGGCAGCTGTTTTGCCTATAGGGAAAAACTTTGCTAGAAAGGCATCTGACAAGTCCGTCCAGTTATTGATGTTGTCTTTATGAGTGTAAAACCACTTCCTCGCTTTTCCTTCTAATGAGAATGGAAAGAGGCGAAGTAGTATGACGTCCTTGTGAACACCGTTGATGCGGATTGTGCTTCCAATCTCCAGGAAATTCTGCAGATGTGCATTCGCATCTTCGTGTACCTATCCAGTGAATTGTGCAGCTTGCACCAAATTGATGAGGCTTGACTTGAGCTCAAACTCGGGTGCTTCTTCTTCTTCTGCTTCAATTCTTGGACCAGTTGGAATGTTCTCAAGAGTTGGAGCAGAGAATTCTTGTAACGTCTTTTGTGCCATAGCTTCAACAAATGGTGACTAGCTTCTTCTTTTTGATTGCTTTGGTTCTGATGATGAAGAGTTGAATGTACCAAAGTCAATCCTGATATACCCTGTATAAAAATATAAACATAGAAAAACAACAGGGTGAATCCTGCCAAAGTAGAGGTGCCTTGTTATGATTTCTCACTTAGTAGCTGTTTTTGCAATTTTTCTCAATAGTCTAGTTTAAAAAATTTTATGTGAATAACCTTGATGACTTCCTGACTTTCATTACCGATCCTCGGCAACGGCGCCAGAAATGCTTGTTGACACTTACTAACACCACTTAAATACTAGGTTGTCATCCCCAGCATGGTGCCAGAGTGTACATAGGTATTTATAAATGTAAAGGGCTCTTTAGAAGATAATCTATTCTATCCGCAAGCGCACAGATAAAATACCTCATTGTAGCATTTCACTAGGAAAAGTATTACGGGTATCGTTATTTATATTTTGCTTAAGAGAACGGTGAAAGCAGGTGTAGAATGACATAGACTAGAGATCAACTTTGCTAAACATGATTACTAATGAGAAACTCGTCACACAGTCACTTGCTTTGGCAGGGGGTAAGCCATAAATAAAGATAATGAATTATAAGCTCATGGGTAAATAACACAGCGATTAGAAATAGACTACTCCATATTGATATAAGGTGACGTCGGATTAGCTAGAGAATGGATTCTAAGTATCTACTATCTACTAAGTCACAATCTACCCTAAACATTCTACAAGATCATATATAGCATAAAAGACTCTTTATTTATGTATAAGGAACATTGCTAAAGTAAATCAGAACATAGTAAGACTTACTCCGCAATACAAATTCTGCCTGTCCTATCAACGGAGGGTGGACTATATAAGAATCAACGAAGCTGTCACTATCGCGAACTACCACACAACCCGGCCAATAGGATACATTTGCAGGTAAATAATATCTAAGCACCACGCCCACATATGATCTACCACTTAACTCCCTCGAGGTAAGAGCTAAGCGCTTTGCAAACTCATACATAAACTCATTATCAATCATAACTATATCAATTATAGAAGTAGAGTAAACTAAGAACATAATAAACAGAGACATAATGCAATTAGAATAAAGTAGTAGAGAATGATATGAAATAATACTAATCTTTATTGATGAAGATCCGAAATCCAGAGCTTGAATGCTCTACTTCTCTAATTCTATCTAATCAAACCTATAAGACTTGAAGAACAATGGAGTAGCTACTTCTAATTCTCTGCGGGAGAGAACTTCCTAAACCCTAACTTTTCTGGCTTCCTCTGATAATGATTTCTCCTCCCCCCTGGGGTGGTGGTGCCTTGCTTATATAGCCCTTTCAAATGAATCTGGACCGTCGGATCAAACCGACTTAGAACGGACGGTTTTCCTTGATCTAGAGAGGCGGTGGAGCATAATCCACGAGGCAGAAGCTGATTGGCCCGAGGGGCAGGGCGGGCGCCCTAGGGCATAGGGCGGGCGCCCTAGGGCAGGGCGGGCGCCCTAGGGCATAGGGCGGGCGCCCTGTGTCCTGGCCCGTTACGGCTCCCGTTCGTTCCCGTGGCTTCTGGAGTCTTCTAGATGTAAGATAATTGCGTGCCAAGTAATTTTCCCGTCATTAACCCGACATGTGGACCTCCTTTCCATATTATCTGATAACTCCCTGCGGAAATAGATAAACACCAAAAATCGTGGAATTCTGTCAGATAAAACCCTAATTCTAGATATTTGGTGCATATTGATCCTTTTCCATGTTTAGTTGACAATTATATTCGATACTTAAGGACCGTCAACAGTAAGCCATCAGCGCATACTCGGAAGAGGTATGGCTCATCCCATATGTGTGAACGACTTTCTTGAATAAGCTTCTTCTTGTTTGCTCCTGGTGGTACATACCCTGAAACCATAAAATTAACAATATCTGCATACCAGGGGTCAGACCTGTTGATTCCATAGAGCATGTCGTCCCGGAGTGAATCATTAATGGGTGTTTCCTGTGGATCCTTAAAGTGCATTCTAGACAAGTGATCAGCAACAGAATTTTCTACTCCCTTTTTATCTTTTATTTCTAAGTCAAATTCTTGGAGTAACAAGATCCATCTAATTAGGCGAGGTTTAGCATCTTTTTTAGTGAGCAAATATTTTAATGCAGCATGATCAGTGTAAACAATTATTTTAGCTCCTACTAAGTAAGATCTAAATTTATCAATGGCAAAGACAACAGCCAGAAGCTCTTTTTTAGTGGTTGCATAATTAAGTTGAGCTCCTGTCAAAGTTTTACTGGCGTAAGCAATTGCATGATGCTTCTTGTCTTTTGTTTGCCCCAAAACTGCCCCCACAGCATAATCACTAGCATCACACATAATTTCAAAAGGCAACGACCAATCAGGGGGTTGAATGATTGGTGCAGAGATGAGTGCATTCTTTAATAATTCAAAAGCTTTTAAACATGCATCATCAAATTCGAAAGGAGCATCCTTGGCTAGCAAAAGAGTGAGTGGTCTAGCAATAAATGAAAAATCTTTTATGAATCTGTGATAAAAACCAGCATGGCTAAGAAAGCTTCGAATTCCTTTTATATTCACAGGTGGAGGTAGTTGTTCTATTACTTCAATTTTAGCTTTATCTACCTCAATACCTCTTTCAGACACTAGGTGTCCTAGCACTATTCCTTCCCTAACCATAAAATGACATTTTTCCCAGTTAAGGACTAAGTGCTTTTCTTTGCATCTTTGCAAAACCTTGTCTAAGTTTTCAAGACAATTATCAAAAGTTTTTCCATAAACAGAAAAATCATCCATGAAAACTTCCGTAATCTCTTCAATCATATCAGAAAATATAGACATCATGCATCTTTAAAAAGAAGCTGGTGCATTACATAGCCCAAAAGACATTCTACGATAAGCATAAGTTCCGTATGGACAGGTAAAAGTGGTTTTGCTTTGATCATCAAGATGGATCGGGATCTGGTGGTACCCTGAATATCCATCTAAGAAACAGAAGAACGAATGGTTCGCTAACCGCTCTAACATCTCATCTATAAAAGGTAAAGGAAAATGATCCTTTTTCGTGGCTTTATTCAGTTTTCTATAGTCAATACACATCCGCCACCCTGTGACGGTGCATTGCGGAATTAGCTCGTTCTTCTCATTTGTAACAATAGTCATGCCTCCCTTTTTAGGCACAACTTGAACAGGGCTCACCCACTCACTATGCGGCACAGGATATATAATCCCTGCATGCAACAACTTTATAACTTCCTTTTTAACTACTTCTCTCATCGCGTTGTTGAGTCTACGTTGGGGTTCCCGAGAAGGTGAAACAGAAGGATCTGTCGGAATGCGATGGGTGCAAATCATAGGACTGATTCCTGTAAGATCTTGGAGTGAGTAGCCAAAGACTGAGTGATGTTTTTCTAAAATGGTCATTAATCGTAGAGTTTGTTCCTGAGTTTATTACTAATGATCACAGGAAACTCTGGATTATTGTTTAGGAAAGCATAGATAAGACCGGGTGGTAAAGTAGGTGAAGAATTCGGCAGAGTGTCTACTTCGGCTTCGTAGGTTTCATCATGGAGGGTATTATCCATCTCAGCTTCTAGGATTCTATCTATTATCGCTCTAGCTTCATCAGTAGGGATACGAAAGAAAGAACCTCTAGATATTGTATGTAGCATTTGTTTATGATCTTTCTGAAGACCTCGAAAGAAATGAAAAAGGAGAATAGGGTCTTTAATATTGAGTTTTGGACCAGATTCTAAAAGATCAGAAAAACGTTTCCAGGATTTTCCCAAAGTTTCATTTTCTTTTTGTTTAAAAGATAGAACTTCGAGTCTAAGGTCGGCGATACGATCGAGGGAATAAAAATCTAAACAGAAGTTGGCTCGTAAGACTCCCCATTCACCTCGTTGTTGACTTACCTTCTGACTATACCATCGTCTAGCTTCTCCTCTTAAGGAAAAAGGAAAAAGCTTCCAACGTAAAGTCTTATCAAAATGCCTTCAATGCGAAGACAATCGCATGTTTGCTCAAAATCTCTAATATTAAGGTAAGGATTTTCGTCTTCCTTTCCCGAAAAGAATAGGTTCTCAATCATGGCAATTAACCTTGAACTTAACCTATACTGGGATGTTTGGATAGGCTGTGATGACTCCCATGGTAAAAGGTCAGTTTCCGAAGGTGTTGCAAATTGATAGATTGATTTAGAATCTTGGTTCTCCATAAGGTAAGAATAAAGAAAAGATAAGGAATAAAAAGATAAAGAAAGATAAAAGTATAGGTACAAGCTAGTAGTAAGATTCAAGGTTATCTCAGCAAACCGTCTTTCTCCCTGGCAACGGCGCCAGAAATGCTTGTTGATATTTGGTAACGCAATTAGGAAATGATCCGAAAGCGCACGGATATCGGTGAGCACTTCACCCGGGATGTTATCCAGAGTATCGTATTTATTTTTTTACCACTAGGAGAAAGTGTGCATCTGACTAACCAAATCTATTACTACTAACCTTTAGGCTACAACCACTGTGATTTGATGTGAGCGATGTATAGAGAAGACTGCAACTGCACTCTCGTTCTAACCTTGGTAAGGATGATCTACTGCTCTATTGGGGAGGCTCACGGAATCTAGACACCTCAAAGGATGTTCGACCCGCACCTATAAACTCTATCGATCCTGCTAACGGGATATGGAATACAAAGGTAGCTACGGAAATGTCACGTTCCTCGCTACTACCACGGTCCGGCTAGACAGGGGATATCTATGAGTATCCTAGCCCAAACACCTCGTTTACGCTAGAGATGATTACTCTAAACTCTACGCGAAGAGATTAAAGTAAACTCATAAACCAAAGAACAATAAAACAAAGAACTTACTAGAATTTAGAAGTCGAAATACTGAAGAATCCTAGGAGCAAGCCTCGGGTTAGGAGAACTTGATCCTGCAGGCACAACCTCAAAGTAGTCACTGACAGGCCAGGCTTCCTTCGATCTATACCTCCACTCTATCTCTCTCAATCTAGAAGAACTAAGTCTAATCTCACATTGGATGCTAAGCCCTAATGAGGTGGGAACCCTAAGGGAACCTCTCTCTCTGAATCCTCTCTGGAAAATATGAAAATAATGGACTTCGATTCTCCTCTCCAGGGGCCAGGGGTCCTGCTTATATAGTCCCTTCAAGTGAACCTAGGCCGTCGGATCAAACCGACATTAATCGCACGGTTTTCCTTGATCCTTTAGGTCGGTGGGGCATAATCCGCAAGACTCATCCTGATTGGTTGCAGACCTAGGGCGGGCGCCCCAGGGTCCAGGGCGGGCGCCCTGGTCCCGGGCTCGTTCGGCCTCTCGTTCGATCCCGTGGCTTCTAGAGTCTTCTAGATGATAGAAAATCGGTGAACACGTTAATATCTCTATGTAATTCCGACGTGTGGGCCTTTCCTTTGTATTTCCTGATAACCCCCTGCAGAAATAGATAAACAACAAAACTCGTAGAATTCTGTCAGATCAAACCCTAATTCTAGGTGTTGCTTGCATATATGTCCTTTTCCTTATTTATTGGATAATTAAAATTGATACTTAAGAACCGTCAACAGTGGTCACCATCACCTCTAGGGCGGTGCACCACCACCCTATGTCCGGTGCCAAGGGCTCAATGGCTAGTTCAAATTAGACGTTGGGACTTGACCGTTGGAGGGGCACCGCCCTGTCCGGTGCCCTCGCAGAAAAGGGATACTTTGCTAACGGCTCTATTTAGCTTGGGGGCTATAAATAGAGTTAGAACTCGGCCTTGGGTTGGTTGTTGAGGACTCTTAAGCCTTGGTGGCTTGTGTAGGTGTGCTTGGGAGCCCTCTAACTCACATATGCTTGATAGTGATCATCCAATTGAGTTTGAGTGTGATTCTAGTGCGATTGCATCGTGAGGTTGCATAGAGTGGCACTAGGTGATCGAGTTGCAAGCCGGTGGTTCTTGTTACTCTTGGAGGTTGCCACCTTTTAGATGGCTTGGTGGTGGTCTCCATCCAAGCACATAGGAAGATTGTGCGGTGCTCCGGAGAAGTGATTGTGAGAGGTATTGTGCTCGTCTTGCGGGAGCCGCGAAGAGCAACTCTAGTTGAGCGTGTCATTGAGCTACCCTCACTTGGTTTTGTGGGGTTCTTGCGGTGCCCAACTTGTAGGCTTGGTGTGGTGCCAATTAGCCGCCGAACCACCAAGTGAACGGTCGACACAACGGGGACTAGCGTGTTGGCAAGCACGTGAACCTCGGGATAAAAATCATCGTGTCATCCTTGTCTTCCTGTTGATTTGCAATCCCCTTACACAAGCTTGTAATTACTTTCATATACATTGTGCTTGTGCAGTTGCTCTTGTATTTAGTTCGCTTGTGTAGCTTGCTAGTTAACTTCTTGCTTGTGTAGCATAGAAGTAGCTCCCTTGCGTGACTAATTCGGTTTGAGTAACCTTGTTAATCATATTGCTTAGTTTGTGTAGCTAATGCACTCTATAATTTGGTTTGTGTAGCCTTGTTATTGAGCATTGCTAATGAGCTTAGGTGGCTTTGTGCTTTTGCTTACTAGCATGTGTAGAGAGTGTAGTCTTGGCTAGATCGATAGTTATAATTTCATATTTGTTTCAATTAGCTGATGAGTTTAATTTTAGAAAGGACTATTCACCCTCTCTAGTCCACCATCTCGATCTTACTATATGGGACGTCTTTCAAATGTCTATAAAACCGTTACAACCTAGAGCTCCATTATATAATATATCTTGAAGCTCTATCCCTCTAGGTCCTAGTAGTTCTATAGACATTTGAAAGGGCTTTTTCTTGGAGAGTGTTATTGAATAACTATGGCCAATTGAAAGTTGACAATTCGATCAGAGGCAGAAGCATGAAAAGACAACCACAAACAATTGAAAGTTGTCAATGGCTCTCTATCTATGTTCTCAAGTTTGACGGGCGAGGCTAAAGCATGAAAAGACAACCACAAACATGCAAGATCAGTACCTATAAATTTTTAGGTAATTTTTAGATTACTATTGAAAAATAAAATATAGTTCGGTAATTTCACTCCCTCTAAGTCATGGGTTCCACCTCCCAGGTAATTTTCGGACTTCGTAGCCATTCCTTCTCGTGCTCACGCTGCCGGTCTTCATAGCCATTCATTCCGATGCCGGCGCAGCCCTCCGGTCCTCTGAAGCTAGACCACCCTTCTCCACCATGGCATGAACACACCACTTCTAGAATCCACGGGGGCTTCGCGGTGAGTTGGTGATGCAGCTACTAGAGCCCTGGGGAGCGGCCGTAGTAGCTCGATAATGAGTATTATGGAGTACTACATACTAATAGTTTCACAGAAATACTCGGACATAGGCGTTCGTCAGCTCGTATAGGTTCGGACGCAACTTCCACTCCGCCTCGCCTGTCTCTCTATCTCTCCGCTCCCCTCGCCCTCCCCATCCCCAGGTCTCTCTCGTGTCCGCTGGCAGCAGCAAAGCCCTGCACGCGCTGCCATTGCTTCCTTCCTCCACCCAAGCCAACCATGTCGTCTCCTCCCTCAGTTCACGCAGTGCCTCTCTGGCCTCTTCCTCAACAGCGCTGTCAGGATGAGTCGCTGCCCCTGCAGATGACGGCTAGGCGCAGGTGTCGAGGCGCCTCAGGTCATCTCCAGCCGAGCCAAGGGGCACCCACAGGCGCGGCCGGTGCTAGTGGTGCTCGGACGCCGCTGGCTCCCACCTTGACGGCTGGAAACGACCGGCCTCGTTCTCTCTCCCCCACCCCATGTTGCAAAAGTATGTTTTAATTGTTGCAAATGTTTCAGAGGTATGTTGCAAGGGTTTCGTATAGATGTTGCAAAAGTAAATCGGGATATTGCATATGTTGCAATGGCTATACATGTATGTTGCAAGCGTCTATGTCAAATGTTTCATCTTTTTTCAGACGTATGTTGCAAGTGCTTTTATTTGGATGTTGCATATATGTCACACGTATGTTTGCAAGTGTTTTTGTCAGGATGTTGCATATGCTTTGCAATGGCTAATAAGTATTTTTAGGTGTTTTCACAAGTGTTTCAGACACATGTTTCAAGTGTTTCATCTTTCTTCAGACGCATGTTGTGAAAGTTTCATCTGAATGTTTCAAAAGTAGATCAGATGTTGTACATATTGCAATGTGACTCACCTGCCACAACCGTCTGCTACTGGGGCATCATGCATGCGTGTGGGAAGCGAAGGGATGGAGCGTTGCGCGGCTGCGAGAGCGGAAAGCGTCGCGGAGGCGGTACTGCCCATAGTCTCACGTTGCTTTTCATCATGATGCCGAAACCTATCTCAGATATTTCAAGATCTAGACAGCAACTGAATAACCGGATCGGAGGGTAACGAGCAGTTCTATCTAAGTTTCACCTCCTCTATCATAATAGGTAAATGATCGTGTCCCCTGCTCACACAATACCTTTGTTATAGGAACGTTCGTTTGCACGACTGCACAGAGCAATTACAAGTCAAGGATAGTGAACCATCGATTACAAATCACGTGTAAAAATACACAAATCGAATAATCAAGCACGTCGCAAAAAAAAATGCACGTTGAGCTACTGGCAATGCTAGTTCCTCCTGTGTGGCCGGGATACCACGACTACCTTACCATCATCTTCTTTTTCTCCCGTGAGAGCAGATCTAGTAGAGGGACTCTATCGTCTTGTTGAGCTCTTCGAGTTTCTTCATCCGCAGCCTCTCGCTCTCGCTTACGAGCTGCCAAAGAAAAAAAAAACAAATCGTTGTTGTTTTAGAGGACCAAGTCTAATAATTCTGGTTAGGCCTAGTAATATTATGGAAATGCAAAGGGTTCGCAAAACAAAAGCTATAGCGTGCAGATTGCAAAGGTATCGAGCAGTTGAGTCAACCTCCATTAGCCTGTTGACCAGCGTGGCTTTCTCGTTGCTCTTCTCGTTGTAGGCCTCGAGGCACATCTTGTATTCCTTCTCCTGCATGTTCGGAAACAAATATACGATCGGTGTTGCTATCTGCTTGACTTCTAGCCATTTGACCAAAGTGAAACCGAATGAAAAAAATAATAATAATACTTGTGTTCCAGTGTTTTTAGCGTACCTTCTTGAGGCATGTCTTGGCGAGCGGCTTGAGCTGCTTGTTGACCTTGTCGATCCGCTTGCGGATGGCGTCGACCTCCCGGCGCGTGGGGTCGGCCATGAGCTCCAGCTCCTGGCGGATGAAGGCCAGGCGCTTGGTCTCCTCCTCCACCCGCCCCAGCATGGAGGACACCTTGTCCCTCACCTCCACCTTCTTGCGCTCGATCTCCTCCTCCTTCTCCTTGAACAGCGACAGCGCCGACCGCGACGACTGCTCCTCCGCCCACTCCCCCACCTCCTCGCCGACCACGGCGCCGCCCGTCGACGCGCTCCGCACGCACACGATCTGCATCTGCTGCTCCTTGCCGCTGCACTCCATCTGATCCCCCTGCTGCATCGTCGTCGCTCCTAGCTGCCAATAGCTGCCCTCGCCAAACGGTTAGCACAGGATGCAGAGCAGCAGAGGAGTAGCCTGCATCCAACAACCGTTCGTCTATTTATTCCTCCAGCTTCCCCCAGTTCTCCCCGGGCGTCTTCTCTCTCTCCTTTTGCAAGCATAGTGGGCGGAGTACTAGCTAGTGTCCTATACTAGCTACTCGAAATCTGAACCTTTAAGCAAGCACCAGTGATTTGTATGAATTTTTATATTGTTTGATTGATGTTATATTTATCTTCATGCAGATGTCACCTGTCAGTCTGTCACTCATAACTCATACTATTCGCTGCTTATGGTAATGATGATAGCACAAGCTTCCTGGGCATCGATGGAGGAAATAAAGCCAACAAAGCCGTATGCCATGACCTGAGACAGCATCATTCCACGTACATGTGACGTGAGCTGGAGAGCGGCTCCGGATTGGCCCAAGAACAACAGCCAAGTATCATGAAAAGCGTTAGGTGAGACCCTGCGGCGATCCAAGAAGTCGAGTAGGAGTAACTCTTGAGCAATCTAGTGTACATTCCCTGTCACCAGTTGGTGTGACCAAAATGCACGCGCGCTCGTCTCCTGCTTTCCTCCGAGGATACGGCCCAAGTGTTAGTGAAACCTTCACTTAGCTTTGCAGCCATTTCGTTTCGCAATTCCGTCTCCGTGTCTATCGTTGCAGGGTTAGCATCTAAGGCAGGCGGGCAGGCGAGGTATACCTGCAACGGCAAGCTGGGAATGTGCAGTGTCATCAGGCCAGGATCGAGCGTGTCTGAATCTGAGTGACTCGGTAATTGGGAGGAGTAGCAGTCAAGAATAAGCAGAGCAGGGCCACACTGCTGACCTGTAGTCGGACAGACATGCAACACAGTCTGGAGCCCTACAAAAAGAACAGGCGCTCCAGTCGATTGTTTAACTCTAAGATCATCAGTGCTCAACGGAATGAAACAAGCGCAAACAATCAGTCATCAGGCATTAGGAAAAACGAAAAAGAAAGACAAGGGTATGTTTAATTGACATCCTGAAGGTCTTAAATATTTAGAGATGACAACGCAGTAGGATGTCTGGGCTTTCCAGCATCGATTGAAGTTTCAGAACCTTATTGTGCCAAGCATGCATCTGCCGGTGTTGGCAGAATGTTTTTTTTCCTCACATCGACAGCCCCACACATGCCGCCCAGCAACCAGTACCTTGCTATCATTCCGCTGGAGCATAGACGACGCAGGTTCTGCTTGGTGTATAAACCGAGAAGGAATGGGGCCTGTTATCATGTGAACAGTCCTGCAGGTAATGACCAATATTGTAACAGAAGTTAGCTCACATCTTCTGTCAGGAACAAGTAGACATCTGCGTACCGAAAGCAATATCATGCGCCACAAAACTTACGGTGGTGAAGTGCTCTGCCTCGTGATGGATCCTGCCAAACCCACCAAATAGTCCAGCGTCCGAGTCCAAGACCACCTGGTACAAATAGCAGATGCTGTCAGCACCTCAGCAAGTGGATTTTGAGAAACTTCTCCTGTTCTCCAGCTAGTTTTGGAACAACGGATGTGCTCCAATATCAGAGGAACCAAGAGAACGAGCATGCGGCCATCCCCATCCATAACAGGTACGCCCAGTTCATATTTTTGTTTTTTTTATATATAAGTATGACACTAGTATTTTGCTACTTTTTACCTGCTCGTATGGCATAACAAAATGGAAAAAATCCAAATCTAGTGTCCTACTTTTTCAAGCATATTAAATTAACAACAACATGAATTGCTGACAGTGACACCAACAGCTTAGTTTCTCCTAGCTTCATCATAGAAAGAGATCAATAATGAGACTTGATAAATTGCAGCATGATACTACGTATAGCAAACTCATTTAGCAAGAAAAGGTAGGCACTTTGAGCATAGGGAATGCACGACAGATGCATACCTTATACATCCCAGGTTTTCGACAACCAATACGGTAGTCAAAATAGCTGTTGTTGCAGTGGAAGTTGAACACAAATACCAAATCTCCCTTTTCGAACACTATCACCTTATCCTCCTCATGTTTCCGAGAAATATACTGGTGATCGGACGTCATGAACTGCAATCATACAGCAAGTTTCATCAGAAAATTTTTCGCTACTGTTATGGCGTGTTGTATCAAGAGTCCAGAGTACTACTAATGAGCATGGAAATACCTAAGATAGATTTGCCAAGTTTAAAAACTTGACCTACGAGGTGTAAGACAACCCCCAAGCATTTTGTTTAGAAATCCCTAAACCCCTGCCACAGCCATACACAGCGGCACCATTGCCCATGTGAGAACCTAGGTCGGTCCTTAGACCTGCGCATTGGCGTGGGACACATGAGGGGATTTTTTTTAACCCCAGCCTAAAATTTGCTCCCACAGGGAGTCGAACTTAAGCCACCTAACCAACTCAGCTAGAGCATAGATTATTGCGACAAAAGGACAGCTAAAATCAAGCACCATGAAATAGAATTGCTGATGCAACATCAAAGATTTCATAATAAAATTTTCCTAGCTTAAAAGCTCAGTAAAATAGAGAAATGGTTTTTAGAAATGACATTACAAGTAGAATGCCCACCAAGTATGATGTTAGTAGAAACAATAACTCAAACTTGCAGAACCAAATCAAAAAATAATTACAGAACATACTCCATATTTTTGCTCAAGATGTTGCATTGCCTGATCAAACTCTTGCATACCACGATACCTAAGATAGTCTGCATCACCCTGACAATGTAAAAATAACACAATTCCGATAATGACCAATTATTGACCAAACATAACAACAGAAATTAAAGCAAAATTTTGCAAAGGTAGTAATATTTTTACTTTTGAAAACACACTAATATGAATAAAGAAGGAACTATTATAATGGCACCTTGCTAATTAAAGCACTCGATAAGTGGTAAAAGTAAATACAAACTGGACTTTACTGATGCACAAGCACAATAGCTCAAAGAAAGTTTACCAGGTCAAATCTTCGACGGCATTTGTCATAACTGTTATTATTCCCTGGAATGAACTTACCACTTGGAAGTCTTTGCGGACCTCTTGGAAAATCTATCCATTCTGCAAAATAGAAAGTAGAACAATGACCTCAAGTCCTCAACACCAATATAACAAAAGATAAATTGCAAGATAATTGTTAGATGAGGTACTGTTCAACAAGACTCAAAGAATGTTAAATGAAACAAAATAGTTAAATCTCACCAGGATGTCCAAACTCATTTCCCATGAAATTAAGATAGCCCTCTCCTCCTAAACCCATTGTGATAAGTCTAATCATCTTATGTAATGCTATCCCACGATCAATGGTAGGAGTTGCAGGTCTATCAAGGGCCATGAAATCATACATATCCTGCATAATTAGAACCAGTGAGGTTCTCATGTCACCCTCCAGTATTATTGTTCTGTGTTTCTACATGTATTTTTCAGAGAATAGTGGAAGGAAAAGACCAAATATAATTTTCTGAAAGTATAGGATGAGGAAGAGCCTATATGTTCTACAAACTCAATGAAGTATTAAAACAATAAATCATAGTTCACTCAGAACTGTCAAAGAAATGAAATTGCAACTATAATGCTCATGAGTCATGACAGAAAAACAGGGCACACAGGTCCAAATTAAAGAAAACTAACAAAAGTTCTAACTCTTTGCTTTTAAATAACATTTGTTTTGTGGGAACCATGAATACATCATGAAGTTGAAGAAAATAAATAAAATTAATTATTGTAGAAAAAATATGTAAAGTACACCAAGAAAATTAATGAGTGGTAACCTTGTCCATCAACCAAAATGCAATAGTCTTGTCACCGACTAATGCTTGATCATGACTTTCAGCATAAGTTACGCACTTCTCCAACCACCTTCTATTTGTTAGTGTGTGCACAATATCACCCATCTTCCAAGCTTCATCACTTTGCCTGTGCGGTTAAAGAGAAAGTTGAAACTCACCACATAACTCAAAGTGAACGCACAAGGTATATCACAGATAGAGCTTCCCCATTTCGAAACAAAAGCTTATACAAATTATTTGAGCACCATATTCAAGGGGAGACTTTTTTGTATAGAAAATTAAACACAAAACATATTAACAAAGTGAATAGTGTAATGTTAGTTATACAAAATATATATGCACCGCCGATATATGTTGGTATGTGCAATATCCTATGCATAAAAAACTTCAAGATTTGTGCAGCAATATTACAAGAAGTATCAGATGGGTTCATTGGTTTCAAATTTGAAAAGGAAAAGGTCTAAATAACCTCCTGACGTATCGTGTGTAGCTTACTTAACCCCAAACTACAAAACCAGGTATTCAACACATTAAACTTTGCTAAACCGGTCATTTTAACCCCTGGCTAGTTTTGCTACCCGGTTTTGCACACGTGGCACTCAAACTTGGCAGTCAAAGACACGCTGGTGGCAGGGCCCAGCTCTCAGACCCCTTCGCCCCAAAATACACGAGCCTGGACGACCTGCCCTCCGCCAGGGCGCCGCGGACGGCCTCTCCGAGCACCGCTGCCTCGCGCAAGGATCGAGGGGCAGACCAGATGCGAGGTATGTGCTTGCGTATGAAGTGGACCGAACTGCCATAGTACCACCCACGGCACCGGCGCGTGCATCCGCTTACGGAAGTCAAGCGCCAGCATTAGCTCCCACTCCCGTCGGCGGCGCCGGTGACCCGGACCTAGAAGAGCACGGCGAGCGCCCGCGAACGGGTTGGTGCCCAGCTCTAGTGAGGATTGAGGACAGCAGCACGCGCACCGCAGAGGCTGGGAAGTGGAACGGGGTGGAGGACATGGCGGCGGCATTGGTGCTGACCTTCTCGGCGAGCAGAGGCTGGGGAGGGGGCAGCGAGGCCGGGGAGACCGCGAACGCTAGCGCATGGAGGAAGGGCGGGCATGGCCGTATGGGTTGGTGGTCCGGCGTGCGTGACAGCTCAAGTGTGGAAGAAGAGCGCGACAGCGGCGGGGTCGCCGCTGTGGACGTGGGTGTAGGTGCAGCTCAGCCTCAGCATGTACGACTTGTCGCCGAACTCGCCAACTGCAAGTCTGCATCCATACCATCGCTACCATGGCAAATTAATTAAGCAAAAAAGTATCATGATCGTGTCAATCAGTGGAGGATTAGTTTCTGATCCTATACTGTATCTGCATCTCTGCATATAATGGCACCATGACTCAATGACTCATGTGATGCAGCCCCAAATGGCCAAATGTAAGGCTTGAGTCCCATGGCCTATACTGCATCTGCATCTCTGCGTCGTAGAGGAGTCCATCTCCTCATCGCCGGTCGCCGTGGCGAGCCACTTGTCGAGCGTGACGGCCGCCCTGGCATCCACCATGCGCGCAGCGCACGGCAGCGGGCACGTCCAGCGCGTGGACGCGCAACAAGGAGGAGGTGGACGAGGGGAAAGAGTAAGCCGAAGGACGAGCACAAGATGAGCATCCCGCACCTGTTCCGGTGCCCCATCAGCCTGCACGCTGGCTTGCTGCCGGCCACCACACGTGCCCGTTCACACTGCAGCTGCTCGGCGACGCCACGCTCGTGCCAAACGCCCCAACCGCACCCTGCATGCTCCAGCTGGGGTTCCTCCACGTGCTGCTGCAGCTCGTCTTCCACGCGCCCACGCCGTGGGACCTGTCCAAGCAGGAGGACCTGGCGCTCCAGTGCGCGCTCAGCCTGCTGCCGTCGCCGCGCGTGTGGCAGGTACGGTGCTGCTGCCGCTGCTGCGACACGACGACGAGCGCGTCTCAGGTGCCGCGGTCGCCGCGATCTGCTGCACGGCCGAGCCGGCGCATGGCAGCGCCATCCACCACAGTTCGGTGCCCGCGCTCCTCGGCTGCCTGTCAAGCGCTGCGGTGTGGAGCGTGCTGGCGGCGCTGGAAGCACTGGCCGCGTCGAAGGCTGGGCGCCGGGTGGTGGTGCGCGAGCCCGGCGCGGGAGGCTGCCGGCGTCTGACAGCTGGTCCCTGCCTCTATCGTGCCTTTGACTGCCAAGTTGGAGTGCCACGTATGCAAAACCGGGTAGCAAACCAGCCAGCGGGTAAAATGACCGGTTTAGCAAAGTTTAATGCGTTGAATACCTGGTTTTGTAGTTTGGGGGATTAAGTAAGCTACACATGATACGTGGGGGGGTTATTTAGACTTTTTCCAATTTGAAAATATACATCAATCTCAAGGTATATTTGGTGGTTTTAATCATGTATGCAGCCACATGCAAATGTGCATAAAAATTATCTCATGTGAAAACCTATTATTTTTATGATTATGTAGATTAAACCACAAAAGTGATGACAAATACAACAAAAAATGCATATGCACATGGTCCATGCAATTAAACATTAGTGTATGTACTTGAATGTTTTATGCCAAAACAAGAGAATTATTTCGAAATGCAGGCCAATACAAGAAAATAATGATCATCCACAGACATATGAAATACTTACTTGAGAAGTTCAATCCATTTGTCAGCCACAGCCATATGCATACGATAGTCAAAACCTACCCCACCATCGTGAACAGGAAGGGCAAATGTAGGCATTCCACTAACCTGAACAAGTTATATAATTTTTTGAATAACCAATAGAAAAGTCACAGAATATTTTAGATACGTTCAAATTCCTATCGGTTTATGTAAGCCAATGATGTGGAGGGCTTGCCCTATTTTTGTCAAATTATAGCCCCAAAAATATTTTGTATATGTGTATACATAATCGGACATTCAGTAAATCAGGACCTTCCAGGGAAAGAAAAATGTTGTCAATATGGAACATGCTTCTACTTCAAAAGGGATTAAAATCTCAAGATATTTTTTTGGAACTTTGCAGATGGTTAGCATGAAGAAGCTAATATTCACCTAGCAACCTGTTAATTCCTCATCAGGCAATGCTCATCTCTGTATTAAAGTTCGGTGAGAACCGAGCAATAACTTGGTTGGTAGAGCCTCTAGCTGAGATCTTATCCACCTGCTTGAACCCAGGTGCTCGCAGGTCAGGCTCAGGTGATTACTTCCCTAAAGGATTCAGTACTCTGCTCTCTTTAAAGCCAATCCAAGGGGACGTCTTCTCCCCGTTGTTGAGTTTTTAAAAAAAAATTAATTAAATCTGGGAGCCAAAACAAGGGCAACAGAGTGGCTTACAATTTCTTTCTTTTTTTTTTTTTGTATCCTCTGGTATCCATCCAGTAGTTTGGAAAGAATATCTGAGTCGAGAATGTAACCTCTCTGAACTTCAAGAGAAATATTCTTTATAGTCGAGGCTCATATAAGCCCAAAAGTTCTAGTATTCTCTCCATTATAATTTAGATTAAGGAAAAAAACAGGTGAATGGCCCGATCGCGAAAAAATAATTTATTTTCGGCCATTAACTTTCTTCATGTATTTCAAATAGTTTTTTAATAGTAATTCTATATGTTTCTTCACAAAGTAGTCATTCTATATGCATGAACTACTTATCTAATATACACACATGTTGTAAAGCATGATCTTGTTGTATTATATATTAATGTAAAATTAAAACAGTAACTTGCTAAGCACATTATTATAAATGGAGTTGAAATAGACTGGAACTTCGAATAAATGAAGAATAATATTAAGCAGTAACTTAGTGTGCACTTCGTATTAAAATCCAAAGTAACTTTTCTATAACCAAGGGCCTGTTTGAATCCTATGGTCTAAAGTTTAGTTGGCTAAAGTTAAGGACTAAAATTTTAGACCACTTTAGCTTGTGTGGTCTAAAGGTTTTTGTGAGGTTGGCTAAACTTATACAGCACTTTGGACCTCTTGTTTGGAGCCTCAAGAGCTAAAGTGATCTCAAGTTTAGTGGCTAAACTTTAGACCATGGGATCCAAACAGGGCCCAAATAGGAGTATCTTGTCAAGATAAACAAAAAGCATCTTAGACTACAAAAAAATATTGCCACAAATATGTGTGAGAATGCATACTGAATGACAAACAAACTCGGCACTTACATCTTCACCAATGGTTACAGCCTCTGGATAAAGTCCATGAATTAGATCATTTACCAGCATCAAGTAAACCACTGCATCTACATCGGTGGCAAAGCCAAAATACTCATTGAAGTTCCCCGTAAATGTTACCTAAAGTAAATTGCATGACTTTAGAAGAAGGAATGATATAACAAATATGATACTGAACAAAGCTTCCCAGGCATAATCCACTATTCCAGTCAGACTTAGCAAGTGAAGATAAACTAATAGGCATAAAGCTTAAATTACTTGTAATCCATGGTGAGTGTACATCATGGAGGTCACACCATCAAAACGGAAACCATCAAACTTATATTCCTCAAGCCACCATCTAGCATTGGAGAGAAGAAATCTTAAAACCTGCATAAGGATAAAATTATTTGAAGAATACAGGCAGAAAAATAGGAGAGAATGAAATAAATTGGAGATAGAGCATTTTTTGTTCCATACTTCCCAGTTCCCATAGTTGAATAGGCGAGAATCCCACATCCAGTGATGGCCTCGTGGACCACTATGAAAATAATGTGTATCCGTACCATCAAAACCATTCAACCCATCCAGAGTATTACTTGACGCATGACTGCAGGTAACACAAAAGCAAAGATAAAGGTATGAAACCAAAGAGCTTCAATAAATCAAAGAAAGGGTTGATGCTTCTCGAAGAAAGGGTTTCAACAGCGCTGTGATTCTAGGATCTTGGACCTTATGGAGACAAAGAACCTAAACGAATAGTGATCCAAGATGGTCAAATATTAGACATCCACTACTAGAAAAGATCAGTTATTGCATCACAATCCTTCAATTGACCTGAAGGTCAGAAATGAACAGTATTTGACATAACAAGATTGTTTGGCCACACACAATACTACTCCCTCCATTCCAAATTATAAGATATTTTGGCTTTTTGTCAAGGGCGTTGGAGCCCAAGGACGCCGGACCTCTACTACGAAGCTCGTAGTCACGGTCCGTGGTAGCTGGCGGGGTTATGCCCCCTCGCCGTTCTTCGCTGGTCGGGTTATTCCCCCTGGCCGGCGGCTTGAGAGAGAGAGAGGTAGAGATTAGATAGGATCAAATCTTGCTTAATTCTTCATAGTCTCGGTTACAAGAATAAGTAGCCCACCGGCTAACCAATCACTCCTAGGATTAAGGAGGTGACAAGGAAACTTAGCAAAAGGAAAACTAATCTTATCACTTTCTAAACTTAGCCACTCGTGGTGGCCAGATCCTACATGCTGTGGACCTGCTCCTGCATGCGCTCGGCGCGCTCCGCGGCGCGGCGGACGTCCCGAGCCCGGCGGCGCCTGCTGTACGCGAGGCCCCACATGACATCTCTCCCCGCCTCAAGAGGCAGCTCGTCCTCGAGCTGGAACGCTGGAAACCTGGCCGCGAACGAGTTGGCGTCTTCCCATGTAGCTGAGGCAGGGGACTGGTCCTTCCACTGGATGAGCACCTGACGCACGCCACGAGCGACCCGTGTCTTGACGGCGCGTTCGGGCTCCGGGGTGACCGCGCCATTGTGAATAGCCGGCAGGGATGGTGGTGCCTCGGGTGGAACGCCGTGGAACTTCTTGAGGACTCCGACGTGGAAGACGTCGTGGATGCGGGCACGGGTAGGCAGCTCCAGGCGGACAGCGACGGTGTTGATGAGCTCCGCCACTCGGTAGGGGCCATAGTATCTGGGCTTCAGCTTGCCGGCGGACTCCGGGGCCATCGACGCCGGCGAACGGTGGTGGAGGCGGAGCAGCACCCAGTCGCCCACCTGATAGTTGATATCGCGGTGCGCCTTGTCGTAATACTTCTTCTGGACCGCCTGTGCCTGCTCCAGGCGATGCCGAACATCAGCCAGGAACTCCTCCCGTTCCTCCATCGTGCGAGCCACAGCGGCCACGCGTGTTTCCCCCGGCTCATAGGAGCGGATGGAGGGAGGGTCTCGTCCGTAGACGATCCGGAACGGTGTGTCGTGGAGGGAGCTCTGGTAGGCGGTGTTGAAGACATATTCCGCCCATGGAAGCCACTGGAGCCACTGGCGGGGACGATCACCGGTGAAGCACCGCAGGTACATGACGATGACGCGGTTGGCAGACTCGGACTGCCCATCAGACTGCAGGTGAAAGGCCGACGTCATGTGGAGCTTGGTGCCCGTCAGCCTCATGAGCTGCCGCCAAAATTTGGAGGTGAAAACGGCGTCGCGGTCGGACACCAAGGACTGCGGAACGCCGTGCAGGCGAACAATCTCAGCAAAGAAAGCCTGTGCCACAGACTCCGCCGAGTATGGATGTGCGAGCGGAATGAAATGGCAGTACTTGCTGAATCTGTCCACCACCGTCAAGATGACGGACTTGCCGCGAACACGAGGTAGGGCTTCGATGAAGTCAAGTGCCACATCCGTCCAGATGGCCTGGGGAACCGGTAGAGGAAGTAGGAGGCCCGCTGGATGAAGGTGCTCTGACTTATGGCGCTGGCATGTCTCACACGCCCGCACATAGTCCTGGACGACCTGCTTCATAAGAGGAAAATGAAAATCACGTCGAAGCCGGTGCATGGTACGCTGGACACCCTCGTGCCCCTCCCCGTGGACGGCCGTCAGCAGCTCCTGTAGCAACGCCGAGGCTGGGGGCACGTAGAGGCGGCCGGCGTAGTGGATCATGCCGTCGATGACTGCCCATGGCGCCGCGCGGGTACCAGCCTGGACCTCCTCCCGGATGGCGACGAGTGCAGGGTCGGCGAGTTGTGCTTGGCGGAGGCGGTCGAGGACGTCGAAGCGAGGCGCCGAGAGGGCCATAACAGCCCCTTCGTCTGGCGTGTCGTGGCGGGACAGCGCGTCCGCCACCACATTAGACGCCCCGGGCTTGTACTCAACAGTGAAATCGAAGCCCAAGAGCTTGCCCACCCAGTGATGCTGCGGGATGGTCGCGAGTCGCTGATCCAGCAGGTACTTGAGGCTGTAGTGGTCCGTTTTGACGACGAACCGACGGCCCCAAAGGTACGGCCTCCAGTGTCGGACCGCGTGGACGAGGCCGATAAGCTCCCGCTCGTACGCCGCCAAGGCGCGGTGCCGAGGAGCGACCGCCCGGCTGAAGAACGCGATGGGGTGGCCCTCCTGGACCAACACCGCGCCGAAGCCATGGGAGGAGGCGTCGCACTCCACCACGAAGAGCTTGGAGAAGTCCGGCATGGCGAGGACAGGGGCCGAGGTGACCGCTGCCTTGAGTGCCGCGAAGGCCGCGGTGGCAGCCTCAGTCCAGGAGAAGTCGTCCTTCTTTAGCAGCGCGGTTAGCGGGGCAACCACGGCGCCGTAATTGTGGACGAACTTCCGATAGTACCCGGCCAGGCCGAGGAAGCCCCGCACTGCCCGGGCCGAGCGAGGAGCGGGCCACTCCCTGATGGCCTGGACCTTGGCGGGATCCATGGCGACGCCGGCCGCCGAGATGACGTGGCCGAGGTAGGCGACCGATGCCGCTGCGAACGCACACTTGGTGCGCTTGAGGAAGAGTTGGTGCTGACGAAGCTCCTCCAGTACGGCGCGGATGTGGCGAAGATGATCAGCCCAACTCCGGCTGTAGATCAAAATGTCGTCAAAGAACACAAGTACAAACCGGCGGAGAAACAGGCGAAGCACATCGTTCATCAATGCCTAGAACGTGGCCGGGGCGTTGCACAGCCCAAACGGCATGACCAGGAACTCGTACAGCCCGTCGTGGGTCCGGAACGCCGTCTTGTGGACGTCCTCCGGCCGCATCCGGACCTAATGGTAGCCCGAACGCAGGTCCAACTTGGTGAAGAACGTCGCGCCATGCAGCTCGTCGAGGAGTTCGTCCACCACCGGAATGGGGAAGGCGTCCTTGATGGTGAGCGCGTTCAGCGCCCTGTAGTCGACGCAGAAGCGCCAGGACCCGTCCGGCTTCTTGACGAGGAGGACCGGCGAGGAGAACGCCGAGTCACTGCGACGGACGATGCCCTGCTCCATCATGGTTGCGCACTGATGTTCAAGTTCATCCTTGTGTGCCGCCGGGTACCGGTACGGTCGGACGGCCACTGGTAGAGCGCCGGGCTTGAGGACAATACGATGGTCGCGGGTGCGCTGAGGTGGCAGCCCACGTGGCTCGGCGAAGACGTCCTCAAATGTACTGAGCAGAGCCTCGAGGAGCGGTTCGCTGGCCGGCTGAAGAGGGCGGACCAGCGCTGGAGGCACTGTGGTCGCGCAGAGGCCCGGGCTGGCGTGGTCGCTGGTCCCTGTCCAGCAGATGGTCCGGCCGTCGCGCTGGAACTGCAGGGTGCGCGCTGCAATGTCCCAGATGATGGGCCCCAGCGTGCCGAGCCACTGGGTGCCGAGGACGAGGTCGAAGCCCGCCAGCGGCATGACGAAGAGGTCGACGTGGAACGTCGTGCCATCGACGGAGACCGGGGCGTTGCGGATGACCCCCGGGCAAGCGATCTTCTCACCGTTGGCCACCGTAGCGGTGAGCCGTGGACGAGGCTGGATGGGCAGCCCGGATCGGTGGGCGGCGCGCTCGCCGATGAAGTTATGTGTTGAGCCCGTGTCAAGGAGCGCGACCACAGCTGTGGCGCCCAAGGACGCCTGCACCTGCATTGTGTCCCAGCTAGACACACCAGCCACCGCATGCAGGGAGAAGACAGGAGCTTCCAAGTCCGGCGCCGCGTCCCCAGCGGGTTCGACGTCGATCTCCACGCCGTCGATGAAGAAGAGGCGGCGGCAGACGCGGTTGTGGCCGCAAGAGTATGGTTCGTTGCAATTGTAGCAGAGGCCGAGCCACCGTCTTTCCGCTTGCTCCTCGGCGGACAGGTGCTTGATCGGGTTGGCCCCTCCGCGGACCGGGGGAGCAGGCAGCGCGGGTCGGGGCACCGGCAGGATGGCCGGCGCTGGCGGGGCTGGCGCCCTTGGTGCCGGTAGCGCGAGCGGCGCCGGGGCCGCGGCGAGGGCCGGCCGTGGAGCCGGGGGTGGTGGCGGCGCACTGGTTGCAGGCTGGGCCGGCGCCTGCTGCAGCCTGTCGAGCTCCATCATCTCCACTTGGCGTGCCAGGCTCATGGCTGCCGCCAACGTCTCCGGATGATGAATCCGAACGGCGTGGCTCAGCGGCGGAAGGAGGCCTCCCGTGAAGAGTTGTACGCGCTGGTCCTCCTCCAGGCGTCCGGCTCGGGGTAGAAGTGCCTGGAACCGGTTGGAGTATTCCTCCACGGTGCCCGTGCGACGGCACTCCGCCAATTTGAAGAGGGGAGCGGATCGCAAGGGGGGGCCGAACCGCAGATTGAGGAGGTCCTTGAAACGTCCCCACGGCGGTGTGCCCTCGTCCTCCAGAAGTTGAATGAACCAGAGTTGGGCAACGTCCTCCAGGTTGTAGGATGCCATCCACACGCGCTCCTCCGCCATGGTGCGCTGTTGGCGAAAGTAAGATTCACACTTGTTAATGAAAAGCATCGGATCAGACTTGCCGTCGTAACGGGGAAAGTCCAACTTCTGGAGCTTGGGAGGGCGATCAAGATCGCGCGGCCCATCGGTGCGGCCGCCGGCGCCGTTCTCCGACGACGAAGCCGACTTTTCCCTCATCTGGGCCATGTCGGCCTTCAGGGAGGTAATCTCCGCCTGGAACGACTTCATCAGCTCGCACAGGTCGGCAATGGTTGGCTCGGCCATGAGTGGCGAGTTGGGGGCGGCGGAAGTGGAAGATGGAGGGGAGGGAGGTGGGCTAGGGTGATTGGTGGCGGCGGTGGAGGTGGTGGGATGATCGGTGGGCTGGGAATGGGAAGAAGAGGATCGCCGGACTCTAGATACCAGGTTGTCAAGGGCGTTGGAGCCCAAGGACGCCGGACCTCTACTACGAAGCTCGTAGTCACGGTCCGTGGTAGCTGGCGGGGTTATGCCCCCTCGCCGTTCTTTGCTGGTCGGGTTATTCCCCCTGGCCGGCGGCTTGAGAGAGAGAGGTAGAGATTAGATAGGATCAAATCTTGCTTAATTCTTCATAGTCTCGGTTACAAGAATAAGTAGCCCACCGGCTAACCAATCACTCCTAGGATTAAGGAGGTGACAAGGAAACTTAGCAAAAGGAAAACTAATCTTATCACTTTCTAAACTTAGCCACTCGTGGTGGCCAGATCCTGCATGCTGTGGACCTGCTCCTGCATGCGCTCGGCGCGCTCCACGGCGCGGCGGACGTCCCGAGCCCGGCGGCGCCTACTGTACACGAGGCCCCACATGACACTTTTCTAGATATATTGCTTTTACTAATATATAGACATAGTATATATCTAAGTACATGGCAAAATTTATGTATCTAGCTTAACACTGCAAATTACAGCTAAATTTTCCATCTTGCATGAAGTTCTGTTGTATTTCCTTTTTCTTGGAGCTATGAATTACACATCATCAAATTTAGCTTGAGCCATGCAATAAGGCAATTGTATAAAAGGAAGATAAGTTAATAACAAAGAAATTTATCAATTACCTATGGACCACATCCATGAGAACTAGCAAACCAAGCTCATGTGCTCTATCAATCATAGACTTCAAATCTTCTGGAGTACCAAAACGACTACTTGGTGCAAAAAAATTAGTTACATGGTATCTGCAATAGAAGTAACAAAATATAAAATCAATGCTGTAATTTTGTTTGCCAAAAATGAAAAAGCATCATTCGGAACTAAAATTTGAGATGGATACTATCTTCTCCGCCTCTCAACAGATGGATACCCTCTCAAAATTCATCCTGTTGGAAACATGTAATTCTTACTGTCAAAATACTTGATTCAACATTGCATGGTCTTTGATGCATATCTGTGACCACTGATTTCTTCTAGAATATATACTTTGATTTGAATTCTTCAAGATTATGAGATTTGTAAGTATTTTTCAATACAATTCCACACATATAACTTACATGCTTTCAAACTAAAAGTTAAAAGTTTTTTATGGTTTGACTAAATCTTGTCCTAAAAAACTTGTTTTTATGACAGGAGGCAGTAAGCATTGATACTGACACTTGTGAGTTGCCATAATGCCATATTGACAGTATCATGCAACCATCCATCCAATCAAAGCAATCAGAGCATGTTTACACAGTTGGGGTTCCGTATATATCGTCTTGTTACTAGGAATGCATCCAAATACAATAGATTATTGAAGACCAAAACAAACTATTACATTTAATGCTATCAAAATAGAAGCAAAGTGGAAAGAGGCATGAGATGACAGTAAAAAAGAGGACGATGAAAGATGAAGTTCTCAAGCACTTAACAGGTACCAAAGTTAAAAGGTAAAGTGTAAAGTGGATATAGAAGAAGAGAAGACAAACAAAACTAGATCCTGAAATTACCCAAAGCTTCCATAATATGAGTGCTCTTGGATTGCCATTATTTGCACTGCATTGTATCCAAGTTTTTTTATTCTTGGGAGGACCTCATCCCTAAAGTTTGCATATGTGTTTATCTTCGGTTCCTAATCACAAAAGGATGCACGAAATTATCTAAGTGCAAACAAGAAAACAAAATTATAGCCAGAAAAAAAGGATAATGAATAGTGAAGAAACATGTATATAGAAATCACATGGTAATTAGAAAAAAAAATCTAAAGTGCCTGTGCTATGGCTATGTTTATATTTATGAACTCAAAGTAATTGTGGGAAATATGAATTTAGTTTTTAATATTAAGCAAAATGTATCAACTAAAGTATAAGACATATAACAACATATTGATGACCGTTCATGAGAAACATATGCATATTGTTTTGAAATGTTATATAATGCTATGAACTATAGAAACATATATCAGAGCAGAAATGACATTCAAAGTTACATTGATCAGTTCTAAGTTGTTGGTAATTTGCAAGAAAATGTAAAAAGCCTCTCTTACTATTGGAACATCCATTTTTGAGAGGTTCAAACATCCTATTTGAACCAAGACAACATCATTAATTAACGAATTCCAGAATAACTTGGAATTACATGTTGCTGGCTTCACTAAAAAAGTAGCAAAGTGAAATTTTATGAAAAAAAATATATATACACTTAGGCTATACATCTTAAATAAGGAAGACAAATGTAAGAAGGTAATAGTATCTAAATATATTGAAGCCTGCAATTAACTAAAACTGCATATGGCTAGCATTGTCTAAAAAAAACTCACCCTGGGGGGAAAACGTCCCCAAGGTGTTGCATATGGCTAGCATTGTCTAAGGAATCAAAAGGAAAAGGTGTCATACCGGGCTACTCATTCCAACATGTGTTTCATATATCCGCAATGATTTTGGTCGTTTAGGTTGAGGATGCTTGAACACATACTTTACCTGCATATGCATGTGAAATATTTTAATTAGTAGCAAGTGAGAAAAGTAAAATTCAGATCCCACAACAAATAGGACTGACTGAAATACACTAAAGAGGTTCCACAAAGCAATAAATGGTATTTTCCAAGAAACAAAATTCTAGCCCAAAGTAGGAACAAAGGGTTATTTAAAATTTGTAAGTACAGAATATGAGAAAGGAAGACCTCTGCAGGAGGATCATAATAAATCCCATCATATGGTATTTCTCCTGGGGCCTGCACTGAGTACTTGATCCAGGCAGGAATTGAATCCTTTATCCCTGATGGAGTATCCATTCTCACCTATATATGGTAAAAAAATTCACCAGTTAATTTTGGAGAGATGCTCACGAGACAAAAACAATAACCAAGGAGGAAAAGAAAAGCTACCTTTACACGAGATCCATGAGGAATAGGTGATGTACCATCTGCATTGTTAGGCAGAAAAATCTCCCAAACACCAAACTCATTCTGCAAGAACAAAGTACCTCGGATTAGACTATACAAGCATCAGCAAGTCTTTTTGTGTCTCGAACATGGCGTGTCATTATATTAAGAAGAAGAAAGAAAGGGGGTAAGAACCCATACAAACAAACACGCCCACATCAGTAACTCTTCATGAATCATTAAGAATTACACCTACTCTAAGTCCATGCACCACTAAGTATGAGTACTCAATTCATCCTATTATAGGAACATGCAATTTGTAAAGATATCTAGACAGTTAGAATATATGTAAAACATGTGCAATTTGGGAACATTGACTCTAAGAGTAGTACAGCAGCAACACATTTATCTAGTAGCACACTTATGGCAAGAGTCAACTGTAGGAACTGAGTCTAGTGAATTCAATATATACACTTTCCTTTGGAAAGTTGATTAAAGTCAATTGTAGGAACTGAGTCTAGTGAATTCAATATATACACTTTCCTTTGGAAAGTTGATTCAATAGAGTGCATATATATGGAGTTTATGAAAAAAGATAAACAAACCAATCTAATAAGTAAAATATAAAACATTTTCTGAAGCCATAAGCATACTTTGCTCATACAGTCTGCATTTGGATCCCAGTTGTTGAAGTCACCCACCAATGCTGCAGACTGAAATTGAAAGCGGGAGTCAATTCTGAATAACACTAGCAGCTAAGTCTAACAATATATACATTTGAAAGGTCAAAAAATATTAAATATAAGTAGCTTTGTAGCTGGGAGACTGATCGTTCTTGTAATGAAACATGGAACTTGTATTGTATTATGATAAGCAATAAGATTAGAAGAACTGAAGAAAGAGCATACGAGTGCTCCAGGAGCCCATTCTCGATAGGTGATACCTTCCGCGCTACATTGGAAGATAAGATACAAAGTTATTTGCTAGTATATAGGATAAAAGATAAACACTTCACGGTAAAGAATACCTGCGATTAAATCCAAACTTCTCATAGCTACGGGAGAAGGCTTCCAAGCCTCCTTCATGCTCATCAATGTCTGAACGGATTCTCCTATAGAGGCTGTACCTGTTTATTTATTCATGAAAGTTGAAAGCATACTGAGATTGCTAGTGGTGTTCGCATGGGTTATATATATAGGACTCAATCTTATAAGAAGAATTTTATTCATGAAAGCACAGTGAGATTGCTAGTGGTGTTCGCATGGGTTATATAAGAATACAGAAGGGATGGAAATGAAGGTTGCCAAAGGATTAGAACCCACAGTTGCCTCTATATTGTCTGGCTAACATTTATGTAAAAATCCCCCTGAAAGGGAACAGATCTAGTCCGTTTGGTGAAACCATATGGAACACTTTAGGCATCAAAACAGTATGAAAGATTGCAGGTGCAAACGAACCTGGCTAGTTATTATTCATATGACCTTCCAGCAAAACCATGAAGAATTACTGGTACTACACATGCAAGAATTAATATAAAGGTGAAATCATTATCTCATAGGAATTCTCCCCCCCCCCACGTCGCTCTCCGTACGGGGCGACACGGGGGGCGACTCCCCCCCACCACCGCCTCCCCACCCGCCGGCGTGCTTCCCCGACCGCCGCCGCCGCTCCCCGGCTTGCGGCGGCGGCGGCCAGCTATGGCGCCCAAAAAGGCCACCCATAGCACTTTCCCCCCTCCTCTCTACCCCTTCCCTCCCCTCCCCCTCTTCCTTCAACCTCGGCCTTGGTGCATGAATGGCTGGCGGCGTGCTAAGCCTCAGATCCGCGTCCTTCGGGCTGGATCTGGCGCCCTCCTCCGCGGATCCGGCGGGCGGGCCTGCTCGACGGCCGCCTGAGGCGCTGGTGCGACGACGGTGGCAGGCGGTCTCACTCTGTCCATGGCGGCTCAGATCCGCCTCCTTTGGGCTCGGGTTGGGGCGCTGGTGAGAGCGGTGGCCCTCCTGGCGCCGTCGCGGACCGTCTCCGTGGGGCATCGGCCCGGGGCCCGTGCGGTCCCATGCGGCCCCGGCGGCGTGACCTGGCCGCGCAGGTCTGGGGCGCGTGTTGGCGGATCCTCCATGGCGGCTCGGTGCCAGAGGGGCCTCGCAGCAGCTGGGGCGCTCTCCTCGACGACGCGGCCCTGTGCAGGTCGCGAGGTGAAGGTCGCGGCTCCAGGAGCACGCAGACTCTCCTCAGTGGCTGCAGCGGCCATCTACCTGCGACGTGCTCCGGCTGCCGGAGGTTCGGGCATCGCCACCGACCTCGTGCTCCCGGTGGCGACAGTGTGGGCTCTGGAGATGCCATGTTGTGGTGCTATGGTGGATGCGGCTCCGTGTGGCCTGTGTCCGCGACGAGAATCGGGGTGAAAACCTTGCCCGGGTTTTCCCGGGCCGGCGGCGGTGGCGCAGCGTGTGTCATCTGCCTTCTTGGGGGTGTCGCCGAAGCTTCTTCGTCCGGAGCAGGCTAGGGACGAAAGTCCTAATTGTGGGTCTATCAACGTGTTGGCGTCTGTGGATGTCAATTTCCTTCTTGAAGGCACTGTTGGGTCACTGATGCAGCCCGTCGCACTACCATCGCCGGAACTCTTCACTTGTTCCCCGGGTTTCGTTGACGTCCATGCTTCCCGTCTGGCCACCGGTTGCTGGAGGAGTTCCTATTTGTGCCTGTTGGGCCTTCATGTTACTCTGCAATGGTTTTTCTGATGCTTTTGACCTCGCTGCCGTCGCTACTAGCGGTTGCTTTGCCGCTATCTCTTTACCCTTTGGCGGATGCTTTGCCGTCACTGTCGTTGGCCTCCTCGTTAGCAGATGCTTTGCTGCTATGAGTGTTGAGGTTGCCCCCCTCTGCGGTTCTTTGTTGGAGGGGTGGCTTCGGATGCTTGGTCGTTTGGAATCCTGGCAGATGCTTTGCCGCCAACTGCTCTTTGGCCTCCTCTCTGGTAGATTCTTCGCTGCCGAGAGTGTGATGGCCCGCTTCTTGGCGGATGCTTTGCCGCCGTGGTCGCTCGGCTCGTTGGCGGATGCTTTGCCGCTGTGGTCGCTCAGTTTGTTGGCGGATGCTTTGCCGCCGTTGCTACTGAATGCTGGTTCTCTGGGTGGATGCTTTGCCACCGTAGCTTGGTCTTTTGCATAGGAAGCCTTTGCATTGTTGTTTTTTTTAGCACGCACACTTAGGTCTTGGTGTTGAGGGCGGTCGCTCTTTCTTCTGTATCTTTTGTTGCTTTGTTTATTCCAGATTACTCACTACTATCTTAGTGGTTTGTAATCTGCGCTATGAGGGTTCTCTCATAGCTGACTTGTAATTCACTCTGCTTAATGAAAAACGGGCTATATTCCCCGATCTCGAAAAAAAAGAATTAATATAAACTTCACGATCGAGGATCTTGACACTTGAGGCAGCCATTTATATATAATAACATGAAAGACGGGAACATCTTGAAATGTGCAGTAGAAGCAAGTAATACATACCGATACTCAAGATGGTACTTATAGCCTTGCAGCATGGGGTCAATCTGGAATATTTTTTGTCCATCGCTTGGTGGTGGGACCACTCGAACTCTGTTCAAGGCTTGAGCATCATCAGCCACGCCGGCACCGCACATTGTCTCTTCAGTAATGTCTGGTACCTGGAACCGTGCCGAAGAGACGAAGTGTTCAGAAGACTGACTGTATGGACAACTCAAAATTGTGGTACAGTACAGGCTTGTGACTCCACGGAACGTTTAACCGTTTGGGCATCTCACTAATCGCGTGTCTCCTTGTGTTCTCAAATACTAGCATGAAGATGCAGCCTCAGCAGTGCACAGATTTTTTTTTTCAGGTGAATTATGTAATAATAAATTGCAGGGAAGGGATGAGTGGATGACGAACCTCCAGTTCATCCGACTGGAACTGAGCCGAGTCAGCCTTTGATGTGAGGCCGTCGTTCTCGCCCTCGGGAACCACGACCGCCTTCCCGGACGCGGCCGCCGCGCGCATGGCCCCGTGCGTCCCCGAACCTCCAACTCGAGCACCCCCTGCACGCATCACCAGTTCACCACCACATCACTCACATACAGACCCGAGGCAGGCCCACGCTTGATCGGAGGGGGAGGAGGGAGTTGCGGGATCGTTACGAGTTACGAAGGGGCCGGTGCGCCGGAAGACCAGACTCCCCTCCTCGCCGCCGGTGAGTCGAGGAGCCCTTACGGCCCCACCGAGCGCCGCCCCAGACACCGCGAACGCCATCTCGCCTCCGCAGCCGGATCGGATCGAACTGACCAGCCAATGCTTAAACCCAGCGACAGCGAGAGCGAAATCCGGGTCTGCTCTGGGTGACTGCAGGGCTACAATTAGGAGGCGGGGCTGCTGCCTATATAGCACGGCGAGGAGAGCGGTGAGGGGAGTGAGCGTTCACGCGAGCGCGGCAGTGCGGGGGCCGGGGCGGGGCGGAGTAGCGGACGGCTGCATGCGCGGTGGCGTGCACGGGCGGTCGAGGCTGGCCGTTGCGCGTCGGTCCAAGCGCGCACGCGCACGCGCAGCGCCAGCGGCGGCGTGGCGAGGTCCTGCTGATGGTGCTTTGTGCTTGGCGGTGGCGTGGGGATGGCAATCGCGCGGAGTCCGGGGGGGCAATGCGCCAGGTGCCGAGCGAGATGGGGCCCGGGCGTGGCCAGGTGGAGCTCGCCGCGCATGGGTCGCGCAGGCTGCAGGGGAGGGGAGGGAACTTGGAAGGATGAAGGAGTTCGCGTCGCGAGCGAGGCTTTTTCCTGGCGCGCGCCGCGCCGTTGCGGGCTTGCGGTTCAGCCTCAAGCATGCGGGGGCGCCGTGTCATTTTGTGCTCACTCGACACTCGGGCACACGGGAGATGCTGGGCTGGACCATGTCAGCAGATTTATATATACAAAAAAAAAATTCTGTTTAGCACTCCGTCTGGGCAACGTGATTGTCCAATGATGATCCACCCACGCTTTTTCTCACGGGAATTGCAAATTTGCCATAGCTTGCTCGCTCAGTTTTCCGACGGCCTGACGTCTAGACGACCGCTCCACGTGCCTATATGACCCACGCAGCATCGTGAAGAGATGGAGGGGCGGCGGATGCTCAGCCAACGTGGGGAGGAGGAGCAAAAGACACTAATGCGAGGCAGCAGAAGGTAAGGAGGGATATACAACACTCGATCTACTTTTTGAAACATTCAGACGCAACACCTGTAACATACGTCTGAAAGCAAATGAAACACTTAAAACATGCATATGAAACATACAAAAACACTTGAAACAATTGCATACGCAACATTCAGATAAAACACTTGCAAATATATGTGTGAAACATATGTAACATCCAGATAAACATACTTCCAATGTACGTCAAAAATAACAGATGAAACATTTAGAACAAATAAAAGCTTATAACATACATGTACAAGCATTGTAACATCTCGATCTACTTTTGCAACATCCATATGAAACACTTGTAACATACCTCTGAAACACACTTGAAATAGATGCTTGCAACATGCATTTTCAACGCAACATCTACTTGCTGTTTAGACGAAAATGGAGGCTCGTTGGCGCGGAGCTCGTCGGTGGCACGCACCTCGGCAGGGGCCACGGCAGACAAATGGAGCGTGCCCGCAACGGGAGGCGTGAGTACGGCCGGGGGCGGTGCAGGGGAGGGCGGGATCCGTCCTGCGAGCAAGAACCCGCAGGCGGGCGGGGCGGTAAGGGCGAGATCCGTCCCGCGAGCAAGGGCGCGCAACAGGGCGTGGGGAGGACAAGATCCGTCTCCCGAGCAGGTTCGCGCAGCGCGCAGAATCCGCGAAGCGAGCAGGCGATGCGGACAGGGGCGGTGCGGGCTATAACACCCCTCGGTGTTAAGCATGCATTAGCATCCAAAGCATACATACATGCTTATCATTACATGCAATATGAGCCACTTTAAAATTTACAGTTGAAAAACCATTACTTAAACCCTAATTGTGCATGTAAGTGCTAAAGAGTGGTAAAATTTTGTGTAATTACAATTGTAGATAATCTAGAATAAATTAACATGATTTTTGGAGCCACTTTTGTATTCAAAATTTCCTCTAATTTTGCTTTTAAAAATATTCTAGAAAAGTAAATTTTTACTTAAAATTTGGCTTTAAATCATTAATTCAAAATCTATTTAGAATTTTGAAAAGTGCCCTACATGAAAGTTGTAGAGAATTAAATTTTGAAGAACTTTTATTTTGGGAAAAATTTGTGAAAACGTCTTTTTCACCTTCAAATTTGAATTTGAATCAAATTGGGAATCTGGAAAATGTATTTATAAAAGAAAAAGGAATCTCGGGCTTACCGGGCCGCCGCCCCGTTTTCGGCCCAGCTCGGCAAGCTAGCCCGGCCCGCGCCCGCATCTGCCTCCTCCAGCCCGCGCGCGCGACGCCGTGGCGCCGCGGCAGGAGTTGGCCGCCGCGTGGCCGTACGTCGGCGACGCCGCGCGACACGCGCCCTCCGGTGGCCCCCGCGTCCCCGCGCCCGCTTACCCCCTCCACGCGCTCGCCCGCCTCGGCTGCTCCCCTCTTTCGCCTCCCCGCTCGCCAGCAGCAGCCGCGACGCCGTAGCGAACGCTCGCGCCACCGCTCGCCGTCGTAGCTCCGCCACCGCCGCACGCGCCCGCAGCCGCTTCTCCGGCCAATTCCTCCCGGCCTCAGCCTCGCCTCGTTTCCCTCCACCTCGTGCTCGCGCCAGTTCAGCCGCTCGGGTTCAGGTGAGGGCCAATTGGCCGCCTCTCTCCTCCGCTGCCGCCATGGCCGCCGTTAGCTGGCGTGCGTGGCCGGAGCTCCCTACCCCTTTTCGCTCCTTCGGTCGTGAGCATCGGCTTTCCCTTCACCTCGCGGTGCTCACGCGCGTTTCCTTGGCTGCTCCCGTGACCTGCTCTGGCCGGTTGTCGAACGCCCGCGCTGTCGTACCGCCATTCCCGCCAGTGAGCTTCTTCCGGAGCTCCCACGCTGCTCGGAGTAGGTGCGCTAGGTGCGCCTCGGTGCGGGGAGCACTGTGGTGCCCTCCCCGTCACCGTAGACGTCACCGGCGGCGAGCTTGCCACCGGTCAGCCCCATCCCCGCTCGGCTCCGGCTGACGGGTGGGCCCGTTTGACCGCGGGGTCCCGCCTGTCTGTCTCGTGTGTGTTCACGGGGTGCAACTCTGGGGTTCGCATAGCGTTAAAGGCCGGTTAGATTTTCGGTTTTTAAAGAAAAGGATTTTCTAGGAATTTTGAAAAAGCTTTCAAAAATCATATCTCAAGGTTTTTAGCTCCAAAAATTATGAAACAAATTTTGTAGTGTTTCTCAGGAGTAGATCTACAGTTTAAAAATATTGCATGTTAGTTTTGAGATACTTTTCTGTGTAGATTTATTTAATTAGTATAAATGCTGATATCTTAGAAAATGTGTAGTAAATAAAATAATAATGAGAAAAATATGATTCTTGTTGCATTAGTCTTTCTTAGTGATGTACTTTCTAGGAAAAATGTTTGTGAAGCCTGTCCTGTGAAAAATTATTGTAGTGTAGTTCAAATGCCTTTAATTGATGATTTTTGTTATTTTTGGTAGAGAGCAAAAGTTGTATAACACATACATGTGATAATTTTTGTAATATGCTTGTTTACTGTGGGTAACATATGAAAAATATGAAATCTATTGTTTGATACTTTTTCTAGTACAAAGTATTTTTATGCTCATTATTAGGCTATAGCTTGTTTATTTTGTATAGATAGTTTTACTTATCCAAATTCTAGGAAATTTTTGTGGTAGGTTATTTAAAGTAAGAGTGTGCTACTGTAATTTTTGTAGATTTTTACCTGCAACAGAAATAGGTGTTGATGTGTAACCCTAGTTTAGAGGAGAAATAAAAGGTTATTCTTTATGAGAAATTAAAAGTGATAAAAAGTGTTTGGTATATCTTTAAAGCATCAAAAAGCCTTGTTGATTTACTTGATGGGTTAAGTTAGTAAGGTTTGGTAAATTATGACAGCACTTGTGTGTATATTATGTGCTAACAAGTAGAAAATCTGATTACATGTTTTGTGGTACATGTTCTTGATGATGTGGACTACCTTGTAGAAGATTTGGTTGTAATCCATACTATCCGTTCAATGTGCTCATCTGCATATCATGTCATCATAGTATTCCACCGCATTCGATGCATCGTTTACATTTTTATTTATGCACTTGCATCATACAGGATCGCAGGAGGAGTCGCATGTAGCAGTTCCGAAAGAGCAAGCTTGGACCGATCAGCAGGATCCCCAGGCACAGGAGGTGCCCGAGGAAGAAGAGCAAGGCGAGGAGCTGCCCGAGTGCGTAGACCATCAACCTAGCTCGTTCGAAAGAGACAAGCCCCAGAGCATTTTAAGTCTCCTACTTTATAAAAGCAATTCTTATTATATGAGTTATATATATATATTGTTGCATTAAGTTATAAGAGTTGAGTGAAACCGTTGTTGCATTTTTACTCCTTGTCCACCTGATTACCTTTTTATCCTGTTAGGTCAGGATCGAATAATTGCTTAGCCATGCTTAGACCGGTAGAAGTCGAGTGATTTTCTATCACCTGCGAGCTATAGGTGGATACCTGGTTATGGTTAGCTATATTTGTGATCATGGAAAGTAACCAAGTGTTGGTAGATAAAAGAAGACCGAGCGGAGTCTTATAGGGTTTTGGACTATAGTGATTCCGTCTGTGTCGATTAAGGACCGATCGATGCTCGTCCCTCTTGTCATGTTGAACACATACCTCACATTTAGCTGTCCGAATAAAGTACCTTTCGACCGCGAAGCTAGTGACACTATTTCGAGTCGGGATAAACTCGGATTGGCAGACTGGTGCTGAAGGGGTATAACAGGGACGCGAAGAGTGAGCCCAAGGTGCGTCCTGCAGTCGAGCGGTCCCTGGGTAGTGCGGTCCATGATTGTTATCCCGCGGCTTCTTAAAAAGTGTCATTGGTGATCTAAGCGACCCTGACGGAGGAAGCGTGGTTTGCGTGAGGAATAAATCACCAGCTGGTTAGGAATCGATTCGAATCGCCATCGCTCCTGGATAGTGAGCACTTGACTCGAGCTACGACATCGTAGTAACAATAATGGAACAGGGATGGTTAAGTGAATGATGTTGGAAATGCTAAACCTGACATGGTAACTTTGATGTTAATGGTCAATAAAGTGATTGCTCTAGTATAGGTGCTTACCTAGATTGAATAGGCTATAATAAAAATGATGCCAAAGTATTTAAACTAGTTATTTATGATAACTTATGCTTTTCGCAAATGAGTCAAACCAGTCCACTGTACAAATGTCTTGCATACTCCTTGGTGTCTTTATTTCTGGTTTATGACGGGTAAATCTAGCTGAGTACCTTCTCGTACTTAGGGCGTTGTTCCCATTGTGGTTGCAGATGGCCAGATGTACTATGGTTACTGCGTCAACTGTCTGTATCCGGCGATAGGCGACAACTAGGACCATGGGCAATGGTCACTCTGTTCGTCTTATCTAATGTTTTTGTGGACAATGGCTATCTTCTAGCACTGTATTTGAACTAAGTGTGTGTGGTTTAAAATTACTTGCTTCCGCTATGTTAATTTGAACTATGTTGTAATAACTTTTATTTTGGACTCCGATGTATTCAACTTTCGTTGCGAACTTTATGTAGCATGTAATTGTGGCTGCTAAATCAGTACGATCTTAGTTGTATGTTGGTTGGTTTGAAATCCCTCGTGATTTCACGGAATCTCAGGTTATACGAGCTTAAGTTTGATAAATTATCTGCTTCGGTGGAAGATTTTCTTACTTAATCTCGTATAATCATGTTGATCCGTTACACGGGCACAGTCCGTTCTGCGAGCGGGCGATACAGACGGGGACAGCGCGGGCCTCCGTTCCGTGAGGAGGCGACTCGTGCTGGCTCGTGTGGACAGACGGACGGCCGAAGAGGAGCGTTACTGGTTTTCCAATCGACGTACTCTCCTCCTGGCTCCTGCGCCCTGGTCTTGCATGTGCCGTCCACAGGCCAACACCACAGCCACCGTTCATCAGAAATCCAACAGCCAGCATTAATTTGGATGACGCGGCCATGCTGAGGCTGGGCCGGCTCCTGCTGTTCTCTTGTTTTTAAACTAGGATCGTGCCCGTGCGTTGCAACGAGAGCAACAAAGCTTTTGAGATGCTTGGTCTCATTGAAGAATTCTCGCCAACCCTAAATCAAGACGGTGGTTCATGTTTATATGTTTTCATGCAATGTTTTTTCATGAATTTAATTTTAAGATTGACCAAGACTAACACAATCAAAGTTTTTTTCAAATTAATTATTTGTCGAAAGGTGCTTTGTGATACAACAGACATTGAACTCATTGTCTTCCATTCTTTTATTATTGTAATGCTCGCATGATTAAGATGAATTTCAGGATCTACCGAGAGGGTTTCTCACCTCTGCATCTTGCTACTCAATTCAATGATGTACATTACAATGCACATAGATTTCATGATACATCTAAGAGCCAACCCTCTCTACTTTAGTGTTTGATCTTCATTGCCTTCATAAAATAACTAAGATTAAGAACCAGTCGCAAAGATGGAAGTGTCATAAGCTAATATTACTTACTGACCTCATAACAAACTATACTAATTACAGTCATCAAGGAGTGAGTTATGTTATGGCTTGATAATGGTCTTTCCGGTAATCAAAGGAAAAGTAATTACCGAATTGATTGAAATATACCAAGAAATTAAAGCCAGTTAACAATAAACCTGTTGTTCAGGTGGCAAAGGGCACCAAATATTGTGGACTCGTGCATTTGACAGTCCACTCCATCCAGGCACATGTTAAGAAGTATTATGGAGAATGAAACATATGAACCACAGAAATTATAAAAATATTTAGCTTCCAGTTGAGTAGTTGGCCATGCTATAATGAAAATGTAATTATAAAAACATTATGGTCTTGATAATTGATCATGCAAAGGGAGACTATCTAGTATCATAAACATCCTAAGAAATTATCAACAACTATCAGGATAGTTTATTAGAATGTTCCCATAACAAGCAAAACACTGAACCAACCTATGGCAATGCAAAATGTATGGAAGAAAAATACAGATCATTTTTGTTATTATTTATTTTCCACTAGAACTCGAAGCAATACCTGATCCAATACATAACCTCGCTTGCTCATCTACAAGAAAATGAAAGAAGAGAAGAGAATTCACCTGGCAGAGAAAATGAAAGAAGAGAGGTAGCTAGTCTCCAGGAACCCAGCCCAATGACATTGCCAGGGACACTGAAAATAGATCAGTCATATGGCTAAGATCTATATCATTATTGAACATCGACAAAACTGGATATCTATCTCGTCACTTTATGCTACAAATCTGATATGTATTATTCATTGATCCTGCTGATATGCCACGTGAAACAAAAAGAACTATCCCCAGTATACACAACGAGTACTCTGTGCAGAAGATCAACACCAAACAATATATGTTCGACCCCACATAGAATGCAGATCCAAAATTGTGCACCTAACAATCACGTCATTGTTAGTACTTGCAGGTTTTAACCCCCACTGCCCTCTACAAAATGCTTCTAAAATTATTAGCTTGAATCCTGCACATTAGGCTCTGAACGTACACCACATCGATCAATCAGGGTTCAAAAAGGAAGATTAAACAGGTTTCAGGAAGGGAGGGATGCAATTCAGAAAAGGTTGAAGATCATCGCCCTTCAATGTTAGTAGGCACACAGAACGGATCCAGTAAAGGACACTTGGTGTGCACATGTACAACCGGTAATCTTTGAACGGAATCAAAGTTAGTCGCAGCGAAACAAGGGGTGGTATACCTGTTGGACGTTCGTTACCGGCGCGGCTGGCATCCGGCAGCGTGGAGCAGCAACGGTGCGAAGCAGTGACAACAGGGCAGGTCGTGTCGGCGTTGTTGTTTCCGGCAGCGTGGAGGCGGTGACACCTCCGACGGCGGCGCGTCCACTTGCATGGCGTCGTCCACGGCGACATGTAATTGACTGTGATTTTTTTTCCGTTTGCGAGGAGGGGTCGCGGGGGAAAGGGATACCAGCATACCGGGCAGGAGATAGACGGTGTTTGTTTTGTGCGCATGCGTAATTGACGCGGGCGCTTTGTTTTTTTTTTTGTGCGTGCGTGATTTTCTTTTGCGGGTGTTTTTTTTGCATGCGTGATTGACGGGGATTTGGGGAGGTGTTGCCCGGGATTTTTTTTTCTTGTCGGGTAGTAAGGATCGCAGGTTGGTTTTGGTGCTGCCGGGTAGATGTTGACAATCCGTATGTTTTAGTTGTAGAGAATAGAGAGTAGAGATAGAGATTGCGAAGTGGGCGCCGGCCCTAAAAGCTTCGATGGGCCACATGCCCGGGACCGTGGAATGGGCTGGACTGGCATGGCTTTCTTTCCAGGCTTCTAAATGGGACAATAGGCATTCAAGAAGAATTATTGAGTGTATAGCAGTGAAGGTATTGGATACCAGCATCTCTGCATCTGCCGTGACAATGAAAACGATCGCTTAGAACGTGGATGGCCTTGTTCTTTGTGCATGATTTCAAATCCTTCCTCCCTTGCTTCTGTCGTTTTAGGCCCTGATTTGTACATATTAAAGTTTAACTCCCATCACATCAATGTTATAGCAAATGCATAGAGTACTAAATATAGACTAACTGTATGTATGTCGGCACAGATTAGGAGTAATTTATGAGACGAATCAATTAGTTCAAGATTGAAAACTTTTTATCAAATAAGACGAAAGTGCTACAGTGTTCGTTAAACTTTAACATCCCAAACCAAACAGGCTCTTAGCTTCTAGATAGGTTCACCGGAGACTCTCTGAACGTTGGCAGAGGAGTTCAGGTGCATGCACTGCGCAGGGAATCTGGACATTCAAATACTACTCCCTCTGTCCCCAATTAAGTGTCGTTTCCGATTTTTATGTCCGCAAGTTTGACTCGATTTATAGAAAATGCATGCAATATTTGTATCTCCAAATAAATTTATTAAAAAACTAGATTCAAAGATATTTCCAATGATACTAATTATATACCATAAACATTAATATTTTTAAATATATATTTAATTAAAATTGTTTCTCGAGAAGCGTAAAACGATAGATCAGCTACGGTCGCGGGACTGAGGGAGTACGTCCGATGCTCGCTAGGCTCCAGCTCCCATGGATCGTCCTTGCGCACAAACTCTAGCACCCGGCTAGATGTGCTGTTGCAAATCAATTACCTGTGCCGCTACAAGGAGCAAAGGAAGTGTGTCTCCGTCGCAGCAGAAAAAAATCATTTCCACCGCTCTCGATCGGACGGATGAGGAGGATGCAGTTAACGGAGGCCCACATCCCGGCGTGCTTCTCATGAGTTGTGGAACGAGACGAGGCATCCGGCACAATCTGGATGGCCTGGCCTGGGCCTGGTGAGTGGTGACGACGCCCTGCGGTCCTGGCCTCATGTCCTGACGTTAAGAGGGCACAAGAGAAGTGATGTTCCCTATCAATCTTTTTGGATAAAGATGTGGCACTACAACGTCCATGCATGAATTCCGTGAAGCTCATCTGTTTTCCCCTCTATTTTAAATTATATATGATGTTTTATTTTTTTAATATATTATTTTTATTATATATCTAGACATACTGTGATCTAAGTGTATAACAAAAATTATATATCTAAAAGTTTAAGCATGTTACAATTTAGGATGGGACTCATGGGATTTAGGATGAGACTCAACTCATCGTTGTTCATCTTGATTCAGATGCGCTTTTGTGTGCATTGGCAGCTTTAGACACATAAAAACTAACAAGCTAGCATCTTTAGCTGTTCCTCAATAGCTCCTCTTATTTATATAACTATATTAGGGATATTAATGTTTTTTTTGTTTTAGCAACCTCCAATAACTTTTCTTTTTTTGGTGGTTGTATTTTTCTTATATCTCCTTAAAGAAATGGAGAGTTGCATCTCACCCAATAGCACAGAGCTCATCCCAACCATCACTTGTCAGACATCTTTTCCTACTATTGAAACACTCGCCCTATAAAAAACAATATTGGGCTACCCAATATCTACGTATGGTACATTGTTGCACATATGAATGGAAACGACTATGGCCTCGTTCGGTTGTGCTGATAAGCTGATTGAAAAATACTGTTGGCTGATTTGTTGTGAGAGAAAAACACTGTTCCGACTGAAAAAACAAGCTGAAAAGTACGGATTATAAGCCGGATGAACCGGACCTACATCGCCACATGGGGTACAAGCCCTCGAGCCTCAACCTCACATTGAATCCACCTTTGCACAAAAACCTACAATTACTTTTAACAAGATATTTCTCACATCATTGCAAGAAGAGTTATTTGTCACTTACAACCCCATTTTGTAGGCCCTATATCACATATGTCTCGTACTCTTGTCCATATATATCAAACCACTATGTGTGTGGATATGTCTAAAATCAATAGTATCAAGGAACTATTCATGCAGCAGCAAGATTGAGTAGCATCATGTTACGTAACTTTACTACGTTTCTCCATTCCAGTGTGCATCTTTGATGTGTCACTACCTCCTCTCTATCCTTGTTATCAACCGTATATGGGTCTATGCTAACCTATATGTCCTTTTGACACTGCAATCAACTTGGGCCTTCTTTGTCATCGTCTAAGCAATTTATAGATGGAGAAAGTCACATTAAGATTCAATTATTGATCGTGATCAATAGGGCTACATCATGCCACGTATCCGATTGGTTGAGGCATTATTGGTCCCTACCAATATGTCCCTCTAGTGTCACAATCTAGTGCAAACCTAACATGCGTGCCACATCGGCACATAAATGGGATCCACGGGTTAAAAATATAATGTTAAAGGTGGGCTAAGGTGTGACACAATCATATTGTATGGAGTAAATACTAATAACACAAACGACACCCATGGTTTTATGTTAGAACAACCTTAGAACCATAGGTTTTATAAAACTATTACTTCTCTTTATAACATTATAGCTTTGAATCATGAAATTCGGAACTTTCAACAAAAGATTTAATTTGCTCTAATCTGTTAACAATAGATACGTGTTAAGTGTCGAAGAGCTATATTTTTGTATGATAAAACTTGCATTACGCGCAAGAATAATCGAAAATGGAAACAAAGTAGAAAAATACAAAGAATTTTGATGTGTACAAAGCAACATGGAGTCCCAAATCCAAACATGTAGCTTAAAATTATGCTACCCTCCAACAATAAAGGATTTGCTTTGGCACTATTTGCACAACACACATATATAGGATGTCGAAAAAACACACATATATAGGATGAAAATAGAAACACCATCCATCCTCCTTTGATGATCTCTTGTGCACATCATCTTTAGTTTAGGTGGACATTGGTCATACTCGTGCAGCGTCACTAGTGTTGTGCTTATGATGGTCATAGTTGATGCCATCCCTATTGCTTTCCTGATTTAGGTATAAGCTAAAAAACACAATCAATGTAAGTGCAGGACATGCATGAACAAGGCAAAAGCTAGAGTAATCAGTGGCGAAGCCAGCCGAAAAAATGAGGTAGGACGGACTGCTATATACATATGTAGAACTTCACCGATATATCAATCTAACTATATATGTATACCACTATACCATATATAAACCGGTGTATCACGTAACAATTATACTCTAATATGCAATTCAACAAACAAATGGTAAGGTAGAAGTTTGAACACGATTACCTTTCACATGAAAAGGACATAAGCAGTTTTTGTTCCATAGAGCAGATAATTAACCATGTCCATACATCAAATGATAAAAAAAAGCAAAAACAACCTGCAATTAAAATAAATTTAGTAATTGCTTTCACGAATCAGGTTGAACAACTAATTTAATTGCTATAAAATAAATTTAGTAATAGCTTTCACGAATCAGGTTGAACAACTAGTTTCTTATACTACTTCTGGGTCAATTGAGTTGGAGCTGCCAGCCTACTTGTGCATCTGTTAGACCCATCTGCGGCTTCATCTCCTCGCCCCCCATCCATCAGCACTGCCAGTTCGGCCTCCAGGTCGCCCCGCAGCCGCTTGGTGGCTTGGGCGCAGCTTGCGCGCGACGGGGCGGTCGGCGGAGCCGCGGAGGCGGAGGCTAGCGGCACGGTGGCTTGGAGTGCAGGCGCCGAGGGCCGGAGGCGGAGCGTGGAGGACCGGAGGCCGGAGGGAGCGGTGCGGTCACATGGAGGCGTAGGGCGAAGGCGCTGTCGAAGTGTCGAGCCTGCTTGCTCAGTCCTCTCTGTCTTTCCCTAAGGCCTCTGTGCTGCGTGATGGGATGGGGGCTGGTTGCCAAGACGGCCCAAAAGCACGCAGTTGCTCCCATCTTCAACCTTTGGGCGTCGGTCTCTGCTTTGCTCGGCTGCGGCATGGACACAGTCGATGGCCGGACTCCTAGATTGCCAGAGACCGGGTCCTAGGTGCAGTGCTCGCCGAAGGGGAGGTAAGGCGGCTGCCCTAGCTCACCATATAGGTGGCTCCGCCTCTGAGAGTAATGGTACCATACTATTATATTACAATGGTATCTTGGATGGCGAATGCTATCCGAAAAACTATATATCTATATTAGGCATTTTTTCTTACCATATATTAGCAACATTATATTTATAGCAGTCCTTAGCAATATAGCACTCTAGCAGAACTACAGAATGGTATCCATATCCATATCCATAGTTTTTTTAAGTCCAATATTCCCTCTAGTAAAATGCTTTGACATTCGTTGGCAGTCAAAGTTTGAAAATATTTGACCAGATTTTATATCAACTAAATACTGTATATAGGACTAAAATCGTGGTAACAAGTTGATGGAAACAAGGAAAATAGAAAGAGTGGGAAAACAAAAATAGTACTAGTAGAAAGTGGCGTGGGGAGAGGCGCGAGAGAGGTGGTTGGTTGGGGTGGAGGATCGTAGCCTTCCCCGTTTCGTCTCCTGTCCTCCTTTTATCTCCTCGGCTCCTCGCCCTTGCTCTCCTCCGTCCCACCCCTTTCCTCCTTCCGCCCTCCGCCGCGCCTGGCCTTCTCCCTTCTCGAGAGGCCACGCTCCATCCCCGCCCGCGCTCCGCCTCCCCTGGCGATCGGCGGCGAGCGCGGCCCAACGAAAGCGTCGTGGTCGGCCGGTAAGAGCTCCTTGCTTTCCTCCACGCGCTGCTCCTGCCGTTCCGCAAGCTTTGTTTGATCCCCTCCTCGTTGGACGAGATGAGAAAAAAGTTGCTGCCTTTTGTTCATGTGCTCCTGCATAGAAACTCCGGTTTTGCCCTCCATTGGAAATTTTGGATTAATGACTTGCCACGCTTCGTCTTACTTCAAATTCGTTCGATTCTTGCTGGGTTGCTCTGATTAGAATTTTTTTTTTGGGTATGAATGGTATCCAACTGCTGCCAATTGTAGCCGTCACGCTTCTTGCAGACGCTCGGCGGGTTGGGGAACAAGGCGCCAATGGGGATCACGGAGGTGGCTCTCCACACCATGCCGGGGGCGTTCACCACCCACTCGCCGGCATCCATTCTGTCCCTTGGGGCAGTCGCTAGGAGGAGGAACAGGAACACCAATTCGGTGCCCAACGCCAGGGCACTGCAAGGCCTCCTAAGGATCCCGAGGCTGAGGTCCGTCAGGCGGCTGTGCCAGCGGATCGATGACCTTGCGAGGGTCACAGAGGGGAACGGGACTTGGGTAAAGGATGCCATGAATAACGCCGGCCAGGTTCTTGGCGACGTCAGCGTGCCTGGTCAGGCTGTAGGTGGCAATGGTGGTCTAAATGGGAGTGCTGCCAAGCCTCCACCTCAAAGGTGGAAGTCCTCATCGGTTGAGGATGAGGCCTGGGAACTTCTGCAAGAGTCAATGGTTTACTATTGTGGTAGTCCTGTTGGGACGATTGCAGCCAACGATCCAAATGACAGTGACCCGGTGAACTACGATCAGGTGTTTATTCGGGACTTCATACCATCCGGCATTGCTTTTCTACTGAAGGGGGAATATGAAATTGTGCGTAATTTCATTCTACACACCCTTCAGCTTCAGGTACTGGTCTTATCTTGCTATTTAAATATTATTACTTTTATGTTGTTTAGGTTTAGGTCCTTGTGCCTATCATATGAATTCCGATAACGTTAGTGACTATTTATGTAATATGCATTTAACTAATGTTCAAGAAAAAATATGCATTTAACTATCAAAAGAATTATATTCCCTCCGTTCCAAATTGTAAGTCATTTAGTTGTCCTAAGTCAAATTTCTTTAGTTTTGAACAAGTTCATAAAAAATGCACAAACATCTACAACATCAAACTAGTTACATCATGAAATATACTCTGATAGTGCATTTATTTGATATTGCAGATATTAATATATTTTTGTATAAAGTTGGTCAAAGTTAGACAAGTTTGACATAGAACAAAGCTAAAACAACTTAAAATTTGGAACGGAGGAAGTAGAATTTAATCTAACTATGGTAATTTCATCTTTGTGAAATTATTATCACTTTGGCATGTTGCTTTATATGTATTTGTCTTGGCACATAAATGAAAAATGAGCATTAGCTCAGTTGGTGGAACCTCCTGTAGAATGGTACTCTCCCCTCTTAAGACAATGGTCATGTGAGTAACCTCCTGTAAAATTTGTCTTCTCACTAAGTCTGGAACCCAGGTGCTCACATGGTCATGTGAGTATCTCCTTAAAATGAATGGTACTCTCCTCTCTTAAGACAATGCCAGAGGTTCTTCGCATAGTCGAAATTTTATTTTTTGGCATACAAATTTGTCGACACTTCCAAATTTCAGCAAGTACACCAGCGTTTAAGACTATCACCTTAGGAGCTACAGAATGTTGTCAGGAAATATGGTTACACACATGCCTTGGTAAAAGTTGATGTACAGTGACATGCATACTTGTTATTTTATTGTCTTTGAAAATTGGCATCCTATAGCTCAAGCAGTTTGTTGCTTTTCAATATATATAAATTGTTCCGGAAGAAAAAAAAAATACTATAACCGTATGCACTTCCTAAGATGGTGATATTTTGGGATATGACGCTCAATTAAATGGCATTCATGTTTTCTGACTTTATGTCTCACTAATATGTGGCTGAACTTTACATGCCAGTGAGACATAAAACTAAAAAATCCTGAATTGCCACTAAATTGAGCGACATGTCCTGAATTATTCCTCTGGATGTGACAGTTTGTCTGACACCTTGAACTGGTCTATAGAGCTGGGAGAAGACAATGGACTGCCATAGTCCAGGTCAAGGTTTAATGCCCGCCAGCTTCAAAGTGCGGACAATTCCGCTTGATGGTGATGAGGATGCAACTGAGGAGGTCTTGGATCCTGATTTTGGGGAGGCCGCAATAGGCCGCGTGGCACCTGTTGATTCAGGTACTGTTGATAATGGGGTTAGTTGTTTTTGTTTTGGTTACTCTGCACTCCCTACTTTAATTGGGTACCTGATAAAAAATGGGTTTCAGGTCTATGGTGGATCATATTGCTTAGGGCATATGGAAAATGTTCAGGGGATCTGTCAGTACAGGAGAGAATTGATGTCCAGACTGGAATGAAAATGATTCTGAAGCTTTGTTTAGCTGATGGTTTCGACATGTTCCCTACATTACTCGTAACTGATGGTTCATGCATGATTGATCGTCGAATGGGAATCCATGGGCATCCACTTGAAATTCAGGTTTTCTTTTTGCTATGCCTAGCTATATTTTCTGTTTCTTATGGGTCCTTGTTTCACAAGTTGATTTTTGTTGTGATTGTTTTCGAGGCAACTTTATAAAAGAATGAAATACACAAACCATCCTTAAAATTGTCTGGGGATGCCATCTAGGTTCCCTAGCCATAAATTTGGAGTTTCACATCTCTGATCTTCCTAAATGGTATCCTTCATAATCAGTTAGTCCATGGCCAGCCTACTTGGCAGCTCCTGACATCATATTCTTTCATGTTCTCCCTCCTCCACCAAACCAAACCCCCCCCTTCTCTTTCTCTCCCTCCCTCCCTCTCAGCATAGAGAGTCTTGTTAGCATCCACGTCACCAGCCAAATTGTTTACCACGGGGTTTGCACCTTGGGTGAACCACTCAGTAAGTTGAGGGACATGAAATTGCAAATTAATAGTTCGGGGACCCACATAACACGCTTGTACAAGTTTTAGGGACCTGCTGATGCATTTTACTCCTATTAAGACTAGAGCAAGACTCTTCTAGACATCTACTGGAAAAAAATCCAGCATCCTAGTATGCAGGGGTTGCAAAGAGTAGTTTCTTTTTAGTTTGACCTTTTAATTTATTGACATAGCAGATTGTATGTCGGGAGTTTGTACAAGTCTTGTTCTAATTCTGAGCTGATGTTATTGTTGGGCTGATTGTGAAGTATTTTCTACCAGAAAGTTAACATCACTTGCGATTGTCGTAATCTAAATGAAAACATTTGAATCGAACTATTTAATGTTCAAAGCCTGTTGGATACTATTGGGTTTTTTATGTGGGGAATGAATTTGTATTGGAAAATGGCCTGAAGCAATGAGCTTTCTGGATCGATTGGCATATATAAATGAGTTGATCATCAGTAGTAGTGAGGATGGTACTGCAGAGAAGAAACAAGGATCCCAGAGACAACATTTGTGATTAGGGTAGTGATGGCATAATAATTACTAACGCAGACACAAGTTTACAAGGATAGTAACTGATAGGATTCCTAGTCCTACCAGCGATCTCGCGCAAGCGATATGGGTGAGAGGGAGGAGGAGGAAGTTGGCGACCTCGCTGCCGGCGATGGGGCGCCGTCACGAGGTGGAAGATGAGCGCAGGGAACAGGTGGCGGCTAGGGCAAGTGGCGGCTAGGGCAGAATCTTCCGGCTCCCTAAGGAAACCGGAAACAACTTAGATTGTTTCTGCTTAATTGATCTCAATAGTCTTACAAAATATATATAACTCCTCTTCTCTCTAAAAATAGAAATAACTCCCTAATAATAGTAATAATTCTAATAATAGAAATAGGTGATAATTTGGGCCTTGAACCCAACTCCTGTGCGCCCGGCCTTGCTAGCCACGAGCCTGCCTGCCTCTTCTCTCATAGTGGACGCCCGTCATAACATCTCTCCCCGCCTCTTCAAACAGCTCGTCCTCGAGCTGGACTTCGGGAAACTGCTCCTTGAACTTGGCGAGGGGCTCCCAAGTGGCATCATCCGCGGGAAGGCCCTGCCACTGCACCAGGATACGCCACTCGCCACGGCGGAGTTGAGCCTTCAGCACCCGCTCAGGACTGGGCAGCAGGCGACCATCCTGGACCGGCGGAAGCGGGGCAGGGGCAGTCGGCGGTGGTCCTTCATAGGCCTTGAGCTGGCCCACATGAAAGACGTCGTGAAGACGCGCGCCGGGCGGGAGCTGAAGACGGTAGGCCACAGCACCAATGCGCTCCAACACCTGGAAGGGCCCGGCGTAGCGAGGACGGAGCTTGCCCTTGGGCTGGGCGATGAGGGCCTGCATAGGACGGTGGAGAAGCCGCAGGAGCACCCAATCGCCCACCTCAAAGGACACGTCGCGGTGATGGACGTCGTAGTACTTCTTGGCGTACTGTTGAGCTTGAAGGAGACGCTCGCGGACCTCCTCCAGGAAGGCGTCGCGGTCACGGAGCAGCGACTCAGCCGCCTCAGTCAACGCCGCCCCAGGCTGGAGAGGAAGGAGAGGCGGTGGAGGGCGGCCATAAACCACCTCGAATGGAGTCGCCCGGAGCGCCGTCTGGAAGGATGTGTTGTAACAGTACTCGGCCCAGGAAAGCCAATCGACCCAGGCACGAGGACGGTCGCCTGTGACGCACCGCAAATACATCACAATGATCCGGTTAACCACCTCGGACTGGCCATCGGTCTGAGGATGGAAGGCCGTGCTCAAGCGCTGCTTAACACCTGCAAGCTGAAAAAGATCACGCCACAAATGGCTGGTGAAGACCGGGTCGCGGTCGCTGACGATGGAGGTGGGGAAGCCGTGGAGTCGCACAATGCCGTCGAAGAAGGCGCGCGCCACGGAGGCCGCCGAATACGGATGACTGAGGGCGATGAAGTGTGCATACTTGGAAAACCGGTCAACCACCGTGAGAATGACCGATTTGCCGTGCACCTTCGGGAGGCCGTCGATGAAGTCCATAGATATGTCCGCCCACACCTGCGAGGGAACCGCGAGGGGCTGCAGCAGCCCCGCCGGATGTGTGGTCGGCGTCTTGTTCCGCTGGCACGTGTCGCAGGAGCGGACGAAGTCCTGCACAAGCGCGCGGTCGCCCGGAAGGTAGAAGTCCTGTCGGAGGCGAACGAGGGTCTTCTGGATGCCCTCGTGGCCGGCTGTGTGGGCCAGCGCCACCACCTGATGGCGCAGATCGCCGTGGCGCGGTACGAAGATTCGCTTGCCATGAAGCAGCAGGCCCTCGGCGACGCGCCAGGGACCGTCCAGGGTCCCGCGGTCCAGCTGCTGAAGGAGCTCGCCGGCCTCCTGGTCCAGCGCCATGGCGGCGCGGATGTCGTCGTAGAGGCGGAAGGAGGGCCCAGACATGAGCAGCGCCGCTGGACCCTCCTCGTCCCGGCGAGAAAGTGCGTCGGCGGCGGTGTTGAGGCGACCCGGGCGGTATTCGACAGCGAAGTCAAACCCGAAGAGCTTACTGAGCCACTGGTGCTGAGGCACGGTAGAAAGGCGTTGATCCAGGAGGAACTTCAAACTGTAGTGATCAGTCCGGACGAGGAAGCGGCGGCCCCAGAGGTACGGCCTCCAATGCCGCACTGCCTGGACCAACCCGATGAGCTCCCGCTCGTAGGCCGCCAGCTTGCCATGGCGCGCAGCAAATGGCCGGCTGAAGAAGGCCAGGGGGCCGGCCCCCTGGTGCAGTACCGCGCCAAAACCCGTGCCTGACGCATCGCAGTCGACGACGAATTGGCGCTCGAAGTCCGGCATCTGCAAGACCGGTGCGGACGACAAGGCGCGCTTGAGGCGTTCGAACGCCTCGGCCGCCTCGGTATCCCACACAAATGCCTCCTTGCGCAGGAGGCGAGTCAGGGGGGCGGCGATGGAGCCGAAGTCTTTGATAAATTTTCTGTAGTAGCCGGCCAGCCCCAAGAAGCCCCGGACACCACGGGGGGAGCGAGGGACCGGCCAGGCGGCCACCGCTGCCACCTTGTCGCTGTCCATGGCGACACCGTCCGCGGAGATGACGTGCCCCAGGTACGCCACGGAGGAGGCGCCGAAGGAGCACTTCGATCTCTTGAGGAAGAGACCGTGTGCGCGCAGCGCACTGAGGACGAGGCCCACATGCTGGAGGTGCGCCACCCACGAAGTGCTGTAGATGAGAATATCATAAAAAAAAACCAGCACGAACCTGCGGAGGTAAGGTCGGAGGACGTCGTTCATCAGGGCTTGAAAAGTGGCCGGAGCGTTGCACAGGCCAAAGGGCATGACTAGGAACTCGAAGTGCCCATGGTGTGTGCGGAACGCAGTCTTGGCGATGTCCTCCGGGTGCATGCGCACCTGGTGATAGCCCGAGCGGAGGTCGAGCTTAGTAAAATATTGGGCGCCGTGGAGTTCATCGAGGAGCTCGTCGACCACCGGGATCGGGAATTTGTCCTTGGACGTCTTGTCGTTGAGAGCCCTGTAGTCGATGCAGAAACGCCAGGAGCCGTCCGCCTTCCTGACGAGGAGGACAGGGGCGGAGAACGGCGACGTCGAGGGCCGAATGATGCCCTGTTCCAGCATATCAGCACACTGGCGTTCCAGCTCATCCTTTTGGAGCTGCGGGTACCGGTACGGGCGGACCGCCACGGGGGCCGTACCGGGGAGGAGGTGAATCTGATGGTCATAGGGCCGCACTGGCGGCAAGCCACGCGGTGCGTCGAAGACGGCCCCATGCTGCTGGAGGAGACGGTCCAGCAGAGGACGTGGCTGGACGTCCGAGGTGACGGCCAGCAGCTGCTGCGCGGCTGGAGTCGGTGGCGCCCCCTCGCACTGCCAGGTGATGCGGCGGGCGCCCCTCTGAAAGGCCACCGTGTGGGCGTCGAAGTCCCATGTGAGGGGTCCCAAGGTGCGCAGGAAGTCGACGCCGAGGATGAAGTCGAAACAGCCCAAGGCGAGGCCGACGCAGGTGACGGGGTAGGACACGCCGGCGACGGAGATGGGGACGTCGCGTGCAACGCCCTCGCACGGCAGGCGCTCTCCGCTGGCGACGGTGACACGGAGGTGCGCGGCAGCGGCAGGAGATAGACCAAGGCGACGCATCACATGTCCTTGGAGGAAGGAGTGCGTCGACCCGGTGTCCAGCAGGGCCAAAAGCCGCTCGCCCTTCAACTGCACGGGCAGCAGCATGGTATTCTCAGTACGGATCCCTGCAAGAGCATGCATGGAGACAACTAGAGCATTAGCAGTGGGCTCCGCCGCTGCGGAAGTCGAGTCCTCGGGAGGTGCAGTCCCGTCGTCGTCCGCCGTCGGGTGATCGGGATCGTCGACATAGTCGGCGGTCTCAAGGTAAAAGAGGCGCTTGCACACGTGCCCCCGCACAAAGGGCTCGTCACAGTTGAAGCAGAGGCCCTGGCGCCGCCGCTCCAATTGTTCGGCCGGCGTCAATCGGCGGAAACGCAGCTGGCCCCCGCTAGCTGGAGAAGGCGACAACTGCGGAGAGGCAGCCGCACCCCCAGCAGAGAGCGCCGGCTGTGACGGACGCGGTGGCCGAATACCCCGCTGTTGGAGAGGCTGCGACGGAACGGAAGCTGCGGCGCAGCGTTCGAAGGCCCGCGCCAGGTACATCGCTGTCTGGAGGTCGGGCGGGTGGTGCATCTCCACGTCGACCTGGATGTGTTCGGGCAGCCCGCCCACGAAGAGCTCCGCCTTCTGGCGCGGGTTGAGGTCGCGGGCGTGGCATAGGACCGCGTTGTAGCGGTTGGAGTACTCCTGCACTGAAGATGTAAACGGCAAGCGCGCAAGCTGTGCTAGGCGCGTGCCCTGCGTTGGCGGTCCAAAGCGAAGTTGGCACAGGGCGCGGAAACGCTCCCATGTCGGCATCCCTTCGTCTTGCTCCAAGGCATAGTACCAAGTCTGAGCATCGCCCCAAAGGTGATAGGAGGCGAGCCAGGTACGGTCCGAAGCCAGAGTGCGCTGGCCGCGGAAGAATTGCTCGCACTGGTTCAACCAGTTGAGGGGGTCGACGCCGCCATCGAACGTCGGGAACTCCAGCTTGTAGAAGCGCGGGGCGGTGTGAGCGCCCGGGCCAGCGGCGATGCCCGGCACACCCTCGTCCCCGATCGCAGCGGCAGAAGCGTCGCTCCCGAGGGGAAGAGCAGCGGCGGACGGGGCGCCTCCGTAGTAGAGATTCCCCGCGGTGTCGCCATAGAAGACGCCCGAGCGGGGGGGCGGGGCCCCATTGCAGCCCGTCGACGCGCTGGGCGAGGCCACGGTGGAGGTGGCCATGGTGTAGAGCGGGGAAGTCGTAGAGCCCGCGAACGCCCACTCCGGGATGGGGGATGGCGAAGTCGGCCATCGGACCATGTGGAGGGGTAGACCCGAGGTCGGCGGCGGACTAGCGCCCGAGACCGGCGCAACTGTGGAAGGCGCAGGCAGCGCTGCTATCGGCGGTTGGGGCGAGGGAAGCGGAGGCGGGGGCAGCGACGGAACCGGCGGAGCCGGCAGCCGTGTGAGGCCCGCCCACGCCGTCTGCATGGCGGCGACGTTGTGGGTGAGCTGCGCCATGTTGGCGGACATCTCCGCGACCACGGCGGCGAGGGATTCCAAGGTTAAAGGAACGGCAGCGGATGACCCCACGGTGGCATCTACCGGGGCGGCCAGAGCAGCGGACAAGGGGCTGTTTGTGGTGGGTGGGGTTGGCGGCGCTGTGGTGGGTGGGATGGTCGGCGCGGCGGCGGCGGTGGTGGAGGCCATGATCGGCAAGGCAGCTGATACCAGGTTGATAGGATTCCTAGTCCTACCAGCGATCTCGCGCAAGCGATATGGGTGAGAGGGAGGAGGAGGAAGTTGGCGACCTCGCTGCCGGCGATGGGGCGCCGTCACGAGGTGGAAGATGAGCGCAGGGAACAGGTGGCGGCTAGGGCAAGTGGCGGCTAGGGCAGAATCTTCCGGCTCCCTAAGGAAGCCGGAAACAACTTAGATTGTTTCTGCTTAATTGATCTCAATAGTCTTACAAAATATATATAACTCCTCTTCTCTCTAAAAATAGAAATAACTCCCTAATAATAGTAATAATTCTAATAATAGAAATAGGTGATAATTTGGGCCTTGAACCCAACTCCTGTGCGCCCGGCCTTGCTAGCCACGAGCCTGCCTGCCTCTTCTCTCATAGTGGACGCCCGTCATAACAGTAACCATGAAAAACTCAATCCAAGTTCTATGGGCTAAAAAAAAGATAAAATGACGCACAACTTTTCTGTATATTATAAGTTAGCTCATGCACTTTGTTTTGTGTGCAGGCACTCTTCTATTCAGCCCTCTTGTGTGCGCGTGAGATGTTGACTCCAGAAGATGGATCAGCTGACTTAATCCGCGCCCTGAACAATAGACTTATTGCACTGTCCTTTCATATCAGGGAGTACTACTGGCTTGACATGCAAAAATTGAATGAGATATATCGATATAAAACAGAAGAATATTCTTATGATGCTGTGAACAAGTTCAACATATACCCCGATCAGATTTCTCCATGGCTTGTTGAGTGGATACCTCCTAAGGGGGGTTACTTTATTGGAAACCTCCAGCCAGCTCATATGGACTTCCGATTCTTTTCACTGGGAAATTTATGGTCAATAGTAAGCAGCTTAGCAACAACTCATCAGTCACATGCCATTTTAGATCTTATTGAGTCTAAATGGTCTGATTTAGTGGCAGAGATGCCACTAAAGATATGCTATCCTGCTCTTGAGAACCAGGAATGGAAAATCATCACAGGGAGTGACCCTAAAAACACGTGAGACTTAGATAATTCTCAATTTTTACCCTCTACCTGGGATCATGTTGCAGTTCCTTCTCACGTACATAGCGATTTCTTTTGATACAGGCCTTGGTCGTACCACAATGGAGGATCCTGGCCAACATTACTGTGGCAGGTTTGCATTCTCTAAACTGTTTTCCTATTTCTGTAGGTTTACTGTCTCTTGATGTTGAATTGGTTTTTATTTGTCCATATGTTGTCATTTTGATACACTTTTTGCATTTAGCCAAACTTGCTGAGATTTACTGGGTCTGCTCACATTTTGTTGCTCCTCTATCATGTGCATATTGAATGTTGTTGAACAGTTGCTATCATTTTGTGCAGCTCACTGTGGCATGCATCAAGATGAACAGACCAGAGCTTGCAGCCAAAGCTATAGAAGTAGCTGAGAGGCGTATTGCTACAGACAAATGGCCTGAATACTACGACACCAAGAAAGCACGCTTCATTGGGAAACAGGCACGGCTGTACCAAACGTGGTCTATTGCTGGGTTCCTAGTAGCCAAGCTACTGATAGAAAAACCAGACGCTGCTAGGATTCTGTGGAACGATGAGGATGCAGAAATCCTTAATGCTTTGAGCACAAACAGAAAACGGGGCAAGAAAGTGTTGAAGAAAACATACATTGTGTGAGTTCTCGCAGCAAGTTCCATCAAATAACCTAAGTTAGCATTTTTAAGTTATAGGAAGTGTCGTTCCTGTAGATAAACTTTACATGAGGTTGCATTTTTGATGGGGAGGGTGCCTGCTGTTGGATGCTGTTATTATGGATGCATCTGGCTTTGCAACAAAGCTCTTGCTTGAGCATAGACCTGCCTCGTGTAGTTTGCTATACACTTCATTTGGCATGACAAGTTTTCTGGAGTCTCATTACCAAACTTAAAATTTTTGGTTCCTGGAATTACCTCGTTTCTCTGGCTGATACTGTTACGGACATATTTGAAACCCATGAATTGTCAGAGCTGCTAGCACCAATGTTATAAAAGAGTTCGGCCCTGTTCATCTGGCTTATAATCCATCTTATTCGGCTTGTTTTTTCAGCCGGAACAGTATTTTTCTCTCACAAAAAATCAGCCAATATTGTTTTTTAGCCGGCTTATAATTCCAGCCGAACGGGGCCTTCATTTCTTCCATTTCATCTGACAAAACTCTTTCAAACAAAATCCTGAAATAAACTTTCATAATGAACTTACCCTCGATATTTCTACTAACCCCAAATATCTCCAGACATCTGTTTTTTTAACTAGGGCGATACTAGCGCCGGAAGCCCGCGCCAGCTGCCAGCCCAGTGTATGCATGCAGCTCCCGCCCGCTGCTGCTGCTGCCACACACTTTGCCCACCCGCCCGCACAGCTGCTGCCGCACCTGCCCACATGCTGCTGCTGTTGTCGCCGCGCCTACCAGCCCAGCCCTGCTTGATGCTACGCATACACGTGGAGGCCGTTGTGCCTACTTCGCTTCCCACACGCACGCGGGGACCGCTGCGCCCGTGGGACCACTTCCGCTTGCGTTACTTCCCGTGCCTGCTCATAGAACACTTGCAGCATGAAGCATTTGTTGCAACATACGTGATACGTCTGAAACATATGAGACATTTAGAACATACACTTACAACATATGTATATAGACACTGTAAGTCCGCAACATATGCAACATCCAGATAAAAACACTTGCAACATACGTTTGAAACAACTGAAACATTTGAAACATATACTTACAACATACGTGTATAGCCAGTGCAACATATATAATATCCAGATAAAACACTTGCAACATACGTTTGAAATAGTTGAAACATACACTTGCTACATACGTGTATAGTCATTGCAACATATGCAACACCAGATCTATTTTTTCAACATCCAGATGAAACATATGCAACATACATCTAAAACACATGAAATATACGGTTGTAATATGTGCTCATCTACTTGCTGCTGCCCAAGAGAGGTTCGTGTGATGTGCTAGGGTCTATCAAGTTCGTCAATTTGTCAATGTTGGTGGTGTTTTGAAGCACTTTGCTTGCTTATTTGCATGTGGATGATGAATATCTTGGTAGTGAACCCTTCTAAAACATTAGGGCATGGCCAATGATGATTTTCCTCTTCAATCATAAGTAGTATGTAGAGGGTCCAAGATGATGCCATTGGGTGGCGCACCTTGTCGGTGTCGCAACTATGGCTATGGTTCATGTGATGTTTTGATTTGTTAGAACACCTAGGGACTTTATTTCTCATATGATTTTGATCTTTGGCTACATTTTCCTCTTTAGACATGGATCCTGCTATTTATCACCGCCAATTGATCACCCCAAGTGTCACACTTGTGGTATTAGTGACTCGTTGGTTGTATGTTTAGCCATCGTGCTTTGAGTAGGCCTACCATTACCTATCACATAAACCTTAATGCAAGATTTGACCTTCCAGTACTAGCACTTGATCAATGGCTTGAAGTAACTTGTTATTGATAGGTAGTGACTTAGTTCATGTTTTGACCTATCACTACCTATAAGTCACATGAGCTAAGCAAAGCAAAAGGTCCAGATGCATAGTGAGGTGCTCACTCTGTTCATCAGTGTAAGGCATACTTAATATAAGGAGAAAGCCTTCAAAAGTAGATTTTGATATTCGATTTCTCGAACAATATATATCGTCACTTGCAACAAGTCAACATCATCTTAAACTTATTTGGAGTACAAGTTTAATCATGTAGCTTGTATACAATAAATATGTATATACCTTGACTAATTGGATTGATGAAGTTTTAGATGGGGTGAGTATATTCCTTTTACTAAGTCACTACCTTGTATATACCTTTTGATTGATAAAGTTTGAGATAGGTTACCCTTCAAAATCAACATGATGACTTATAGGTAGTGACTTATGTTTTGAAACAACCATTGTCCATGTGACTTATAGGTAGTTTAAGATGATGTTGATTTCGTGTGACTTATAGGTAGTAGATTTTGATATTCGATTTCTTGGACAATATACATTGTCACTTGCAGTAGATCAACACCATCTTAAACTTATTTTGAGTACAAGTCTAATCATATAGCTTGTATACAATAAATATGTATATATCTTGACTAATTGGATTGATAAAGTTTGAGATGGGGTGAATATATACCTTGTACTAAGACCTTGTTTGGTTGGGCTGTTGGCTGTGGCTTTTGACTCCAAAAGTCAAAAGCTGAACCAAAGGGCCCAAAAGCCAAAGGTGCTTTTGTTCAAAAGCAACTTTTGTCGTAGTACAAATCCAAAAGCATCTCCCCCCTTGCTTTCACTGGCTTTCGGGGAAAAATTACCCACCTGCCACTGGTTATGTAAGGTAATGATTTGTTTTTTTCTTCATGACTTTACTTCCCTTTCGTGTCTTCCTGTCCCGCATCTGGGCGGCGGCGCTCCTCCGTCTCCGGCTCTGGCGACCCCTGCCTCTCCGACGGCACGAGCCATCCCCAGCGGCGACAGACCCTCCCTCTCTGACGAGCAGCCTCTCCCTCTCCCTCTCCGATAAGTCCAACCACATGGACGCGACCCATCCTCGGCGGTGGCGGCCCCTTGAAAGCCCAGGTTTGGTTTTGGAAATTGAGTGACACCAAAGTTGCTAATGTTATGTGATCAAGTGTGATTAAGCTAGGCATAAGCAGCATGTGATGGAGTTGGAAATGACATGGAGAGGTGGCCACAAGACCACATGATTTGGTGCATGAAATGATGAGCAAGATCATGAAGGAATGCACATAAAATGATGGACATGATGATCAAGTGGAGGAGAAGGATCTAAGAGCGCAAGGCAAAGGTATAACCATAGGGTTTTCCTTTTGCCGGTCTAAGATGAGTAGAGAAGTGATTGACCGGGTTTAGGATACATAGCCGACTATCAAGAGGGGCAATCACGGTTAGCTCGGGAATCAAGTGCCACTAGATCAATGTCTTGAGCATATGCATTAGGATCTAGTTGAGAGCTAACATAATCCTTTGAAAATGTTTGTGAAATGCTAACACACATGCACATGGTGGTGTACACTTGGTGGTGTTGGCACATTTGCAAAGCAGAAGGTGTTGGAGTTGATTTTGATCAACTTGGTGAAGGGAGAAAGGTTTTTCGGTGTTCTCCGGACACTAGGATGGCTCTTGAAGTGGAATACTGCTTTGATCCATTGTGACTTGGATTGAGTGTCCATATGAGTTGTGTAGCCCTCTGAGTAAGCTTTCCAAAATGTCTAAGATCATCAAAATCGGAGTTCAGAGCCAAGAGTTATCGCCGTTTTACCGAAGAGTGGTCTGTGACCGGACTCGTGACCGGACGCGTCGGGTCAGCACCCGCTCGTCCGGTCAGCGCGTCCGGTCGGTGTTTTTCATGTACAAAAGTGACTGGACGCTGCTGCGAGTCCGGTCAGTGATGACCGGACGCGTCTGGTCGCGTCGGGAGCTTACTAGAACCTCTCTGTTCACCGTTTCGCTGTGACTTGCGCGTCCGGTCCTGTTAGTGACCTGCGCGTCCGGTCAATACAAGTTTTTGCACGCAAAAACTAGCCGTTGGAGCACGCTAGTGACCTACGCGTCCGGTCGGTGTCGACCGGAGCACCTGACTCAGAGCCAAAACGGCTACTACGTACCCCTTCGCTATAAATAGAAGATGGCCGGGGTTTAGGGGTATCTCTTGCATTCTTGCTGACCTTGAGACATCCTTCGAGCTAGAGAACAACCCCACCACTCATCTCCTTTCTTGGTTGCATACTCTTGAGTGAGATTGAGTGAGATTCAAGTGCATTACTTGAGAGTTGCATTCTACAGGCACTTGATCTTTGAGTTGCTGCGGATTTCTTGTTACTCTTCCGTGTTTCCCGACGCGGTAGATGGCTTGGAGCAGCAGAGGTGATTGAGCTCGCAATTGGAGATTGTTGGAGCCCTCACCAAGCGTTGTAAGGGGTTCTTGATCCTTCCTCGTGGGAGTTCGCGAATTGGATATTCTAGTGGAGCTCGTGGCTTAGAGGATCCCCATCTTGTGTGCGGTTGTGCGGCGCCCGCCGAGGGCTCGACTCTTGATAGTCGATTAGCTCGCGAACCGACAAGTGGGTGTATCGTCACAACGGGGAGTAGCTTGCCGGGAAGTAAGTGAACCTCGGGATAAATTCTTGTATCGTTCTCTTCCTGAGGATTTCTCTTGTGTGATTAATTGATTGGTTCTTCTCATCTCTACACGGCGGTATAATCACTCGAAACTCTTCTCTCGCGTTACTCCTTGTATCTAGCTTGTAGTTGTTGTTGTGTTTAGTGGATAGCCTTGTACTAGACTTGTGTAGGTGGCTTGCTTAATTAGTTAGAGCTAGTGCATTTTGCTTTGCCACCTTTTGTACTAACACTTGTGGTTAAGTAATTCTTGTAGAAGTTTTAATTAGGCTATTCACCCCCCCTCTAGCCTATTCGGACCTTACACCCCTCCCCCTCCAGCGAGCAACCCTTCCCTCTCCTTCTTTGACCGGTCCATTCGTGCGGGCGCAAGTCATCCCCGACGGCGGCAGCCCCTCCCTCTGCCTCTCCGACCGGTCCAATCGCGCGGACGCAATCCCCGATGGCATGAGCCATCCCGGCAGCGGCGCTCCCTCCTTATCCAGTGAGCAGCCCCTCCCTCTCCCTCTCCGTCCGGTCTAGTTGCGTGGACGCGACCCATCCCCGGCGGCGTGAGCCATCCCCAGCAGCGTGCAACTCATCCCCAGTGGTGCGGGCCCTACCTAGAGGCGCGTAGGCCATCCCGGCGGCACACACAGCCTCTGCCCTATACCCGTCGGCCAGTGTTTCAAGAGGAAGAGAACCTTGCGATGCGAGAGGAAGAAGAACATGCTATGAGGATGACATGCGGGTCCGCCTGTAAGTGCCAGCAATTTCTACAGAAGCCAACCAAAGGGCTTTTGGCTTTTGTCACCGCCCACGTCCCACAACAGTTTTCCCAAAAGCCACAACCCACAACAGATTTTTCAAAAGCCACAGCTCAACCAAACAAGGTCTAAGTCACTACCTTGTACTAAGTCACTACCTATAAGTCACTAACATGAATTAAGTCACTGCCTTGTATATACCTTGTATACATTAGTCAGATAACCTATCACTACCCATAAGTCACATGAACTAAGCAAATCAAAAGGCTAGATGCATAGTAGTGAGGTGCTCACTCTCCGCATCAATGTAAGACATACTTAATACAAGGAGAAAGCCTTCAAAAGTAGATTTTGATATTCGATTTCTCGGACAATATAAATTGTCACTTGCAATAAATCAATATCATCTTAAACTTATTTCGAGTACAAGTCTAACCATATAGCTTGTATACAATAAATATGTTTGAGATTTCAAGCTAATTGGATTGATAAAGTTTGAGATTTCAAATAAAAATGCACCTTCCACTAAAATTATTCCAGTCAAAGTTTTAGAACTCAGTTGCATCTCCCTTTCTTCGTGGAAGTGATTATTACAATGTGTTGGGCGATCTGATCAATGCGCAACGATGCAATCTTCAACAACTTGCCTCATACGATGCCGCACTACAGAATAGTATTCAGGAACGAGTTTGCTCTGTGAGCAAAATCAAAGTTTCATCCACACATTGAGTCATGGCTAGAAGCCTTTGTGTAATCTTGTTCATTTTTCTATAATTTCTTTGTCTCTTGAACAGTTGTACCTCCTTTTGTTACTTTTCGTTTTAATAAAATTTCAGTAGATGCTCACACCCCTCTTGTTCCATAAAAAAAACTGAGTAATAAGAATATTAATTTGTTTAAATATGGTATAGGCATGTCATGTACTCCGGTGTGCTTTATTAAGAGACGGGACAAAGATAAAATGGGATATCCTTCCTCGTATATCTAGTTTTAGATTAGAGGGGTAGTAAACACACTGCCGTTGAATTAAAGAAACAAAGAAAAGAGAGAATCGTAGCTCTTGTGGAATATTAGTGTGGTTTCCATGCATCTTTGCATGATGTGACAGCATGTGAGAAATTGCAGGATGATTATCCCGACCTTTGTGTCACAGCCACCGAGTGGATCGTATAAGTTTCCAAAAATAACAGCAATTTCGGTAGAATTTTTTTGAGAGTGAATGATAAATAGCACCTATATATAGACGGAAGGCACGGCAAACAAACGAAGTTTGCTTCCAAATAAAGGCACATTTGTTGCCTCCTCTTTGGCTGTCCGGAGAGGAGGAGGAAGAGAAGGAGGCCGCACCAAATCTATCAGGTTAGATCATTAGCCTGGTTGATAATATCGATCTATCTTTCTTGAGTTCCTTTTCGTTCTTTTCCGATGATTCCTAGTGTATTAGTTCCATCTTACCAATTAATTAGATGTTGAATCAGATGAAATGCAGATTCGTGTTCAATTTTATCATGCTATGGCTTCTTGTTAATTGTAAATAATAAAAAAAACATGCATGCTCGCTTTCTCAATCCTATATTAATTTTGTCTTGGTGCATAATAACACCATTTGATGTATGAATTATATGGGCATTGAGCGATGTAGAGGTGTTCATCGGATTAAGGAATGTTTGCATTAGAATTATTAGATGAATTTATGAGTAATTAGCTATTTTTGTATTGACCAACGAAATAATAGGGAGCGGACGACAAAATCAAAATGCCACGCGGCGGCAAGCCCGCGGCTTCGTCGAAGCCGAACCCCTTCGACTCCGACTCGGACTCCGAGTCTAACAATAAGCCGGCGGCGTACCAGGCCCCCGCCGACGCCAAGAAGCGGTACAAGGACGGGTTCCGCGACTCGGGCGGGCTGGAGAACCAGTCGGTGCAGGAGCTGGAGCACTACGCCGCGTACAAGGCCGAGGAGACCACCGACGCGCTCGCCGGCTGCCTGCGCATCGCCGAGGACATCAAGCAGGACGCGTCCGACACGCTCATCACGCTGCACAAGCAGGGGGAACAGATCAGCCGGACGCACGAGAAGGCCGTCGAGATCGACCAGGACCTCACCAAGAGCGAGTCGCTTCTCGGCAGCCTTGGAGGGTTCTTCTCCAAGCCATGGAAGCCCAAGAAAACGAAGCAGATCAAGGGACCGGCGCAGGTGTCACGAGGTACCCTACCTACGAGCTACGAGTACGACGACGATCGTGTCTTATCTAACATACACTGAAACTGAAACAAACTGAATAATGAAATGAAACAGATGACTCCTTCAAGAAGAAGGCCAGCCGCATGGAGCAGAGGGACAAGCTCGGGCTGAGCCCGCGAGGGAAGCGCGATCCTCGCCACTACGCCGAGGCCACAGATGCCATGGACAAAGTCCAGGTTCGTCGTGACTGCTGTCTGCTCACTGATTAATACCGAGATTATCAGCCAAATCAGCCAGTCAGCCAACAGTATTTTTCTCTAAAAAAAACAACAATTAGTATTTTCAGCTAGCCAGATCAGTCCAAACGAAAGGATGCAAGGCGAAATCGAATAATTGCGACCCGGCAGCTAGCTATTAAGCCATGTTAATTTGTGAATCTTGCAGATCGAGAAGAAGAAGCAGGACGACGCCCTCGATGACCTCAGCGGCGTGCTGGGCCAGCTCAAGGGCATGGCCGTTGACATGGGCTCCGAGCTTGACAGGTGAGCTTGTGGACATCGAGTAGCTTAATATTCTCGATCAGCAATCTTTGGATCTTGGATCTGGATGGCAATGCTACTGCTAGTACTGTCGAAGTAATTTGTTCTGCCCAACATTTCAGGCAAAACGAAGCGCTGGATAATCTGCAAGGCGACGTGGACGAGCTCAACTCCAGGGTGAAGGGAGCCAACCAACGTGCGCGCAAGCTGGTTGCCAAGTAGGCCGCCTCAGACGTTGGAACGAAGGGGGTCGGGGGGCTTGCATTTCTTGGGTTTGCATGGTCTGCATCACGAATCGCCCTCGCGGCCGGCACGGGGTTTAATTGCTTGTAACGTGTATTGCTCTCCATTACATAGAGAGCGTCTGTTTGTTCAACACAGAAAATGTTCTTTTTCCTTGTTAACCAAAGTTGTATGTATGTACGTATGTATGTACAATGTCAAAGGGAAGCTGCTAGTATCGTCACGAGCATATCAAGAGATTAAACCACCACTCCATTTAGGCCACAAAATGACTCACATGACTCCCAATAACAACTTTGACCATTAATTTTATTACATTAATTATATGTATAAAAATATAGCAAGAATATTCTTTTGTGAAGCTACTTTAGGGAGAAATGGACTCGCATGAATTTTAAAGATCCAAATTAAGTCAACACGCACATAGTAATTTCTAATAAACTGAAATGGCACCATGTGCACCTAAATAAGTGTCCTGCAAAATTCGAGTTTTAGAATTAAAACAAGATAATGTCACACGTTCAAAAGACGGTAGGGATGGATTCTTCACCAAATACAAAGAAGTTCAATTTACATGCATCACATAAAGCAAAAGCATCAAAAAATCCTTCCATGCAGAAGTGTTTTATTTCACAAATAGATTGCCTACTTATTGTTGTTATAGAAAAAGGAAACAAACTCATACTCCATCTCTAGATATCTATGATGGTGAACAAGATAACTATCGGGACACTGGTAACAAACCCAAGCAAAATGGGCGTGGCTAGCGCCTGGACGTGCATCCGTCCGCCTGCGCAGCCTGTCCCCGTCTACCTTTGCCTTGCCCCACGCCCGTACTTTGTTCCGTCTCTGCGCCCGCCGGTCACCCTTGACACCCTCCTCTCTCTCCGCACGGGCAGCTCTCAGGAGCTGGGATGAGCAGCTAAGGACGAGCACGTCCCCGGCGCCCCCAACCGCAGCACCACCGTTCACTGGTATCCAGCGGCCCCGGCGCGCCGCGAGCCCCGTCCGCTTGCCCCCGGCTTGCCCTCGGTCATACAACATAAAGCACTTGTAACACGAAAACACTTGAATGCAACATATGTCTGAAAGTGATGAAACATCTGGAACACGCACTTGCAACATGTGTGTGAAACACACAAAACATCCAGATTTCAACCTGCAACATGAAACCGCTTGTTGCAACATAAGACTAAAATAGCTGAAATATTTGGAATATACTGTTGCAACATATGTGTGAAACATATGCAACATCCAGATAAAAAATATTACAACAGACGTCTAGAAACAGATGAAATATTTTGAACAAACCTTGCAACATGCCTCTGAAACACTTGCAACATATGCGACATGTGTAGCATCCCCCGATCTACTTTTGCAACATCGAGATAAAATAATTGCAACATACATATGAAACATCTGAAACACTTGAAACATGCATATGTAATATAGGGGGAGATGGTCGGGCCAGTCGATTCCAGTAATCGGGCAGGGGGGTGGAGAGTCGGCGGCGAGCCGCGACATGTGAGCACCAGCCACCCTCATGAAGTATTTCCGAAACAAAATAGTAAGATGGTATTGCATTGGCATACTTTGTATACAAGGTCAATGCTAGATTGCTGGTAGCACATATGGTATGAATAAAAATAATTATGCTGCTACGCCCTGTTCACTCGAACTTATTAACCCGGTTTACCAGTCATGGTATAGTGTTTTTCTCTCACAACAAAACAACATCAGCCGGCTTATCAGACGTAGAAACCATCAGCCGAACAACTTCAAGTGAACATGTACATAACAAGCATCAAGATAGGATTCATGACAGCGAGGATTTAGCGTCTTTTTATCTGCATTTCTCTCTATAAATTGCAGGCACATCCATATTAGCGTCTTTTTATGTTCCTTGAGACCCATGCCTCAGGTCTCCAGATTTAGCTGCAGGGGGGCAAAGTCATCATCATGTCAACAAAAGGTGCATCAGTGCATGTTAAATCCTGAGCAAGCAGTGTAGTGTGAGATTCTGATCCGCAACACATAATTAAGTTGTGGAATTTTCCGTTTCAGTTAAGATGTGAGGCATCGTTGGCATCACGTCATGTCCATAATGAAATCAGGCTTTTCATTGATTAAATATGTCAAAACAGTCTAAAGAAACAGCTAACTGAGTGCTCGTCCGCGGTTCCACGCCTGAGTCTGAGTCCCGGACATGGGATTAGACATGTGCACCATCCAAGGAAACAGCTGCACGCACAGATCTAATAATCAACACGGAGATTCGTGGATCAATAACGGCAAGATGGAAATGCAGTCTATCGCTTTCCAAAGCCGTGCCAGCTCATCAAAGCCACTAAAAACTTGTTTTTTTTAAAAAAATAACATTTAACCCGTGTAGAAGAACCTACTTAGCTCTAGTTTCTCTTTTTCTTGGATTTCTGTTGTCGTTTTTTCTACAGTTTTCTTATTCAAGACTTCAGAGCATGTGACAGGTTTTTTCTACTCCCTAGCACGCACCAGTACACCTCCAGTTGTGACATTGATTGTCTTCTGCTTCAACATAGGCCGAGCTGCAATTTTCTTGCAAATAAATAAATCAATGTAAATAAAGAATGATCTTTTTCGAATTTTAACTTTCTTTAGAAAACCCTTATCGAGCAAAACATGTTGAGAACTTTTAGTCGGCAACAACCGATGCCATTTTCAAATGGACGTATTAGGTAGTAGCGAGGGTTTCCAACACATTCATATCTTGGAAACAGTACAGAAGAGTTTCATCCCATGAAACTCTCTCTACTTCTATAAATTTTTATCATCTCTCTTTATTAATACAGTGTCATGTCAGCATATTTAATATCTACGAAACTCTCGTAAAACCCTCTTTGAGCTTATTTGGTTAGCTCTAATTCGAGGGATTTAGGAGATTAGAAGGATTTTGTATCCCCTACAAATCAAAATCCCCCCTCAATCCTCTCGGGTTGAAGATTAACCAAACATATTCCTTATAAATTCCTAAACAATCCTTGAGAGAAGTACGTGCGAGTGTATATACAGACAAGAAGTAGGTTACATAAGACACAATGATGGCGTTGTTTAACACGACTTATTCCTCAACACTTTGACATACTAAGTTGTGTCAAGTAGTATGATTTTATCTATAAGCAGAATCCAATATGAATAAATTGAATAATCAAAAATTGCTTTCTATAAGCTTTTCACAAAAATGACTATATACACAATAACAAGTTGTGTCAAATAGGTCAATATTTTTTTCTTCCCTATGAATCATAGTTTAAATGTAGACGCTCACCATCATGGACGCACACTCATCTCTATGAATACAAGCATGCAATTCTACCGCTATAAACACGTCCAAAAGAAATTGATGAAGTCACTACATCTTGCTATAGATAAGTACGTTGCCTACCACAGAAAGAAAATACCGTTAAAACTTAGGATAAATCTAGAAAGAAAAATAAAGTAGCCATAGCAAGTTGATCACTTGAACCCCTATCGACAGTAATCTAACTAGCTTGTAGGATCAATTGTATTCTAAGAATATTAAAAAAAACTTAAAGTGTTTTTTGAATTTCGACCTACCGAAAATGAGGTAAAAGGGAGTACAAACTAACCAAGATTAAACTAATCTCTTGTAATCTTATATAATATATGGTCGTGAAAAATCATGAATTTAATAGAGCCGCACATGGTTCGGTCGTCTTCTCAGATCGTACACGGGTTTGGTAGGACAACGTTACAGGAGCAGAGCCGCACATGATCAGGTCTTCACAGATCTTGCTGTCAATGCTCCTTGAGATCCATGTCCCAAATCTCCATGACAAAGAAGATATATATACCTGCAGGCGGACAAACCCCTCTAGTAAAACAAAACATTCATACAGCAGTAGTTGCAGCGGATGGCCAGATCTTGATCCGGTTCATTTGATTAATCCATTAATTTTCCGTTGTCATCAGAAATGTGCGTCATCGTTCAGTCCACGTTGCGTCCATGATCAGGTCAGCCCCCCCCCCTGGTTGATTAATTTACCTGATCAATCCAAAGAAACGGGTGGCCTACAGTCCTGATCAAGCTTGATACAGTTGCGATGAGGAAGCAGCTTCAGAGACAGGATCAGCAGCCGCAGCAACAACAAACTGCAGCGCTCTCAGTTTTCAAAACCCTAGCCAATTCATCTATATGCTTAGAAAACTTGAATTTTGGATCCTTGATCCGAGTATAACAAATTTCGTATCTTCATATGCTTCCTGTTTGTTTATGGAGTCCTCCATTTTTAAAATGTAAGTCGAACATTCTAAACTTTAACTATTAATTAGTACTTCCCCCATTCAAATTATCGGATATTTTAGCTTTTCTAGATGTCACTTTTGCTATACACTTAGATATACAATGTCTAGCTACATAGCAAAAACTATGTATCTAGAAAAGTCAAAATATCTTATAATTTGAAAAAGAGTATATGTGTGTATGTAGTCAAGATACATAGCAAAAACTATGTATCTAGAAAAGTCAAAATGTCTAATAATTTGAAAAGGAGTATATGTGTGTATGTATGCCTGCTTGGTGCAACAATAGATTCATTGGTAATACTTTTAAGTTGGTAAATACATTGTCCAAGAAATGCATGGTCAATTACACTCAAATCCTAATTCACGAATGTTCTCAATCAGACTTTCAAGGCATAAGATCCCTGGCACACTATCGAGCACCACCCGTAATTGTGAAATTATCTTCTATTTCAGTGAATTACCAGTGCTCCTGACATCTTCAACCCTAACCACAATTCTTCAGATTTAACCTTTGAATAGCATATTGTAGTTAAGGAATGATAACTTAAAGCAGCAGCAAGTCTATGAAGCATCAGCAAACCCAGCAAGTAATATGACTGTAGAAAACTAGTAAGATACAAGTGTGATTATGGCTGCTTCAAAATCTCAACACAGCCTCTGTAACAGGGGCATCCAACTAATGTTCATGATCAGGCATGTCATCCAAAAACTATTAGCATACAGTTTCTCCAAATCTTAACACAAAGAAATAAGTAGCAACAGACAATTTCTCCAAACCTTATAATCGAAAGAAATAAGTAACAACTTGGAAGCTATACGTATCTCCAACATTAATCTTGTGTGTGAATGTTAATAGAGAAACCACATTTTCATCACCTTTACTACCTAAATCATAACAGTGAAGTAAATGTCTAGCAGCACAAAGAACAAAATCAAACAACATAAGAAAACATTCAACATAAATTATTCTTCAGAATAAAAAATGCTTTAGAACTGCAGAAGCACTCCTACAATTAGCAACCTCCGTAACATCTTAACGGATGAAATATTCAATGAGTCACACATATGAAGAATTGTATAAATTAACATTTACAAATAACCATGACAACATCACACATTAGGCCCTTGGAAGAAACCATAGCATGCTTCCAACTATTAGGTTGAATGTCTGAATAAAAGAAGAAAATAAATATTTCTCCAACAATACAGCAGCGAGTCATCATTCTAAGTACAAATTGCAGCAAAACATAACAAGAGGCTGTAACATGCTATGGTTATTTCCTCCTTTAAGTTGCACTTTAGGGTTTAGGAATTGCTGCTGGAGACAAACAAGATGACGTGTTGACTTAACAAAACGAGTGGCACTAAGTACCAGTTTCTTTTATCTTATGATTTATGGCTATTCAAAATTTCATACAAGGGTTTGACGTGCTACCTTCCTTTCATAGTACTTTGCTACTTCAGAATAACTATTAGAATGCTATTCCAGTTCAAATGGGAAATGGCAGAAAAGTTGCAAAGCCATGGATAATTTTGTACTAAATTACCGATATCAGGCTCAGGCATCAAAGATGTCAGTGCTAAAAATACCTCCAAATGAAGATGCAACACTAAATCAGGATACATTGTGGAGTACTTGACACATTGCAATAATCAGTAAAGTTTGAATCACATGGCAGAAAGCAGACAGAAAAATCTTAATGTATGCTTAGGTACATTTAGTTAGCAATAGCTTCATAAATTCAACCATGGAAGATAAGAAAGGTAACGACTATATAGAGAACAACTAGTCCACTAGCATGCACAAACTCCACATATCAGTGATGCATGTTCCGCAAGAACCTAGCACAAAAAATGACATGGCATAGAGTACAAAAGCGAGACTATTTCCATCAGATTTGAGCTCCTATCGTGTTTAACTCCATAATAAACAAAGCTTGCATCTCTAGCTGTCACATAACAATAAAGATTGGTGAACAAAAAGGAAAGAGAGAGCAAGAGAGTGGAAACTAGAACAACCATATCGCCCCATATCACAAAATGCTCTGACCTTGTTGATAGCCAAAGCAGGTATGCAATTGCCAAGCCACCAACTCTCATCTGAACTTTCAGGAAATTGTGGATATTTTAGCCTTCATATCTAAGTTCTCCACATCATTAATCGGTCTGGTTGTCTGATCCCTGGTTCTCTTGATCTTGGGGCTTTCCAGCCCCTTGTGTGAGAAACCATATAGCCGAAGCACCTGGTTGTCGGCAAAATTAAACGCTCGCTCCATGCTCCTGAGGCAGCGCTCCACTGGGTAATCCCCATAGCTCCCACATGGCTTGCACCCAACAAAGTGAGTCACAAAAGGCCAACGCTCGTCACCGAGGCCTGGGTGGTGATTCTCCATCATCTCCTCATACTTGTCCACCAGCCCAGCCCAGAAGCCATGCAAGTAGTAAGAATTCTCAATGAACACCTTGTCCATCCACTTGTCCTTTTGCGAGAGCAAGAGGTAAATCAGTGCCGACTGGTCATCGGCCTCGAATGCTGGCCGGCCCTTGAGGTTCGCCGTGAGTACCTTGCCGGCCTGGTCGCGGATGAAGCCCTTGGGGCCCATGGGCGCCCACGCGTCCAGGAGGTCAAGCGACCATTGGCAATTCCTGAAGAGGAAGCTGCCGGTGTTGAGAGCAATCCAGGAGTGCTTCTCGAAGAGGAGGTCCTGGTAGCCGTGGATGATGAGGTTGTGGCCGTCGTAGCGCGCCAGGGGCAGCTCGAACGCCATGTCGGTGAAGAGCGCGTCGCTGTCCATCCACCAGATCCACTCGACCTCCGGGTGGGAGAGCATGAGGCGGCGGAGCAGCGGCAATTTGGCCCAGTATCCGGCGAGCTCGCTGTCAAGGTGCGCGAGGTTGTGGACAATCTCGATGCCATGGAGACGGCAGTAATCGATCTTGTTCTTGGTAGTCTTGAGCAGGTAGTGGTCGCCGAGCGGGTTGTCGCAGGGCCCCGGCTGCGAGCCAGTGACGAGCATAATCCTGGGCTTGCCCCCGGCAACGGTGGCCGGGAAGCCCGGGTTCTGTGCTAGCCACCGTCGCCGCTGCGCGTCCCAGTCGGAGATCTTGGGGCCGAGCGCGTATTTGCCGACCGCGGCCGCGTACGCCGCGGCGGCCTCGGTGGCGCTGAGCGCGGTGGCGTTGAACCCGGAGGAGGCGCTGAAGTCGCCCCCGTCGTCGGGGTCGGGGCCGGAGTCGGAGCGGATCTCGCGGAGGATGCGGTCGATGTCCTCGACGGCCTTGGCGTCGGCGAGCGCGTCGGCGTCGGAGGGTTGCGAGGGGAGGGAGAGGTTGAGGCCGATGGTGCCCCGGAGGACGAGGATGGTGACGAGGCCGCAGAGCACGGTGATCTTGAGGTTGTTGAAGGTGCGGTGGATCTTGCGCGACCGGCTGTGGTGGTGGAGCGGCGACGCGCCCCGCGGCCGCGGCGCCGTCATCGGCAGCCCTCCGCCGCCGCCGCCGCCTCCTCCTCCTCCTCCTCCTCCCTTGCTGTTGTACCCCATCCCCTCCTGCCCCATCCACGCCACGGAGGACGGAATCCTCGGATTTTTATTGCCCGCTCCGGGTTCCCCGCGGATTGGGGTCTGGGACTGCTGACTCGGGGGCGCGTCACATGGGCGGGGAGAGCAGCACCGCGCGGCGCGCTGGAGCTGGAGTGTGCGACCCGCGGCGACGGCAAGTGGGAATGGGAATTGATTGGAACGAGATCGAGATGGGATCGGAGGATGCGAGGGTGTAGGTGGGGTCGGGTCGGGGATGGGGGGAGGAGGAGGGGGAAGCGGTGTGTGAGCGGTGAGCCCCTCTTCTTTCTTTATGGGTTTCGTCTCTCTTCTGGGACAGTGGGCTGTCGGCCGTTGACCCGGGTTTGGTTTCGCGGCTTCCGCCGGCCGGAGTTGTACGGCTGTGGTGGAGAAATGGTGCGGTGCCGTTTGGCGTGCGGGCGTCGCGTTTGCCACTCTGCCTGCGGTGGTTGGAGGCCTGGACCGTGCGTGCGTGCACGTCTTCCGGGCCGGCAAGCCGGACGGCCATGTCGTTCTCGGCCGCCAGGCCCAGCGTCTAACCTTGCCAGTATTCTTTATTCCTATGGCTGTGTTTAGTTTCAAAAAATTTTTTCCAAAATTTGTTACATCGAATATTTAATACATGTATAGAGCATTAAATATTGATAAAAAATAACTAATTTCAAAGTTGGGTACAAAATCACGAGATAAATCTTTCAAACCAATGTAGTCCGTGATTGGACACTATTGATTGGACACTATTTACCAAATAAAGGCCTTGTTTAGATTCCATGCCTCCTAAATTCACTATGCAGAATTTCTATTCCCCGTCATATCAAAATGTCAGCACATATATTAAGTACTAAATATAGATGAAATATAAAACTAATTACACAGTTTTGTTGTACTTTGCGAGACAAATATTTTAAGTCTAATTAATCAATATTCGGACAATTATTACCAAATAAAAACAAAATTGTTACAGTGTGACGGGACACTTACTATGCAAACTTTGCCTCCAAAGTTTGCCATCTAAACCAGACCAAAGCTAAAACATACTCCCTCCGTCCCAGAAAAAATGTCGTTTTAGGTTTTTCAGACATCGTGTTTGACTGTTCGTCTTATTCAAAAATTTTTAATAAATATTATTTATTTTGTTATGACTTATTTTATCATTAGAGATACTTCAATAATGATTTATTTATTTTATAATTTGCACAAAATTTTTGAATAAGACGAACAGTCAAACACGATGTCTGAAAAACCTAAAACGACACTTTTTCTGGGACGGAGGGAGTACTACAGTACACTTTTCAGTTTTTTTAGAGCAACTAAACACAGCCTATAATACACTACTACTCTTTCTAAAAAACACTACTAGTACTCTCCACCGTTGATTCTTGGGATACGGGACCGAGATAAATGTGAGACGGCGTGTTTTCCTAAGGCTATCAGTACTCATGGTCCTTTATATTCATCCTCTATACGTTCTAGTCAGCAAGATTCTCTTCTCTATACTCAATTCTCCCGTACCCATCCATCCTCTATATCATCCTCTATCCACTCTATCTACTGTGGGACCTACTTGTCACTTTATCTAAATATATCCATGAGTGATCTAGTTTTGAAGGATTTATTGAGACGAATTTAATGGTGCAATCGAAATTTAATTTGGATTTTTGGTTTGTGAGTTATAGCATTTTTTTCCTTGGTTTAGCTAATAGGACCCGCCACTGCACACTATAGAGTAAACACTGTACTACTCTAAATATAGAGTAAGAGAAAAGATAGAGTATCGTTTTAGAGTATCCAATGCAGCAATTTTTACTCTATATTCATACTCTAAAGCTTTAGAGTATCGTTTAGAGTATGCCACTGCACACCGTCTAAGTCCAGCGACCTCCTCCTCGCCGCCAGACTCGACGGGTTTCACCGAACGAATAGTTTAATTTTGATTATTAATTACTCGTGGCACTAGTGTCTACGTGGACGAGATTAAACCATGACAACAATTATAGAAAAAGAAAAGGTCAGTAGCCTCTTCGACGGCTTTCACGGCACGAATAGTTTAATTTTGATTATTAATTACTCGTGGTACTACTGTCTACGTGGACGAGATTAAGCCATGACAACAATTATAGAAAAAGAAAAGGTCAGTAGCCTCTTCGACGGCTTTCACGGCACGAATAGTTTAATTTTGATTATTAATTACTCGTGGTACTACTGTCCACGTGGACGAGATTAAGCCATGACAACAATTATAGAAAAAGAAAAGGTCAGTAGCCTCTTCTCGGTTAAAATTTTGTGTTTGAAGCTTTTAGTTGAAATATCGTGCCCCACTTTGGCAGTTTCTAAAACTCATGTGTTATAAAGCCTTCTTTTTTTTCCCAACAACAAATGTCTCGTTTGGCTTTTGCTGTGGCTGTCTTTGCATGAGAGAAAGCGCGAGACTGACGTCATAGCTGGAGTAATCTGCTATCACGTAAATATCCGCCGCTCTCGCTTCTCGAAAAACAACTTTAACAAAATATATATTAAAAAATATTAATATTTATGATACATAATTAATATTATTGGAAAGATTTTTGAATCTATTTTTTTAATAAATTTATTTAGAGATATAACTTGGCTCTTATAGCTTGTCTTATAGCTAAGTAATTTGGCTCTGTCATTGACCTTGCTCTTAAGAGTAGTAGAGTCTCTTGAATTCTTGACACCAATGAATAAAGCAACTCATGGAATCCCATGACTATGAGTATGGTTGAATCTCCACAACAGATGACGGTCTCTCTTCTCGCTCTAGCTTCGTTATCGGCATAGCCAATCATGGCGCAATTCATCGTAATCGTCCTATTTGCCACCTCTCCCTCCTTAGAGCAAGTATAGTAAGACTGTCCGCAGTGGCATACTTTAAATGATACTCTAAAGTTTTAGAGTATGAATATAGAGTAAAAACTGCTGCACTGGATACTCTAAAACGATACTCTATCCTTTCTCTCACTCTATATTTAGAGTAGTACAGTGTTTACTCTATAACGCGCAGTGGCGGGCCCTACTAGCTAAACCAAGGAAAAAATGTTATAACTCACAAACCAAAAATCCAAATTAAATTTCGATTGCACTATTAAATTCGTCTCAATAAATCCTTCAAAACTAGATCACTCATAGATATATTTAGATAAAGTGACAAGTGGGTCCCATAGTAGATAGAGTGGATAGAGGATGATATAGAGGATGGATGGGTGCGGGAGAATTAAGTATAGAGGAGAGAATCTTGCTGACTAGGACGTATAGAGGATGAATATAGAGGACCATGAGTGTGGATAGCGATTCAGCCGGCGAAAAGGAACGACACGTCAGAACACGCCTGCGTGGAGGAGGGAGAAAATAAGAGAGAGAAGAGAGCCGACGCTTATCTCTTCACCGAGCTGAACGCATTGATCGAGGACAAAACGTCGGCATGCAGCCCGTGGCAGGAGAAAGAGCTGACGCTTTGCTGCACCTCCCAAATCCCGTGTGCACATGTGTCCTAGGCATTAAATGCTTGCATGCTAGTGCAGCAGTTCACGAGTTATTCCATAATAATACTAGTTGGCTATATGTTAGCTAGCTTTACATGACATGGCAACTGTTACAGCCTTCAGCCGGCTAAACTATTAACCTTGCTCTTAGGCCAGTTTCAGCGGAGATTTCATGTGTTTCTAACACATTTAGATTTTGAAAACAGTGCAGAAGAGTTTCATCCCGATGAAACTCTCTACTCCCATGAAACTCTTATCATCTCTTTCTTCATTAATATGGTGCTACATAAGTATAATTAATGCCCATAAAACTCTGATGAAACTCCATTTAAGACTGACCTTAGCCAACTACTTTAGCCTTAGCTCCCTCTCCCTATCTCCTCCTTGCCGGCTCGAATAGCTTAATGCTACCTCCAACACTGAGGCAAACCCATTGGACTTCAATGCTATCAATGCCACCACCACCACCCAACAGTCGTCCGCCACCACGGTAGGGTGCCTTCCCGTTCGCTACCACTGTTGTCGATTGGTGACCTACCTAGTGATCCTTCGAAGCTCCATGGCAATTGTTAGGCCAGTCTCAATGGAGAGTTTCATTACGTTGTTTCCAAGGTTGTCACATCATTTGAAATGAAATGAAACTTGGATGAAATACCTACTCTCAATGGAGAGTTTCATTCCGTGGTTTCATGGGCATTTAATTCTATGACTCAAAGAGAGTTGGTAATCGTGCCAAGAGAGTTTCATCTACTCCTAGATGAAACTCATTTTTTCTCTCTCTTCTTAAATACACTGCCATGTCATCAAAACTGCATATGTGGCAATCCATTTAATGCAAATGAAACTCATGTGAAACTCCCACTGAGACTGGCCTTAAGCCTCATACCCTATGATCCTCCATTCCTTAAATTCGAATTTGTAGAATAAGTTTTGGTGATCCATGGATAAACACAAATTTCAAGCACCGAGTAACTAATTCTAAGAAAAAAAACAAAGACCATGGCAACAGTTTTCATAGGTACACCAACTTTTTGGTAGGACCAATAGTATTGGTTTCGTAAAAGTTACCTCTAGTCCAAAAAAGAACGTAAATCTTATTTCTGGTGGAGTCAAATTATTTCAAATTTAATCAAATATATATAAAAAAGTAATAATTATTATGATATTTAATACCACTAGATTAATTAATTATGAAATATATTTTCATAATAGACTTGCCCTGTTCGTTCCGCTGAAATTTGACTTATGCTGATGCTTATGCTAATTTATTGTGAGAGAAAAACAATGTACGTTCGCTAAAAAGTACTGCTGAACTAGTGCTACATAACAGGACGACAAATGTTGATACTAATTTTTATAAGAGCCAAGAGCCTTTTATATATTCTTTTGTACCGATAGAAATAAAATTTTTGGTAAAAAAGAGTCCTCCAAGAGCTTCAAATAGTTCTCCAAATATTGTCATCTTTTATTAGTGGTTTATCGCTAGCTAAAGATGGCGAGTGGGCTGTTTGTCCAAAGTATGCACAAGATATAGAGAAACTATTAAAGGGTGAAAAGATATATAGAGTGATTTTTATTCAAATCACTCTTCAAACGAGTATTTATAGAGCAAGTTTAAGAATAGAGCGGTTTTTATTCAAATAGCTCTTCAAACGAGGATTTAAAGAGCAGGATTCTTCGTGACATGACGAAAATTTTCCCTTTTTGAATTCGTTTTAGTATATGAAGCAAAAAGAAAGAAAAGATGGATAAGGATTGTATTCTTGAATTATCTATGTTTTATTACTTAATTTATGATTTACGAATTTCTATTTTTTTATTCTACTGGATTGGATTTGTTCGAGAATTCGAAGAATTACAACAAAATCTTTAGAAATCACATTTTTAGTTAGGAACTTCTATGGATTTTATTCTTCAAGTTTAAGAAAGATGCTCTAAGCCTTGTCGAATTTAGAATTGGCTCACTTCTTGAAAAGCTCAATTTCTGTCTTTTTAGGTTAAAGGGAGCAATGATTTAGCTACTCATAGATAAACACTAGTAGCATGTGAGTTAACGTACTCCCGTAAACGTCAATAAAAAAAGATCAAATCTAGAAAAAAATTAGACAGTTTTTTATTAAGAGAACAAGTACCCGCACGTTCCACCCAACCGGTTGAATTGGACTCACTTCTTATAAACGTCAATCATGCACACCAAGGTTCTTTTACACTATGGAACAAGTGGATTGCTCTAAGAGTTTTAGAGCATCTCTGAGAAATGTGCTAAACCTGTTTTGAAGTATATTTTTAGAGTTTAGATAGTAAAAGTGAAGCTCTAACAGTTATTGTATCCCGGTTTCTAAATTAGCAAGCGTACTATTCCACCATTTCTGCTGGCCAAAGAAAGCAAGTCAGGGTCGCTCGCCATCCTTCGATTCTTGTGCCCACGAGCTCTCTTTCCATGCATGCGCGAGCTTCCTCCGCACGATTGGGTATCCTGATAGGCATGCAAGCAACGGTAGCCACGGATTATGCCAATCGGTTAAGATTTTAATCACATGTATGTCAACGTGGCAAGTTTAAATATTGAAAAAGCAAAAAATTTAGCTAGGCTGTTGGAGTAACATACTTTTTTAAGGAGTTTTCTATTTTACATAATCGCTAAAACATAGAATTTGGCTATTATTTTTAGAACAACTCTCGGAGATGCTCTTACTCCAGTAAATCTTGTATGAATCTGTATTGGATTTACAAGAGTACAAGACCCACCTCCAATTACAGTATTCACTTCACATGTCAGTGGCTCGGTGCCAAGAGTATACTCTATACTCCTTGAGTTTTAGTAGTGCGAGAGTTTTAAATGTAAATGATGGACAGGTTCATCATACAAAGTGAAGCATTGCTCAACACTCAGCAGCCACCAGGAAGCCTTGCTAGTCTGTCTCCTGCAAGCTCTACAGTCTTATCATTTCCGTTCTGTTTCGCAGCAGCACAAAGCAAACTCCAGGCCGATGCGCCAGATTCAGAAGGAACGACACTGTCGATGAAATGCTCTGCCTCCTTGAACATCCCCGCACGACTCAAGACTTCAATCATGTGGGAATAATGCTCCTCCGAGGGCTGTATCTTGTAAACCTCCGTCATGGACGCAAAAAACCTGAATGCGTCATTTACTAGGCCAGTTCTCGCGCAGGCCTTCAGCACATATAAAAATGCCTCCGGTGTCGGACGGCACTTCTCCTTCTGCATCTGTGAAAACAGGCGAATGGCAGTCTCTGGGCAGCCATTCTCGACGTTTGCTGCCACTATTGAGGTCCAGGAAGATGCATCCTTGTCAGGCATATAGTTGAAGGCATCGAACGCATGCCTAAGGCTACCACAACTGGAGTACATGTTGATGAGGTAGCTGTTGGTACAAGCTGTGGAAGCAAGGCCACGCTTGGTCATGTAGGCATGTGCTTGCAACCCTTCCTCAAGAAGTCCCAGCTTCCCACACGAACTCAAGATGAGACGTGCAGTATGGTAGTGAAGGTTCGCGCCACAACGTTGGATAATATGAAAGAGATTAACTATTCCAACATGATGGTCAACCTGAGAAAATGATTCAACCAATGTGTCCCAAGAAATATCATGGTTTGAGAGTGCTAAGCACAGTTTCAGAGCCTGGTGGTACCGACCTTGTCTTAGGTAAAAGGTAATCAAACTTTTCAGAACAGAGGTGTTGGTTCCATACCCATTTCGAATCGAGTTGCTGTGGATCTCCATACCACTTTCAGTATCTCCAAGAGCCATACATGCCGTAAGTATAGCGGTGTAGGTGAATTCGTTAGGTTGCACATGCTCTGACTGCATCCTCCTAAACAAGTGCACTGCTCTTCCGTACTGGCCATTCAGACAGTTTCCTGAGATAGCAGCAGACCACACAGCTGTACCTGGATTCTTGGTTCTTGAAAACAGCAGATTTGATTCCTTCAGAGCACCGCATTTAGCATACATGTCGACCAACGAACTAATAACAAAAGAATCTGGATTCATATTAGACTTTAAAATGCAAGCATGCAACATCCTCCCTGCTACCAGATCTAGACCAGAAGCGCATGACTTCAGACTGCTTGCCACGATGAATTGATCTAGCTTGCCCTGGACTGTCAGATAATATTTTAACATTCTCAAAGGAAACACCCGGTACCTCTTACGAAGAGTAGCCCAATTGACATACATATCAATGAGAGCACTCATAACGTGCTTGTCAGAGTCCAAGCCGGCTCTGATGAGGTAGCCATGTATTTCCATACCATGACCAAAAGCACCAGTTCTGGTAACGACATGAAGAATGCTGCCCAGCGTAAACTCATCGCATTCTGCGAATTCAAACATCATAGCACGAAAATGAGCTGAGGCTTCTTCATGGCACAAGTTTTCTGCATAACACTGGATTATGGTGTTCCAAGAAACCAAATCTTTGCCATTCATCTCATCGAACACGCTTCGCATCAACTGCAGTTCACCTGACCGTCCATAGAATCCGATCAGACAATTATCCAGGAACTCCTTGCCGACCAACCCCATCTTGATCATGCAGCAGTGTAGCTGATGGCCCAATCCCACATGGCCCAAACTCGAAGCTGCCCTGAGTGCCACCGACAGTGTAAAAGCATCGCACGCGACGCCATCACAGACCATTTCCATGAACAGCATCAGCGCTTTGGCGTCACATCCGTTCTCGGTGTATGCACTGAGCATGGATGTCCACGAAACCAGGTCCGGAGAGGTGATACTGCCGAAGACCTTCTCAGCGCAACGGAGGGACTGGCAGCTCGAGTACATGGTGACGAGGCCGTTGGCCACAAAGAGGTCGGCGCCCACGTACCCGAGCTTGGCGACGGCGCCGTGGAGCTGCCTGCCGAGTCGAAGGCTCCCGACGGCGGCGCAGGCTCGCAGCGCGACAGAGAAGACGAAAGCGTCGGGTCTGACGAGAAGACCGAGCATGCAGAGGAGCAGCTCGAGCGCCTCGGAGGCTGGACCGTGGGTGGCGTACCCGGACATGAGCGTTGTCCAGGCGACGAGGGACCTCCCTCGATCCGGCATTGCTTCGAATACCTCCCGCGCGGGCCGCATCCGGCCGGCGCGGGCGTGGGCGCGGAGCAGCGAGAGCTGCGCCGCGGTGGCGGTAGTGGTGGTGGCGTTTGGGACGGACGTATTGGGTCTGTGGCTGCCCCTGTGTGGGGGCGCGGGGGTGATGACGCTGCTCGTAAAGCTGGAAGAGCGCGGCAGCAAGCGATGAGGAGGAGGAGGCGCCATTGGAGGCTGCGATGGGAATCGCTGCGCTCGGAGACGAGGATTTGAATGGAGTGGACAGGAGGACGACGGGGATAAGGTTTAGGTGGGCTCTCCACTCCTGGGCCTTAAGATTGTCATCTATTTCTGGGCTTCCAGCCCATATCTACCAAGGCCCACGTATTGAGGCAGATCTTTCCTTCCGCCTTCGATGCCGCGCCGTTCTGCCCTCGTTGGAAGCAGCCTCAGCAAGTTTGGACGTGTTTGGTTGTTTTTTCAAAGCTTGTCTTGTCTCAGTGGCATTGGTAACAAGACCTTGCCAGCCTAGGAAAGTCAAATTAGCTCTCTTAGGTAGCAATACAAGTTTCGTCTGTACAAGCCCCAAGGATAACTTGCTTGATACTCGAACGTAACACTCAACTTGCTATTCTAGTCTAGCAAGGCAGTATAATGCCTCGCAAACAAACCAAGCATACCCTTCTTCTCCACGAAGAAGAGCACGCACGGATACTAAGAGAACCATCCTGAATGGTATTTATCGTCAAGAAATCCGCAACACTCCCTCATTAGGCATGGTGGCCATGTCGACGAAAATCATTTTGACCCTCTAATACTCATAGTTTGTCAAGGAATCTAGGGCATAGGAAAAACCGTAAACAGGGACATCCTCACCTGAAAAACAACTTAGAGTAGCATCTTGAGTACAAGAAGGTACTTAGCAGGTCCTACCCAAATTTAAATATTAATAATGATCATGCAAATGGCTTTAGCAAGGAATAAAGGCTAGTTTTCGCATAAAAGCATTTATGCAATAAGTAAAGATTTTATGTCATCTAATTTCCAAGCATAGCATGGTTGAATGAGCATAAATAACAAAGCAAGCTTGGGGCTCGATATTCCACAAGGCTTTCATCATGCATACTACTTATGAGGACATCCTCCACTATTACCCGCTAGCAAAGACGTAACAAAAAAAGGCCAAGTGGCCTAGTTGTAGTCGGGCGGCGACCGTGTGAGCCTCTGAATAATCCCACCTTGCTTAGCTTGGGAGGAGGAAGCCACCTTAAAAGAGAGAGCCACCCTTCCTCTATTGGACTAGTCTTTTAGGGACATTGGGCCTTTCCCCGAGTGGGTGTGCATAAGAACTGTTGGGGTCCGGGCAACCTTAATTTATTGGGCCAAGTGGCCTAGTTGTAGTCGGACGGCGACCGTGTGAGCCTCTGAATAATACCACCTTGCTTAGCTTGGGAGGAGTAAGCCACCTTAAAAGAGAGAGCCACCCTTTCCCTATTGGACTAGTCCTCTGAATAATCCCACCTTGCTTAGCTTGGGAGGAGGAAGCCACCTTAAAAGACCTTGCTTAGCTTGGGAGGAGTAAGCCACCTTAAAAGAGAGAGCCACCCTTTCCATATCGGACTAGTCCTCTGAATAATCCCACCTTGCTTAGCTTGACCTTGCTTAGCTTGGGAGGAGTAAGCCACCTTAAAAGAGAGAGCCACCCTTTCCCTATCGGACTGTCCTCTGAATAATCCCACCTTGCTTAGCTTGGGAGGAGAAAGCCACCTTAAAAGAGAGAGTCACCCTTAGCTTGGGAGGAGGAAGCCACCTTAAAAGAGAGAGCCACCCTTTCCCCTATTGGAACTGTTGCTTAGCTTGGGAGGAGGAAGCCACCTTAAAAGAGAGAGCCACCCTTCCCCTATCGGAACTGTTTAGCTTGGGAGGAGGAAGCCACCTTACCCCTATCGGACTAGTCAGTCTATAGCTTGGGAGGAGGAAGCCACCTTAAAAGAGAGAGCCACCCTTCCCCTATCGGAACTGTTTAGCTTAGGAGGAGGATGCCACCTTACCCCTATCGGACTAGTCTTTAAGGGACATTGGGCCTTTTCCCGAGTGGGTGTGCATAGGAACTGTTGGGGAGCCACCTTAAAAGAGAGAGAGCCACTCTTCCCCTATCGGACTAGTCTTTTAGGGACATTGGACCTTTCCCCGAGTGAGTGTGCATATGAACTGTTGAGGTCCGGACAACCTTAATTTGTTGGGCCTCGGCCAACCCCACCTGAGCCGGATGCATCAACTACTCTGAAGCAAGATCAAAGTCACAAAACGTGCTTATGTTGGAGAGCATGGTATTCGAATAATAATAGTAGTCAAAACTCCGCAGAGGTATATGTTTTACCCACTAAAAAATGAGGATACAACTCATATGATTCGTCAATGTATAAGAAGTATCTCATGCCTCAACCTTCCCATGCTCGGCCAAATGCCCAAATCACCCATTAATGATTTGAAATGGTCAAGGATACTAGCTTCCTAGCTAGCCCGCGCCCTCCAGCTTCGAGCACATTCTAAGCAAAGCAGACCTTTGGATTCATGCTGGCGCAGGTCACTTGAGTGAGCTCCAGCAGCGTGGTGCTGAGGAACTCTTATTAGCGTGTGCGTTTCTTTGTTCTTTTTTTGTTGTTTTCATCTGCCTAAGCCACGTACAATCTGCAACGTTTAGTATTGCGGGTGCGTGTACTCCTGGCACGGTAACAAACCTTTTCATTATCATTTTGCTAATGCGTATCTCTTATTAGTGCAAATACGCAGCTCTCCGGCGTAGTCTCGATAGTTTTCCCGGTCAAGTAATAAGTACATTATCATCATTATGAAGTCAAGTAAATTAACGTACCTGATATTTTTTGCTAACAAGTAAATGCATCATTATAGTAGCTTTCAGTTCACGAAGTTTCTAGCTTCGACCCTAGTTATTCGCACTACCAATTAATCTAACCTTTGTATTTCAGTATAAAATTTCATGCTGGGAAGAATTTCACGACCCAATCTAAGCACATTTTTCATTAATTTTTAAGAGAGAACAGTACTAGAAGCTAAAGCATGAACTGCACTCATGTTATTTTCTGTCGGAGAAGTTCTTTGAACAAGTGTTTTGGGAGAACTCCAAAGCCACGGTAGAAGTAAAATCTACTGAACAACAATCCTGCAAGGGATGTGTTCATCACAACGGAAATCATACACACTGGGTTGTCATTTATTCCATTATTCGTAGTCACTTGCTAGACCGGCAACAACATGATGCTAACTCCATCAAGACTCGTTTCCCCCAGCTATTTCTAGATTAAGGTTTAGGAATCGCAGCATCACATGTGAGTAATAGTGTGACGATCAAGCGTCAGCTTTGGCTGGAGTGATCTCTGGCACAGCAGCAGCAGCATCCGCAGGCGCTTCTGCCGCGGTGTTGGGAGCTGCTTCTGCTGCTGCTGGAGCCGAAGCGTCCGGGGCTGTGGCTTGGCCCTCCCAGTAGGAGGTCTTCTTCCCCGACTTGGAAACCGTCTGGAAGACATCCTCAGGCTTAACATTGCCTTTCACTGTCACCTTCTGCTCCTTGAGGTCTATGTCGAAGGTCTCAATTCCTGATTCCATAAGAACAAGCGTCGTAAGAGGTAGGTCACTCATATATATCCACGGGATGGTAAGCTGGCAAGTGGTAACGCATGAGCGTTTTTAACGTTTTGATGATTGATTATTAGGGTTTCCCCCTTCTGATCAAATGATTAATTTTCTGGTAAGCTTTCCATTGTGCAGGCGCAAGAATCAATCTGTCTGTTAGTAAGACTTTGTGTAGAAATTACAGTGAAAAAAATAATAATAACCTTCCATCTTGGAGAGCACTCTTCTGACCGCCCCGGCGCAACCCTCGCATGACATAGCAACCTTGAGGACAACAGTCTGCATTGTCAACTAAAGACAATTAGACCAGCGAAACATCATATTAATTAGGCTCTCATATCATATATGGTACCAGCACAAAAATTAATCAAGGGGTTGAATGTCCATGTACATCAAGAACTGAGAGAAAACGAAGATAATCAGACCAGTGAAATTAACACCAGCTAGCTCTCGTTCCCAACAATCAAATATAGTATTAGAAACTCGAATGAATGTGTTATCCTACATCTGAAAAACTCAGAAAATTAACTGAGGCGATCAGTTGTGTTCTCCTTATGTACTTGCTTTGTTCTAATTCTAAATCCCTAAAATCGACCATCGAAAAGTAGTAATTTTACAGATTGAGAAGCCATTCTATATGAGGAGAGGAGGCAGGGAATAAGGCGATGATTAATTGTTGGTTACCTCAGCGGCCATGGCTCACGGCTCTCGACTCACGCGGCAGCCGGGAAGGAGCTAGGAGCAGGAGGACTACCGGCAGACGTCGTTGAGAACTCTCGACCTCGGCGTGGCTCGGCTTCATGGATCGGGGGACTGCATAAGTAGACGAGGCGGTGGCGTAGCAAGAAAGCAGAAGCCGGTGACCCCGATAGGTGGACGCGCACCAAACACGCACAAAGCACGGATGGGGGAGAGAGCTCAAAAGCAGGCCCGGTTGTTGCTGTTGCCCAAGATGCCTGACCTGCGCCGCGCCGGCCTCGCGCCCTCCGCTCGCGGTGTAGTACGCTAGTACCGGAAGTACACCGCTCCCCCGGTGTGCAGTACAACTGCTGGTGGACTGGTGGTAGCAGCTGCAGTACTAGCAGTACTCCTCCATACCTTCCAGCCCGCCTTTAGCTACCGGTGCCTGGGCAGGCACCAAGCGGCGGCATCTTTGCCGACTTTTCCATCGCGTTGCGCCGCCGCCCCCGGGGATTTTCGTTGGCCTGGCTGGCCTGCTGGCCATCCATCGCCTCGCTTTACAGGCCCTGTTGATTTGTCCGTCTCTCTGTCTCGTCAGACGGTCAGATTCTTCCGTTCGTCGTCCGTGCTCTGATCTCCTTGTGCTGCCGGCCGCTGTTGGGCAGGTAATAAACCCTTTTGATTCGGTTTCTGGTTTCTTCCCTCTAGCAGTATATCGAGCTTCTTTCTTCGCCGATTACCATGACACAGGAGGGCAAGGGCACGCTGGTGTTTTCGCAGTGCGCCTCCACGCTGGCAGCCTAACATGGCAAGCCACGCAGCCAAAAATGACCATCTTGGGCAAACTTGTAAGAAATTTTCACTCCAATGGCAAATTATAAGAAAATTTAGGAGGGTGCGAATGTCTAACAACCGAGAGAGCGATAAAAGATAAAAAAAAACTCAAAGTTGCACCCATTGGTAGGATGATAGTGGGTCGGGTAAGGTAGGGCAACGCACCTACCCGATCGCGAGCATATCCATGACCCTAACTTTACCCACCTACAAGCATGCCCACATCCGTGACCCTAGCTTTTACCCGCCCAGAGCATTCCCACGAATAAAATTTCATAACTTGTGCATAATTGGTACCCATTGGGTATAATCAAGAGAGATCAAATAATAATATCACAATGATATAAAATAACAAATTTATAGTTAAACAACACAAAAAAAAAACGTCAATCTCAGTTGCATAGAGTTCACTAGGACAATATATAAAGTAGCTTAGAAGCCATAATACATCATAAATTAGTGGCATGGCCCTTCTCATGCTCGTACAAATAGCACAACACAACTTATATAGAACTAAAACAACAAGTTAATAGCTCACACAATCATTTTACGTAGCTATTCATATTCATTCTATGCATATGCTATAAATTATATGTTAAATGTGTCAGTACACGATATGCGTAATGGCCATATTCATATTCATTCTCAAATGGTGGGTTACCCGTCGGATACCCGCAAGTGAAATTTCATACACGCACCCTACCCGCATCTTTTCGAGTACCCAACCCACCATCTACCCCCGAGTGAGTTTTGGTGTCCATACTCACACCCATCAGGTATAAAACCCATGGATATTTGCACCGGTGGGTATGACACTATGACTGCTATCCCTACCCGTTGGCCACTGAATGGGTAATTCCTACTAGAATTAGGCCAAGGCCTACTCCACTCTAGCTTTCCACCAGCCAGCTTGCAGCAGCCAGCATCTGCCTGCTGTTGGCAGCTATGATCGTGGTTAGCCGGCAGTGCCAAGTGCAATACGACCAGACGGGGCAAGGGGTGACGTTGGTACTGGCACGCGGGAAAAAAAAATCTCCCCCGCGCGAGAAGTAATAGTGAGCGGGTGCGACGGTTTTAGAGCATCTTTAAGAGTTCTCTTAAACTCGTTTTTAAATCATCATGTGGAGAGCTATTAAATAAAAATAGCTTTATATATCTTTCTATTCTCTAACAAGAGAAAAATTCACCGGCGGTCTCTGAATTTAGCAGCTGGTGTTAGTTAGGTCCCCGAACTTTGAACAATGTATTTCTGGCTCCCTGAATTTGGCTTCAGGTGTCATCTGGATCCCTCAATTTGGCTTTGGGTGTCACTTAGGCCCCCGAACTTTGAACAGTGTATTTTTGGGTCTCTGAACTTGACTTCGGATGTCATCTGGGTCCTTGAACTTGGATTCGGGTGTCATCTAGGTCCCAATGCTGACGTGGCGCGGTCCTACATATGGGGCCCACATGTCAGTCGGTTATATTTCTATTTCGGGGTACTGTAGCTACAATTTCTAAAATATTCTAAAAATTGTATCTTTTTCATATGATCTCGGATGAAAATGATTTTTATATGAAAAATGTAGCTCTCGACGAGATCTACAACTTTCTAGCTTTGAGTTTTTTTAATTTGAGATCATTAAAATGCTTTAAAAAATTAAACAAATTTTCAGCAGTATATTAATCGCGTACAAGCGCTTGTCGCCTTGGAAAAATCATATCTTTTTTATATGCGGTCAAATGGAGATGATTTCTATATGAAAGTTGTAGCTCTCGATGAGATCTGCAACTTTTTAGTTTTGAGTTTTTTAATTTAAGGTAGATAAAATGCTCAAAAAAATTAAACAATTTTTCAGGAATTTATATACTGTTGAAAATTTGTTTAATTTTTTTGAGCATTTTAGCGACCTCAAATTAAAAAACTCAAAACTAGAAAGTCGTAGATCTCATCGAGAGCTACAACTTTCATATAGAAATCATCTCCATTTGATAACATATAAAAAATATATGATTTTTCCAAGGCGACAAGCGCTTGTACGCGATTAATATACTGCTGAAAATTTGTTTAATTTTTTAAAGCATTTTAATGATCTAAAATTAAAAAACTCAAAACTAGAAAGTTGTAGATCTTGTCGAGGGCTACATTTTTCATATAAAAATCATCTTCATCCAAGATCATATGAAAAAGATATAATTTTTGGAATATTTTAGAAATTATAGCTACAGTACCCCCCGAAATAGAAATATAACCGACTGACATGTGGCCCCACATGTAGGACCGCGCCACGTCAGCATTGGGACCTAGATGACACCCGAAGCCAAGTTCAGGGACCTAGATGACACCCGAAGGCAAGTTCAGGGACCCAAAAATACACTATTCAAAGTTCGGGGACCTAAGTGACACCCAAAACCAAGTTCAGGGACCTAGATGACACCTGAAGCCAAGTTCAGGGACCTAGAAATACACTGTTTAAAGTTCGGGGACATAAGTGACACCAGTTGCCAAGATCAGGGACCGTCGATGAATTTTTCTCCTCTAACAACTTATTTATATATTATGTGCACTCTAAGGGCCAACCTCGCTTTTTATACTTGGCTATAGAAATCCAAATAGAGGTGACAATATTTGAATATCTAATTAAAAAATATGTTTGAGAGCATTTTTCTTCATCAAAATCTCTATAATAAGAAAGGATATAAAGAGGCTCTTGAATTTGCTCTTATCTGGCTAGCAAGAAGTACATGATAGTTGACTTTTTTTTAATTTTGGAACGCTGGATAACAAAGCTGTTGGAGCCCCGTTTCTTCTAAAAATATTCTAAGTTTGACTACAAGACACAAATAGACTGTCTCTTGGAGTTGCTCTAAATCTTTATATAGGCCTAGGCCCTATCGCCTTCGATGGAATTTGGCCTATTAAAGCTAAACTTATCTCTTCTCAATTATCAGTCAATCAACAACTAAAAAGCATCAATGTCCATATCTCGCGAAAGGGTCTACCCAATAGGACGAAAGGGGGCCTATATGGTAACCCTCCGAGCAATTCCGCGCACCCCTCCCTCTCACTCAGAAGGCACAAAAAAATCACAGAAGCCCTCGATCAACACTACTAATTGCACCCCCACTAATCACTAGGCATTGAACCCATGGGTCTTCCCCACACACAAATGGGTCTCAATGTGGCCTTCTCCTGGACCGCTACCCACCATCTTCACTATTGAGCTTCCAACTCAAACGCAACAGTCATGTTCCCTACGGTACAAGCTAGATGGCCGCACCACAAACGTGGTTGGTGTGATTCACAAGATTACAAGTCCCTAGCATAAAATATTGATGAGTGCAAGCACCAAGTGGCAATAGGTATGCAGACCTGATTAGACACTAATCCTAAGTCTAGAGCAAAGTGACAATATGGTGGTCTAACTAGCCTAAATACTTCGCAAAGCACTACACTAATAGCCTAATATTTCCTTAAACACTTTTGGTGGCTAGAGCACTAAATGATGAGCCTCAACTCTCTCACAACTTCAGCACACTCTAGTAACAACCTAATGGCCGAGCAAGGCCATATATATAGCCCCAACCACTCAAACTAGCCGTTGTGCGTGAACTATTATTCTAAAGTGAGCACCATAATTCTCTGGTGCCCCACCAGAACTTTCCGGTGATGCCACATCAACTAGCCATCGAGACTAGTTAGTGTCGACCGTTGAAGGGTCCTTTCTCCGATACGGTCTCTTTGGTGGCCATTGGACCTTTTTGGTGAGTTTGGGAGCTCTCTAATTCTTCTCTAGAGAGCACAAAAACCTTTTTTGGAGTGGCAAGCCGAATACTTAGTGGTGACTTGCCAATCGCGTGGATTCGGCTCGGGATGTGGCACGGGGTAGCTTGAGGAGTACTTTGGCCCATCTCCAGATTGTTCTTCAGTTGGAAGGCCACATTGAGGAAAGGTCGGAACCTCGAGGCAACCCTTACCTGAGCATAGGTATGAAGGTTCATCCTTCGTCTCCGTGTGGGTAAAGTTGTACACCTCTACAAAGATCTTTTCGAATGTCTGAAGTCTTCAGACGGAGTCCTTTGGTTGTTCTTTCTTCTAGGCTCAGTGTAGTGAGAGTAAGTGAACTTGTGGATGAGATGATATGTTGATCACTTAATACCTGTACATCCTTAACGTTTATGAATTGATAAGTTAGGTAAATAATCATGAGCATATCATTCCTCTAACATATGCCTTGCTTTTTGCAAATTACAAATGCCTATTAATTTCCTTTGTATCCACCAAATATTTATGTTGGAATAAGCCCTCTGAGTACAATCGTGCTCACAGTACTACCATTAGTTTGTTACAGGTACTTCAGACTTGGTGGCCACCCGAGCTAAGCTTGGGTGAAGTCAAAGCTTTAGCAAATAACCGGATGAGCATCCCCCGAAGTTGTAGTTACTCTGATATTTAGCGACCAAGTGAGAATGAATAAGAATCCTAGTTTTAGGAGTATAGCTGGGGTAAACTCCACCTTGTACTTTGTAACTTATAATTATAAATGTGATGTAAAGCTCTTCGATTTAATGAATGGTATGATATCGATTATGTGAGTATTGATGAGTGGTTTGTGGAATGTAACTCTACAATTGATCCTGTGAGTATTACTCACGTGAGAGGGGTTTGCTGGTTGCAAATCCGCGAACCTCTGCATGACCTAGGAGTTAGCACCACATTAGTTGAGGGGGCGACCTGGGTACTAGCTTGGTGGGCCAAGGCAACCCTTCGCGGCAGCCATTCCTCACACACTTGATTTGAAAAAGGTATAGTTTTACTCTGCTGCACCATGGTCATCATTGCCAGTTTGTATTATGAACCGGCATTAATGATGGACTATACTAATGGTTCGAGTTATCAACCGGTAGTGATAATCATCCTACTTTCAACAACGGTTCGGGCCAAACCGGCAATTAAAGTTTCGTTGGTGAAAATGAATTCTATAAAGTGCTCTCCAGGCACTATAATATAGAGCATCATTTTTGAAAAAAAAGAAAATTTTATATAATCATGAACTGTCCATGTTGGTCTACTTTATAACTCCTTGATACAAAACCAAGTATTCTACCTCTCACCTATAAAAAGTGTGATACCACACAATATTTAATTTTGGGATGTAAATATGAAACACAAAAAGTAACAATTTTGTCATGTTTTGTAAAATTTTAGACAACCATGAAACCTTTTGTCCAATATGAAAAATATTATTTTCTAAATCAAACAAATTAATCATAGGATATATATTGTGTTTTGATGTATTCATGGCGCTGCATTTTTCTATGTGTGATTAGAATAGTTTATGAATTGGTTTGTGAGTAGAGATCGTTTATATGCGGTTCTGTAATTCCTGTCAATAAGAAAAAAAAAGAGCCTTTTTCCCCTTTTCCTGTGGCAAACTCCCTTCACGGCATGTTCCTGTGTGCCTCATGCTCGGCCCAATTGCGAGATGCAGCAGCCTGGCCAAGCAGCTGGGCAGCGCCTCCGCGCCTCCTATTCTACGGTTCTACTACCTCTAGCGCTGCAGCAGACGAACTCGGTCCGAGTTGCTCTAAGTCGCCGCCGCTGTTTAATTTGTCCCCAAATTCGGCGCATCCACATCCTAGTCCATACCACCACTACGTACTAACCTCGTCGGATCGTCGCGCCCCCTGTCTGACCAGATAGCTGCCATCAATCTTTGGTTTCTGCGCCGATTTGCCGACAAGAAGTGGACGGCGAGCATTGCATGAAGGTATTGGTCGTCCCCGACCTGGACTCCCCCCTGGCTCTCTCTCCCTCATATCCCGCTTCTGGATGCTCGAGCCGCACTTCGTTTTGCGCGCTTGCGCCTACACTCCATTCCCGTGTCTGCGTTTCGTGTGCCCATGCAGGGCCCACGCGTCGCCAGTCCACACATGGGGACCGCTCACGTCCCCTCTGCTTGTCACACGCATTGCAACATGTGAAACACCCGATCTGCTTTTGCAACATCCAGATAAAACACTTGCAACATACGTTCGAAAACAGATGAAACACCTACAATATACGTCTGAAATACTTGCAAAACACCTGAAAAACACTTGAAAGCCATTGCAAGTATATGCAACATTCAGATGAAACACTTGCAAACATATACATGAAACATATGGAATATAAAAAAAAACACACTTGCAACTTACATTTGAAAAAAACAGATCAAACATTTGGAACAATGGAGCAGGGGCGGGCTACAAGCACGACTCCAACGATGGAGCATGGCGTCGCGGAGGCGGGCGAGGACCCTAGGGCGGAGGAAGCGAAGGTGGTCACCGCTGGAGAAGACGAGTGGCTGGAGAAGGCGAGCGGTGCAAAACGCCGCGATGGCCGTGCTAGTGGGGAAATATTGCTGCCTTTTTCTGGGAGAAAAATCCACTATGGGCTGGTAACGCGAGGCCCAGGAAACGTGGCGTCTAGACAGACAGATGCCCGCACCACAGCATTTCCGATTCATATAAGGCCACGTCCAACACACCGCACTGGATTGCTGCCCCAAGTTCCACGTCTGCATCAACCAGTCATATCATCTCGAGTGGTGGTTTCGCAGGTGTGTCGGGGACTCATGCAGAAGCATTAGTTGCTTCATCAGACCAACAGCAGAAGCTGTTGATGGAGAGTGCTTTGTGGCAAGGAATCGCTCTAACATGACGTGACTTTCCTCTTAAAAACAAAGCATGAGAGACTGAGAAAGGAAAGAGTTGTGGCACAGAGATAAAGGTGAAAGCTGCCGCCTGCATTGGGTTGCTATTGCTCTCAATATATCTACTCGTGCATGGACCGTAACTTTTTGTTGAAGCCAACGTTCGGTGCCGCTTGCATTGGTGCTGCCCTTTATAGATATGTTCTACTAATAATGTGACCATCGAGATATCAATGTTGCTGCAGAAGTCAACGTTGCTGCAGTTGTGGTGACGTCAAAGTAGAGTTTGTTGTGTAGGTAACATAACACAGCTAAAAAAGGCGGCGATTTATATTTCTGGATGAGTTTGATGGGGTAAAAGACCAATTCATAAAACAGCCATTTGTTCGATAATATGGCTTACAAGAAACAAAGTCATATTTTGATAAGTGTCAACTTAAAACCCTTTTACAGGTATTGTTCAGAGGAACACATTGGTTATGCCTATGGGCGCAGTTGCAGCTATGTGAAGATAACAAGGAACAAATCTCCCAAGTTTGTCGAGCACTTGAAATAGCCGCAATGAACTTCTTTGCCGACTTTGGATGGCGAAGCAATTTTAGAATAAAATTTTGAGTTGGACACTTGTGGCTTCTCTTTCTCTTGCTTTCCGAGCTGATTTACGGTGGTTGGGGTGCCTTTTGGTGCCTAGGCAAGATATTACCTTTAATTAATTTTATTATGCGTATCATAGATCAGCTGGTTAGGTTCCTTGTGGTGGAACCTGTCCACCCGGGTTCAAGTCCTCGACTTCGCACGGGTGCTTGCATTTTCCTAGATTTATTCTAGGATTTAACGGTGCTATGCTTTCAGTACTAGGCGACGTCCCCATCGACAGCGAGGCGCCACTGGTGACTATGTGAATTTCGAGATCTGTCGGCTCAGTCCTTCGAAAGTGCTCATAGGGGTAGGTTTTACATACGTGTGTTCAGGGGTGAGTGTGCATGCATGTTGTGGGCGTCTGCGTTGTACTGTGTAATTCTAAAAAAGATTAGTTTGGTAACTGCCCGTCCCCACACTCGAAACCCCACGCCCAAGGGGTGAACCTCACGCGAGGCTGCCCTACCCTCGCCCTATCCCTAGCCGTCACCGCCTCGCCCGCGCCCTCATGTGCCGCCGCCGGCCTGCCCTCGCCCTTGCTCATCACCGCCACCGAGCCCATCGTTTCTCTCTCCTCCCCGGCACCCCCACCTGACGTGAGCAGCCCCTGCGCCCCCACCTAGCACATAGGGGACCCCGTGCCCCCGCTCATGCCATCGTCGCTGCTACTGAGGAGACGAGCTTGGCCCCCACCAATCGCCCATGCCCTTCGTCGACGGCGCTTAGATGCTGTCATTACTATTCCTCTGAGTATGGACAACACGTTTCTTCATCGCATGGGATGTCATTTCTTCATCGCATATATGAGACGTGTTGCCTTGTTCAGCTTCCTCATCGTAGTCCCATGAACCGCCTGATTCCACGTCCCACTTGTCTTGCATTAAGTTCATTAGATGCTATAACATCAATGGTTGTATTAAGTAGATTTTTTGTGAGGAGGAACCAATACTCATGTCGTGGAAATGAAATCTAGATCTGTGCACTAGGTACAGATGACAAATCTCAGTCCCCTATTGAGCATGCACCAATTGATTTACCTCTTCTTGTTTGTCAATCTTTACTAACCCAATTGATGGCTGACTCCCAGGAGCAGGATTAAGGTAGTACAACTGTGCATCGTCGCCACCCTCGCCCTCACCCTCGCCCTCGCAGCTGCCGCCGCCGCCCTCGTCCTCAACCTCGAACGCCAACGCAGCAAAGAGAGAACGAAGAACAGAGAGACTGAGAGAGTGGCTAGGGTTGGTGTGGTCAGACTTGGAAAAATATATCTGACAGACTATACTACTTCAATCAACCCTATACTACTCAAAACATTATTTTTCTATTATAGATTTACCATTAATTCTACCCTTAATTGCATAAAAAAACTTCAAAAAAAGAATTATCACACTTTTTTCAGATGCTGATCCCACCAATTTAGTAGGCACTTGGTGCCTATAGTCCCACAATTTAGTAGGCATATGGTGCCTTCCGGTGCCTCTCCAATTGATACCTCTTGGTGTCTCTCTTTTTAGTTGTCGAATCGCTACTTGTGAGCCGTCCAATTTCAAGCGACCATAGTAAAAATTCTCTTACTTTTTTTATCTAGTATCTTTTGGTTTGATTCTCTTGGTTTCAAGAGATGAAGCCAGACTCGTTTCCTTTATTAAAAAAAGGTAACATGCACGTCGCCGGTGGTTAGAATATTTCTCTCAATCTCTCATCATCGATCGAGATAATAAATGAAATAGAAAAACTTAGAGACATATAATAGAGAAACTACTTTTTATTCTTAAAATATTCATGACTACAATATAAAGTTTTCATATGTAATAGTGCGGTCCACGTGGAGAACCGACTAAGATTAGGATTGGTTCCAAGAATGGAGTAACAGCAAGCGGCAGCGTTGGTGAATCATTTCTTCGAAGCAAGTTTCATCAGCTCGATCTAGTTGATGATCCCCGGGGGTGTGGGGCGGGAGGTCCCGGCCGCCCGGGGGTTTCCCCACGTTGGAGATGGCGGTCTCACCCGCGGGGTCCTGGACCCGCCGATTTCCGCATGGCCGTCGTCGCTGCCGCTCGGTGTCGGCCGCCGGCCGATCGGGTCGTCGTTGCACGGCGCTCGCCGGTAGTACGACCCTGACGCCATTAGCAGCCTCCTCGGAACTGCAACGAACGATGTTGCGGATAGTACGATTCAATTCCTTGCTAGTTAATCAACGTGTCCCGTAATGACATGTGTATATCAGCATTCGCTGGCTTACTAATCAACTTTCCAAATGACAGTTCAGTTCCTATAATGACGTAAAAGATGCAAGTGTAGCGCGTATAACAAACTAGCAATAGCCCGTATAACCATCAGTTCAAACGGGGAACTTGTACGTACTGCAGTTGGAGGGAGAGGCGGCCGCCGAGCAGGTCATCATGAGGACGAGAGCCGCGAGCAGCAGAGCTTGAGCCTTGGCCCTCCCTTCGCCCATCCTCAATCTCAAACGCAACGACTGTGCTTTTTTGCTTCGTCGTCTTGTCAGTGCGATCTTGGTGCGTGGGAGCTACAGATAGATCATGAGGGTCCATTATATAAGTGCACGGAACAAGCTAAAAAGGTCAACGACTGGCTCACAACAAATCAGCGAATAATATTTTCAGTCATGGCTTTTCAGCGAAGCGAACGAGGCCAATGATTCTATTATGTATCTAGACATAGTGTACATTTAAGCACATAACAAAAAATACGTATCTAAAAAAATCAAATGTCTTTAGAATGGAGGGTAGAGATCGTATATGTAAGATAAATTTCAATCTTCTTATGGTCAACATATATAGCTCTTCTATTGTGTGCAGTATGTATCTAGGCTAGATAGTTATAAATACATATTAGCAAATATGCATGTGTGTTGTAATGAGACATAAATTTATTGCATGATGCTTGTACTAGTGATAATGAGCTAACTTGAATTTAATTAGATTTGACCCAAATCTTAAATCAAATAAATTCCAAGACACATAATAAGTATTAGTGCAATAAAAAATTAATCTTCTACGAGAAATATATAGGAGAGTTATTAACGGTGCCATAATATAAATAAACGTTTAAAGCCACATATTAAATTCCAACACATGTTCGCTGCGCCCATTCCAACCGACGATGTGCACAACTTGGTACTATCAAGATGGTTTACTTCAGTGATGGACATTGACCTCGAACGAGCTGCAGAGCGAGTGTTGGATCATTAGCTGGCGGCAGTTGTTTCGGATGGTCAACTGTTGTGAGGCCTAGTTACAATGGGTTACGTCCTACATCCGTCCCAAAAAAGAATATAACTATGGATTGCATGCCACGTGGAGTGATTCACGTTTAACCAAATTTCTAATGCATGATATTCATATTTATGGCTTTAAATTAATTTATTATAAAAATATATTTCGTAATTAATTTAATAGTATTTATTAGTATCATAAATATTAATATTTTTTTATCTATAATTGGTCAAACTTATAAGGTACTAAGACGTGATACTATGTTAAAAGTGTAGCAGCTTCAGCTAGCTTAGCTAGCTCTTAGGTCCACGTTATTATTTTTTTCGTACGTAGGGAGAGAAGTCAACATTTTGTCGCGGCTCGCTTCTTGATGTTTGATACTCTATCATTTAGGCCATCTCTAGAAGTTAAAGCTGGCTTCTCGCGAAGTTATTCTTTTTAGTTTAATTTAAAACTAGCAAATGTATCTGTACGATGCAACGAAAAAAAATGCTACATAACTATTTATGTTTCCTCTTTTTTTTAAATTTGAGATCTATAATTTATTATGTGACGGCATTCAAAATATAAGCAAATGTTGGCAATAATATGACAATGTGCAATTAATCCTATATCAAATTAAAATACCATCATGATAGATTTTTCCTTGCATTGCTAAGCACAAAAATATTTGCTCATAGATATATGTTAAGTGTAATTTTTATAATATCCATATGTTTGCATAGTTAAATATCAAGTTTCATGAATTCTTTTGAAGACACGTAAAAATATGTAGCTCAAGTTAGCGTGGAGTTAGTCATCTGTAACTCAAGTCGGCGTGGAGTTAGTTATTCATATATCAAGGGTTGGTATGTCTGATGTTTATGACAAAGGCCTTTCTCAATTTTCCACATCGTTTCATTGTTGGGGATTTACCGGTGCACGTGTACAGAATGCATATTTATTTATATCAGACTAGATAACAAACTACTTAAGATCTGTTTCACGATTTTATTAGTTAGACCATCGACAGAATCAGGATATTATAATAATACAATTCTTGCTGGAAGATGTGTGAAAAAGCTTGTCATTAGTTCAAACTGAGTTAAATGTCTTATGCAAATTGTTTAGATTGAACCAAATGAACAAATGATCCTCACTTTTTACCTATCCATCCCCATTGATTTTAAGTTGACTAACTCAATGTACATAAACTTGGTGCATACCTTTTGTGTTAATTAATGACAAAGGGGAGAGAGATAGTAAGGAAGGGGGAGCGAGATGGTCACAAAGGGAGAAATTAGAATAGAAGGGGATCAATTAAAATTTGAAGCACACAAGTAGGGGGAGCAAGCTCATAAACTTGTTCGTTGCATTTGGTATGTGCATATTCATATGCTTGCTTGCATTTGCACAAGTTTTAAATTTGATATCCATGATTGTGTGGTGTATGCTAGTTGTAAAATTTGAATGATGATTGGATAACTAGCATGCATAGGAAGGTAGCTAGATATGTTGCTTTCACAAGTGGTATTAGAACCTTACTTATAATGTTAATTTTATGAGGTATCTAGTGTTTTTAATGTATCTAGCTAACCATGAGCTAAGGATGATGTTAAATGTGCACTCCGATTGGTATCACGCTTCAAATGTCCATTCTTTACACTTTAGCATCATTTGATAATTATTACTCTCCCACAATTCATATTCATGCATATGTGCAAGCTTTAAACCAAACATACTAGCACATATGTAGGGGAGCTAATACTACCAAAATCGAATTTGTGGTGATTGTCCAAATCTTATTCATGAACAAAATGCTTGGGCAAGCAACTTAAATTCAAAATTGAATTTAATTCATATCTTTGTGAATGTTGTCATTAATTACCAAAAAAGGGAGACTGAAAGCCCTAGTTTAGTTTTACCTAATTGATGAAACCTATTGGACTAACGCTATGCTCTAAGTGTGTAGATGAGATAGGTTGGTCCAAGTCAAAGTGATGGAGATAGATGGTACTCAAGTGATAGAGATGGCCAAAAAATAGAGTTCAAGTGCTCTAGCTTGGAAAAGAAGAAAGAGAAAAAACAAAACCCTATGGAGATCAATGCAATGGTATAAACATTGATTTTGTTTTACCGGTCAAGACGCAATAGAATGTGTGGTCAGATTTAGGATAGATGGCCATACTATTAAGAGGGAAGCTTGAAGGGTCGAGATGGCGGACTAGAGGGGGGTGAATAGTCCTTTCTAAAACTTAATCGCGCCAGCTAACCGAAACAAATGCGGAATTAAACTTATCGGTCTAGCAAAGACTACACCCCTCTATCTATAACTCTAGCACCTTACAAAAGATCCTAATCAAGCAAATAAGGTGCCTTCCCAGCGAGAGCTCACCTAAATAATTCTAGCTTGCAAGGTTACACAAACCTATGCAACTAGTACTTCAAGCACCGGGGAGCTCCTGCACAACTAGTAAGCAAAAGCACAAAGCTTCTAGGCTCACTAGCAATGCTCAATAACAAGGCAACCAATGCCAAATTAGAGAGCGCAAATTACTTAGCTACACAAACTAAGCAATGTGACTATCAAGGTTACACAAACCAAATTAGCCACGCAAAGGAGATACTTCTAGCTACACAGGCAGGAATATATCTAGCTAGCTACACAAGCACAACTAGATACAAGAGCAACTACACAAGCAAGATAAATATGTGAAATTAATACAAGCTTGTGTTTCGGAGATTTCAAACCAACGGGATGAACAAGGTTGACACGATGATTTTTATCCCGAGGTTCACGTGTTTGCCAACACGCTAGTCCCCGTTGAGACAAGCTCCAAGATTGCCGCCGGTCCTCTTGCTCTTCTCGTTGTGGCGATGCACCCACTTGTTGGATCGCAAGCTAATTGACTATCAAGAGTCAAACCTTCAGTGGGTGCCGCACATCCACTCACAAGATGGGGATCCTCTAAGCCACGAGCTCTAGCACTTGACCCAGCCGAACCACTTGTCGCCCTTCGCGTCTCGCTTTACTAGAGTTGCTCTTCATGGCTCCTGCGGGGCGAGCACAATGCCCCTCACAAAGCTTCTCCGGAGCCTCGCACAATCTTCTTGCGAGCTTCGACAGAGCCTCAAGCCACCAAGCCATCTAGGAGGTGACAACCTCTAAGAGTAACAAGCATCACCGGCTTGTAACTCGAATACCTAGTGCCACTCGATGCAATCCTCACGATGCAACGCACTAGAATCACACTCGCTCACAATCAATTGGCACTCTTGCAAGCACAAGTGAGTTAGAGGCTCTCCTAACACTCCTAAAGCATGGACACTAAGTCCCAAGGGTGCCAAGCGCCAGCCAAGGCCGACCACCACTTCTATATATAACCCCCACGGTCGAAATAGCCGTTGGCCCCTTCACTGGGCGAATTTCGCATCGACCGAACGTGCCGGTCGAATTGACCGGACGCGCTGCACCACGTCCGGTCGCCCTGCGCCGTCCACGTGTCCCTCGAATTCAACCGCGGCCGCCAGATCCTCCAACGGTCACTGCGCGCCAATGGTCAAACGCAACGACTGGACGCGCCACGCCGCGTCCGATCACGCACAGTCGCGCGCTAGCGAGTCAGCGACCGAACACGCACACTTGACGAACCGAACGCCACAGTGCCAACGTCCGGTCATTTCCAGTAAGCACCCACTCACGACCGGACGCGTCTGATCGCATGTGACCGGACGCGCCGCGGCGTCCGCATAGAACATCGCCACACTCTGCTCCTCTGGGTGCCTGACCGGACGCGTCGGTTTCGCGAGGGACCGGACGCGCCAGTTGCAAACCCTAGCACCCGCATACCTGACTGCTGTGTTAAACTGACCGGACGCGTCCGATCATACCGAGACCGGTCCGGTCCAGCGTCCGGTCATACTAGTGACCTACGTTCGCCTCCGTTTCTTCACCTCCGGCGCAATGGAAAATATGCGTTTCACTTACACAAAAGCGCCGAATCCCGCCGCTCAAACTCCACCTCATTCGCAAATGTGCCAACACCAACAAGAGTTCACCACCTTGTGCATGTGTGTTAGCATTTTCACAATCATTTTTCCAAAGGAGTTAGCCACTCAACTTGCCACGCCACTCGATTCTAGCAACGATGCAAAGTTAGATCACTCCAGTGGCACTAGATGACCGATTTATCCTAAACCCGGTCATCAACTTCTCTACACACCTATGACCGGTGAAATGGAAATGCCCTTGGATTATACCTTTGCCTTGCGCATTCCGTTCCATCTCCTCCAATATTGATGCAACACATGCACCAACCAATCACCAAATGATATGATCCACTTCATATCATCACGTGACCGTATTGGTTCATTGATCTTGACCTCACTTGCTCTTCACCGTTGCTTCGGTCCATAGGCGCCAAGTCATCACCCAACTTGCCCTTCACGCTTGCAACCGGTCCGTCGAGCCAAGTCTCATCTCGATCTTCTCCACCTTGGTCACATGACTTCATGCCATGTCTCATATGCAATGAGCTCCTTCATGACACAATCACTTGTGGACTAATTCCCCGTGTATCTCACATAAACACAATTAGTCCACCTAAAGTTGTCACTCAATTACCAAAACCAAACAAGGACCTTTCAAAGCTCTAGTGTCACTAGGTGTTGGAAAGCTATGCATTGCATATAGGCCTAGTGCATAATGGAGAGCAAGCAAAAATATTTATGAAAAATGTTTTGGAAATGCTAACTTGGCTCTAAATATGTTTGTGAAAATATTTGAGAGTTAGCATCACTTGCAAGGGCGTGTTCGGGCTCTTGGTGTTGCCACTAGGTGGCACCGGACTATCTGTCCGGTGGGTCTTGACAGGCCCCATGAGCGCCGCGGCACGTGCGCGTGTCTGCCTGGCACCTTGTTGTCCGGTGCAACACCCTATTTTTTCAGAGACTAGCATTTTCGGGAACTCGGTGAAACTGGTCACCGGACAGGGCACTAGATAGACTGTCTAGTGTACTGCCCTATTTTTTCAGAGAGGGAGGAAAAGTGATTGCTACGTCCGTGGGTCACTGGACTTCTGGTGCACCAGACATGGTGTCCGGTGCCACTGACACCGACAAGGATTGATTTTTTCGACCGTTGAAACTAGGCGTTGGAGGGCACTGAATAGGCTGTCTGGTGCCACCGCCGGCTGTCTGGTGTGCGTCCGTAGAATTTGGCTCAAGAGGGTAACAGTTGGATTTAGAGTTGGGACTATAAATAGGTGGTGTGGCCGGCCTTGACCACTCTCTTGGCACCCCATACACATGCACACACCTCTTGAGGGCTGAGAACATACTCCACTCACTTTGATCATTGATTTTATCATTTGAGTGAGATTTGGAGAGCCTCTAAGACATTGTTTAGTGGTCTAGCATCTTATGGCACTAGTGGTCTAGCATTGTGTTTCTATTGAGAGCCAGTATAATAAATCATGTCAACTTGCCAATAGTCAAGACAACTCAGCAAAATCTTAGGTGGAAGAAAGAGAAACACGAGAGAGAACGTGCTGGTGGACGCGTCAACTGGCTGCTCGCGACCTCCAAGGTTGAGGTGCATGGGGCCAGAATCAATGGTAGGCTGCACGGTTGATTTTTTTGCTCACGGGATATTTTCAGAATTTGAGAAGAACCTTAGTTATTATAAGATTGGCTATAAAAGTAGTCTACACATCAGCTATTAGACAAATTTATTAGGATTGCTCTCACACATGATGAGTTTATATATTTCGACCCCTCAGCTGCCAACCAAGCACCTGTAATGACATTTATACAGTTACCAAAGCCAGTAAATAGTGATCCCACCACTGATCACACCACAACCTATTACCATTTTCATTTGCATTACCAGTTGCCAACCAAACAGGACTATAAACTTGAGCACGAGAAAGAATCATTTGTAAGCTGCGATCGCTTACCAAGTACCGGGCATTATTAGACCTTGTTTGGATATACTCATCACCTCGTTCCACATGTGTTAAAATGGATTAGGATAGAAAATTGACTAATTTTCAATTCAACAAATGTTCGATTGAGTTTTAAAGGTAAAGTTCAATCAATGACCGCTCCAGGGTTCCAAATAATTCGACCTACATCAGGAATCTTAATGCCAGTGTCATAGTACACTATATACCATCTGATGTAATTTGCTTAGAACAAATCTTTTCTGACATGGCATAATATCTTGCATACTAACTTAAATGGGTTCAGACTAGGTATCATGCCTCACCATACTAGCCATGGACAACCAAGATCCACAGGTTGGTCAAAAAAAAAATGCATTAGAACTCAGTACAATATATACATACACGCTATTCACTTGTTGCATTCCTATGAACAAAATTTAGGGCTCAGGCTCTACTGGCCATCGATTACATATGCTTTATCCAACTTCTCTAGTGACAAAGGGGCGGAGAAATTTAATGGCGAGAACATGTCGTCATATTTGGATTTGGGGGCAGGCTTGAACTCGTAAGGGCCAACCTTGGTTCCCCAAACCTGAACAAGTGAGCACATTGTCAAGATTCTCTTTCACACAATCTTGGCAGAACTGGAACACTAGCAAGTGAAGATATATGAAAATAACCTGATTCCCTTCATCGTCAAAACCTTTGTCCCAAATATGTACTTCACCGTTTTTGTGGATGGACAAATCCGATGTACAATATGATGCACCATTCTATAAAAATGTCAATGTTGAGATGGGAACAAGAGAAACATTGTGGACCAGGATTACCACTAGTGAGCTCTGATGTAGTATTAAATTAAAAAGATGTCTGCAAATTATTCAGTCCGAAAGAGAACTGAATATGCTGAATTGCTAATTGAGAGGAGAGCAATTAGCTCACCCAGTTGTTCGGAAAACCTTCAGGTGGGGTAGATCCTTCATATAAGCAACGTTTTCCACGGCCACACCGTGACAAGTGTATGGTGGTCAGATGCTCTGCGATATCCTGAACACCAAAAGGTAAACCTAAATACTAGAGCGACATATAAGATACTTAGGGTAACATTACACAGTACCTTGTGTCGGTACCAATAGTATAGGGGTACCCACATTTAACGATAATAAAAATCAAAACGACTAAAACCGCGCCCAAACTCGGCCGCACACCGGGTCCACCGCCTCGTACGAGGCACCCTCGACGGAGTGCCTCGACCGCGCTCCAGGCTCCGACTCGTACGAGGCACCCTCGATGGAGTGCCTCGACCGCACCCTGTCTCCGACTCGTATGAGGCCCCCTCGACGGGACGCCTCGACCGCGCCCCGTCCCGCACGGCGAGGTACCTCAACCGCATTCCGACTCGCCCGAGGCTCGACCACCTACCAGGAACACTCCGACTCGCGTGAGCCCGGGTCGGGCGTCTCGACCCCTTTTTTCTTTACCTACCCCAGGACAAAAGCCATATCATTTAATGCGATTACCTACTTTCACCTACCGACATGGCTGCGAGCAGGGCCGACGTGGGGACAATACCAGTATCAGTCTTCACTGTTTTACCGCCCATCCCGTGATGGGAGGTGAAAACTGTCACTGCACCCGCCTTACCGGGCACTGTGCGTCACTGGTTACCCTCGAGAGAGGATACGACAAAGCCCGTACACCGCGATCCCAGGGATTCGGACTTATCCGTTCGGCCTCGACCCGGCCTCGACCCAGCCTCGACGCCCAGCGCAACTTAACAAGGAAGGGAGGACGGCATGGCGCGGCGCTCCGGGTCATTTCAGCGTCTCGTCCTCTACGTCACCATGGTGTCCAGGGATGGCCAGCCATTCCTAGAGCACGTCGCTACAACCACCTCAACAGGGATCGACAAAACATCATCTCAAGCTCCCCTTCGTCTTAGCCCCCCTCTCGTCCTATAAAAGGGCAGGTCAGGGCTCTACAAGGGGGACGGAGGACAACGGACAACAAGCCACACACAAGATAGAGATCAACATCTCAAGCAATCATCTTGTACTCCTTTTTCTCCTTTTAAGACTTGGGCTCACCGCTCTCTCTCACAAGCTTGTAAACCCTACACAAGCACCTCGGTGCAAGGAAATACAAATCTCTCCCCCCCGCTGGACGTAGGGCCTTCTCTTGCCCGAACCAGGATAAACCCCCGTGTGTTCTCCTTGCATCACCATCCAGGAAAGGGACACGCAGCATTTACTCGTCGGTTTAGGACCCCCTCGGGACCGAACACCGACAGTTGGCGCGCCAGGTAGGGGATCGCTGCGTGCCAACGTCGCTTTCCCGCCTCTTTTCCTGGATGGCTGACCCCGAACGTCCTATCCCATTGGCCACAGTGATCTGGTTCGGGAGTTTGGAGTTCATGTCGCTTGGCTATGGCTACGATATGGTCCTACTCCCGCCAAGGCACCCTACCGACGAGGATTATGAGCTCTCCCAGCCCGGAGGAGCAATCTGCCGGTACCGTCGCTCCAGGCAGGCGCGAGCCGCCCGACGACGACGAGCCCGGCGCAACCATCGTCTTCACCTCACGGAGGGTGATGGGATCCCCCGTTCCGCCACCCCCCAGCCAGGCGCCGGCCCAGATTTCCTTGTGGAAGGTCTGGGCAGAATGAGCTTGACCGGGGGTAACATGCCGACGGAGAGTCCCGCCGCTCCCCCGCCCGGTGAGACGCCACTGCCCCGTGCGTCCGTTCCGGCGTGGGCAGCGACATCGCCATCACCATTCCCGTTTGCGCTAGAATCGGCTGCCCGGACCTATGCGTCTTCCGTAAGCACAAGCATGAGCGCCTAGGAGGAACTCCCCGGGCACCATCTACGCTCCACTCTGGACCTCGTCGCATCCGCTCCAGCCTCTGATTATCTGGACTCTACGAAGACTCCGGAAACAGGGCCCCGTGAGACCGCTTCCCGGCGTCGCGATCACGGGAACGGCTTGCAACGGCCTCACATTCCTCCGTCATACTACTACTTCGGCGTTCCTAACCCCGACTCGGCTGACGACACCTACGATCCGACCCGCGAATGCTTCAACGTCGACGTTGAGAGCACGTCGAAATCGGAGGAAGAGGAGCCAGTCGAGGGAAGGCATACGCCACCTCATGTCGAGCTTCCTGCCGAGCAAGCTGAGGCTCAGTTCCTTGCGGATCAAGGAATGCAGCTCCAGCAAATTCGCGAGCTACAGGAAAGGCTCGACGAGGAACGAGAAAACTTGCATCTACTTCAACAAACCCTTGAGCGTGAGCGTGCGGAACGTGCACTTGGCGGGAGAGCTCGCGGGAGAGCTCGCGACGTCAACCGTCGCATCGACGAGGACCGGGTGAGCGACCCCCCGGTTTTCGCTCGAGCCAGCCAGAACGTCGTCGCCGCCGCCATGCTCCTCCGCAACATGCCCGAGCCGTCAAACCCTGACGCCCGTCGGGCTCGAGATGAAATCCGAGAACTCCTCGAGACCGCTGTCATGCAGCAGGCCGAGAGCTCTGCCTCGAGGCGACGCGAGCCCGCCTCGGAGCGGCCCGTCGAGCCCTCCCGACAAGAGAGAGAAGCCTCAGTCCATCCCGAGCCTGCCCGGCGAATCCCGGAGGCTCCTGCCCCTGAGCCCAACAACGACGACCGTGAACCTCGAGACACCCGTGGCAACATCGTCGAGCGCCGCACGCGCAAGCACGGTGACGGTATGGCTCGAGGCTACCACGTACACAGGGGTGGGCGCTACGACAGCTCGGAAGATCGTAGCCCCTCACCCGAGCCTCCGGGCCCTCGGGTCTTCAGCAGGGCTATCCGCGAGACAATACTCCCGGCTCGGTTTCGCCCTCCCACGACTCTCACCAAGTACAACGGCGAAACCAAACCCGAACTTTGGCTCGCCGATTTCCGCTTGGCATGTCAGCTGGGTGGGGCCACCGACGACCGGGTCATCATCCGACAGCTCCCCCTGTTCCTCTCCGACACCGCTCGAGCCTGGCTCGAGGATCTCCCGCCTCGGCAGATCCACGACTGGGACGATCTCGTGAGGGTGTTCGAGGGAAATTTCAAGGGGACCTACATGCGTCCCGGCAACTCATGGGATCTCCGGAGCTGCAAGCAGAAACCGAGCGAATCCCTTCGGGATTACATCCGGCGCTTCTCCAGGCAGCGCACCGAGCTCCCCAACATCACCGACTCCGACGTGATTATGGCTTTCCTTTCCGGAACCACCTGCAAGGAGTTGGTCCGAGAGTTGGGCCGCAACACCCCGCTCACTGCCAACGGACTGATGGATATCGTCACCAACTTCGCCGCCGGCGAAGAGGCAGTTGGCGCCATCTTTGGCGGTGAGCAGGACAGAGGGAAGCAGAAGGCCGACGATCCCGCGGTTCCCACCCGGGGCTCCAAGAGGAACAACCGTAAGAAGAAGAAAGGTCAGCAGGGCAAGCTCGAGGCCCCGGCCGACGAGCTTGTCGCCGCTACCGAGCGCAAGAAGCCTCGAGGTCCCCCCGGCGGGGGCATCTTCGACAAAATGCTCAAAGAGCCGTGTCCCTACCACAAGGGACCCACTAACTATAACCTCGAAGATTGTCGCATGCTCCGCAGGTACTTCGAGGGTGCAGGCGGCAAGAACACCGACAAGAAGGAAGACCCCAAGGGTGACGACAAGGATGAGGGATTCTTCGAGATCCATGACTGCTTCATGATCTACGGAGGACCCTCGACCCGCCTCTCGGCTCGCCAGCGCAAGCAAGAGCGGCGCGAGGTTTTCTCCGTACAAACGGCGGTTCCCCGTTTCCTCGACTGGTCTGCGGTGGCCATCACTTTCGACCGTGATGATCATCCTGAGTACATCCCCAATATGAGAGTCTACCCGCTTGTTGTTGATCCCGTTATTGCCAACACACGCCTCACCAAAGTGCTCATGGACGACGGAAGCAGCCTCAACATCATCTACTCCCAGACCCTCGACCTTCTGGGGGTCGAGAGAGCGCGCCTCCAACCTAGCGTCGGGGGCTTCCACGGGGTCGTACCAGGGAAACGGGCGGAACCCCTCGGACGGGTCGATCTGCCTGTTTGTTTTGGCACACCGGCCAACTTCAGAAAGGAGACCCTCACTTTCGAAGTGGTCGGATTCCGTGGAACATACCACGCTATCCTCGGACGCCCATGCTACGCCAAGTTCATGGCTGTTCCGAACTACACCTATCTCAAGCTCAAGATGCCAGGCCCAAACGACGTCATCACTGTGGGGCCCTCGTATGAGCATGCCTACGAGTGCGACGTCGAGTGTGTCAAGCACGGCGAGGCTGTTTTGGAATCGGTGGCTTTGGCAGCAGACCTCGACGGTCTCGCCAACGAGGTTCCCGACCCAAAGCGCCACGCCGGCAGCTTCGAGCCCGCGGAAGACGTCAAGCTCGTGCCCCTCGACCCCGCTGATCCCAACGGGAAGGCGCTGAACGTCAGCGCCACCCTCGATCCGAAATAGGAAGCCGTGCTCGTCGACTTTCTCCGCGCAAACGTCGACATCTTTGCGTGGAGTCCCTCGGATATGCCGGGCATACCCAAGGAAGTCGCCGAGCACGCCTTAGAGATCCGGGCCGGATCCAAGCCGGTGAAGCAACGCCTGCGCCGCTTCGACGAGGAGAAGCGCAGAGTCATCGGCGAAGAGATTCACAAGCTACTGGAGGCCGGATTCATTAAGGAAGTTCATCATCCTGAGTGGCTAGCTAATCCTATATTAGTTAAGAAAAAGAGTGAAAAGTGGAGGATGTATGTAGACTATACTAGTTTGAATAAAGCATGTCCGAAAGTTCCCTTTCCTTTGCCACGCATTGATCAAATCATTGATTCCACTGCGGAATGTGAAACCCTTTCGTTCTTAGACGCGTATTCCGGTTACCACCAGATCAAAATAAAGGAGTCCGACCAGCTCGCGACTTCATTCATTACCCCATTCGGCATGTATTGCTATGTCACGATGCCCTTCGGTCTCCGGAACGCGGGGGCTACGTACCAGCGGTGCATGCAGCACGTTTTCGGGAAACACATCGGGTCGACCATCGAGAATTATGTTGATGACATCGTTGTCAAAACAAAACGAGCCGACAATCTGGTCAGCGACCTCGACGTTGCGTTTAAATGCCTCCGGGCAAGAAATATCAAACTCAACCCAGAGAAATGCGTCTTTGGCGTCCCTCGAAGCATGCTTTTAGGGTTCATCGTGTCCAAACGCGGCATCGAGGCCAACCCCAAAAAAATCTCTACGATAACCAAGATGGGCCCCATCTGAGATCTGAAGGGCGTGCAGAGGGTCACGGGTTGCCTGGCAGCACTCAGCCGTTTCATTTCACGTCTCGGCGAAAAAGCGCTCCCTCTGTACCGTCTCTTGAAGAAATCGGAGCATTTTTCCTGGACCCTCGAGGCTGAGGAAGCTCTCACAAAACTCAAGGCCACACTCTCTAACTCACCAATCCTCGTCCCTCCGACCCCGGGGGAACCGCTCCTACTTTATGTCGCCGCGACGTCACAAGTAGTCAGTGCGGTCCTGGTTGTCGAGCGGGCCGAGGGGGCACATACCTTGCTTGTCCAGAGGCCGGTCTACTTCATTAGCGAAGTGCTCTCAGAAACTAAGATCCGATACCCACGATCCAGAAACTGCTATACGCCGTCGTCCTAACACGGCGCAAGCTCCGACACTACTTCGAAGGTCACCCGATCACTGTGGTTTCTTCTTTCCCCTTGGGAGAGATAGCCCAGAATCGGGAAGCCTCAGGTAGGATTGCCAAATGGACAGTCGAGCTCATGGGCGAAACCTTGTCCTATGCGCCGCGCAAAGCTATCAAGTCACAAATGTTAGCAGACTTTCTGGCTGAATGGACCGATACCCAACTCCCTCCCGCACAGCTCCAGGCAGAGCTGTGGACCATGTACTTCGATGGGTCATTGATGAAAACAGAAGCAGGCGCGGGCTTGCTCTTCATCTCGCCCCTCGGGGTTCACATGCGCTATGTCATCCGGCTTCATTTCCCTGCGTCCAACAACGTCGCCGAGTACGAAGCACTCGTCACAGGGCTGAGAATTGCCATCGAGCTCGGGGTCCAACACCTTGACGTTCGAGGCAACTCCCAGCTCATAATCGATCAGGTCATGAAGAACTCGAGCTGCCGTGACCCCAAGATGGAAGCTTATTGCCAAGAGGTGCGGCGCCTCGAGGACAAGTTTTACGGCCTCGAGCTCAACCACATCGCACGCAGATATAATGAGGCCGCCGATGAACTGGCAAAAATCGCGTCCAGTTGATCTACGGTTCCACCAGACGTTTTCGCAAAAGATCTCCAGCAGCCATCCGTCGACCTTGGGCCAGAAGGAGGGGTCGACGGGACGTCACTCGACCCCCCACCTGAGGCAGAAGCCCCCTCGACCGGGGCTGAAGCCATGCAGGCGAAGGGTTTGACCCCACCACTCGACCTCGAGCCGGACTGACGCGTCCCGTACCTCGACTACCTTATCCGAGGGGACCTCCCCTCGGATAAGACTGAGGCTCGACGGATCGCTCGCCGAGCCAAGACCTTTGTGATCATTGGCGACAGTAGGGAGCTGTACCGCGCAGCCCTACTGGCATCCTCCAACGCTGCATCACAAATGAGCAAGGTAGGGACCTACTCAGCGATCTTCACTCGGGGGCTTGCGGTCACCACGCAGCACTCCGAACCCTCGTCGGAAATGTCTTTCGACAAGGATTCTATTGGCCGACTGCGGTCTCCGATGCTGTCAAGCTAGTACGCTCCTGCAAGGGTTGTCAGTACTATGCGAGACAAACCCACCTTCCGGCACATGCCCTGTAAACTATCCCCATCACATGGCCGTTTGCCGTTTGGGGGCTCGACCTTGTCGGACCCTTGAGAAGGACAACTGACGGCTTCACCCACTTGCTCGTCGCAGTCGACAAATTCTCCAAGTGGATTGAGGCCCGCCCTATCACCAGCATAAGGTCCGAGCAAGCAGTGCTCTTCTTCACCGACATCATTCATCGCTTTGGGGTTCCCAACTGTATCATCACAGACAATGGCACCCAGTTCACTAGTAAAAAGTTTCTGGATTTCTGCGACCGCCATCACATCCGTGTGCTCTGGTCAGCCGTGGCTCATCCAAAAACAAACGGCCAAGTGGAACGTGCCAACGGTATGCTCCTACAAGGCCTGAAACCCAGAATCTTTGACAAGCTAAACAAACATGGCAAAAGATGGGCTGCCGAGCTGCCCTCGGTCCTGTGGAGCTTAAGAACAACGCCGAGTCGAGCCACGGGATTCACTCCGTTCTTCTTAGTCTACGGGTCTGAGACAATGCTCCCAACCGATATAGAATACGGATCCCCAAGGTTGAAGGCCTACAGCGAAAGAAATAACGACACCACAAGACAGGACGTCCTCGATCAGCTCGAGGAAGCCCGGGATGTAGCTCTGTTGCATTCTGCCAGGTACCAGCAGGGTCTCTGACGCTACCACGACAGACACGTCCGCCAGCGTGACCTCAACGTTGACGATTTGGTGCTACGGCGGAACCAGAACACCAAGGGGCGGCATAAGCTCACGCCACCATGGGAAGGACCGTACATTATCGCAGAAGTGCTAAAACCGGGCACCTACAAGCTATCCAACGAGAAGGGCGAAATCTTCACCAACGCTTGGAACATTGAGCAGCTACGTCGTTTTTTTCCTTAGAAAGCCTCGAGGCTCTGTAATCTCTTTTTCATCAATAAAGAATATAGCGATGTTCAAACTTTCATTTCACAATGAGGAAGGATCGACTCTGTACTCACAGAATCGACCCTCCCTCGGGGGCTACAAGGGGGCACCCCCAGTCCCCCGAAAAAACTTGCACTCTTTTTTAAATTTAGGAGCCGCTCCTTAGATCGACCGCGCCGTAAAAGCGCCCGAAGGATCGAAAGGGCCCTCGAGCCAGGAGTATCACCTACGCCTCTAGGGCTACGGTACCTCCACTCACCCCTTACGCCTCCTAGAGGCGCGACTTCACGCTAGGGAGATCTAAATGACGGTTCCTAACTTGGAAAAAGAATACACTCCCTGTCGCTTAGGACAGGTTCTCACGCGATCTACAAGGCCGCAACAGCACCCTGAAGCTCGAGGGCAGCTGAGCCATGGGGTCACCCAACGCCTCCGAGGCTACGGTACCTCCACTCGTTCCCTTACGCCAAAGAACGCAATTGCGTGCTAAGTAAACCACGCGAGAACACAATCCAAGCGATAAAAGGAAGAAGAAGCTCGAATAAAACTAAATTAACCACGAACCGGTTTATGTTTCGAGTTCTTAGGGCCCCCGAGGCCACCACGACCAAAATTCAAAGTATTAACTTATTACATGGGCCTTTGCGCCCAGATCTGGCTCACAGGCCTTCATCGTCAGCAGGCGGGACCACCTCGGCCTCAAAAAGCGAGGCCAGACGGCTCTCAGGCTCTTCCGCGGCTTCAATCAGCTCTAGGCAGGCATTCTCATTGTCCTCGTCCGTCCGCTCCTGGTCTGTGATGAAGCCGTCGGCAACGAACTCCATGTCGAACACAAACCCTGAACGGACGACGGCCAACGCCCTCTTCACGCCGTGGAGGCTGTCCCGTATCTTCTCCCGGGCAAGGCGGCCCAGCGCCGCCATCCGACGGATAAAGGAGTTCCCCGGTACATCTTCCCCGGTGTCGGCGTCGGGCTCGACCCCCAGGCCGTCACACACGGTAGTGATCGCGCCCTCGAGCAGTTGGGTCCTCCGGGTCTCGGCTTCGAGGAGGCTCTGGAGGGAGTTGGCAGACGAGTGGGCCTCTCGATTCTCACTCTCCAGCTCTGAAACACGATAAAACAAATTAGTACATAACACGAGGCCTCGACGTCGCGGCCGTAACGGTCACACTTACCCTCGATATGGGTCTTCAAGCCCACGACCTCGTCACGGAGCCCCCCGCACGTCTGCTCGAGCCCAGGAGGGCGCTGTCCTTATCACGAACGGTCGCCTTCAGCGCCTCGATCTCTTGGCGAGCAGACTCGAGAGCCGCGTCCCTCTCCCGGACAGCTCCGTTCAGCGCCGTCACTTCGTCCTTCAGAACACCAAGACGAGCAGAGGCCTGCTCGACCTCAACGTTGAGGGCGTCGCGCTGACGGCTGACCTGGGAGACGTCCTCCTCGAGCTCCTTCACCCGTGCCGACAGGGGCTCGAGGTCCCTACGGGCCTGGGCAGCCTCTTCCCGGGCCTTGTCCATATCGGTACGCATCACGGCTTCGGCCGCCTAAGCCTGCATCGCCTCCTCCTTCACCGTCGCGTAGGCGGTGCGCAGCTCAGCCATTTCGGTATTCCGATCGGAAAGCCGTTTCTGGGCCTCCTCGACCAGGGCCCGTTGCTGAGACAGCGCGGCCCACACACCACTCTCATCCCGGATGAAGAACGACTTGCGGCGGGAGTACTCCTTCAGCTCCTGGTCACAACTCGAAGAAACCAAGAAGATAAAAAAACCGAAGGAAAAGGACACTAAGAACAAAGCCGACGGGTCGATCATACCTCAGTGGCATCCCGTATACTTCGCGAAACGGCGTCAGACGCCACATGGAGCACCCGATCGAGGTGCCGGCGGACACCCTCGAGGTACTCCCAGCGGTGCACCTCATCCCTGTCATTCAGGGTGAAGATGGGCTCGGCGTCGGGGTTCGCGGCGTCCCTAAACTGGAGGGACGGCCCCCCCACCTCGGTATCTCCGCCTCCGCCCGTGCTATCGCCAGCGCGGCGATGTCGGGCCATGATGATGACGACCCGACCGGGGCGTCTCCCGGTCCCGCGGAAGGGCCGGCCTCGCCCGCAATTCCCGCGGCTCCAGCGGCTGTCGAGGCACCGGCCTGATCCGTGGCCTCACCCCCCTCGACCCCCATCACTTGTTTCCCCTTGTCCAGGGGGGTGTCATCGAGGGTAAGGTCCACGAGCGCCCGCCCTTCTGAGGGCGCAGGCCCCTCGGTCGCCGGCACCTCCGGAGCCGGCGCCTCGACCGACGGTGCTCCCGGAGCCGGCGCCTCGGCCGACGGCGCCCCCTCTTCTGGAGCTCCGGTCGGGGGCTCGACGGCCCCGCCCTCCACCGTCTCCGCCGGCCCCGCCGGCGGGTCTTGCTGCGGCTGCGGCCCCCTCGCCAGCGCCGCCTCCTGTCCGGGGGCCGACGCGACCTCCTCCATGGTCACGTCAGCACCCGCCCGCTCCGCACCGTGGGCGGATGCTTCGCCCGTCACGGCCTCGACGGCAGCCTCGACCGTCGGCAACGGCCTGGGCTCCGCCTCGACCGAACTGGGCGCCACCGCCCTCGCCGGTTCGGACCCCTCCGCGACGGGATCAGGGCCAGCGACCGCCGTAGCACCTGCCGCCTCTTGTTGCTGTCGCAGACGCCCCTTCGCGGCCTCGACCTGGAGAACCCAGGCCGCGTCCTGCTCCGCCGTCCGGTTGAGGACGGCGGCGCTGGCCCGCAGCGACTTCACGAGGGTAGGCCCCATTGGCTCCGCCTTCCGCTTCAACCTGTCAAACAAGAAACAAGGTCAGCCCCTCCCGTCGAGGGGCCCGCCTCTTTCTCTTTCTTCTTCTCCTTCTCCTTTTCCTCCTCCTCGGTCTCCTCGACCGACGACCGAGGATGACCCCCCGATGGGCTCCAGCAGGGGGCGGATATCGGGGAGGTCCCCCAGTCCGGTCGCGGCCTCATACCGCGACAGGGCGTCGTCGTCCTCGCCGCTGCTGTCGTCGTCCTCCCCCGAGATCGTCTCGGAAGGCGACGGCGCCAGAGGGACCCCATCGATGGTCTGCTGGCGCCGGAGCTTCTTCAACGCCTCCGCCTCTTTGGCCTTGCGGATTGCCCGCTTCTTGGCCGTCTCCTTGGTTTTCTTCTTCTTGGAGACATGCTGGCGTCGAGCCTCCCGGGCGGGCCGATCCTCTGGAACAGGCGGACGCGTCTCCCGCAGCGCCGACAAATCCTACGCGCCGGCCTCGACCAAATTAGGGGAATCCAAAAACGAACAAAACTAGCAAACATACCAACCCAAAGATACTCACCACGGGCTCGAACCCTTCGGTTGGCCTCATAGGGACCCGGTTGACCTCCTCCACCTTGAAGTTCCCAACCATCCGGCGTGCCCGCCGGATGACCTCCTCGAGGGTAAGAGATTCGTGGGACATCCGGGTCCCCTCCAGAGGTGCCTCCGGGGTCATCTGGTCGAGGCGGAGGCGACGCCGGCACAGCGGCATCACTCTGCGGCGGTGGAAGGCCGTAGCCACCGTCCAGCGGTCCTCCCGAGCGGTCAGCACGCAGCCGGTGTACCTCGGCAACTGATTATCATCATTGCGGAGGTAAAACCAACCCTCGTGCCACCCGCTGTTCGAGGAGATGAGGCAAGCCGGGATGTACTGATCTGCCCGGCTCGACCTCACCTGCAGGACGCAGCTCCCTACTCGAGCCGCGGCCAGGACCCCCTTCTCCCCCGCCCTCCTGGCGAAGAGCTCAGCCTTGAAGAGGTGAAGCCACAGGTTCCACTGCGGCTCCACCCCAAGGTAGCCCTCGCAGACCGCCGTGAAGATGGCGGCCTGCACAACGGCGTTGGGGGCGAGGTGGTGAAGCTCCACCCGGTAGCAGTGGAGGAGCGCGCGCATGAAGATGGATGCAGGAACGCCGAACCCCCGCTCATGGAAGCAGACGAAGCTCACCACGTACCCTTCAAGGGGCGCCGGATCCCGGTGGGCAGGCGGCGGCGCGATCCACTCCGGCTGCGACCGACTCGTCCTCGGCCGCAGCAGCCCGTCCTCAACCAGCTCTTCCAACCTCCTCTCCGTCACCGAGGAGGCCGCCCAATCATCGGCAGGGAGGATCTGGCTCTTTCCTGCCATCAGGTGTTGTGGGAAGGAGGGTGGGCGGAGAGGATGCGGCGGCGGCGGTGATGTGGGCGGAGAACGCAAGAAGGTAAGGGCTGTCTGCGGCAAGGAGATGGCAAGGGCACAAGGAACCGTTGGGGGACTCGGACCCCCAGGTTTTTGCTTTTATACGCCCGGCGGAAGCCCAACGGCCGCGCGAAAAGGTAGAAACAGTTTCCCGCATTAAATGCTCTCACCTAACCGTCCCCCACGTCTTGCAGGAGCCGGGCACGTGGCCGTCCCCCACGCTGTAACCGAACGCCATGTCGCCCACTACCGCGCCGGTTTCGCCCTAAAAAGGCGCGCCTGACTAACGGGCAGCGCGAGATCCACGGACGGATATTCCTAGATGCCTTGTAAACGGGTCCCGAACCCGTCATAAGTCTCGAGGGAACGGGAGCTGGCCCTCGACCCGGGTTCGACAGCCGCCCTCGAGCAACAGAGTTAGGGACGACCAGGGGTGCGCCCGTACATGGCCAGGGCTCAAGCCGCGCTCTCGAGGCACCCCAAGACGTATTCGAGGCCAAAAGAGGAGGTCGACGTAGGAATCCCATCGAGGGAGGCATCGAGCCCTCGGATCCCGTCGAAGGGAACCGACATCCACACGACCACTCCTTGGCATTTTTGAGAGCGCCTCCGGGCCACGAGCCAACTCCTAACGACTGAAGCATGGACTCTCACTCGAATCTCCCCACTAGCAGCTCACCGGAGATCGTCGGAACTCGCCCAAACGGGGTAGTACGGCGTTCCCCACCCCTCCTCTCCGCAGGAGGAGCGTGAGGGTCGCACAACAAAAAGACGGCTGGGACTCCGATCGACCTCGTACGCATGAGGATCGGGGGCTCGACCGCATCAAGCCACTCCTCGATAAAACACGTAAGAGACCTCGGAGGAGTCTAACACTCCCCCGAGGCCTCGGGGGCTACACCCGGCGGGTGCGCTCGCGCGCCCCCGCCGGAGAAGTCAACAGCGCTACGACTCCAGTTCATCGGCAAAAAGCCTCTAGGAGAGTGATCGCACACTCACCAAAAGGCTCGGGGGCTACTATCGGTACCAATAGTATAGGGGTACCCACATTTAACGATAATAAAAATCAAAACGACTAAAACCGCGCCCAAACTCGGCTGCACACCGGGTCCGCCGCCTCGTACGAGGCACCCTCGACAGAGTGCCTCGACCGCGCTCCAGGCTCCGACTCGTACGAGCCACCCTCGACGGAGTGCCTCGACCGCACCCCGTCTCCGACTCGTATGAGGCCCCCTCGACGGGACGCCTCGACCGCGCCCCGTCCCGCACGGCGAGGTACCTCAACCGCATTCCGACTCGCCCGAGGCTCGACCACCTACTAGGAACACTCCGACTCGCGTGAGCCCGGGTCGGGCGTCTCGACCCCTTTTTTCTTTACCTACCCCAGGACAAAAGTCATAGCATTTAATGCGATTACCTACTTTCACCTACCGACATGGCTGCGAGCAGGGTCGACGTGGGAACAATACCAGTATCAGTCTTCACTATTTTACCGCCCATCCCGTGATGGGAGGTGAAAACTGTCACTGCACCCGCCTTACCGGGCACTGTGCGTCACTAGTTACCCTCGAGGGAGGATACGACAAAGCCCGTACACCGCGATCCCAGGGATTCGGACTTATCCGTTCGGCCTCGACCCGGCCTCGACGCCCAGCGCAACTTAACAAGGAAGGGAGGACGGCATGGCGCGGCGCTCCGGGTCATTTCAGCGTCTCGTCCTCTACGTCACCATGGTGTCCAGGGATGGCCAGCCATTCCTAGAGCACGTCGCTACAACCACCTCAACAGAGATCGACAAAACATCATCTCAAGCTCCCCTTCGTCTTGGCCCCCCTCTCGTCCTATAAAAGGGCAGGCCAGGGCTCTACAAGGGGGACGGAGGACAACGGACAACAAGCCACACACAAGATAGAGATCAACATCTCAAGCAATCATCTTGTACTTCTTTTTCTTCTTTTGAGACTTGGGCTCACCGCTCTCTCTCACAAGCTTGTAACCCCTACACAAGCACCTCGGTGCAAGGAAATACAAATCTCTCTCCCCCCCCCCCCCGCTGGACGTAGGGCCTTCTCTTACCCGAACCAGGATAAACCCCCGTGTGTCCTCCTTGCATCACCATCCAAGAAAGGGACACGCAGCATTTACTCGTCGGTTTAGGACCCCCTCGGGACCAAACACCGACACCTTGTGTGAATAAAACGAACATCACAAGTTGTATAAAGCTTGAGGTAGGAATGTACTATCCAAAGCTATATCAGTCAACACATGACTCCATGTGGAGTTACAGTGTAGATGTGAATACAGCTTATAGAATGCATTAAAACTAAGTGGTTATGTCACATAAAAAATGGGAGACCATGCTCTTTCCATGCAGGAACTAGGTCCACATCAGTCATCCTGGTATTACACTAAGTGAAGCACATAATGGCCTGGATTTAGGTCAGGAGTAGCACAACAGCATTGAAGTCCATATTCAAAACACCAAAGGCTGCAAATGAATATTAAAAGCAAAAATGGTGATCCATGGCTTATCAATCAATCATATTGAAAACCCATTGAACTACCCTACATCATCTTTGGTCTGGTGACAGATGGGATCCCTTCCTTGATAATACAAATTCTATTTCCTGTGGATTCATTCAATCATTCATTGGCAACTCCACCTGGTCCCTAATTCCCTTTACACACATTAATATGCACAGGGTGACTAAGAATAATCATTAAGCTGATTAGATTTACCTAATTGTTGTAAAATATTTCCATCGTTTCATTTGTAGTTGTCCCTCAAGAGTTTAGTCACCAACAATCATGAGTAAATGAAGGGGGAAACTTCACAAGCAAACATTCTGAAAAGTAAGATTGTGTTCGGACATGACATACCGCAATTACTTCTTCTGGCTGTGGCCTCTGATCCTTTTGACGGTCACAGAAATTCTTGTACTCTTCAGCATCCCTAATTGCATATGAGCTCAACTGTACATTGAAAAAGAAATTAAAATGTTATTTAGTCAGCTTTGCCTGCAAAGTTGTTCTAAAACATTAATATCTTTCAGTTTTCCTAAAAGCAGGAACATGGATGAGAAATTGCATTACTTAAACCAAAATTTTAATGCCACAGCCATTGTAGAAACCAGAAAACAAAAGGTAATGATTCTAGATATTAATAGACTCACTCAAATGTTATTAATGCCACAACAAAAAAATAATTGTCAGAACAATCAAATAAAAGCAGCACTGCAGAAAATACTATGTGCTCTAAATAGACCATTTTATGCTCCCGACTATGGACAAGTTGCATCACACCAAGCTTTTTGAGTAATCATTAAGTAAACCTAACCACTTGTGTATTGAACATGAGAACTGCAACTGTGGGAATGGCCTTAAATATCATATTTTGGAACCAGAAGCATATTTTCCTAGTTTATAGCAAAATAGGAATAGGATATACCATTTGCTCAAATAGTCTTTTTTTTGGATAAAGTCAAAAGTAGAGGAGAACGAACTGAATACTACTAGTAAATTCTGATAAATATTAGTAAAGATGCATTAGTTTGTTCAGTACATCAACTTCACGACATTGCAGATCTCAGAGGAACTATGTTAAATTTGAGCTCACCTCAACATCGCATTTCATCTCCTTCGGACAGGGCTTTACCATGTAGAATCTCTGGAGGGACCCGAACGTATCATTATTTGCACATACGTAGAGCACATAAGATATTGGAAATATAGAATGGACACAGAAGAACAGAAATCCAAATTTAATCTGAATACTATCCTATCAACAGGCATATGAAGCCTTTCTTGCAGAATAATGGAACCATATTCTCAATACTACAAACTAATGGCATCATCAGATCATTACAGTGGCCAAACAAAAGCATTACACATCGCAAGAATATATAATGCAAAATGGCAAAGAAATCTTTAATCTGGTTAGGTTAACTAGGAAGAAAGGATTTAAAAGTAATAGGAAATAGTCACATGGGTGTATTGGAAGTTCATCAAAATAGTGTATGAGTAAAATAAAGCATTTGAGCAGAAGATTCTTATGTGTCTGCAATGTCAGATAATATAATATCATCTTGTTTAGACTATATTGACTAGCATAACATTATATAACTCAGGACTTATAGAAAATAATATCCTACATATGAATTGGTAAGGGCAAAAAAAAGATATGTTGGAGTGACTAATAAAGTTCACAGTTACTTACTTGTCTAAAAGGCTTTTCTGGAGATCTCCAAAATGCCTGGAAAGGAAACCATGGAATTGAGATACCAAAAAGGGGCAATGTAATAAAGAAGAATGGGTAGAGAAGAGATAATGATCATACCTGCTCAAAGTAAAGCACCCTTGAACCATCCACCATCTCGGTTGCAGGACATGTGAGCATTCTGAAAATAAAAGAAGGCTGAATTGCAACGCAGGACATTTATATCACTACAAACACGTCAGCACATGCTTAAAAAATACTTGTCTCATGCCTGGAAAAAGTGAGTTGAAAAGGATTTAAAAAAAAGAACAGCAAATGTACATGATTATGGGTGTGTAAACAAATTTTGCATCTTAAGTGCAGATAAACAGCAATTTTTATGCATAATTAATGCTTATCACTTCTACGGTTCTACCAAGTTACTTACATCCAAGCAAAATATTCATAATGAGTCAATGATAACAGCAGACTAGAAAGAGCAATCAAGGATACAGTTAAGGAAAACCATAACAGGTCAGTGTAACCATTCAGTCACTGATCCATGGATCGACGAAAAGAACCTTGTCCAAGGTTGAAAACACTGGATCAAAATTATGAATTCTACAATAAACATGGATCCTTTTAAAGGATATATAGTTTCATAAACAATTCTCAAGGTTTGAAACCTTGAAATACAATACAAGACGACATAGCATTTTCACATCCAACAAAAGTACAAAAGGTTTGTTAACCATCAATGATTTATCAAGTTCCATCGTTTGTGCAGCCCCCACTGCATATTTGCTAGATGATTCTGTATGGTGCTTTAATTAAAAATTTCAGCTGACACAGACATCAGCTAGAAAGTACAGAAGTAAATCATTTAGAAAGAATGGCTGTCCTCAATTGACTATTATATCAATAGATACTACAAGATGATCCCAGAGCATCAAAACCCAACAAAGAAGAGATCAAATCAAAACAGTTCGAGTGTTCATAACAACTGTGACAAGTATTGCATTTTCAAATCATTTTATAGATATTCAGCAACTTGTAAAAAAACACGCTGTTTCTTCTGCTGTACTTTGGTCTCTATGGAAATTACGCAATGAGCTTTGCTTTCAGGGGGTGGTCTGGCTGGGTATGAAGATGGTGCTGATTCAGATTGCAAGAATGCTAAGGGGATGGTTGTCACTGTACAAGAAGGAAGCTGGACAGCAGCTGGAAGGCCTGATCGTCAAGTTGGAAGAGTTATCAAGGTGCCCAGCGCAGATAAAGTGGAGGGAGGCCAATACAATGGCTTCGTCATCACAGTTGGATCCATCGTGTGCTCAGTCTTCAATAGATGCCAGGAATAATTCGCTTACGGCTGAGTTTTGTAATGGGTCACTGGGCTAAACTGTTTCCTGCGTATATGCGTCGCGCGTGAGCGCTAAAACTCTGTCTGAACTGGATGTTTTTTGCTTTTTGAAATATAAAAGCAGGGGAAACCTTTCGTCTAAAAAAAAATTATCACAAACCATGGTCAGCAACATTTATGCTTATCGACAATGTGAATTGCAGTGATCAACACAGAAAGTTTGCAGGGAATATTCAATTGATGTGCTTGTGCATATACCTCCCTCCCAAAACAAGCCTACGATTAGTTCATAGATACCACCAGAGTACCAGACCAGACCCAAGACAAAAAGCATAATCAAATGGGCAGTGGAAACACTAGTATCCGAACAAAGAAAAAAGAATGCAGTGCTTTTGTTAGAATAAAATTCTGACCTCAAATTGAAGAAGTTGTCAGGATCCTTCCTCGCCTGCTCCCTCGAGAACTGCACATCAGGAAACGCATTAAGACACAAGCATTTCTTTCCTCTATCTACATTCAGAAAAAGACGCCGCCGCATCGGGATTTTTCTCCTCGCGGCAGAAGAAAAAGGACGGAATTTTTCTGACGAATTCTCAGTGCGGCCGCATCGGAATGCCCCGGGAACCAAACACTTCTCCAGGGAGGGTGGCGGGGTCACCTTTTCTCCGGAGAGAGCGTCGGCCACGGCTCGCGCGTGGTCCCAACGGGTGGTGGAGCGGCGCAGGCGGCGGAGCAGCAGAACGCCGCCGACGACCACGAGCGCCTTCAGCACCGCGCCCCGCACCGCCCCTCCTCCGCCTCCTGCGTCTTCCTCGCCGGAGCCCATCGCTGGGGGTCCTTCCACGGCGGCCGCGCGAGGGCCTGGCCGACACGGGGCGGGGATTGACTGGGGAGTAGGGAGGAAGAGGAGCCGGGGAGGAAATTCGCGGTTTTTCGAGGGGTCAAGGGTGAGTTGGGGAAATGGCGATGGTTTTCTGTGCACCACGGAAGCTGTTGGTTGAAAGAAAGGCCCCGTTCTGCTGGTCAGGTTTCGACTTGTTTCGGCTTGTTTCAGCTTATTCTCTCTCACAGAATACTATTGAACCAGCCGAAACCAGCCGGCTTTTCCACCAGCCGAACCAGCCCAAAACCCAAACTAATGGAGGACAAATTTTTCCGGTGGGTGCCCTCTCTCATATGGGGCTTTTAGCTTTGCGGGGCACTCGGTTAACCCGATCGGTTCAGTTTCTCAGTTTTTAATGAAATTCGGTTAGTAGAGAACTCAGAACCGATCGGTTAGCTAGAGAACTTGAAACCGAAATTTTAGTCTCAAGTTAGTTCGGTTCGGTTTCGATTAAAACACGGCGCTCCAGATCCGTCCCTTCTTGGCCCTGGCTGGCAACACAATTGCTAGATGCTGGAGACGGTCGTCGCCGCCCCGCACGTTGTAAGCCACCACCGTCGCTGCTCACGCCCGCTAGGATGGCAGCCGCCACCACGTGTGTCGCTGGAGCTCCGCTACTTGGACCCGCTGGAAGGCGCGCCTACCGCGCGCGCCCGCTGGTGGTCCACGGCTCGTGCGGTCGCGCCTGCTGGGAAGGTCACCGTCGTTGAGCGCACCTGCTACAGGTCCATCGTCGCCGCGCTTTCCTACTAGGGATTGAGCTTCGCTCTGCTTGCCGCCGCGCGAGGCCGCAAGCGAATCGATGGAGGAGAGGGAGCCGGGGAGGCCAGACCACAGGAAAATTGCTTCGAGCTGGTGATCCGGTGTGGTGGGCTGGTGGTGGCCGAGCAGGATGCAGCAGATGGGAGGAGGAGGGGTTGGACGGGTGGTTGGGGATGTGGAGTGGAGTGTTTATTATATGCTAGGGTTTATGTAGCGGGCTAGTTGGGCTACATTTCTTTCATGGGCTTCTTTGGATATTTTGGTTTTTCGGTTAACCGAAGACAAGAATCGATTAACCTGGTTAAATTTGGTTAGTTGAAAGCAGGAACTGAATTAGAAACTGAATATTTCAATTTTGGTTTTTGGGTTTTGGTTTCGGTTATTTCGGTTGGTTTTTGGTTCTCGGTTAACTTTGCCACAAAAGTTGTTGGTTCAAAGAAAACCCAAATTAAAGACGGAGAAATTCTCAGATTCCGGTGGGTGCCCTTCTTAGTTTGGGCTCATCGCTCCTGGTATTCCTACTCACTCATTGTTGTCTTTTTACAAAAAAAAATTACGTCATACTTACTCAAACAAGAAACTTTTAATTGGTTATCTATCTATATCTCCAAAGAAATAAATCCACCACCAACCGGATGACACGACAGGACCATCGACGACAACGAGAACGAGGAGGGGGGCAGCCCCTGCCCCAAGGCCAAGGAACTTCAGAGGCAACGCCTCCAACGAGGACTGCAACACAGATAGCACCGCCGCTGCCTGTCCTGAAGGGACCAGGTTTTCACCTCGAAGATCCGTGCCGGGAGAAAGGTGCAACGACAGATGGCTCTAAGGAGGGGTCGGCGCCTAAAAGACGTCACCATCATCAACCAAACAACAAGGCTTTTGCCTAGCACCCAACTACAAGGACGCAGGCAACCAGCCAGTGCCGCCTGCAACCATCCCGGCTAGCCTGCTAAGACAGGCAGGCCAGCCTCTGCCCGGCCGCAGCTAGCCCCAAGTACGGGAGCGCGTGGACATGCGCAGACCCTAGCCGCACAGGCGAGTCCGCGTGCCAGGCGAGCGTGGCCCTACCGAGCACCTGGCCCGGCCAGCCCCCAACCTGCCTCAGCCAGCCTTGATAGCAGATAGGCCAACCGTCGCCCCACCGCAGCCAGCCGCATGAACTGGGGCGCGCGGACAGCCACAGGCGCTGGTTAGCTACACGGACAACACGGCCCCATCGAGCACCTGGCCTACCCTAGGCCACCACAGGGTCCGCGAGCGAGCCTGCCAACCCCGTCGCCCCGGCCACAGCCGAGCGCAGGGGCTGGGGTCGCGCGCGAGCCGGCCGCTGCCCCGGACTGGCCACTGCCGAAGCCGTAAGCGCTGGCCGAAGACCCGTGTTCCCAATTCCACCATGGTAGCAGGGAGGTGTAGGAGGTCAGATCCGGTGCCGACGAGAGTACATTGAGTGGAGGCACGACCGGATCTAGCCTCTGGTGGCTGGCAACAACCACACCTGCGGCGGGAAAGACGATTGAGTCGAAGCTTGAGGGGTGGAGAGAGAGGAGCAAGGGGAGGAGAAAATGGTTGCGGATGGCAGGCACCTTTTGGAGCGGCGCCGCGGCCGTGGCCGCCGCTCACCGAAGAGCGGCGGCGGCAGGCGGGGAGCAGCCAACGACGGGGCTGGTTTCGGATAGGGACCAGTTGCCCCCCGAGTCGCCTCCTGGAGGAGATGACGCGAGGGAGTATTTCCCTTTTTCTAGTGACCTAGCGATACCTCAAGTGGATAACTTCCAGTCGAGTTGATGATGATAAGTGGCCACATTGGGATGATTTAGTCAAGGATCTTAAAGAAGTTTGATTGGCCGAGATTGAGCTTAAAATAGGCTAAAAAACAGCGCCAGATTATACACTAGACGATAGGATTAAATCCCAACGGATCATCCAGTGATACTATTTCCAAGGCACAAGGGACTTAACCAATTAGATATTGGTGATAAAATCCCACCAGTTAATGCTAAACATGAATTAGTGGCTAGGCTTAATCCTAATCATCCAATTAATCGGATGTTGCAGGAAACACTGACATCACCGGATTCAGTCACTTCTATTTGCAAGCACTACCCTTGAACGGACGCCGACCGACTCCAAGAAGGCTAAGGTTTCATTGTATATATGTAAACATCATTCATTCTTTATTCTTGTTTTCTACACATTCAATACGAAGAAACGTGATAAACATATAGACAAGTTAGATGATTAGGGATTTGTAATTAAAAAAGAACATATTACTAATAACAAGTAATAAGTGATGGTACGGAAGACATAAGCCATTACTTCTGTCATCTTGGTCATAAGTGATGAGTGATAGGGGGACGGGGACATGTTGTAACTAAGAAAAATATCCGAATCACCATCTAACCCTCTTCGATCCATCTAATAATAGGTCATCACCTGTCACTTTTGACTTTTTTTATCGGACCTGTCACTTTTGACTTGTCACTAATAACATATCTGGAATGGGAAAGTAACCGTCATTTACCCGAGCTGAACATTATGATTACCATAAAACAGCATTATTACAGCCGTAGTACTGTCCACGGAGTACTCTGTTCCAATTCCAAAGTAAAGTCTTTAAGTTATTTTGAGTTTGACTAACTGGGACAGTAGTATTTTAACATGCAAACAGTTAACAGCAAGCGGCAAGCTTGGTGACTTTTTTTCTTGAGAACTTGAGACAGATAGATGTTGTGAAGCAAGTGTCATCATCAGCTCCAGTTGGTACCGGGGGGAGCGGTGGTGGGCTGGTGGCGGGGACGCTGCAAGCCCAGGAGTGCCCCACGTTGGAGGGGGCGGTCCCTTGCATGGGAACCTGGACCCGCCGCTTTCTCCCTGCCGTCAGTACGAGCATCAACAATCTCTATAATAAGAAAGCAGGGCCCGCACCAGAGCGTGCCACGTCACCGTTCGTTCCCAGCTGTCCGATCGGCCAGACGGACGGCTAGGATCGGGCAAATCCTGGACATTTTGCAAAAAAGCTCTTCAACTTTGTTGAAATCAACCCGCAGTTCGGCTTCTCACAGAAAATTTTATGAAAAAACCTTAGACTTTACAATAATCAACCTGCACTACATGCTTCTCAATGGACCGGCCTGCCTCAATGGACCAAAAACGGCCCGCGACCCTCTTTGTCCTATTTAATAGTTTTATCTTTTCTTCAAAAACCATATATCTCTAAAAAAAATAAAACCAAACAAAAAATATAAAAATGTAAAACCAATCTTGTTGACTTTATTATGAACAGATCTATGCATTAAACTTAAAATATCATATGCTCTACTGTATTCTACTCGGTACAATAGCAATTCTATACTTTTTTCGTGAATGATTAATTTATAGTTTCCACCACATGTGAACTAAAAATATCTCCACTACCTTAAATCCAATATCATATACCCTTTCTCATGATCTTTGGTGGCCAATTAATTTAACGTCAACCCGAAATATAAATACTCAAATATAAATTCTACAGTACATACTTATACACAAAAAAATATACATATGGTATATAATATTACGTACATTCTCATACACAAGCACATCATGTCTCATACATAAAAACTTGAAATGAATACACACAAAAAACAACATACTTCAACTATACGTGGTACACATAGCCTATACACAAATCACCAAGACCTACAGTACCCAAACCCCCACATTATACATCAATCCTTCAGAAAAAAAGAAGCAACGAACAGATCGTGGCAATGTAAACGAATTACCAAACTGGCTCAAAATGACAGGCACTCCACATGGGCGAGCGGCAATGCCGCGCGTTGCTTTTAGTGATTCCAGGTCAAGGAGCCCTGGTGTGCTACCTGGGTTGCACGTTGCCACAGACGGTTCCGGGCCTTCTTCTCTTGTTGGGCCACTGTTAAGGACCAGGACCAGGACCAGGACCAGGTCCAGGTCCAGGTCGTGCCGCTCTCTCCGCTGGTGCTACTGCTACCATGACGGACTCCATGTCTCCTCTCGTTGCTTCTGATGTAGAGCAACAGGGACAGGCTGAGGCCTTAGAAGTTAGAACGTAGTGCAACACTTCATTGACTCCCTCAGGCTGCCGATTGAGCAACCGCTCATCGCATCTCCGCCAAGGCTGCGGATCACTCGTGTTAAGACGGTCCATGACGACAATTTTTCATTGTTCCGAGAAGTGGTGGCCCGGCCGCCAAGAGCAAATTTAGAGCGCCAGAACTACGAGCCAGGAAACTTTTGATATAGAAGCTCATGCTACACACTGAGACGACGGCGAAGCCTAAGGAAACGTCCTTCGTGGAGTTTCAGGAGGCTTGCGCTTCGCCCCTCTCCCCAACTAAGGGCGTCCTCAGCAGGCCTTGCAAAATGCTAGCTAAAACAATTTTAAAAAGTAAGAAGTCAGATAGTGGTAATTTTGTCAGAGACTTGAATTTTTTGAGAACCATGCACGGTGGTTTTTCTGTTTATCTTTCTTCATGATTGGCTAAATGCTCCTCCTCGCTAGCAAGGTGGACAATCATTGGGGACGCCCTAAGCAGGATGCAGGTTCTTTTCCCTAGGAGGCGGAGCCGCCACGTGGCGGTGGCATGGGTCACGTAGGCTCTGGCACCTCGTGTCGTCGTTCGCTGCTGGTAGTCGTTAGTCGTTACATGGTGTTCTTTAGTCACGAACTATGTGCTATATAATCTCCTAATTATGTAAGGGCTCCAAATCCTCCAATATCGCTCGCTATCATGTATGTCACGTGTTCAAAGTGGTGTGGCGATGCGTTGTAAACAGCTTTCCTTCCCTCTTAATGAAACACATGCTGGTCACGTCATGTGTTCGTGAAAAAAAACATCAACAATGATGCCGGTGATGGCTTTGACGGTGACGAAGTAGAGTTTGTTGCGCTGGTAACATGTCGTGAAACACATTGCCAATAGTTAGGACATTTCTCTTTCTGTCGCTTTTGTTTAAGATATTTGATGAAGTAGAAAAACATATAGAGGTATAAAGTAGGAAAACAAATTTTTATTCTCTAAACATTGATGATTACAACTATACGTGTGTATAGTTCGGCACACATAGAGAACCGACTAACACTAGAATTTCTTATGAGAATGGAGTAACAACAAGTAGAAACCTTGGTGACAAGAGGGTGTTTGGTTTGTAGAATAAAGTGGTCCGTCATCATTAGTTTTTTTTGTTTAGTTTGTGGGTAATAGAATGAGTTGATGCATCATCATCTTTTTTCTTAGCTTACAAACTAATACTCCATCAATTCCCAACTATAAGATGTTTTGGTTTTTCTTGATTCATAGTTTTTGTTATGCACTAAGATATACATTATGTCAAGATGTATAGTAAAAATAATGTATCTAGAAAAGCTAAAAGTCTTATAATTTGGAATAGAGAGAGTAATTAGTTCTCTTACTAGTTGAGAAATAAAGTATTTTACTAAATTTGATGAATGGACTCATGATGCATCAACTTATTAGAACGAATGTCATCAGCTCTAGTTGATGCTCCCCGGGGGAGCGGGGCTGCCGGCCTTCCTTTTGCGTCCTCCCGTTGGAGGCGGCGGTCCCCGCGGGATCCTGTACCCGCTGCGTTCCCTGTGGCCGTCGTTGCTGCCGCTCGGTGTCGGCCGGTCGATCGGGTCGTCGTTGCACGGCGCTCGCCGGTAGTACGACCCTGACGCCATTAGCAGCCTCCTCGGAACTGCAACGAACGATGTTGTGAATTACGATTCAATTCCTTGCTAGTTAATCAACGTCCCGGAATGACATGTGTATCAGCATTCAGCAGCAGCAACGTTTGCTGCAGTATTAATTGCGTGTAAATTGAGCAAGAACATATAACTTCGCTGACTTATTAATCAACTTTCCAAGTGAAGTACGGTTCAAATAACGTAAAAGATGCAAGTGTAGCGTATAACAAACTAGCAATATATAGCTAGTAAGTACTCCTATAGTAGTTAGTAGATGCAGCAGGCAATATAATCAGTTCAAACGTGGAACTAGTACGTACTGCAGTTGGAGGGAGAGGCGGCCGCCGAGCAGCTCATCATGAGGAAGAGAGCCACGAGCAGCAGAGCTTGAGCCTTGGCCCTCCCTTCGCCCATCCTCGATCTCAAACGCAACGACTGTGCTTTTGCTTGGTTTTCTTGTCAGTGCGGTCTTGGTGGGAGCTACAGAGAGATCATGAGGGCCCATTATATAAGTGCACCGAACAGCTAAAAGTCAACGACTGGCTTGTGTTAGGCTGGCCCTGTTTTTGGAGCTTCTGACAGCCACGGCTAATATTCTGCTCTTAAGATTTCAAATTGTAAGTTAGTTTATTTATTTATTTATCCTAAATTAAACTTAACTAATTTGGTCACGCTTATAAGAAAATATATTTACATCTATGCTCCCCCAAACGCTATGTAAACTGTTCTTTCGGCCAACTATCTTCTTAATGAAATACACACGAAGTCTTGTTTAAAAAAAATACTATTAAATGAATCCATTATCAGAATATGTTTATAGTCTTGCAGATATTCCAACCACGATCACATATGAGCACACGTACGTAAGTCATATGCATTAACAATTACTCCATTACCAATTATAAAACGCTTTGACTTTTTTTTTAGATATATTGATTTTACTATGTGCCCATACATAATGTACATTTAAGTGCATAACAAAAGCTATGTATCTAAAAAAAGTCAAAATATCTTATAATTTGGAATGGAGGAAGTACATCATATATGTGAGATGAATTTCAATCTTCTTATGATCAACATATAGCTCTTCTATTCCTCCACCAAACATAGCTCTTCAGTATATGTATCGAGGCTATATATATATATATATATATATATATATATATATATATATATATATATATATATATATATATATATTAGCAAATCTGCATATATATTGTAATGAGATGTACAATTTATTTCATGATGCTTGTGTCAAGATAATAAGCTAGCTATTTTTGTGGGATTTAATCGGGCTTAACAAAAAATCTTAAATCAAATAAATTCAAAGGCACGTGATAAGGACTAGTGCAATCAATAATTAACCCGTATATGACAAATACATAGGAAAGTTAATGGTGCCAAAATATAAATAAATGTTTCAAAGCCACATACTGTATAGAAGTTCAACACATGTTCGCTGTGCCCATTCCAACCGACGATGTGCACAACTTGCTACTATCAAGATGGTGGTTTGCCTTCAGTGATGGACATTGACCTCGAACGAGCGGCAGAGCGAGTGATCGATCATTAGCTGGCGGCAGTTGTTTCCGATGGTCAACCGTTGTGAGGCCTAGCTATAATGGAAAAAATAGTACTCCAGTGTAGCAGCTTCAGCTAGCTTAGCTAGATCTAGGTCCACGTTATTATTATTTTTCTCGTACATGGGGAGAGAAGCCAACGTTTTAATTTGCTCGCGGCTCGCTTCTTGATGTTTGCTATTTGTAAGAAAAAACAGACTCTATGGACCATTTAGTTTGGGTTTTGGAGTTTGACAATAAAATCAAGTTGGGCTAATATTATTTGCAAGTATTTTTGATATAGTGCAATAGGATGCAAAAGGACTTGGACTGAGATGGACAAATTGAGAAGATGATCTACACCTCAACGAAGACATTAGAAGCTTCGTAGAAGACCTAGAGGTCAAGCTAAGAGTTCAAGACGCGAAGAGAAATGAGCCCGGACGATCAACAGAGAAGATAGCGCGAAAATAGGAGAAGGGCGCAGCCTCTGCCCTACCTCACGGTTGGACCGCCCCCACCGGCGGTTGGACCGCCAGGAGGCTGGGTCACACCGGCGGACTCTTTGGTTCGGACTAGGTTGCATACCGCTTGTTGGCGCGTGCTGAAAAACAACCTCACGGTCGGACCATGTGGACTCGCGGTTGGACTGTTAGGAACGGGCGATGACAAGTGGGACCGGCAAGCGGCAGACGATCGTTGGAGTGCAATCATTGGACGTTCCTTGCGTTGCACCACCCAGGATGGCGGTTGGACCGCTAGGGCCTGCCCGAGGGCAGCTTTGGCCCAACAGACATATTTGAGAGGAATAGCTATAAATACCCCCCGAACCGGCCCAACGTAGTGTGGAGGAGTGAGTAAACATACCAAGGGTGAGACATATTTGAGAGGAATAGCTATAAATACCCCCCGAACCTGCCCAACAGAGTGTGGAGGAGTGAGTAAACATACCAAGGGTGTTGCTACACCATTTTAGAGCTCTCCACTTGCATAGTGCTCAGTGATACACATGGTGATTAGTGTAGGTGCTTTGCGAAGTGTTTAGGCTAGTTAGACCACCGCTTATATGCTTGCTCTAGGTTTAGGCCTAGTGTTTAGTAAGGTTTGCATACCTCTTGTTATTAGGTACTTGCACACATCATTGTTGTACTCGGAGGAGCTTGTAGTCTTGCGAGATCACACCAATCGTGTATGTGGTGTGACCGCCCCTGTGTACCAGACGAAACAAGGCTCGTGGTGGTTTGGCTGGAAGCGTGACAGTGAAGACGACGTGGAGCGGTCTGGGAGAGGCCATCTTGGAGACCTACTTGCGCGTGGAGAAGGCTCAGGGGCTATCCACGAAGTTACCCAACCAAGAGCTTGGCCCTTGCAAGTGCTTCCTTGCGAGGGGCTCCAACGAGAGCTAGGGAAAGCTTGCGCGCTTCTCAATACATTGATAAAAATACCATAGTCATCGATTAGAGTTTGCATCTCTAGCTCAGTTAAGTTTCCGCATTTTCATTGTGTACCTTGGTTGTGTGCTTTACCTTTCTAGCTTAGTTGATTGGTAGTTGATAGGTTTGAAACCTAGGTTGCATAACTCTTTTGCATTAGAGATAGCAACACACCTAGCAAAACCTTAGTTGCACATCTAGATAGATTATTTCTTGAATAGGTTTTGACTAGGCAAAAATTAGAGGCCTTAGTTAGAAGGTTAAGTTAACTAATTCAACCCCCCCCCTCTTAGGTGTCACGGTCCCTTCAATTGGTATTAGAATCGGTTACCTCAATTTGGACCTTTGGCTTCACCTCCGTTGAGCTGACGCTATTTTGAGTGCGAAGGATGGATACCTTTTGGCCTCCACACTTTGACGGCACTAATTTCTCCTATTGGAGTTCTAGAATGGCTTGCTACTTTGAGGCGGTAGATTTGGATGTTTGGAGAGTCATTCATGATGGGATGATACCTCTAAAGAATCCTGAAAGACCCACGGCAAGTGATTAAAAAATTCATCTAAATGTTAGAGCTAAAAAGTGCTTGTTTGAATTTTTGAGCACGGAAATATTTAACCAAGTGTTCACCCCAAATGAAATTTGGTGAAAATTGCATGAGCTCCATGATGGTACAAATATTGTTCGTGAGCAAAAACATGCCTAGCTAAGCAAAACTATGATTCTTTCAAAATGAATGAAAATAAGCTTTGTTAGAGATATGTATTCATGTTTGAATCTAATTATCAATGAGCTCAATTCTATACGATTGACAAAGCTAGGTGATATGGACATTGTGATGAAGATCATCTTGGTACTACCACATGACAAATATGCAAGCATCATCAACATCGTTCACACCATGGAGGACTTGAGCAAAATGACCCCAACACTTGTCATTGGCAAGTTAGTGACATTTGAGATGTCATGGAAGATGGGTTAAGAAGAAGCCGCTTCATCAAGCAATAACATAGCTCTCACATGTGATGAGCACAAGAATATGAAGGGCAAGAAGCAAGAATCAAGCTCAAGCTCAAGCACCTCAAGTGAAGATGAAGATGAGGATGAGGATGAAGGAAGAAGAAGTGATGATCAAGCCTCCACCACCTACTCCAATGTTGATGAAGAAACAATCAAGTTAATTGAGAAGGTGGTGAAAGATATTCACAAGTTTAATGTCCAGGGTGTGCCCATTCAAATTGAAGATTGGTTATCACCAACCAAAGAAGAGAGCAAAGAAAGAAATGATTCTTTGGTTGTGGCAGAAAGAGCCACTTTGTGGAAGATTGTCCAACTAACAAGCCCACATCCAAGGACAAGAAGAAGGCATGTAAAGCCAAAGCCCTCACAACAATCAAGACTTGGGATGACTCATCAAGTGAAGATGAAGCCCAACACAAGAGGCGTGGCCGCAAGCACTCATCATCAAGCTCCTCACATGTGCCATATGGCACGAGGTAACATCGAAAGCTCAAGCTCTAGTGAGAGTGATAAGGATGATGATGAAAAACCTTCTTATGAAGAACTTGCTCAATCCGCCCAATTCTTTAATGAAGTTCAAACTAAGCAAAAAGCTCAACTAAGTGAACTCAAAACTAAGGATGCAAAATTAAAATCAAAGACCAAGAATTGTGACAACACTACTGATACACAACTAATTAAAATCATAAATGATCTAAAAGCAAAGCTAGCTACCTCACAAGAGGCATATGAAAGTTTTCTTGCTAAAATAAAAACCCTTTGCAAATATAATGATGAGCTAACTAAAAAATTGCTAAACTTGAAGCTATCGGTAATACCCCCAAGGCACCTAAAAATGAAAAATCAATTTTTGAAACAATAAAAAGGATGCCTCTACTTCTTGCAATGATTTATTTAAATTAGACTCACCTCTGTGCGACCAAGTTTGTTTTAAGAATGTGATTGTAGAAACATGTTCACAAGAGATTGCAATGGAGAGTGAGCAACTCAAGAAAGAAGTGGCTCGCCTCACCAAGGACTGTGGAGGAGCGAGGAAACATGCCAAGGGTGTTACTACACCATTTTAGAGCTCTCTACTTGCATAGCGCTTAGTGATACATAGGGTGATTAGTGTAGGTGCTTTGCAAAGTGGTTAGGCTAGTTAGACCACTGCTTATGTGCTTGCTTTAGGTTTAGGCCTAGTATTTAGTGAGGTTTGTATACCTCTTGCTATTAGGTGCTTGCACGCACCATTGTTGTACTCAGAGGGGCTTGTAGTCTTGCGAGACCACACCAACTGTGTTTTTGGTGTGGCCGCCATCGTGTTCCAAATAAAGCGAGGCCCACAGTGATTTGGTTGGTAGCTCAATAGTGAAGATGGCAAGGAACTATTCGAGAGAGGTCATCTTGAAGACCCACTTGCGTGTGGGGAAGGCTTGGGGGCTATCCATGGGATTACCCAGCCGGGAGCTTGGCCCTTCCGTGGGCATCCTTGCGAGGGGCTCTGTTGGTGCTGCATTATATGGTAAGGACCCCCATTAGTGTTTTCATGGCCCAATTACAAAGCTTGAGGGCTTATAAGGTAATGTTTATGGCTCATTTGTAGCCCTAGAGGCTCTTTTGTAAAATACAAGCCTCATCAGGGGAAATACTGAGAACCTTCACTCCCACTTTCCCTATAAAAATAAGAAGGGGAAGGGTAAGAGTAGAAAATTATTGCCTCCCACTCATTTGGATCTCTCTCCACCCACACCTCTCATGTTGGGCTACTCCCTCCGTCTCCAATTAAATCAATTCCTAAAATCCGTGTCAGCAAAACTTTTTTTAAGTTTGACTAACTTTATAGAAAAGACTAGCAACATCTAAGACATAAAATGAGTACCTCATGAAAATATATTCTATAATAAATCTAATGATACTAATTTGATACCATAAATCTGAACTATTTTTCTAGAAATTCGGTCAAAGTTTAAAAGTTTGACTTAAGATAACTCTAGAAATCTATTTATTTAGGGATAGAGGGAGTAATAGCCAACATTTGAAATACTTACCAGGCGAACTTGGAGATCTTGCCAAGCTTCGACATCTTTATATTACCAAATATATAAGATTGAAATGCATGCCTTTGAATCTTAGTCGGTTGAAGAACCTTTGCACACTAACTGAATTCAAAGTTGGTGATGCTAAAGGTAGGGATATCAAAGAATTGCAACATTTGAACTTATTAAGAAACTCAGTCAGCATCTTCTTTTTAGAGAAAGTCAAGTTTGTCATTAAAGCTAGAAGGACAAAACTACACTTGAAGATTGAACTGACCATAGATTTTGTATCAAAATTTAATAGTATGTGGCTAGAGGATCAGACGGAGGAAAGATTTCAGTAGCCTCAAACTCTGGTCTTACGTGTGCTTCTTTCCAATGAAGAAGTTAATCAGATGGTTTAATTTTATTTCACCATGTGAAAGTTTTGATACTGAACCTATTGTATCTCCGGGATTTCCCGGTAGAAATTTAGCTCTTGAAATCACTTCAAACATTAAATCTCATCAGTTGTACACATTTGAAGCATGGTGGTGGCAAGTGCTCCCTCCACAATTGAAGAAGCTAGAACTGTTTAGTTGTCAAAACCTGTTAAAGCTCCTAGATTTGCCTTCCTCGCTTGAGTTATTGGCAGTTAACTTCTGTTGCAATCTAAAGGTGATCCTAGCAACTAGTGGTGAACTTGTCACCTTATTCTTGGGGGACTATTCGCTACTTACTGTCGTGCCCCTCAAAGATCAAGCCAGGATTTCCACTAGAATCAAATGTGTAATACAAACTTCCCAATGCCCCTCACAAGCCCGGATTGAGGGTCTCACTGTACAACACCTAGCCGGCTAGGGTTCCAAGAACCCAAGAGTAATAGAATGAAAATCAAATCACCAGCGGGTGCCGCAAGTGCTCAATAGATGAATCTTATTCCTAGAGTCAAAATCCATGAAGAGCTCACTCCAATATCACTCATAAAGATGGGAATCTAAGCAAGAGTGAGAGAGTGTGGGAGTTTGAGAGAGAGCACTTTTTCCCTGACCCAAGGTTGAAGAAGATGAAAAGTGAGCAAGGGAGAGTGAGAGAAAGTGAGCAGCCTCACCCAAATCCCCTTAGCTAGTCGCAATGACTTTTGGGGCGGTTAGATCTGAGCTGAACTGGAAATTCCAAGTAAGGCTTGAAAATTTTCCATTGAAGCCTAGAAATTAGGTAGGGCACGAAAAATTTTCAGGCGTAGGTTCTCTGTCCAAAGATGGTTGAGGGAGCAAAAGCTGATACAAAATAAGTTAGGAAGTATTTTTGTGGGGTGCCTAGGGAATTTATAAAACATCTTTTGAGCACTTAGGACACTTGCTAATACAATTTCGATCCTTCTTTATAGTCTGGCATCCTATAACTCAAGTGAAGTCCAAACAAAATTGAAATTAAAACCGAACTTCTCTCGAATTGAAGCGTGACGCCGCATCTTTCTTTAAAGTAAAAATTGAGGGGTCACATGTTTCACATTGCACTTTTCACATTGATATTTAACTGAAAATCTCATGAAACATCATTAGCTCTTTATATGCATCATCATCTATTTACCAAAACCCACAAATAGGATTTGATGCATTTACAAAACTGCATGCGAAAAGTCTTAGCCCACGAGAAAACATAGAAATCAACAGAAAACATAGTTGTAAAAAGGGAGGTATAGAAAAACTAGGCCGAGGCCAAGAAATGGTATTCCATGGCACCCAATTGAATAACTGCAACTTCCATTAACGTAAGAAGCATCGATTACTTTGCAAATTCATCATAACTTCATAGTGGGTTCACGTATTTATCTTCTGATTCATAAAGGGAAGGACCCAAGAAGGACCTATTTCAAAAAGGTTTCACAACTTCGTGTATTCATTCTCTAATAATTGTAAAAAGGGAGGTATAGAAAAAGTTTGTTGTTTTCAGCGTAGCATTACAACTGAAAATTTATAAAATTTGTCAAATAAAAGAAACAGTAAATAAAAAATAAAAATACATCAAATCTTACCTAACCTAAGTGTATCATTTCATTTTTCTTTCAAGAAAGATCATTACATTATCTTGGCTTGTTGACTCAAAGAGAAATTACAAAAAAAACTACGAGGCCCACATGCCATCACGTGTGAGCAACGGTACCCTGGAGGAGTCAAGAAACCACAAAAATACCACTATTCCTGAAACCTACAAGAAATGACCCCTACCTAGTGGTACGCGCTCCTCATCCTAGTATACTTCAAACGTGAGCGCGAGCAGCGGCCACGGAGGAGGGTGAGCAAGGTTGTCGGTGAAGACTATTTTCTAAAAAACTCAACGGTGGGAGAGAGAGTTCCCACCTGGCAATTTTATTGATATGAACAGAAAGGCCTAAGAAGCCGAGTACAAGAAAGAGGAAGGTTGTCGGTGAAAATTGGGTCTTGCTAGTGGAGACGAGGACAGATTTTGGCACGCAAGATTCACGTCTCCCGTTCCCGCACTTGGATCTACGCGGCGTCGATTGGAGAAGACAGAAGACACCACCTACAATGCTCCTTTGATCGGCGACTTCTCATCGGAGCACAGACCCTCACCATGGACTCAGGGAGAGACAACTTCGTTCTCTTTCTCCAATTACTATGCTTGACGACAGGGTTTTTGCATTTTGGCGGTCACCGAGGCAGGAGCTCGACACAGACATGTTCATCTTTGTATTACTAGGTAAATGCATTGCAACGGGAACACATAATACCACGATAGCATATGTATGAGTGTGTGTTATATTGTTACCTAAAATAGATACTGCAATCGTGATGTTCCAATCAATATTACATATCTTCAAAATATAACTCTAAATTTGAATGCGAAACTGAAATATCAACTTCAATTGTCCATAATGTAAGAACCTATCGCATCACTTCATGCCTACAATATGCGAAAGATAAGCTTGCACTCACCTTAATCATAACAAGTTTATGTTTCACAATACATGTTTTACAATATATTGTACAATTAAGAATCTATACTCTCAATAGTTCGACCAGGAGAATGTGCTTTGCATGGACACCATGCTGCAGCTAATCACCAATCAAAGATGATCTAGAAGATTTGCAAGTTCAAAATGCAGCATCTAACTTCTTGCAGCTGAAGCATGCAGATAACTCAAGCTGTAGTTAGAAGTATCTTGCATATTTGTTGTTTGTTAATTTTTAAAGTTAAAGTACTATTGATTATCCTAAAAAATTATGTATCGACATGTGATGCATTACCTCTTTCAAGGAGTTAGAACCTCTTTATATACGATATTCTTTATGAATATATCCTTTGTCGGTTTCTTCTTTCCCTTCCCTTTTCCTTTTCTCTTGTTCACGTCCTTCTCAGCAGCCGACACAGCTAGGATCCTAATATTCGATCTTGTTGTAGCTCTTGATAGCGCCACATATAATTGGTCATGCAAGAACACTAGTCCTGGCAAGTATACCCCAACGTTAGGGATAGTTTGTCCCTATGTCTTGTTAATGGTCATCGCGAAGCTAAGCCGAATAGGGAATTGCTTTTGCTTAAATTGGAAAGGAAACATCTCGTCGTCCGATGGGCATAAGGGTATGCGAGGCAGAAAAATCCGCTTTCTAGCGTGCTGTCCCAACACAATTTCTGTGTCTATGGTATTCTTTTGGAACCCCAGTATGATAAGCCTAGTACCATTACAAAGTCCATTTACAGGGTCAATGTTCCTAAGCAGTATGACCGGACAACCAATCTTTAGCTTTAACACATGTGGAGGTAGATCATTGGGTGTCAAAGTGTTAAGGAATTCCTCGGGGTAGTAGGGTTGTGGATCATCCACCGTACAGTCAAAGCTATGGTACACCATCTCATCCTCGTGGAAACGACCTATCATCTTCATATTAATCATATCAACCCAGTCGTTTTGCATAGATAAATCACTCAAGAGGTGATATAATCTTTGCTTAACATATTCTCATTGAGGTTGGGGAATATGCAATCAATTAGAGTATCAAGGTCAATATCTTCCCTAGTGTGTGGTATGCATATATCATGAGGAAGATGGATTTCATCAACAACAATCGCCTTTGCCTTAGATCCTCCACCGACACGCAACAAGTATTCTACAAACCACGGGTCGCTCTTTGCCCTCATGTTGCGCACCGGTTTTAGATATCGCATGGAATCCCAAAGTTACGACATACACAGCAAGGCACCGACCACCTGAGCCCTTGACCCTCTTCGAACAACAGGAAGAATCTGTCTGAAATCTCCACCGAACACCTTGGTCTTCCCTCCAAACGGCAGCTCTGGTCGGTTCATTATATCACGGAGACTATTGTCTAGCTCCTCGATAGACTACCTCTTTGTCATGCTAGCCTCGTCCCAAATAATGAGAGATGATGCTCGAAGTAGCTTAGCAGTACCACTCTATTTCATGAAGGTGCAAAAGCCCCATTATAAATGGTGATGGGAATCTTGAAGTGCGAGTGGGCGGTTCTACCACCAGGCATTATTGAGGCTGCGACACCAGATGTAGCTGTTGCCACAACAATCTTTTTCTCACTACGTATAGCAGTGAGAAGTGCTCTGTAAAGATAAGTCTTTTCAGTCCCGCTAGGACCATCCAAAAAGAAGAGACCTCGTCCTCAGTATCAACGGAGGACATAATCTCATCGTATGCAGCCTACTACTCCTCATTAAGGGTGTTTGATAGAGCCACATCATCCTCATTAGACTCAATGCTAGCCTCCTCAAAAATCTCTCTAGGAATATCATAAGAGGCGCCATATGTGTCGTCGATACCAGGAAGCGGGTACATCTTTATATCATTCTGCATTGATTGTAGCAATTTTCGAATATCTATGAGGACCATCTGCTCCACCAAGAAGGTGGATTGATTATTACACCTGTAGTCCTCCAACATTGCCTCCTTGTGTTTCTCCCATAGTCCAAACACATCGCTAGGCTCACAAAATACCAATATTGTTGCAAAGAGCCTTCGTGGCGCATATGGCATTATCCACCCGGTTGCCTCAGTGAGACTCTCGTTCAACGTGTTGTCTTCTTCGATTAGGCCCCTCCTTTCTGCAGCTTCACAGAAGGTCGGTAGGAGTTTGCCATCCACTATCCTTAGACACTCAAAGGAGATTATGCCTGCTACGTGGTTTAGGAGAACCCTAAGATAGTAACGCTCCCCCTCGGCTGGATTGGCAGACACAATTCTTCCAATCTATCGTAATGTATCACGACATACCCATATTTTGCCAAACTTTGCCCTATGCTTGCCATGTATAGAACTCGTGAAAGCCCTGGTACAATATACCTCGAGCTATTTCATCTGTCCTATTCTTCATGAAGTATGTTGTAAGCATTGACTTGTTAGCACCTGGACGATCAAGCACTTGTCGAATCCCCTGGCGCCAGTGAAATGACACTATGTGCATGTTTGGAAGATGTAGCTGTAAGGACAAAACAGCAGGGTACCTATCACTCAAATCAAACCCGTATATCCTCCATAAGGCTTCTGGAGGGCTACCCATCTAGCATCTTTGTACTGCTTGATCTCATCAACATTCCCTTCAATATCCTCTTTGTCAGCCTCTCTCACAGCCACAGACGCCTGGTCATGTCCCTTGTAGATGTACTTAAACAGATACTTGACTGCCTTGATGCTCCCACATGCCTCAACATTGATGTGGCAGTTGAACAGACGGAGGAGATACGGGTTGTAAGGCACGACCCATCTATTGTCAAGCTCATGTCTACAAACTTTTTCTTTTCAGCCATCTTCACGTCGTCTGTAAAGTGAATATGAATCCTTGTCCTGTACTGTGACATCGCAGAAAAGGTCTAGGGTAACGGTTCTTGCATGAATCACGGCCCTTTGTGCATGGAAAATTATGATTAAGCACTCCGCAAGGGCCATGCATCATATGTTTGGTAAGCATCTTGTACAAGACTGTATACTTCTTGTTTGAGAGCTCAGCTGAGATGAGGCGATCATACTCCTCTGGACATGTGATCTTGTACTTCCTATCCATGATTAGCAAAAAAATATGCATGCGGCAGACCCCTCTTCTAGAACTCCACACCATAAACATGTGCCCGGACTTTTCCAAGGATATCCTTTTTTAGTAGCCTATCCTTCAGCTCTTGTAGTTTTGCTATAAAGACTGAACAATGAGATCTGGATGATCCTGTGGTGTCTGACTAGGATAGAGTTTGCGCTTGATCTCATCTCAATTCGAGTTATATGTCATAGTGAGGAAGATGTCCGGTTTATCAAACCTCCGTACCAGAGCCATGGCGTCCATGTACCGACGCCTCATGTCACGTGGGCCTCTAATAAACGATGAATGCATCACTGTCCGCTTTCCAATAGCTTCTACTCTACCTTCACCAGCATGTAGGCTATCAACCAATCCTTGGTAGAGGTCAGCCCTAATATCATCTTGATGGTTGCGTATATAATCTAATCGAGAACTCTCGATCTTGATGTACGTGTCAACTGCAAACTGCTGGAACAGACGCTTGTCGTACAACATGGGGTTAAATATTCCTAGATGCATCTAAAACTTGTAGCAATAGTAGTCACACATAGACACGCATAGTCTATCAGGGGAGTCTACAAAAAATAGCCATCAATTAGAGTTGTTTGTAGAATAATCACTGAGATACATGTATGCGAAGTATTTAAATAAGAAGAATAACAAACATGTTTCTTCTTCTGACCCACTACGAGCCTTCTGTAGGGAACGATACTCTATGACTTCTTCCATACTAACCCCTTTCTTTGAAATATCCATGTGCCACCCAAGCTCACCTTTAGGGAAGAATAGAGGATATGAAAGAGCATCGTAACATCCATGATATGAGCAGATGCCATGTCTGCTTCTATCTTTTCCATGCAGGACAATACTATTCTAAAGCTGATGGCACATTGTATGTTCTCTGGTCCAGCCTCTAGTCAAGGTTTAGTGTGACATGATAGTCCTCGAGGTGGTCAACCTGGCCCAAACTCCTAAGTTGTTGTGAGTATGGGTTGTCACGAAGAATGGCCACAAACTTCTCAATGACTTCCTTGTCTTTTTGGCACTTCTCTTCATGACATCGTCGATAGCAGTGCTCAAGGCTTGGATCGTCGTCGTAGAAGTAAAGCTCAAGATGTCTTGGCTCCTCACCATTTTCTCTGCCAAATGACCTTATATTGTGATAGATCTAGCCATGTGCACGGAAGGTGTATATGTCTCTATTCTTCATGCTTGCAGTAGCGCTATTAAGACGGCAATATAGAGAAGTGAAAGAGAAATGGCCATTGAAAAACCTAATGTTGTTATGAAAGTGCTTAGCATCTACATTGTTACTTGACCAAAGCCTCATAAGCTCATAAGGTATGTTCAGTTCATTGAGCTCGACCTTTGCCCCGTGACAACAGAACCTAGGTGGTTCATGCTTAAACCTTTTCGCATCGTAGTGCTTGCAATTTGCGACAGGTTTTAGTATATGGGTATCTATAGGCATGTTACTATACACCTTTTCATATTGGTCACGTACTTCAGGGACAGAAGCCGTGTCTTCCTCAAGGTCATTGTCTTGGACATCGTCATCATCTGCAATGACATTTAAGCCGCAATAGTTTAGATAAAGTAGTGGAAGATTTTATTTCTATTCAGTCTTTCGCATAAATACCTTGCCCAACAAATAGGTATCCCTCATCCTCTCCCTTATCCTCTTCAAATATATCTCCCTCATCAACATCTATGGTCGTCAAAGATACGTTAGTTAGTAGAATTATGGGAAAATAAACAAATGATTCAAATAGTTTATAGAATGTTAGAAAATAGTGTAAATTACCACTGTCATCAAATAGTGGTGTCGTCGGTGCGGTTGATGAAGGCTGAAGGCTATGTCCTATCCTTTATGAAAATCATGTAATGACCATGATTGAGTTAGGTATAAATATATATTATGATATATAATATAGGTCACCTAAATAGGATCATGAAGCATCGATATTTACCGTTGTTGGTCAGAACTGATTGAGGCAAGAGTGCATTATCATTTAGATATTCTTCAGCCATGCATTCATAATCATCAAACAGTGGTGCCATCGATGTGGCTGATGTAGCTTGAACATATGGTCCCGTATTTTTAAAAACAGAATGACCATGGATCGGTGAGATAAAATATGGTATATAGGTCACCAAAATAGCATAATGAGTAGGGATGAAAACGGTCGGAAACGATCGATAGGAGGACAAATCACTTTCATTTTCATATTTTTTCTCGAAAACAAAATCGATACGATATTATCGAAAACGAATACGACACCGATATTCCGGTAATTTCAAAAATGAAAGTAGTTGATCGAAAAATACATTGATAATAATCGGAATCTATAAAAATGATATCTTAAAAAATGGTAAAAACGTCAACCATAGAACATGAGAAGAGCCATAAAACTAACCTATCTCACATGACAATAGTAATAAATAAAGCCACAATTGACAAGACCACAAGGTAAAACCATAGTTCACACCATCTTAGGTCTCAAACAAGCTAAACCCCAGATTCCGTTCATGTTCATGGTGACTGTCTAGAGTTAGGATGGTGTAGTACGTGATTGGCTGATTGTCTTTTTTTTTACTATATAGATGAAATACTTGTCGTATAGTTCCTTTCCACAAAAATATTTGCCTTATGTGCGTGCTTGTGCAGATAGGATGCTTAGATGTGTGCTAACTAGATCTAAAGTATATGCATCACATAGTCTATAAATAAATTAGGATTTAAGGCCTTTGAATCGGTAACTATTGACGATAAATTATCGGCTAAATATGGTAATCTTTGAAAATGGTTGGAACAGGGCAAAATCATTTTCGCTTTCGTTTTTGATTATTTTTTATCATTATCCTTTTCATTTTTCCAATTACTGCTTCCATTTTCATTTAGGTCTGAAAATCAGAAAAAACTTGAAAATGATTTTCGAAAATAAGGAATTATCATTTTCGTTTTTATCCCTAATAATGAGACATTAGTATTTACCATTGTTGGTCACGGCTGATTGAGGCAAGGGTGTGTTTTGCATCCACTCGGTCTTCAGCCATGCAATCACCATCTTTATTAGATGCCCTTCTGTTCGAACGCTCGAACATCGTGTTACGACATGTTAACAACGCATGTCTTTGTCTAGATGGAACATTTGATCTTTGTGTCATATGGCCAGTTAGCAACACATCACATCCTTCATCATCGCCTCCTCATGATGTGGAGGAATATAAAGAGGTGTCGTACTGGAATCTGGGATAACCCAATTACTGGAATTCACCATGGATCCATGAGCTTCAGATGCGCCTACAGTGGGCCACACAAGCTTAGGAATAAATAATGGGTTCTCCATGGCAATAGAATCCGGGTGTAGGGTCTCATTTTGCACATCCCTTCATCTTTTATTACCCACTACTTTGACCTCCTTTCGCCCTGACACCCTATAACTCTTTCTTTGTTGTTCGCGTCCAGCCTCCCTCTCTTCTGGTGTCATATTTATATACTGTTCCCTAAAGTACTGTTGATAGGGTTTGTCAAAAGTAGCAGGGGTACCACAATCATGACTCAGATTGGTGTCCACACAGTCTTTTGTACATGGTGTTTTATTCAAGTCAATGATGCTACTGGTATCTACACTCATTGCCGAGCATTCACCCACATAAGCAATTTTATTCATTATTATGAGCAGGGATGAAAACGGTACGGATATTTTCCGATCGTATTCGAGACCGAATCCGTTTAGAGGGGTTTTAATCCGTCCGTATTTGAGTCCGGATATTTAACATTCGATACCGTATTCGTATCCGAATATTTAAATCATATATTTATGATGTCGATATCCAATCATATCCTATCCGGCATTTTTTATACTATCCATATTCGAATCCGAATCCGAACATAAATATGAAAACAAATACGATATCAGTGATATCCGTCCGTATCCGATCCGTTTTCATCCCTGATTATGAGGTGACACCATTATCCTAGACAACACCACACACACACACACACACACACACACATATATATATATATATATGTTCTCCTTACCAATTTGCACATGTTATGACTGGTTACTGTGGAGCCAATCATTATTCTCAACATCAACCGTGTTTTCAACGTTGGTTGCAACGTTACCATTTACAAACAAGTTGCATGCTATTTTAGATTATTAATATTAAATACACATGCATTACAAGTAGTGCGACATAATAAAGCTAAGAATGTCACCTATAGGTAGTTTATCGTTTTTAGAACTGGCTTTTTTCTTGTGATATGCTTCAGGTCACTTTCTATTAATTTTACTTAGTTGTTCTTCAGTCATTGCCGCACGACGCTCCGCAACCCTTGCTCTGTCCCTTCGGCTTTTACGTTCCCGAGGATCGGAGACTTGTGAAAGCGGATTAGATCCACTGTCACCGCTTGCTTTTTTAAAAGACAGACTTAACATCATTAATTATCAGATGCGAAAATTTTCATATACATATACATATACACATCGGCATCAGTATTTACCTTCATTGATCTGGTTTGTCAAGTCTCTCAATGGCATGCGACAACTGTGATTTTCATCAGGCTCCATGTAGGAAAGGGGTCTAAAAATACATGAAGACAATTTTAAAAAAAGAAAATTGCCTTTTAGTTATAGAAATAATGATCTTCTAAAAATGTGGTCGTTCTTACTATTGTAAACGATAAACTGTAAAACCAAAGTGGCTCTAAATTCTTTCATGCTAGCAAGGTAAACAAAATGATGACATATTTTCTCAAACGATAAACAAAATGATGATATACCCTATCTTGCTAAATTAGAACTAATAATTTATGCCAACACCTGTGCACTGGTATGTACATGTGATTAGTCTGAGAATTGTCTAATACTCATAGGACTAATAAAGGATGTACCAAAGACCATGAAAACTATTATAGTCGTCTAAAACAAACAAATTAATTCACAGCTATACACGTATGGAGTGGATTAAATAAGCAAAAGTTCAGAATAGTTATGCTGACTCTGGAAGCCTGGATGGCAGATGACTCTGTTTTTTAAAATCATGTTCGTATGGAAGGAGGAGTAGTGCATTCTCGAACATATAAATTGCTCATGAAGGCAAGCAATTACACAAGTACACAGCAAACTTTGCCTTCTGAAGGCAATGGATACTAATCTGAAGGCAATGGATATTAATCTGAAGGCACATGACTAATAGCCTGTAAATTTTCCTTCCCTTTCAAAGCGGTGATGATATATTGATATCCGCATTGCACTTTCTATATTTTAGATTAAAAAAGGGCAATTGATGATACTGAAACAATCACAGCATAAATAGGAAATGGACATATAAAAGCATGATCATATAGAGAATGCTTTGCTTTCATGAGAAGAAATTTACAGGTCCACAAAGGATTATTTGCAGCAAAGCAAAGGTAATCTAAACTACTACACCAAAAGTTGACTAAATCAGGTTCAGATGCTAGAATTCATGCATGCTATGTTTGAGAAATCAAAGCTGACTTTCATATGCCAGAACAGATAGGCTCATATGTACAACTCCACTGTTACAGGAATCGAGCAATGAACAAACTAAATGAACCTGGTCTATCCAGGACACCAAATGTGACAACCATGTTTGAAATGCAAGGAATAAAGAACCATGTTTCAAAACGTAGCCTCTCTGATGTAGCCAACCATTTATATACACAATAGATATTTTTTCCCAATGGAAGCTGGGCAATTGTATGGACTATTCTTAGGTTTCATGGAAACTTGACACAACGATAATTTAAAGAGGTGATACTAACTCATCTGAATTGAAAAATGGATATGATACATCGCTGTTGCAAAGCAATAAACCACTATAAGCCTGTTCATTTGTCTTATAATCCGTACTTTTCAACTTATTTTTCAGCCAGAATAGTGTTTTTCTCTTACAACAAATCAGTGAACAGTACTTTCAGCCATGGCTTTTTAGCGAAGCGAATGGGCTCTATTTTTTAAAATGTTGGATTTCTCTAGGATGTAATCCCCACCGCTGAAATTAGTTCAGTGAGCTAGAGAGAAGTGAAAGTTCCTACCTAGAAACTCAAATTGGTTAAGTGAGATAGCAGTCACATTTCTACCATCTCCAGTACTCCCGTAAAAATATATCCTCATTACATTACTTGCTAAAACCATATCTGGGAAAGTGTACATAATTATTTGAGAACCAGTGAAGACTCACAATCTTTCAGGAACCTTCAAGCTGTGATGGGAATTCTCAAGATTCTAATAAAATATAAAAAAGATTACATTTAACTGACAAAGATCATGCCAGTGTGTTGCAATGGGTAAAAAATAATACCATAATAAGAAATAGTAATCATTGCTAATAAAGATTTCCGCTAACTCAGCATACCACATAGGAGTCAGAAACAATGCATAAGCTATTTTCTCTGACCGTTTTGATTGAAGACAAATGAAGGGGTTCATGAACTGAAGCCTAAGCACCAAGCAGTCCAACATGGACCCTTTTGATCCAACAATGACTTTCTGAACATTTGTACACCCTTGATCAAACATTCCAGAACTACTCTACTCCCTATAACATACGACAAGAACATTGTTTAAGTTATGGTTTAGGTACATAATTGCAATGAAAAAAGTAATCTGACGGCAGAGTTTACCTTCAATCTGTCATAGGCTTGAGCATGGTTGCCACATCCTAAGTGAGAAATTAGTAGTCGTAGTCATAATAGTGTGGCTATTTTGCATCCGACCAAAGACCGAGATTTTGCATATATAGCTGAAGTGCGTTGACATGACTATGAGATTAATAGCGTTTATCTAATAATCAACTTTTCTTCCACAGTTCCTTATGGTTATTTCAGGGCACCATGAATAGTATATATATTACAATGAAAATAGTTCAAGGGCCTACACTGACATACAATGCAGGTGTAGAAATACAAGGTACCTGGATAAAAGAATCATTTACCAAAGAAATCAATCAGTTGATGAAATAAACAGTTACATGCTCATGGGCTCATGTCCAAAGTTCCGCTAGGCGCTGCTGGGCGCTCGACTAGTCACGACTAGTCGGTAGGCGAAGCTCGTCGCGTGGAGTAGGGGGTAGTCGCGTGTCTGGGCGCTAGGTGTCGTGGAGGTGGAGCTAGGCGGGGCTAGGTGGCGAGGAGGCGCGCAAGGCGGCACGGAGGCGGAAGCGCGCGTGAGGCAGCGGAAAATTTCACGCCCGCAGTCGAGCGCGCGAACAATTCCCGCACGGATGGCGCGTCCAGGCGCCCGCGCGGTGCGAAATCGGGCGGGGGGCGGGAAGGATAAGAGGGAGAGGTAGCAATTCTGCCTGCCGATCGACCTCCTCCACCCGCCAGTCGACATCTCCCCGCCGGACGAGCTCCTCCCCGCCGGACGACCTCCTCCCCGCTAGCTGGTCGTCCCCGACGCGGTGCTCGTCCCCGTCGGCCGCCCTGCTCCCGCCTGGAAGCTCCTTCCTGCCGGCCGCCGGATCTCGTCTTCCCCGCCTGGAAGCTCTTCACCGCCGGCAAGCTCCTCATCCCTAAGCGGCAGCACCAAGGTCAATCCCCTCCCCTCCCTGCTCTGCTACTAGTTGCTTCCCTCCCCTGCCCGTTGCTCCTCTCCTCTATTGTGAATCTGAATGACTAAATCTGAATGACTGTCGTTTCTAGTTTCTCTGAATGACTGAATCTGAATGCCTCCCCTGCTCCTCTATCCTCTCCTCTGATCTGATCTAAATGCTTGATCTGATTGTCTGCTGTGAATGCCTGATGTACATGAACTTGTGATTTGAATTTGCTGTGAATGGTGAATGGTCATGAACTTTGTTGAATGCATGGCCATTGTCTAAATGTAGGATGTCGACAACAGAGGCTGGACAAGGTGAGGAAGCAAACACTGAGGCAGCGAATCTCCTAAAAAGGAATTCGAATGATGTTGGATGGGAATATGGTGTTCTTGTTGATGCTAACAACAAGGACAAGGTGATGTGCAAGCTCTGTAAGAAGGAGATGAGGGGAGGGATTCATAGGTTGAAGGAGCATTTGGCTCATGAAGGAAAGAATGTGAAGAAATGCACTGCTAGAACATCGCAGGCTGTGGAGGCTAAAGAGAAGTGCAAGAAAGCACTAGATGATGCTAAAAGGAAGAGGGAGCAGAAGACTGTTTGTGAGTTAGAACTTAGACAGGAAGTTAATGTATCTAGGGTTGGAGAGTCAGAGGAAGTCACTTGTGTTGGAAGTTCAGAGCCTCACAAGTTAGGACCCCTTGACAAATGGACTCGTGCTATTGATCCTAAAGCTACGAAGGCTGAATCTTTGAAGCAACAACAGCTGAACAAGGAACTTTGGAAAGAAAGAACACATGAGGTGCATAAGTATATTGCAAGATGGGCCTATAATCATGGTAAATTGCTACTATACTATTCTCATTCTATCTTGCAAGATGTTGTTATTCTTGTACTGAACTGAACACTAATTGGGCTTTTTTTTCTTAACATTGGCAGCAATTCCTTTCAATGCATGTGACAACGATGAGTTCAAGCAAATGTGTGAAGCAATTGGATAGTTTGGTCCAGGACTTGTACCTCCATGTCAAGATTCCTTTCGAGAGAGATTGTTGGACGAAGAATATGCAAGAACCAAGAGTTTGTTGCAAGAACGTGAAGCTGAGAAGATGAAGACCGTTGCTTGGTCAGATAGGAAGAGGAGAAGCATAATGAATCTGTGCACTAATTGTGCTGATGGAACCACCTTCATCAGCTCACAAGAGATGTCAGCTGTGTCACACACAAGTGAAGTCATCTTTGAACTAGTGGACAAAGCAATTGAAGACATTGGTCCAAAAAATGTGGTGCAAGTAGTGACTGACAATGCCTCTAACAACATGGGAGCAAAGAAGCTATTGGAGGAGAAGAGACCTAATATATTTTAGACCTCTTGTGCAACTCACACAATCAACTTGATGCTCCAAGGAATTGGCAACATGGCTCGGTTCAAGAAAGTGGTTGACCAAGCAAAGGCATTTACAATATTTGTGTATGGCCACACAAGAACATTGGAGTGCTTGAGACACTTCACGGAGGGGAAAGAGGTAGTGAGGCCAGGAGTGACTAGGTTTGCTTCATACTTTCTCACTTTGAACAGCATGCAAGAGAAAAAGGACCAGTTAAGAAAGATGGTGGTTCATAGTAGGTGGGACTCATTGAAGGATGTGAAATCAAAGAAAGGAAAAGAGGCCACAACAATTATATTGAGTCCAACCTTTTGGAGAGATGTGAAGCTAACATTGTCTGTTTTTCAGCCATGGGTCAAAGTCCTCCGTTTGGTTGATGGAGATGTGAAGCCATCCATGGGTTTTGTTTATGGAGAACTACTAAAGGCAAAGAGAGAGATCAAGGAGGCCTTTGGCAATATTGAGTCTCGGTTCAAGGAAGTAATAGCTGTTATTGACAAGAAGATGAATGGAAGACTTGATTCTCCATTGCATTTGACAGCTTATTTGCTGAATCCACACTATAGCTATAGTAAGCCATCAATCTTTGATGAGCCCAAAATAACGGAAGGGTTTATAGCTTGTGTTGAGAAATTTTATTATCATGATGAGGACTTGCAACATCAGGCTGCCAATATTGAACTGAAAAAGTTTTAGAATAGAGAAGGACCATTTAACAAGAAACTTGCAAGGACTTTTGAAAACTTTGATTACAACCCAGGTGGAGGTACTTGTTAATTTGTGCTGAAAATAACATGGTTGTTTCCTGTTTTCATCTAACATGGCTGTTTGCTGTTTTCAGAACTAATAGAGGTGTTTTTATTTTTATTTCAGCATCATGGTGGCGGCTGTATGGAACTGAAACACCAGCTTTACAGAAGATGGCTACAAGAATCTTGTCTTTGACATCAAGCTCTTCTGGTTGTGAAAGAAATTAGAGTGGGTTTGAAGGGGTTAGTACATATCTTCTATCTATTATGAACATTTCAGCAGCATTATAATCAAATTACAAAACTGAGAATGCTCTTATTTTTAATTTATAGATACACACTAAAAAGAGAAATAGGCTTACTACAACCCGCCTCAACAAGTTGGTCTACATTCAATTCAACTCCAAGCTGCTTAGTAAGAGAGAAAAGATCAAGTCAAAGAAAATCACTGATGTTCTCTTGTCTAGTGATATAACTGAAGCTCAAGGTTTTCTCTAAGAGGGTGGAGATGATTGTGCATTAGTTGTCTTTAGAGATGAGGAAGATGAGGATGAGATGGAAGGTACAAGGATACCTTGGAATGTGATTGGAGAGGCAGTGGGAGCAGAAGAACAGCTTCAGCCACGTAGAAGTGCAAGAGTGAGGCAGCTCTATGAAGGAGAAGAGTTTGAATCTGAAGTAGAAGAGTTTAATGAAGATGAGGATGATATGTATGTGGAACCCTATTGAACTACAGCTGTGTGACTGTGTCTTCTTGTGTGTTTGCTTTTGCTTGTGAGAACTAAGAACTATGTGCTCGTGCTTGTGCTGAGAACTAAGAACTATGCGCTTGTGCTATCCTTTATTTATAAATTGTGTTGTGCACTTGTATTGCTGTCCTAGCCTGCTATCCACTTGTTTGTGCTTTAAAATTTGTAATTACTGGCTGCTGATATGGTGTGCTCATGGATGGAAGGTTGCTGAAATCATTCAGATAAGTGACAACTTGGTGATTTTTTTTATGAACAGCTTGCTGTCTATTGAGTATTTAGTATTTACTAGCTGTCAAAATATGTTGTAGGAGCTAGAAACATGCAAGAATAAGCCACCAAGAAATCAGGTATATCTACTGGCCCTCTTTTTATATTTATTGTAACCTATATATTCAGAATTATTGCTATATATACATAATATATATAAGTTATGGCTATATTGCCAAAAACACCTAGAAAAACACCTAGGAATGCCTAGGCGCGAGTACTCCCGCCTAGGCGCTAGGCTGAGGGTCACCGCCTCGATTCCGCCCAGCGCCTAGCTGAACTTTGCTCATGTCTCAAATGCCACGAGAGTAAATCAATACTTATGTTTCTGCACAAATAGTACATAGTTCAAGATGGAGATACTAGTACCCAGCTGAGTTCTTGAATTGTCCAAAATTTTCTAGAATGCCAAAGCATGAACTAAAGCCCGTTGCATATCCAGGCAACAACAACTAAACGGCACACATGGAGACAAACATACCATTCTTTTTTCAGTTGATAGCAAAAATAAATAAACAAATAAATAAATAAAATTAGCCAACCAGATCATCATCCATCATAGATAGATTTCTAGTCTAAATGACAGCAGGCATGACTCTTTTATGTTGTAATGGCAAATAAATTACCAGATGGACTCTTCTATAGGTGCACGGAAGAGGCAACGGCACTGGATATACTTGCCGGGACGTACAAGCGGGTGGAAGCGATGAGATTGGCAGCGACGAACTTGTAGGTGGCCGCGACGGCCTCCGCCTCGACGTCTGCAACGGTGCGCTCAGGCTCCGACTGAGCATCTGCATGAGGCAACGGTGCCGGATGTTGAGCAACGGCAGGAACGCCTCTGCGGCGGTGAGGCCCGAGGAGGCGGTAGAGGGCGTGGTGGCGGCAGCCATTCCTCGCCGGACTTGTGCAGTTGGATGGGGCAAGGCCTTGCCAGTCGGCCGTTTTTATCCAGTTCCTCCCCCGTCTGGGACGGAGCCAGGGCGGACTCGTCGCCGCTGGCGAGGCCCGAGGGCGGTCATTCCGCGCCGAGTTGCTGCGGCCTGGCTGACTCGGCGGCGACGGCGGCGAGGACAAGTAGGCGACGATGGGATGAGTAGGCGAGGGCACTAGGGAACGGCATGGTTTTGAAAAGACGGAGCGATGCAGAGAAGGGTACGGGGATTGCCGGATTGGGGGAGGTGGGCGGCGAGCACAATGAATGACTGGGGAGCTCTAGCTGTGACGGATCGACGAATTGGGGGAGGGGGAGCTAGAGATTGCTGAGTTTTACAAGGAGCCGTCACGCGTGCGGAAGTGCCATCACGCTGATTGGGGAGGGAAGCGAGCGCGCGTGAGGAAGTGCCGGACGCAGGCTGGGAGCAAGCGCGTGCGGATTTGCCAGGCGGGGCTGGGAGCGCGTGACACCATATGGTCCGGTGTACGGAATACTTCTAGATGTTTATGTTGTAGAGAAGAGAAAAGATCGTGAGCAAGCAAATCGATTTGTCCGATGCTAACACTTTTAAATATGGCATTTTGTGTCATATATATACTTTTTCAAAACACGCATATTACAGGTTTATGCGATTGACTGGAACTTTTGATTATTTAAATATAGTATATCATCTATACATATACTCCCTCCGTCTGGTTGATTGTGCAATTACGGGAAACGTGCCGTTCAAACTATGTCAACTTTGACTAAATTTATAACAAAAAGTATTAACATTTATGTCTTAAAATAAATTTATTATAAAAATATATCTCATAACCAATCTAACGGTACTTATTTTTGTCTCATAAGAGTTAGTATTTTTTTATATAATTTAAATCAAAATTTGCGATGGCTGACTTCTCGGGATGCGAGAATTACACATTCACTAGGACAGAGGGAGTACTTATGGACAAACATATTAGAACCAGGACACTACCTAGCACAATGTAACTGTAGCGCTACGTGTAGCACTTTCGTTGTTATTTGGTAATTATTATTCGATCACGGCCTAACTAGGCTTAAAAGATTCGTCTCGTCCATTTCGTCTAAACTGTGTAATTAATTTTATTTTTTATCTATATTTAATGTTTCATGTATGTGTTTAAAGATTCGATGTGATGAGAATCTAAAATATTTTGAGAAAATATTTTAGAAACTAAACAAGGGTCTAGTAGAACCAGGAGTGGATCCTGTACAGACAGACTTGGTGACTAGTAGGCGTAAACATCAACTGGCCGGCACGGTAGGTCGGCAATTCGGCATCGGCAGCTCTGAAGTCTGAACAAACAGGCGCGCACGTAACAGACACCCGTTCCGTTCCGTTGGATTTCCCCATTGTCCTCGTGCCGTGCTCCTTGCCGTCACCGCTCACCCCGCCGTAGCAGCCAGCCAACCTTCGCCGGCGTCGCCATCGCCGTCACTCCGCGGTCGACTTGTCGTACGGTGGTTGCTATCCCTTCCCGTCCCTTGAAACGAAAGCCAAATCGATCCCCGGACTCCCCACCTTTCGGCCACTTTACGCTACGCCTTTTTAATCCCTTCCGCCCTGCGCTTCCCGTTCCCCCACCCAGCATCCCAACACAACCTTCCCGTTCCCTCGGTTCGGTCCGGCGGCCATGGCGGAGGAGCAGCAGCAGCAGCAGAGGTGGCAGGAGGGCCACCGCCTGTGCGCCAACAACTGCGGCTTCTTCGGCAGCCCCGGGACGCTGGACCTCTGCTCCAAGTGCTACCGCGACCTGTACCAGCAGCAGCAGCCGGCAGGCGCGGCGCCGGCGGGTCCCTCCTCCGCTCCCGCCGCGTCGGCCTTCCAGCAGCCTTCCTCCTCGGCGGTCGCCGGCGCGGCCGCCGTCTCTCCCGAGCCCGAGCCTCCGGCGGCGACGGCGGCCTCTGCTGCAGGCGCCAAGGCCGGCAGGTGCGCTAGCTGCCGGAAGCGCGTGGGCCTGACGGGGTTCGCGTGCCGCTGCGGCGCCACCTTCTGCGGCGTGCACCGGTACCCGGAGCGGCACGCGTGCGCCTTCGACTTCCGCGCCGCCGGCCGCGACGCCATCGCGCGCGCCAACCCCGTCGTCAAGGGCGATAAGCTCAAGGACAAGATCTGAGGAGCAGGAGCCTCCTCCTATCCCATCAAAGTTCATCCCTTTCCGTGTCGGCGGGGCTCCGGAAGAGGCGGGACGAACGACGGCCGGAACGGATCGTCGGATTGTACTGTACGAACTACTCCCGTGTACTCTGCGATTGGTGTACTGTAACCCATGTAAGGTGGCGGTGAAATCGCTGGCCGTTGATTGAATGAAAAATTCAAATGGAAAACGAAACCCATTGGTTTCAGAAAAATCTACATGATTCCTTTAATTTGTTCTAGACTGGAGTGATCCGAAACGTTGTCCTCGAACAAGTTCCAGAGCAGATTTCAGGTTTGTTCTCGCGAACGAAGGGTAGCGTGGGTGCTCGGTTTCTTCTTTTCCAATCCTCGGCGGCGACAGGGAGAAGGTTGCGTGGTGTGATGCACTGATGCCTCGGAATTGGACCGCTTCCTCTCATCTCACACCATCTTTCTTTCAGTAGCTCACTAGCTCTACAACTGCTGACGTTCTTGACCGGACAGACCCCAAGAGAGGGCGGGGGAGGGAAAAAAAAAAAGCGTATTGGGTCTACTCCTAGATCTCTAATTGGGTCCGGGGGGTGGGTCAACCGATCAATGCAAAGGTTTGGGATAAGCACGGGCGGATCCGGAGGTGTGCGTCCGGTCCCCGTGACACCAACGTCTGAGCTGCTCTCGAGCTCGTGCTGTCGCTGCTCGCCGCCCATGCTGATCGACAAAACAACCGCCTCGGCCTAAAAACTTCGGCGATTAGATGGCCGATAGCGACAGGGCCATAGGGACTTCCGGACTCCGTTTTAAGTTAAGTGTTTGTAAAGCTTTGATTAGGTTGGAAGTTGGCAGGGCACCGTGCGAACGAGTTGCAGTTGAGCGCTTCAGGTCCGAGCTGCAAAAGTAGGCGTGTTCTAATGTTCTTGGCCAATGCAAACGAGATTTTTCTTTTTCATTTCAAGGCGGCGGCGGCTAGTGGAGGAAGAAGGTGTCCAAACAAGTAGAGGCAAAAGGACTCTGTTTTCTGAATGCCTTTTTCGCCGATGCCTGCCACTGTTCTGATGTTGATGTATCTTTTTATTCATTCATCAGTGCTTCACCCGTGTCTTGATATGCCATTCACTCACTTCTGAGTTTGGACAAAGGAATTACGGATCACTCAAGGTTTCAATTGCTACGTTTAAAAGATCGTTTAAAAGAAAAATTAAAGTATGGAACTAACTACAATCCCATAATCGTGTGCTCTGTGCCATTGCTGTGGAAGAATCTCCGGAGCATTTGTTTCTACAACGTGAAACTCTTTGACCTACCACTTGCACATTGTGTAGGTCAGAGAGGGAGTGAAAGGACCACCACTGTAACACACGGGAGCTAAGCATGGCATTGCCTTCACGCAGTGCAGCTTCTAGCTAGCTACCTATACCTAGTACAGTGGCAGCTCGTCGTACTAGCTTGTAGCTGCTCCGGGGCCGGGCCAGTGGCCAGGAAAGCATGGGCTGAGCAGGACAGAGGAACAGCGCCGAAAGAGAAGAACAATCTCTCCTCCACTCGTATCCGGAGCATCAGCAAAAGGAACAAATGCACGTCGTGCTGCAGGTCTGGTCAAGCCGAATGATGACAATGCACACATATACAGTAATTGTGAAGTCTGACCAGGGCCTTAGTTTAGGGTGTGTTTAGATGGTGAAAAAGTTTGGGTTCGGCTACTGTAGCACTTTTTGTTGTTATTTGGCAAAATTTATCCAATCATAGACTAACTAGACTCAAAAGATTCGTCTCGATATTTACAGACAAACTGTGTAATTAGTTTTTTCTTTCGTCTACATTTAGTACTACATGCATATGTCGCAAGATTTGATGTGACAGGTACTGTAGCACTTTTTGGGTTTGCTTTTTGGGTGGGAGGAGCAACTAAACAGGCTCTTAGTTCCCAATTTCAACCCCAAATTCCACTATGAAAAAGAAGATTCTCATCACATCAAAATGCCGGCACATGCATGGAGTACTAAATGTAGATGAAATTAAAAACTAATTGCACAGTTTTGTGGTACTTTGCGAGACGAACATTTTAAGTCTAATTTGTCAAAGTTTAGACAATTTTTACCACATACAAACGAATTGGTACAGTGCACATTTAATGTGCGCTGTAGCAATTCGGGAGACCCAATTCGGGATCTAAACAAGGGCCAGAGATCTTTTACCCTTTGTCAGATGTGGGCCTTGTTTAGATCCCAATTCCTATCCCAAAATTCTACTATGCAAAAAAAAGATTTCCCGTCACATCAAAATGCTAGCACATGCATGAAGTACTAAATATAGATGAAATAAAAAAACTAATTACACAGTTTTGTTGTACTTTGCGAGACGAACATTTTAAGCCTAATTAATCAATGTTTGGACAATTTTTATCAAATAAAAATAAAAGTTGCTACAGTATAACGTGACGCGCATTATTCTAAAGTTGGGTGCGCCAAACTAAACACAGGCGTGACTGTAAATTCTTCTTCCGCCACTAAGCTACTGCTGCATTGTATTGCACGGAGACAAGAAATGCTTGCGCGCGAAAGCCCACCGGCTGTGTGTTGGGCTAGTGCTGCATGGGCCGGAATTCGCTAGCCAAAGGAATGGCCCAAACAAGATTGCGCCCTTCTAAAAACAAAACAAAACAAAACAAACAACAAACAACAAGAAGATTATGCCAATCTTGTTCTAAAAAAACAAGATTATGCCAATCTAAACTTACTACTCCAAAGTTCTAACGTGGACAGCTTAAAGCTATGGAGGTTTCTGACAAAATTGCGTTGCGCCAACACTGACAAGCAGTGACGGCCCGACGACCCCGACTGTAGCTAGTACTACAACCAATCTACTCCTAGCTTCACGTCGGTTCGTCCGAGCTGAAACAGTTCATGTGACGTGCGGAACGCGTCGTCGTTCTTGTTCGTGTTCTGCCCGTGCGTGCACAGGGGTATATATGATATGATATGATGACCACAAGTACGAGATCGATCGATCGGTCGGTACACTACTGGAAACCAGGACTTTGCCGAGTGTTTTTACACTCGGCAAAGAGCCTTTTGCACTTGGCAAATTGTTTGCCGAGTGTGACACTCGGCAAAGTTCACTCGGCAACATATTTGTCGGCAAAGGGACTTTGCCGAGTGCTTTTTATCGGAGCTCTCGGCAAAATATTTTTATATTTTGCCGAGTGCCAGGCAAGACACTCGGCAAAATATTTGAGCAGGCATGCCATCTTCTGTTAACGGTCACTTTGCCGAGTGCCCGACCAGCACTCGGCAAATTTTTTTATTTTTTTACTTTGCCGAGTGCCGCTGGCCTGGCGCTCGGCAAAATTTTTTTCTTTTTTTTATAAAAAAATACTTTGCCGAGTGCCTGTAGCCCGGCACTCGGCAAAGTTGTTTTTCCTTTTTTTTATTAAAAACACTTTGCCGAGTGCCTCCTGCCCAGGCACTCGGCAAAGACCCCGAGAATGCAAATTTTTTTAAATTTTCTTATATTCCACTGTTAGAAAAAATATATATATATATATATATCAATCACCAACATGCATTATATAAATCAAATATGACATCGATATAACCTCAAAAGCACACGCATAATTTCATAAATCCATCACAAATCCTCTAAAGTTCAACATTACAAGTTTATTATTACAGGTTCAACATCACAAAGTTCAACATCTCTACTGCGGCGGCGGAGAGTGCAACTGTTGTCTCTCGGACTGCGGTGACGGACCGGACTGCGGTGTAGGGTTGACGGGATCAGCCCTCGGTGACACGACAGTGGGGTTGTTTGAACCCGCCGACGGAGGCTGCACAAAAGAGATTGCATGTGTTAGTCAAAATTGAAAATTTCGGCAGCACCTCCCCTGCACCGGGAGGATTCCAACCTGCAAGAAACAACGGCACGTAGGCCGACAAAACAACGGCACGAAGGCCGACATTCCCAACGGCACGAAGGCCGAAAACGACAACGGCACGAAGGCCGACTATCCCAGCGGCACGAAGGCATACTCACAGGTGTGAACTGTCAAACCGGAACTGGAGCTGGCATCTGCACTTGGACACCCGATGCTTGGCCGATGGTTTGCATGATCTGGAACATCTCCGCCATCTGCTTCTGCGTGGCCTCCAGCTGAGCGGTCAGGAGCGCTTGCGCATCCTTTGTCTCTGCCAGCTCGGCCTGCAGTGTTTCAATCACATGTTTTAGTATTGCAAATCTGATCAAAGTGTGTAAAGTTGAATGTACGACTAGTGAAACCGAAATTACCTGAAGTTCGTCGACCCGCGACAGTGTTGGAGTAGGCCGTGCACGTATGGGAAGGCTTCTTGACGTGCTTTGTGCCCTCACGTCGGAGAGAGAGGGTGCAGAGGTCGAGGAGTCGGCGGCGTCTGCAATCCACAACCGCCCGTGCTTCCTGCCTTGCCCCAACCTCACGATCACCTCTGTCTCAAGGGGCTCAGTGCTCATATTGTGCTCTGAGCCACGGAGCGCCCGAACTGCCTCTGTGTAGCCTCAGACCTTAGCATGGACGGTGGGGTCAGAGTAAGCGTCGGCAGGGGCATCCGGGTTGAAGACGACACCGGATTTCACCCGGCCCATGTGGGACACAGCCCATGCCGTGAACTCTGACACCGGCTGGTCCGGGTGTGCCACCTCCTGTGAAAAAGACGAGCAAGATGATTAGAAATCAGGCAAAATTGAGCGTTAGAATAGATAAATGACATCACATACGAGTGCCCGCTTGAATGCGGAGAGGTTGCGGCTGCCTTGGTGGTGAGTTGGACCGATCTTCAGTGCCCGCTTCCGCTTGCCTTGCTCGTGCTTTGCGATGTACGCCGGGTCAAGGTACCTGTCCACGATCCTCGACCATGCCGCTCTATGCGACATGCACCACGAGGCAGGCACCTACACATCATCAAGTGTTTGACATATAAGAAGACCAATTCAGGACCTACTAAATCTCAAAACAAATCAATATTATCCATGTACCTGAAGGTACTACTCCTTGGTCAGCGCCACCTTTCTTGCACCATCTTTCTTGAGGGGCTCTTTCTTGATGGACCTGTAGTAGTCGACGTGGGCCTGGAGTCGCGCCTCGTGAATCATGTCGCCGACGTGCTTCTGACAGGCTCTGTGTGCCGTCCGATCCGCCATCTCCTCGACCGTCTTCTGGCTTGAAGTACCTCTACATACAAACACGATGTATTCATTCATTATTTCAATAAAAGACTTAACCAATGGAGGAGATGTATTGACCTTCATTGTGAGACACTTACCCAAAACTCTGCCAAAACCCGCTCCTGCTTGTTGTCGTGCACGTCATCCGAGCCGAGCTTGTACCTGTCCCACGACCAGGCCGGTGACCACGTCCCGTCTTTCAGCTTCACAAGGCCGGGGAAGTGTTTCCTGCACAGACATCCTAGGATGGTCGCAGGGGTGCGTGGGGGGTCAAGAGCACCCGACAGAAGTATCCAGCCCCTGCATAAGTGGTTAAGAAAAATTATCAGTTTTTCTGTTGATTCTCAACGTATCATATGAAGTACTAGTGATAACATCTATAATTACTTACCTTCTTTCCACAGGACGAACCACTGGGCATCGGTCAGGAAGCGGAACTGAAGGAAGGCTTGTGGGACCTCGTAGGTAGGGAGTCGATAGAGTAGAACTGCTGTCCTCCGTCTGCTGAGATGACGGAGTGTCTGTGCTCGTGCCCGTGGCCGCCGCGTGGTCCTCCGGGGTAGGAGACGGGTCCTCCTGCTGGTCAAGAGCCGGGAGAGGAGGCTGGTCACTCCTGGTCCGACCACGGCCCCTCCCCCTCCCTCTTCCCCCCCTCCCCCTCCCCCTCCCCCTCCCTGTGCCTGCTCCCGCCGCTGGGGCCGAAGACGTCCCCTCACCTCCCGCTGCTGGGCGCAGCCTCTGGTACGCTGAGAGCACCTGCCTCCCAGCTCCCGCACCCTCTGAAAGAAGGGTATCATGTTCGTGCGGGGTAGGATCCCTTGGTTGATGCCACTCTTGACGAACAAATTCCCTATACCAGAGAGAATCAATGGGGTTCGATACAGAATAGTGACGTCGTATTGAAACAAGTTCGATGAGAACTTACTTAATGAATGGCTGAACCTCGACAAGGTTTGTGAACACATATAGCGTGATTCTGCGCCACTCTTATGGATCCAATCTCATGGGGGTCGATCCACTTGCGCTCCCTAGTTGGCCTTTGAAAAGGCTGAGGGTCGATTCAACTTCGCCAGCATTGTAACGAGGGGGTGGATTATGCTTGCTAGGAAGGCTCGGCTTGTAGTAGGATGTCGTGAAGTTTGAAACCTCCTCCCGAATGCTTGCCTCTGCAATGGAAGCCTCAATTCTGGCTTTATTTGTACATTTCTTGCGAAGAGTCTTTAGACATCTCTCGATTGGATAGCACCAACGGGCCTGTACATGCCCTCCCAACTTTGCCTCGTTCGGGAGGTGCACAATCAGATGCTGCATCGACAAGAAGAAGCCGGGTGGAAAGATCTTCTCAAGCTCACAGACCAACTCAGGTGCCATTTTTTCCAGCTCTTCAATGACGGACTTAGACAGCTCCTTGGCACAAAGCCGGTGGAAGAAGTAACTCAACTTTGCCAGCACTAGCCAGACATGCTCAGGGACATAGCCTCGAATCATCACCGGAAGTATCCGCTCAATCCATATGTGGTAGTCATGACTCTTCATCTCGTTGACTCGCAAAGTCTCTAAGTTCACACCCCTGCTCAGATTCGCTGCATACCCATCAGGGTACCTTAAATCCTTGATCCATCGAAGCACTTCCCTCCTTTGATCGATTTTCAAGACATAGGGGGCCTTAGGCCTTCTCCACTGCTTTCCTGTTCCAGGATGCCGCATCTCTAGGTTTGGCCTATCGCACAACATCGCCAGGTCCACTCTAGCCTTAGGGTTGTCCTTAGACTTGTCAGTGTCCATGAGCGTCGCCCAAAGTGCCTCAGCGATATTCTTTTCAGTGTGCATGACATCAATGTTATGGGGCAGTAGGATGTCATCGAAATAGGGGAGCCTCGTAAAGCCAGACTTATGAGTCCACATATGTTGCTCACCATATCCCACGAAACCACCATCTTCGTTGGGCATGAGAGCGTCTATCTGAGCACGAACCTCGGCCCCAGTCCTCAAGCGCGGTCTAGGGTCCATCACTTTGACACCTTTCGTAAAGCTCTTGACGTCTTCTCTGAATGGATGGTCAAGAGGGAGGAACTGACGATGTTTGTCGAACGATGAATATTTGCCACCCTTCTTCAACCATGTGAACCTCACAGCTTCCTTGCATAGTGGGCATGGGAACTTCCCCTGAACACACCATGCACACATTAACCCATACGCCAGGAAGTCGTGTAGGGAGTAGTGGTACCAGACATGCATTTTGAAGCTTGTCTTCGTAGCTCGGTCGTATGTCCACACCCCTTTGTCCCAAGCCTCGATCAACTCATCTATCACCGGCTCCATGAAGACACCCATATGACTCCCCGGGTGTCCAGGGATTATCAACGATAGGAACATGGTATGCCGTTGAAAGGCGACGCCGGGGGGGAGATTGAGGGGGATGACGAACACTGGCCAACATGTGTATGGTGCAGCCATCATACCATATGGATTGAACCCATCTGTTGCCAGCGCGACACGTACATTACGAGCCTCCACTTCTTTGTCAGGATACCGCGCATTGAAGTACTTCCATGCATCAGCATCGGATGGATGTACCATCTTCTCAGGGTTGTACCGCTTCCTATTTTTGTGCCATGTCATCTATTTCACGGATTCCTCGGTCATGAACAATCATTGGATCCTTGGCAAGAACGGAAGGTGTCGTAGGACTCTCATGGGGATCTTAAGCTGCCTCTTTTGGCCATCACCTGAGTCTACCTCCACGTACCTAGAGGATTTACACTTCGGGCAGTACTTTGCATCCATGTGTTCTTTCCTAAATAGGACGCACCCCTTCGGACACACATGTATCTTGTCATAGGGCATCTTCAGTGCAAGAAGGAGCTTCTCTGACTCGTACAAGTTCTTCGGCATAATGTGTTGCTCCGGTAGCATGTCGCTCCACACGGCCAACATCTTGTCGAAGCCTTCTCGACTTAGGTTTAACTCGGCCTTCAGCCCCATTACGCGACCAATGGCATCTAGCTGAGAAACATTAGTACGATCGTGAAGGGGTCTCTGCGCCGAGTCCAACATCAGGTAGAAGGCATCTGAGGCAGCCTCCATCTCCTCCTTATCATGGCATTCAGCGAACTGAGCTTGGTGATAGTCATCCATCATGTCAACTACCCCAGCATCATCATCGAAAGCCTCGAGCCGTGGTCTGATCACCTCCTCCCTGATATGATCGGCTTCACCATGGTGGATCCACCGGTGGTAGCCCGGAGTAAATCCAAACTTCACAATATGTTTACCCATGGTGAACCTATCTTTCCTTCTCATGTTGTCACAACCGCTGCAGGGACAAACCACTAGAGAATGGCCTCTAGCACTCTCACCAAATGCATGCTTTAAGAACTCTTCAACCTTGACTATAAACATCGGGTCAAAATCGTACTCGTCTCTCCGGAGTGTGTACATCCACTCACGGTCCTCCATCCTTTAACAGACGTATCAGCAGACATGAGTGACAAGACAATTGCATCTACGCGGTGTCCCTACTCTCTAATAGGTGAGGATAGGTCCTAATCCCACCCGTGGATCCGCAGATGAGTTAGTTTCCATGCTCCGCTCCTATCCGAGACAGAATTTCGGCAGCACCTCCCCGCTGCTCTCCCGATACACGTCCTGCAAAGGAGAGTGTGTATCAAGAGAACAACAGGGGGTGATGTCGAAACACCGTCTCAGACAAGAGCAGACCATGGAAACTAACTCATCCGCGCATCCGCGGGCTGTCCAAAAAACGTGGACAATCCTAAACAGATACGATCGCAGATATGCAAAGACCCGCAGACCTACTATCGTATCTCTTTCGGACGGGAGACACCTAACTGGAGTACGCGACCTAAGACCATGATACGGATACAGTGGTTATACCTAGGGGGCCGGTGAAGTTAGGCTAGCGGGGCAGTGGCGAGTCGACACAGTGGCGAGCAGACCCGCGACGCCGACGAACACGGTCAGGGTCCTCCGGGTCACCTCCCACGGGCTCGTCTCTACAAAAGAATAAACATAAAACTGTAAGTTAAAAATTTTGGCAGAGCCTCCCCTGCCATGGATAACACATATTCACAGTAGCAGTTCTCCAGTTCATACAAGCAGCATGTTCATACTAGTTTACCATTTCATACAAGCATCTAGTTCATACGTTCATACTCTGGGCAGCAGATTGCACTCATCAACATCAGTTTTTTTTTGATAAGACACTCAGCAACATCAGTTAACACTAGCAAGAAATGAGTTCACAGAACAACAGCGACAGGTCTCATAGTTAGAGTAGCATGACCAACATTACAGGTATCATGACCTGATACATGATCACAACAATAGCTTGCTTGATAGGTAACATATTCCTCATATTGATCTTCTGCTTCTCCAGGTAGTCATAACTGCAGGAAACAAGATCATCTGAGATCTTATCTAATTAATAGCAACCAGCCTGCCATGGATCCTTTGTCTCTGCCAGATAGGGAGGAAGAAAGAGTGAAGGAACTCAAGAAGGTTAGGGGATTGTCTCATGTTATTTTTGCAAGCACATTAATTACCTATTCCCTATTCTGTTATACTAATCTTTTGTTCTCTGCATCTATTTTACAGCCACTTAATATGTATCAGATCTAAGTAAAAAAAGATCCAATTTTGTTGTGTTGTCGAAAAAAAAATCCAACGGTACAGCTTATGCTTGTACAAGACAAGGATGTGCCTGTTCCCAGTTTGATAATAAGCACGTTGTCGTTATTTATCTATTTTTTAATTTATAAAGTATTATGTTACATTACTTACATAACACAAATGATTGCTAATAACTCAATCTGCAATTCAAGCTATTGGACTAAAATAACAACACAGGTAAAAGAGTTTTTGCTGCAAAAAATATATATTCCTAGCACTGATGCTGCCATTCCAGTATGGAACAAGAAAGAATAATGATTGCAATTCTCAAGAAACATGGGTAAGCTTAGCTTCTAAAGGCTACTTGATTAAGATGTACAAGATAACAACCCGCTCATTGTATTGCCGGCCACTGCATGCAATTGTCGAATTATTTTTCCAAAGTTCATGCTGCTATAGTACAACCATCTGCAAGGCTCATTCACCTTCTGGATTATTTAGTGTATGTGTTGGAACTTTTTTTAGCAGCCTGGAAATCACTAAGCTCAGGTAGCCAAACTGGAATTTAGTGAATGCAATTTGTTCCAGTGTGAGAGGTAGCTAAATAATTATTTCTCAAACTGCTCAATCCGATAGGCATATCCCACTTCATAGCATAAGAAAAAAGCATAACACATGTTCACCTAATTGCGCTGAAGTGGAGAAAGGAGCCGGAGCGCCGGATCCGTGGGCGGGGGCGCCGCCGGGCCGCCGGATCCGCGGGCGGGCGGGCGTCGGAGGGAGCTCGGGCAGGGGCGTCGGAGGGAGCTCGCTGAAGTGGAGAAAGGAGCCGGAGCGCCGGATCCGTGGGTGGGGGCGCCGTCGGGCCGCCGGATCCGCGGGCGGGCGGGGCATCGGAGGGAGCTCGGGCAGGAGCGTCGGAGGGAGCTCGGCCGTGCTCGTGGGAGGGAAGCACCCGTGGGCGGCGGGGTGCGGGCGGGGTGGCGGCGCAGGCAGGGTGGCAGGGTGGCGGCGCGGGTGGGGTGGCGGCGCGTGGGGTGCCCGTACAAGCGACTAGAGAAGAACGAAGGAAGGACTGGGGTGGGCCGGCCCAGTCCTTAATTTAGGCCATAACGCCTTTGCCGAGTGCCTGGCCCGATGGCACTCGGCAAAGAGGCTTTTTTATTTTTTTTAAAATTAACTTTGCTGAATGCTTAACCTAGGCACTCGCCAAATTTTGTTTTTAATTTTTTAAATGTATTTTGCCGAGTGCCCCTGGGCCCGGCACTCGGCAAACAATATTTTGCCGAGTGCCCAACTTTGACACTCGGCAAATTTTTTTTATTTTAGATCCAAATTTTTTTGTGTGGCTTTATGATAGTATTTAAAACTCTACTTTAAAGTTTTTTCTTTTTTTATTAAAAAACACTTTGCCGAGTGCCTAGCCCGATGGCACTCGGCAAAGAGGCTTTTTTATTTTTTTTAAAATCAACTTTACTGAGTGCTTAACCTAGGCACTCGCCAAATTTTTTTTTAATTTTTTAAATGTATTTTGCCGAGTGCCCTTGGGCCCGGCACTCGGCAAAGAATATTTTGCCGAGTGCCCAACTTTGACACTCGGCAAAATATTTTTATTTTTTTATTTTAGGTCCAAATTTTTTTGTGTGGCTTTGTGACAGTGTTTAAAACTCTACTTTAAAGTTTGGGGTAATTTTGACTTTTTTTGTATATTTTATTAATTTATTTTGTTTCCTCAAATTTTTCCGGATATTTTAAATTTGAACTACAGGTACATGGAATAATGGAATTCGGTCATCCCAAAATTAATATTCATGATATTTAGCGTATATTGAGGCCGTGTCCAAGAGTTCAAATGAAATCTTGAGCACCTCGTTGACGTAACATGTCGAAGTACTTGCGGGGAAAGTGATTTAAAATTATATAAAATCCAAATAAAGTCCAAAAATCATGAAACTTAGCGAGACGTCGTCTTATCGCATGTGGAGGGTGTGGTAAAAATTTAAGATGGTTTCAAGGAAGTTGGGACGTCGGATGCCAAAAAACCACACATCTCCGAAATTTTGAGATGGTTATCGTATGTGGAGATGTGTGCGTTTTTGTAATCCGACGCCCCAACTTCCTCGAAACAATCTTAAATTTTTACCACACCCTCCACATGCGATAAGATGACGTCTCACTAAGTTTCATGATTTTCGGACTTTATTTGGATTTTATATAATTTTAAATCACTTTCCCCGCAAGTACTTCGACATGTTACGTCAACGAGGTGCTCAATATTTCATTTGACCTCTTGGACACGGCCTCAACATATGCTAAATATCATGAATATTAATTTTGGGATAATCGAATTCCATTATTCCATGTACCTGTAGTTCAAATTTGAAATATCCGAAAAAATTTGAGGAAACGAAATAAATTAATAAAATATACAAAAAAAGTGAAAATTACCCCAAACTTTAAAGTAGAGTTTTAAATACTGTCACAAAGCCACACAAAAAAATTTGGACCTAAAATCAAAAAAAATAAAAATATTTTGCCGAGTGTCAAATTGGGGCACTCGGCAAAATATTCTTTGCCGAGTGCCGGGTCCAGGGGCACTCGGCAAAATACATTTAAAAAATTAAAAAAAAATTTGGCGAGTGCCAGCCGTTAGGCACTCGGCAAAATATAGCTACAGGTGGTCACCACCCCGGGTCGGGGACTGTTTGCCGAGTGTAAACTTTGCCGAGTGCTGTGGCACTCGGCAAAGTAATGGTTTGCCGAGTGTCTTGCTTTGCCGAGTGCCTGACACTCGGCAAAGGCTGCTTTGCTGAGTGCTGTATTTTGCCGAGTGTTTTTTATCAGGGCACTCGGTAAAATATATATTTACTGAGTGCCCCGATAAAAAACACTTAGCAAAGTCTCGTAAAGTCTCAGTTTCTAGTGGTAGGGGTCGTCTGTTCCCGGCTGCCATGATGGTAACGAGCCGGCCGGGTCTGATTCGCTTGCAGAATCCTCTTGAATGCAATGCGATGCATCATCATCGTTTGCTACCTACTCCCTCCGTCCCAGAAAAAGTGTCGTTTTATGTTTTTCAGACATCGTGTTTGACCGTTCGTCTTATTCAAAAATTTTTAATAAATATTATTTATTTTGTTATGACTTATTTTATCATTAGAGATACTTCAATAATGATTTATTTATTTTATAATTTGCACAAAATTTTTGAATAAGACGAACGGTCAAACACGATGTCTGAAAAATCTAAAACGACACTTTTTCTAGGACGGAGGGAGTAGTCGCATAGGGCTTGTATTGTAGCGACAGACCGATATTCAATACTGTATAATTTATTTCGGGGAGCCGTTTTGCGTACCTCACGTGCATGACTGAAATCTTGCATTGATTACATTTTGGCACCCTCTCTGTTTCAAAATATATGATGGTTAGGACTAATCAACTAGCTTGTCCTAAATTAAACGTCATATCTTCAAAAACAGTGCGTGAGTACAGGATTATTGTCTCGTGCTCATTACATGTGCAAACTGTGAACTTGTAAACATAAACCCTGGTCCTTTGTGCTGTCAAAATACATAGAATACGGTCTTAGAACGATGATCGTCAATACAAATTTACTATTGAAAATGATATATACTGAGGGACCCACCATCAAACTGTTACTAAAAATAAAAATTGAATATAAAGGGTGAGAAAGTCTTCAAACGCTTTCTTTTTACTCCTAACCACCAAACATGACTGTGTGTTGCAATAGGTCATTAATATATTGTGTAGTCCTAGGGCTCATAATTAGCTAGCTATCTTGTTGGATTTGATTGGGCTTGCCTAACCTTACTTTAACTAAAACCTAAGGTGCATGAAAAAATGCTAGATACAATAAAAAATTAATCTTGTAGTATGAGAAATTCACTGAAGACATTGACTTTGCTTAAGTAGGTGGCCATTCCCCTATATCAATTGTGGGGTTAGAAAATATAAAAGGCTAGACATACATGTGTGTACGTGCCAAGTTACGACACACATGGGCTCGGACTTGGACAGCTAGGCCCCAACATGTGTGGTGTGATGCTAGTAAGGTTTTACAACTCTAAACTAAATGAGAAATGACGAACCAAGGGATAGAAGAAAGAGAGGTGAGAGCAAGAAGGATCGAATAAGTGACAGAAGAAAAGTGATGTGAGTGCGGGTTTGATGGACCAAGGAGCAGATGAAGAAATTTTCATACTTTACTATTAGGTATATATAGATATCGATTTATCTTACGGATGCTACAAAATCAAAGTGCATGCATCTCAAAAACACCGAAAACCCAGTATTTTGAATTTTTTATACAACTTTTTTAGGATAAAGATACATATGACCTGAATAATTATCGGCCCAAACTTGTGAAAATACATCTTCTTATTTAAATTAGACGCAGGGAATCTTGAGCCCGTTCACTTCGCTGAAAAGCTATAGCTGGAAGTACTGTTCGTTGATTTGTTGTGAGAGAAAAATACTGTTCCAGCTGAAAAAACAAGCGAAAAAATACGGATTATAAGATAAGCGAACATGGCCTTGTCTTAGAAGAACATTGACCATCAGCATAAATGAATTGCTGAAAGTAATGTCTGAGGACTTGCTTGGGTCTTGAACTAGTTTCTAGCTAGTCTGATTAATAAAGTTTAGGTGATTAAAGTTTAGATGACTAAAGTTTGATCATGTGTTCTTTGCATATACGGACTACTAAGAGAGACTAGCAACTAATTGGACTGGACTGAACATTAGTCCTTCTTTTAGTCCATCCATTTATTAGATACTTTAGTACTATCTTTAGTCACTTACCATCAACATATATTTGAATTTTATTACAATACTATAATCTTTTAATGCCATAAATCAGGTCAACGTGTATAATGAAGGGGGTGGGAGCTTGAATACCCAAACTGATGAAGTGCATGCTCCGTCGGAGTATTAACACCATGTATTCAAGCGGTGTAGCAGAAGAGTTCAGTGCTAGTACACATCAGCTACACACCAGGTAGCTCCCCTTGACTAGGGGCATATATAGTTTAGTACTCGTATGCAGAGCTCAGTACACGGCTTGACCATGCATTGGAGCTGCTCGTTCGGCTTGTGCGGCATCATGGCGCCTTTATATAAGGGCCTGTTTCATGCATGCACGCGATTTTTCTCGCTCGTTCGAGCTGGTGCTCCGCTGCCAATGCAATCCATTGGATGTCCAAATTTATTTTGAAAAGCACTGTAGTATTTTCATTTGTATTTGACAACATTTGTTCAATCATAAATTAACTAGACTTAAAAGATTCATCTCGATATTTACAGATAAACTGTATAATTAGTTATTTTTTTATCTATATTTAATGCTTCATACATGTATTGAAATCTTAAAAACTTTTTACATTTTGGAGTGAACTAGACAAGGTCCCAATACAATGCATCCAGGACGAAGACGGGCGATCCATCGAAAAAAGTTTTCCACGGAACAAATCGATGCACCGCATTGACCGCCCTGCTGCGCCATCTTGAGCGCGGGCACGTAAAGTATTATATATGGCAGCAGCTGCTTCTTCTTCTGATCATCTCCTTCCTTTTGCAGCTGGACCATTAAACTTTCTGCCCATACACTTCATTGCACCTGCGCACGTTCCATCATGCCTCTCGAGAAAAATGCAGCTCATTAGTGTTCTGCGTGCCCTAATATTTGCAGGCGCTCCCCCCCCCCCCCCCCCCCCTCTCTCTTTCTCTTTCTCTTTCTCTTTCTCTTTCTGAAAAAGGGATTATATATTCCTTTTGCCGGAACTCCTTAACTGCAAGTATACTAATACCAAGGTGCTACTACTAATATTGAAGAAACGCGGATTAGAACTGAACATGCATGCATGAGTCTATATATGGAGCTTTGCATTGACCAAGCATGAAAACAGTTGAGGAGCCCCTGCTGCAGCTTGCTGACGGAGCATGAATGCACGAAGCTACTCGCTGTAGCTGATGATGATATCTAATGGGCTAATGGCCAGGACCATGCATGATGCACTTGCACAGAGCACCAAGTACTTGGCTTCTGCATTGTTGCATCATAGCCGCATCGACCGTAGCTATACAGATATCCCTTCCGCTTTCTGCTGCTCATCCCCAAAGCGAAAAAAGGGCAGCGAGGAAGAATCCAACACCCGCCGAATCGAGTAACAAGCCCTTTCGATTTCCGCTGCTCGCGATCGAGTGCCCGCCTGCCGTGGTAGACTGGTAGGCCAGCGCGCAGGCCAGCAGTATATTCTCCCTCGCTCCCAGTCCCAGCCAGCCGCTGCCAGCGGGCAGCGGCACCGTCACCGAGAAAGCTCCGCTCCAGACCTCCGATAGGCGGTAGTGGCTACCACCTGCAGCGAAGCGATGGCGCGCATCGGCCGGCCCATCGGCGTTTCGAATCTGCAGCAAAGACATGGACCCATGGCGGAGACGCAATCACTACGTACTAGAGCTACCACTAACAGCGTACAATGATGGCCTAGCTTTTAATCCGTAATCATGTTTGCGCTCCCTTTGCCCCTTGTTTAGATTCCAAAATTCACCCCCAAATTCCACTATGCAAAAAGAAGATTCCCCATCACATCAAAATGTCGGCATATATATGGAGTACTAAATGTAGATGAAATCAAAAACTAATTGCACAGTTTTGTTATACTTTGCGAGACGAACATTTTGAGCCTAATTAATTAAAATTTGGACAATTATTACCACTAAAAAACAAAAAGTGCTACAGTGTCGGGGGTGGCACTGTGCAGAGTCGGCCACCCCCGACTCAGGAAACTAAACGAGGCCTTGGAGATTGCAGAGCTGCTCCTCTACTGTAGGAGTATGTCCATGGCTCTGTGCCATGCTCATGCCTGCAAACCTGCAGCAATAGGAGCCTACAGATGCGCGATGATGCACGACCTGTCGTCACAGTCTCACTAGTGTTTGTTTGGGGTCAAGATTGCAGTGTGCGTTCTACCAGGGCCTTTCTAGGGGAAAAACAGGGGAAGGGCCTCACTAGCGAAATTTGTAGCCTGGGCCACGTTTAGATTGTAAAAAATTTCAACCCGATGAATAGTACCAATTTCGTCTTATTTGACAAATATTGTCCAATCGTAGACCAGCTAGGCTCAAAAGATTCATCTCGTGATTTCCAACTAAACTGTGTAATTAGTTATTTTTTTACCTACATTTAATACTCCATGCAAGCCGCTAAAAATTGATGTGACGGAGAGAGTGAAAAAAATTCTAACTTTTGGATGCATCTAAACGAGGCCCTGGTCAGGAATTCAGATCAAGATCCTCTCTATTTTTTTGTAGGAAAAAATGATTTTGAACCGTGGTTCAGGTCAAAGGTCTCATTCATGATCCACGGTCGAATCTTCAGGTCAAGATCGCAATCCGGCTCGGATCTGGGCCTGTAACAAAGCGGCCAGAGTTTTATGCCTCTTCATTACTAGTAGTACGTAGTAGCAAGCAACTAAAACACAAATGTTAGGAAAAATGTACCTACAAAAATAAATCAGTGAGTAGAAAATTCAAAATTCTTAGTAGTTCATCACTCGGATTCGACGGTGTTGATCATCAGTTCATCATGTTGTATGAAGGGAGGCTAAAGCAGTCATGACTGGATGAAAAGATGAGAAGAGGATCATCAGGGGTGGCAAGAAAGAAGCTGGGCACAAGACAACACAGGGATGCGATGATGAGCGATGACCCGGGAAGAGCCATCATTACGAATCTTGGGCCGGCTAAGGCCCATAATCATCATCATCATTTCGAGCCCTCTCTGCCGCTACCTCCTCTTTTTTCCTTTATCCCCATTTTGCCCTCTTATGCACTTGATTGACTGCCCATTTTTTTGACCCGGAATTCCTAAAGAATTTTTCCTTATAAGAACATAACATAGCGCCACGATTAACATCTTAGAGAGGATATGGGCCCCTAGTGGATTTTGGCGATTTAATGACAATCAATTTAGGAACTAATGATATGTGATAAGCTTTATGAAGAGCGTAGAAAGCAAATGGACGATTATTGATGTTTATTGATCCCTCAAGATGAAAAGGAATGGTAGCATGGACCCAATAATGGACGACCCAGTGGCGGCACAGGCTCCCGGCTGCTTGTCTCTGGAGGGTCAAGCCTCGTTGTAGGACCTTGCGTCGACGGCTCCTCAGTGCACAGCGGACCATGTGTCGCCTCCATCGTCTCCCGTGCGGGGCACGTTGGCGGGCACTGTGGCGCTGACGGCGGAGGACTCGCCTTCCACTGGGGAGGCCGCGCAGCGGCTGGCCAGGTTCAAAGCGGAGGTCGTGGTGCTGAGGCAGCCACCCCTCATCAGCTCCCCTCCCAAGCAGAAGACGCCGCCCAAGCGGACCTTACCCCTTTGGAGCAGGCGGATTGCTGCTCAGCAGATGGACCACATCCATGCGTCCAAACGTGGCGAAGTACTGCTCATGAAGAGGATGGGGTTCTTGGAACCTTCGGCACCGCCTTCCTCTGCGGCCAAGCGTTCGTACGAATCCTACTTCAAGGACGACCTATCGGCTGCAGACGTTGAGGCCCTCGACAACCTGTTCCCAACTTGCAGGGGATGCCTTGGAGCCATAGGCCGCGCGCGTAGTTTAGGTTGATCCCAGTGGATCCCAGGGTTGTCATTTTCAAAATGTAGCCCCGTCGAGGTTTCGGTCGGGCCGGGAATGACCACTCTTGTATTTTATTAAAACTTCTATCTTCTTAATACAATGACACGCAATGCTCTTGCGTATTCGAGAAAAAAAAATAATGTGTTTTATTCACTTTTTATTGAAATTTATGTTTAGAAAACGCCATACGATAAAGAGAGACGTAATTTTGGAGTGAAGAAAACTAGGGATGTGTTGACTAGCCATTTCTTTTGGTCGAAGATGAGGCGTGATGCTGAGTGCCATGTGTCTCATTACACCGCCTTCCTTGAATCCTATTGATTTACTACCTTGACCTCCTTTTGAAACAATGAACATGGAGGATGCACAACATGCTAAATTTATTTTGAAGATGCATGAAAGAACTAGGAGTAATAATGAATCCATGACTGAGAGATATAGAGCTCATGGTAGCCAAGGTAGAAATCATTTAACTTTTGAAACGGGTGATCTTGTTTGGTTACATTTGCATAAAGACCATTCTCCAAACTTTAAAAAAAATCTAAACTCATGTCTCTATCTAACGGTCATTTTAAAGTACTTGAAAAGATTAATGATAGTGCATATAAACTTGAGTTGCCTATAACTTTTGGGGTAGTCCCACGTGTACCATTTTAAATTTGATGCCTTATGTAGGTGAGGAAAATGATCTTGCATTGAGGACGATGCTGATTCAAGAGGGGGAGGATGATGAGAACATCACTACTCCCCAGGCACACAACCATTACAAGGACCAATTACACAAGCTCATGCATGTCACTTAAGCCATAAGGTGAATTCTTTACTCTCACTTTATATTGATTCTAAAGATCGTATGCTATTGAATTATTGTGATATTTTTATCCTAAGGAATATGAGAGTGGTATCTATGGACTGAGTCAAGTCGTGTGGATGTTCAGCCAATCTCAATTCAGGGTTAGAGTTTGGTTCGGATTTAGCAGATAACCTGCACTAAATTGATGAATTTTTTCATTGAGGAAGCATTTTATTAACTTAAAAAAATTACATCGAGTTGATATAATCATGACCTCTGCATTAAAGCACACTGCCCATAAAATGTTATTTTATCGACAGATACAGACACCCTCATCCGGAGTCCAATTAAGGCGTCATTGGATGTGTTGATACATTTGTTTTGGTTCTAGTATAGGAGCAGATTCCTCGTGGAGCTTTTTGAATCATTAAAATAATATGTTGTGTCACAGTTGTACCGTGTCGGGTCTTGTAAGCGTGTTCAGGTTCAAGCTCACGTGGGTGCCCCTTAGGATGCCCACAACCCAAGGACAAACTTCTTTTATGCCTAGTTGCTGCCATCGAGTTTGTTTTGGATTTTGTTGAGTTCTAGTTTTTCATTGTGAAACACACACTCTTCGTAGTACTTGTGATGGTGAGTCCGATTGTTATCAGGGCCCCTATTCTTGTTCTATTCGACAATGTCGATTAGTACATTCAATTATGAACTTGAACCTTTGTATCTCCTATACTTCATTCACATTTGCAAATTCAGATTGCGTGCTTTTATGTTCCTGCTTGTGTTTTTCGATTCGCATGCAGGAAAAGCCTTCATAGCTAGGTAAACCATGTTGTGCATGGTTCATAACCAGCGAAGCGCTAGTGTAACTGTTGCAAGGATTCAAATCTAACTTGATTAGAAACCTGGATTGTGAACGTCGAGTTCTTCACCACACAAAACCATCATACCTATCTGAAGAATGAACCAATGACTCCATCAATAATGGAGGCTTTGTTGAACTCCAATCAGCAATAATAATTAAAGCTAAGATTACAACACTTGAAATACACCTTGTCTCTGTGTATTCCATGACTGCCATAAACATACTCTGTGTTTACTGTAGCTGTTTTGATCATGAGGATGTACCATTAAGTTGCTACACCCTCTGTCTTAACTTATAGTTCGTTTTGGATTTTTAGATACATAGCTTTTGCTATACACCTTGATGTACAATATGTCTAAATATTTAATAAAAGTTTGTATCTAGAAATGTTTAACAGGGCCTTGCTGTGGTACCCCCGAATGACTGTGAGCCGTTCATTTTATTAGATCGGAAGATTGATATCATCTATTACTTCCTAGGAGGTAATAGTTGAAATATATAATTATTTAATTTTAAATTATGTAAAGTAGGATAAATAAGGAAAGTTTTAGATATATTTTTTTCTAGATATAATTGATGCATGCGTGATCTATTATCAGATATGGTAAATCCTTTTATTTTGCAACTTTGGATATGACATAATTTTATTAGCATTATTTTTATTTGGCCGTGACATCTATGGTGACTTTTTTTAACATTTCTTAACGTGAACGAGCCGAACGTGCATTGACAACTACGAAAAAATCATGCATGTAACCATATCATTTTGTACGTGACAAATTTGTCAAAAAATCTGGAACCCTATCATCATAGTTATTTTATATAAAAATATTGTAAGGTGACCGGTGTATATGTATGACAACATAATATATATACCCTAACAAGACGTGTTATGTAAAAGTATACGTTAGTTGCATTACTTACATAATGCAACGAGGATCCATACGTATATACATGTTTAAGTCACATGCAAATTAACAAATAAGAGATAATCAGTAAAGAAAGAAACTATCCTAGGAAAGACGGGTTCGTTGCCGTAGAGGACGGATCCACGCTATGGCATACGTGCCATAACTGGTGTGCATGCTCCTAAATCAGATATGACAAGGAAAGCAGCGTATAGATATAGCCAACATTTTTTCCTTGATTATTGGTTATTTAATTGTGTAATATATTCTAAAATTCAATGGCTGTGATTTATTCAAACTCTTACCTCGTAAGGGGTAAAGTAAAGTTTGTACCGTAGCAAAACCCGTTAAAACGACCTATAAATTAGAACAGTGAGATTGATAAAATGCTGACAAAGCACCGAGGGCTCACATGTCAGCCGAGTGGACCATCGCCGTACAGGTTACACCAAAGTTACGACAGAAATATACACACATATATGAGAAGAGAAACGACGCCGCCTATTGAAGTAGGAGAGGGGCGAGCCTATAAATAAGCTCCACCGCCCCGGCCACACCCAGCACACAAACCATTCCCCAACTCCTCCCTTTTTGCCGTCGGCCTGCCCCCACGAACATCCGACAGTCTCATCAGCGTCTCCCTGCTTTAGGCCAAGGTCACCGGACGGCCACCGGCTCCACCACCAGTAGCAGCAGCTAGCACAAGGTCGATGCCCCTCAGGCTCTAACTTCGCTAGTGTGTGTGCTCAGCTCTGCTCCATTCCTGCTCTGCTTCCTTGGCTTTCATGGTGTCACATTGCGATCGTTCTATGGAGAGATGGATGGATGCCATCTTCCTTTTTGTTTGCTTCTTGCTTGCTTCTCTTGTTGTCTTTATTTATATGCATGCATCCGTCGATTTGTTAATGCGTCTGAGATGACAGCTCGCTTTTTTAAATATGCCGGTGATTATGCAATTGTCATGAGCAGAGCAGCAGCATCTTTTTTTTTCTTTTCTTTTGCCCTTTTAGCAGCGTGGCCATCCATGCATGGCATGAATTCATGTCAATGCAGGTAGCTGATGTGTGGTGTTGTGGTGCAGGCGGCTGCAGCAGCCATGGAGAGGCTGAACACGAAGCTGTACCTGCAGAACTGCTACATCATGAAGGAGAACGAGCGGCTGCGCAAGGCGGCCCTGCTGCTGAACCAGGAGAACCAGGCCCTGCTCTCCGAGCTCAAGCACCGCCTCGCCAAGTCCGCCGCCGGTGGTGGTGTCGGCGGGAGCAACAACAACTCGGCAGCGGCGGCGAACCGCGTCTCACCCAAGCCCGGCAACGACGCCGCTCCGCCGTCTTCTCATCAGGCCGGCGGCAAGGGCATGCCTGCCACCAAGCCCAAGCCCAAGTAGGCTGCAGTCCATCACAACTCGATCACAAGCTAGCTAGGTGGCTGCTGCATGCACGTACGGTGTCAGTTTAGTGATCACTTAATTAGCTCCGGATGTGATGTTACTTCGTTTCAGGAATGTTTGTTTAGTTTTAGTTGATGGAAACCTCAGCTGATGTGTGACAATGATCTTGTAATGAATGGACGACTAGATCGATCGGAGGTATAGAGAGATGTGCGTGTCTGAATTCTGAGAGCTGAGCTTCTTCACAATGGTTCGAGTGGCTTCTGAAATTCCTGTAATTCTCGCAGCGTTCTCTTTCTTTTTCCGGTTTGTCATCCTGCAATCTCAAACAGTGCTTCAAGATCTTGTCGGTACACGTCGTCAGTACGGCAGTTGTTCATACCAACTACGGAGAGAATGCTCACCATCGTATTACCGGTCTCCGTATCGCTTTACAACTTTGATCAGTACTAGTAACTTCTGCCGCGGTCGCAGCATGTATATGTACGTACAGAGTACAAAACTTAGCGATACAGTACGTCATCAGTACCGCCTGAACAGTTGATAAGAGAAGAAAGCAAGTTCATATGACAAAGGTGATTATCCTCTTTTACGGCATTGATAGCTTTCTTCGAAGAACAGACTGTACATCTATAAAATCGGCATGGCATAGTCTACCAGATGACACTTGAACTTGTAGTTGACATGAAAGTGTGAAATTTCAAGTAAAGATATATAATTGTCAGTTTATTTCATTGTCGGTGGACACGACATTCTCCGGCGGCTGCTCAGCGGGTGCCGGACTCGCCTCTGTTGTCGCCGCAGGCGTGCCACAGCTCACGCCACCATGGGTGGGACAATCCGGCATTGCAGATGAGATCATGGTGGGCACGCCCACTCCTAGCAATGTGACGCTCACACCAGGTGTGGCTACTCGGCGCCTCACATGGTTCACCAAGGAGGTGCAGCTCAAGCGGAAGTCGCCTTTAATTGTCAGTCCATCATGGCAGAAGGCAGGAACCACAAAGTAGCTCGTGCCAGTGAGAGTCAGGAGCCGACAACTTGCCACTCAGCTGCTGGCGCACATACCGGCCTCCAAATGAGGCGAGGTACTCCTCGTGAAGAAGATGGGCATCATGCGACCAACAGCAGGACTAGCAGAAGAGCGCTTTTCTCGGAAACTGATGGAGGGTTGTGCATCCAGCAGCGGAGACACCCAACTTCGTAGGTTGTAGCGCTGCTCTTAACTCGGTTGTAAATCATTTATGTAATATCGAAGGTTGAAACTGTTTGCTAGGACGGTCCAGCCTACAATTGTACAGCCTCGTAGGGCGCTTATCAGCAATGTGTCGTTTGTATGGTTGAACTCTTCTTCTCAATTACAACGATGCGCAAATCTTTTGCGTATTCGAGAAAAAAAAATAAAAAAAAAAGCTTGACCGATAGGGATTTTCTGTCACATATACGTATCTTGAATAGATTTGGCGCGCAGTGTCACTTTTTTTTTCCCAACCTGCTGGTCTTTACCACGCTATGATTGGCTACAAATAGATTGTCCAAGACAGTACAACGGTGCACTCAACAGGATTCCTGCGATGCACATGCCAGTATGCCACTGCCATCATCATTCGACATGGTCTACTATACCTTTCATTTGTCCTGCCCACCGAGGCCTCGTTTAGTCGCATGGGTGTTCGGATACTAATAAAAAAACAAATTACAGAATCTGTCAGTAAACTGCGAGACGAATTTATTAAGCCTAATTAATCCGTCATTAGCATATATGTTACTGTAGCACTTTATTGTCAAATCATGGACTAATTAGACTTAAAAGATTCGTCTCGCAAAGTAGTCGTAATTTATGCAATTAGTTATTTTTTTAATCTATATTTAATACTCTATGCGTGTGTCTAAACATTCGATGGGATAGGGAGTAAACTTTTAAGGAGAAATTAAACAAGACCTTAATACCTATATAAAAAAAAGAAGCTCATTGCATCAAGAGCTAGCATGGGCTTCGATCCTCTGTTCCTTCCTGATCACTGGCTACTCTACCTAGTCACTAGATAATTAACTTGATAAACACTTACAAAACCTTCCATAACATGAAAGTCCCTCTGGTTCGGTGGTAGGGCAGTCCAGTAGGACGGTACCACCGATCAGGGTTCAAAACTGTAACAGAACCGACCAAATTATAAGAGCACAAGTACAAAAACAAGCACCGAAGCGCTCAAATTTTCGAACTTGAGCCCATATAATCCCGGTAGTCAATCGAAACCACGAAGAATTTCAAACCAACTTGCTTACAAACAAGATCGCATCATTCAACATACACATCATACGTTACATTTCACAAGTAGTTCTGAAATAAGTTTACACACACGGAGTCGTAATTATTACAAACCAAGTTTAGAAAGTAGCGGAAGCATAACACACACCAGTTGTTTAACTACTGCCAGTCTTGTTGATCAACAACCCGCAAAAGCATCAGGAAAGTACATAAAAGATGATCACGCCCTAGTGATCTAGTCTTCGTCACCCGCAGGGTGGAGACAAGTTTTGCAGAAGCCTTAATAGAGCATATCATCTGCAACAGGAGGGAATAAACCCTGAGTACTGGAATGTACTCAGCTAGACTTACCCGTCAAAAACCAGAAATAACATGACACCAAGGATTATGCAAGGCTTACACAAGAGGCTAGCTGACACCACATTTTACATAAAGGCATAAGTAGTTGAAACTCTTATAACCTGTACTAGCAGTTATTTTTAGCATTTACCTGTCATCTATCTTAGCACCTGTACTAACACATACACTTGATTATCATCAAACAATTATTAACATTTTATCCATAGCAGGTATAAATTGTGGCAACAATGTATCATTCACTTAACCATCTGTTCGATTAATGAGATCTACGTTGTCGCTACTCAAGTCAAGTGCTCACTAACCGGGAGCGACGACGATTCGAATCGAATTCCTATCCAGCTGGAGGGGTACTTCTAACACTCACCGAGTCACGCCTAGCGAGGGCTGCTCAGGCTATCTTTCGTACAGTTCAGGAATCGCGGGTCCGAATGATGTCGCGTCCCCAAGGGAGACACTCTGCCAGATGATAGGGACTCTAACCCCCCTTGGTCTCACGCTAATGTCCCCAAACACATCCTTTCTCTCCTCCAAGATGCAACCTACCATTCGATTCCCGGCCTGAATCATACTACTCGACTTCGCGGTCGGAACGACTTATCCGGCCAACTAAGTGTTAGACTGCGTTCAACATGACTCAAGGGCGTACAGCGAATCGGTTCTTAAACGACTCAGATGGGCATAGCTCCACACCCAAGATGTGAAGTGTCTTGCGGCTGTACTATCGAACTCCTGCCCGGTCTCAATTTCATTTTAAAGCATGGTTCCATCCACGATAGCCATAAAGCCACTCGTGACTCCTTCCTATATCTCGCGGATGACCGGAAATCACCCGACTTCTATCGTACTAAGCAGGGCTAAGCATTGACACGTGCCTAAACCTAAATTAGGATTTAAGTACGATATCTGGACAAGGACAGGTATAATACAACAATTGTTTTTCATACAACTCCTACAACTTAATGCATTAAACAATTAAAAGTACTCAAGATAGTTTTATAAAATGATGGGTTCAGCATGCACCGGGGCTTACCTTTTAGAAAGGTCGATGGTCGGTGGTCAGGGCACTCGGGCAAGTCTTCAGCGGCGTCTCCTCCGCCGACTGGTTCTGCTGGCTCCTCCGGCTGATCCTGGACTTCCTCCGGAATCACTGGCTCGAACTCGAGGAGTGTTACCCCCTCCGGAACACCTATTGCATGAGTGCATAATAAATCTCATGGATGCATAATGAAAGGTGCAGCATGCTCGAAATGAAATGCATTACAACACTCTTAAAGCTCTATTCAAATCACTTCAAATATTAGGTGCAAATTTCCTCTCCGATAGAGAAATACTCACCTAATCTACTCAACCTAAGATATAGCTGTTCTTCTTCGGTTAAGGCCCTAGCACCTAACAATCACAAGAGTAGCCTTACTTAGGTTACCACATCCAACACCAAAATACCACAGTAAAACATTCTAGACAGCAGCTCAAAGATTCTAACATAACTGAAGATTCCTAACTCCAAAAGATATGATCTAAGACAATCTGGAAAGCTTATGAAATACCCTACAATTCATTTTCAGACCTCAACCCTAAATTCCTAAGTTCTTCATGTCGAATTTCCCAAGTTCCAGAAGCTGTCCTCTCTAAACAGAGAGTAGCAAATTCTGGACTGTCACTTTAAACAGCAATAACTCCCAAACTACTAAGCCAAATGCTCCCAAATTTTGACATAAGCTAGTTTATCAAGTTTACTACAACTTTGGTATTTGTAAGTTTTCCAGCAACCACCTTTATCAAAGGTCAAACCTAGAAATACTATCAGCTGTCCAGAAAACCTAGAATTGCAAGGATTAAATATTTATTTATGTGGCAAACATCCCTTAAGACCAAACTAATGTTACCAAAAGTTCACACGGGTCACAAAAACACCAGAAAGTAAGGTGTGCCTACCTAAAATATTTATTTATCTCATTTCTTAATTTACTTAAGTAATTAAGTGAAATTTTAAACATATATGTAAACTATTCCTAAAATTCTACAAAAATTACAGGAGACTATCTGACCCAAAAAGAGACTACTGTAAAAATTTGAACTAAATTTATTTACAGAAACTCTCTACACAAAATTCACAAGCCCAAAAGGCTGATTTTTGTATAATTAACAAATCATATTGAAAAGTATCAAACAACAGATTTCATATTTTTCTTAGACACTTTATGGTACCAAGACATTCTCCAAAAATTTATAAGAACATTGCACATGTAAAAAAATTACTAAAATTCATTCAAGTATTTCCTAAAACAACGAGATAGCATTATAACTTGAAAAGTACTTAAGCACTAATGCCCAAATTTTTACCAGAGCTAAAGCAAGTATAAATTAGCCTACCCACCAAATTTCACAATTTTTGGGACAATACAAGTCAAGTTCTTCATTTAACAAAGTTACCTCCCTTTTTCAACACATTTCAAAGACCTATTTAATTTTACCAAAAACTAAACATTACATATCAGCTTTATATTTTTCTAAAATACTACACATTATGTAGATCCTAACAAAATTTATCTCATAATTTTTGGGCAAGTAAAACCCTAGATCTATATTTTCCAAACATCAACTAAATCTGTGGCAAAATAAATAAATGAAATAGATTTCATTTGAAACTGGGCCGGCCCGGGAACAGGCGCGGCCTGCTCGGGCTCCCGCCCGCGCGCGGTGTCTGCCAAGAGGGCCCCCCGTGTCAGTGGAAGGGGGACAGGGGAGCGGGCGGCCGCGAGCTACGGCGAGCTCAAGCTCGTCGGAGGGGAGCTCGCCCGGAAAATCGAGCCCACCCACGTGTTCCCTGTTCCGTAAAGCTTCGATTCGTACAAGTGGAGGAGCTTAAGTTGGAGCGGAAGGGCTCGCCGTCGTGAGCGGCGGCCGGTGAGGGTCGGGTGAGGGCATGCCGTCACCGGTGAGGCCGCACAACCAAATCTGAGCTTGGTACGAGCTACACTATGCCCGGGCGAATCTATTGAGGTAGAAAGGAGGTTTGGAAGAGGTCCTAACTACCCCGGCCACGGAGCGCCGTGATGCGGTGCGGTGAGCGCGACGACGGTGGTCGTCGTGTTCCGCTCCGGCGAGGTCGCATCCCGCGGTAAGGTCATGCCTAGAGCTAGAGGAAGGCCTACCCTATTCCAAACGCTAACCACAGAGAGAGGAGGGTGAAGGAGGACGTCGGCGGTGAGCTCGCAATAGCGGCGGCCATGGCGGGCGTGGCCAGAGCGCGACGCACACGTGGGCCGTTCCGGTGTGCGGGGAGGGTTTCCGACGGTAATGTCTCGCCACAAGCATCCCCACAGATTACGGAGGTGAGAACGAGGTTCATGACAGGAGGAGAATGAGGGAGGGGAGCTGGCCACAGTGGACCGTGACGGCGGTGATACTCCGGTGAGCTCCAGTGGAGAGAAAGTCGACAATACCTCCTCACCTCTACGAAATTGATCAAGCACGATGTAGGGGAAGGTCAGGGAGCCTAAGGCGGAGCTGTGGGTGAAGTTAGGTAGGCTGCCGTGCGGTGGTGAGCTCGCCCGGCCGCGGCGGGGTCGGAGGGGCGCTGCTCGTTGGACCAGAGAGCGAGGGAATGGAGGAGGGAGTGGCATGAGTGCTGGGGATTGAGGTGTCGACTCCCACTTCACTCCCGCGCGTGAGCTCGCGACGTGGAGACGATGGCAGAGCTTGGACGCCACGCGGCGACGCCCTTCTGCCCGAGCGCCACGACACGGCCGGTGTCCGACTGAATGGCGAGAGCGTTGACTGAATCGACGAGGCCGAACGGTGACTGACAGCGTGATTTCAAAGGTGAATATCTCCGAAAACAGCTCGAATTAGCCGAAGGTGAGAATACCAAAATTGTAGAGCTTCATGAGGGCTACAAGTTTGCTAATTGGCTCAAGAACAGATTCAGCTTGGATTTGAAACTACATAGCCCCAAAGTGGTGCCCTGTGAAACTGAAGCGTGGTTTCAGTCAATAAACCGACTGAAACCCTATTTTCTTGACATAAAATCTCATAAACCATCTAGAACCAGGTGAATGTGATGTTGGCAATGTTGTAGAGATACATGAGTACTACAAAAGTGTCAACATGAGGGGGAGCTGGTTTGGTCTGGTTTGCAAACTACAAGCTTCCAAAGTAGGCTACAGTAAAACTAGAGGGACACTTTGGGGACTTAGGAAAATCCTAAGTGTTGAGGCAGCCCCTCTAGCTGACTTGTGGGCCATTTTTGAGCATGTTTTGGTCAGTTTCTTGAGATGGTCATATTGAGACTTTTGTTTCCCATAAAATTCCCTACAACTTTGCTTAAGGGTGCTCCTCCATGCAAGGTCTCTAAGCTAGACTTTTTAATTGGTCAAACTAGAGCATCCTAGGGCTAAATGCTGGTCATCTACACCTTGGAAGGCATTTTGGTGATTTTGGCCAACATGACCCTAAGTATAACCAAGGTGTTGTGAGATATAATTAGCTACCCTACCTTTTAGTTACACCAACTCCCTAGGGTCACATGAGGTGAACCAAACAAAATTCTAAAAACATCCACATTAGTTGCAACAACATAAAATAACATGAAATGACGCATGCTTTTGCTTATGCAAATGCGATGCAATTATGGAGCTAAACACCTGAGGTGTTACAAAAACCATGCTGGAGGTTAGAGCCTCCCAATCTCTTTCTTTCCGTGAAGCACACGTGTGTGGTATGAGTGTGCGGGTTGTATACGTCTCATTGAACCCTCTTAAAAAAACCTTCCATCTAACAGCAATGTGATTCTTGCTCGCTACATTCATCTTGACAATGTTGGCATGCCTTCCTTTAGCTTGGTTCACAAACAAAAGCAGACCAGCATCAAAATGACCAGCCATGCATGTGGCAAGTCTTCTGAACCATGAACTCATCGTACACGAGGCCGCCAGTCATCACGTGTTGAGCTTGTAATGCGCCTGGCCATGTTTAGTTCCCCAAATTTAGGTCTAAAATACCAAAAAGAAGATTTCTCGTCACATCAAAATACCGACATATATATGGAGTACTAAATATAGATGAAATCAAAAACTAATTACATAGTTTTGTTGTACTTTGCGAGACAAACATTTTAAGCCTAATTAATCAATGTTTAAACAATTATTACCAAATAAAAACAAAATGCTACAGTGCCAAACAGTGATTTGGCAAACCCCAACTTGGGGAACTAAACCAGGCCTGTGTATAATCGACAGCCCCCTGCCCGATTCTTTCAAAAAAAAAAGGTAATGCCTCTGTGGCAGCAAGAAAGGATGCATTTTCCTTTTTCAGTTAGCTCGAACGCAGTAGTCTTCAGAAACAGCAGGAGGAGATGATGGGCTAGTGGGATCACATCAGACGGAGCTCGATGTGTAACCAATGGTCGCAGACACACTTATGCCCTTGATCCAGCCGTCTTCAGTTAGATCTCACTGCCACATCATTGCGCAAGATATGTTCCGATCTATACTATCTTAACAGCTCCAGCATCTCCCCCTTACTTGTATTTACATTCATAATGCGATTTGTCGGGAAGTGAGATTTGCAAGAACGCAGATAAGATAAAGCTACATACTCACTCGGTAAAATGGAGAAGAAATATAAGAGGCCGGCCAAAGGACAAGGCACATTCTTTGTGGTACCGATGACCCATTGGCCTTCCTTTCAGACAGTTTCACACTCACATTGGCCTTATTTCGTATTTGGAGAACGATACAATACAACTGCGTGCTGCAATGGGTATGGTCCAAGGGACCAGTGTCGAGAACTATGAGTACGTCAGTACATAACCTGCCGGATGCAAAATTTGTACACATGCATCCTGTGAAGCACCTGATCATGAATCATAATGCCAAGTGCCAAAAGGCATCGAGTGCTGCTGCGAAGGGACAATGATCATGGGGGTGATACGAACAGATGCGAAGCTAAGCTGCTGCACCGAGCGTGCAGTACGTCCAGAGGAAATGTCGTTATGATACTTGGTAGTACGTTCTGCTACTACCTAACAAGCCTGCCCCCATGTGTTCTCTGGAAAAACCAACCACCAATATTTTCCTGTCGTCCACTCGTCGTGATCAGCTAGCGCATTTTTCTCTTGGGAAGAAATTCAGGCAATCAGGGCGCTGGAACATGTACTACTCGAGATGCACACACTAGGAACATGTTCATTCAGTGCTAAACCAGAGTCGTGCTAACTGCTAACATCCGACACGCACAAATATTTACATACTGCAGCCGCAGCCACGCGGCAGCACGTCAAGTTCGTCCAGCCTTGCTTTTACCTAGGGTCACTAGCACTTCCCTACTACACTACAAACAAAAGTACACCACTACACACAGCCACGGCAATGACAGAAACCAGGAAGAGGCAGCCCAAAATGGGACACAGGCACCTCACATTTCCACTGACTACTGCTACTCCAGCACAAAAGATTACTACCAGATCACGCTAACACTAGAGGGTCGCAAAATGGGTCGCATCGCACGACCATCATCTCCTAGACACGCCACGAAACGACTTCACTCGTCGTCCGGCACCACCTCCATGTTCTGCTCCTCGTACTTCACCCCAACCAGGAAGCAGATGCTCATCTGCACGACATGAACCAGGTCACGGGTCACAAAAATGGCAATCGCCGATCCACGAGCCACCAGGGAGGGAGATGAACACCACCCACATGCATACCTGCTTGGGGTCGTACACGGCGTACTCGTTGTACATCAGCGGACCGTCCTTGTTTGCCGACGGCACCAGCTTGCCGCAGGGGACAGTCACGCCGTCCCTCCAGGTGATGTGCTCCGACTCGTCGGGAGTCTTCCTCCCGACACCTTTCACGCCCATCTTCTTCTCTTCGAAGACCTGTGCCTCCTGCTTATATCAAAACAAATGGCTGGATCATTCAGAGCCTAGCTAGGATAGGAGTGGCTGCTTCAAGATGACTGGAGGGAGAGGGAAGGTTCACCTCTGCCCCTGGTGTTCCGGTTACTTCTTTGATCTCTTCTCCCAGAGAGGCCACTGCCAGGACCAGGTACCCTTCTGGGCGATCCACTGCAGTGAAGCCATAGCGGGCAGCTTCAGCTGCTGCGTCAGAACAGACTACGGCTTTGCCGAACTGAAAATGTAACGTGAAATCACTTTAACATAGCTCTCAAATCTCTTGTGAGTGGACGGGATACATGATCAATGGGTGGTTACTTACCATGTACCCTGGCACAGGAAGATGACAGACAGCAGGCAGGAATCCTTTATGCAGGTGCCTAAGCAAGTTAGAGCTTCTAGTCCCTGTCCAAAACAAGAGGCCACATGTTAAACTAGAATGAGAAGACATGCATGTGTTGTGCCATTGAATCATGGTTAGCAATCGTGATTCATGATTTCGTGAACAGAAAAAGACTTAGCATACCACACCAGAGAAGAATTTTGTTTGGCAGATTCTTTATTTTCTCGTAAGAAGGAAATGCACTGGATTCAACAGCATATATCCTCTCAACAGACACACGGTAAACCTGCACCCAAGTTTTATTATTGGACATGTTCTGTGGAAAAGGAATTAGGATCTACAGGCAGAGAAGTATGAGATCTTACCACATCCTCCACCTTGACAGGCTCGTATGTTTTCTCTAGGTACTTCAGAATCATCTTGTAATCCTCTGAGTCCTCAGTAACAGGATTGATCGAACAACCGAGCTTCTTGTAGCATTCAGACAGTGGATCGTCCAAAGTCGAACCGAACACATCCCCAATGAGATGAGATGCGTCGTTTATGTCACGTACTGTCTCAAAACCTGATGCTACCTGCATCCACATGAATTGTGAGAAATTCAACCAAGTAGATCAGATGACACAAAACAAAAGTAGAGCAGTGCATAACAATAACATACATTGTCAGCAATCTGCTCAAAACCCCTCATCGTGTATGGTCGAGTTGTGGGAAACAGAGTGAACCATTTGCTGCTGACTTCAGTCCAGAATGCATCTGCTGCTGGGCCAGACTCTGCTACCGACTCTGCATCTCCTCTCATCTGAAGCAGCATATCCTCCCCTGCCAGTTTGAACAATTGATGATAAACTGCTAGATAGCGGGGAACCAGAAGCACTGAAGTTCTAACCTCTCTTCAGATGGAGATCAGTAAGCATCCCTATGGGAAGGTCAGGCAGGTCCTGGGCCATCTCCATCAAAGCATACCTGTCACACAAATTATTAAAATCAGGTTTCCATATTGCATCTTTTTTTTTTCGAAAGGCTTTTCCATATTGCATCTGTTGTGCTGACTTCTCTAAGAACGCAGAACATTCTATGAAAATACCAGCTAAAAGATTATATTTCCAACTAGAACTTATAAAAAGTAGCTTCTGTTCATCTAAAGTATACCTGTAAATCTCTTGGCCACATAACTGTTTCACAAGGAAAGAAACAGAAGGATCAAGCTTGCAGTGTGCTGCTGCAGAACCCAACTGACGAAGTGCTGCACCTCCATGACGCACATCAACCCCAACATCCTGACACAAGATTAACATACAATACACTTCTTGAATCTATGAAATCATGAGGAAGGACTAAATAAACAAAAAAGCCTAAGCAACATCTTGAAATTAAATTAGTGCAAGATCAAAGTACCATGTCCAAGGGATACATCTTCATACTCTTCTTCTCAAACTTCTTCTGCCTTTCCCAAGGCTCAAACTCATTTCCAGTAACCTCCTCAAACAGCCGAACAAATTCTTTAATAGCATCATTGACACGGCTACCAAAATCCTCCACTCGTTCCTCTGCCATCTGGTCATGACCAATTGGACCTTTCTTGTAGAATAGGTGCAAGCGATTTTCAGGGACCATAACCAGCTGCATGATGCATAACCTGCACAGAAAAAGTTCTGAGGTACATGAACCAAAGTACAATCCACAGAAAGCTATACCCCAATACACATAAGAAATTGAGAATACAAATACATACTCATTCATCTGGCATCCTAGATCGCATACAGCAAAAGCACAGTTGTAGATTATGCCATCCTTCTCAAAGACACATCCACCATCTTTATCTAGTTTAGAGTCCTTGTGGACAGATCTCTTGCCAGCAAGTTTAACCTACTCAATCCAATCATTGTTATTGAGGAACTAAATAAATTTGTAACTGACAGATGCAAAATGCACTAGATTAAGGCAAAAACCTCTGCAGCTAAGGTCTCAATGGCCTCCTCACTTGGATCAAGTTGGCCCAGTGGTAGTCCTCGGCCTTCCGGAACAAGGTCAGAAACAATATCATAGGCAGCTAAAGGCTGAACTTCCTTCTTCTCGATACTATCAATTATCCAATTCTCACTAACAATAGGAGTTCCACGCTCCCTGCACAGTATTAGTTGTCAAATTTAGTTCAACTGTGCTACCTCTTTCTATGACAACTAAGAGCAAGGAACATGTCAAAAACAGAAGTATATTAGGCAAGGGATTACAGTGCTTCAGCAAATCCTCCAGAGCCACCTTTATCTCTCTCAGCTGGAGAAGCCACTACACAGGTAACACCTGCAAACACAAATGCACCAATATCATTAAGGATCTGTTATCATACCATCATCAAACACCATACAGTTCATACATGACAACTAATGGAGGAGCATATGATACACACCAAGCACGGAATTGTTGACCTTCCCTCCATGCTTCATAATCTGCTCCTTGAAGTAACCCTATCCATTTTCAGCATTAACAGAATAAGATTCATGAAGCTCAGCAGCACAGGTCTAACCGTCTAATAGATGAGGTTGTCAAAGGCATTACATGTGAGCGTGACATCCGTCCAGACAAGGCAATCATCATGCCGGAGAAGATATGGACCTCTTCATCAACATCACGTTTAGGGAACTCCTTTCCTTCATGTTGCTTCAGCCACTGCAAAACAATAAACAAAATGCAGATAGTATATGAGCATTTATTAACTAAACCATGCTCAATGCAGTGCTCAGTACTTATACTATACAAACTGCAAACTCATTACCTTGCGGATAAAATCATCTTTTATGTCGTCAGGAACTTCTATAGGACCACTTTTCCTTGGAGGGTCGTTAGTACTGAAAGTACAGCGTGCCCACTCGCTGTAGTTCCCAGTGCATTTGTATTTCCACCCCTTAAATTCAAGCTGACCACCACATACTGGGCACTTCTCGAGAGGCCCATAGAACATCATATCCTCACTGCAGACATGGAGAAAATGGTGAGACATTTAGCATGTGAATGAGGAGGTTCTAGTTGCAAATAAAGAACTCCAGTTTGAGCAAAAGTTCAGTACCATCTTGGAACGACTGCATCCTCCGATCCAGAAGCATCTTGCTCATTGGCTTCAAGGATCTTGCGCATGTCCTCCAGGGAGAGGTGTTCTCCTATGGCCTTGCAGAACTCTGCAAAGTCTCTTGTGGCAGCTTCCCTCCCATTGGGCTCAGATTCATCAGCTTTGAGCTTCTTGCTCTTCGTTGGTGCCTCTGACTCCCCGTCTTGCCCTTTACTGTCAGCAGGCTTTTTGTTCTTGGAGGGCACATGATGGCCCCTTTCCTGGTCTTCATTCTCTGATTTCTGCTTTTTTGAGGCGAGCTTGCCTTCTTCCTGGGCACCTGCATGCACCCGTGATCTCGTCTCGTGCACCTCCAAGAACAGAGTTCAGACTTTAGTCAGACAAGAATATTCAGAAACTACAAGAATGGGTAGAAAGAAAATGCCACAGCTAAACATAACAGAAGAACTAAAACGTTAGATTTCGGGTATGTATCACAAGGATCTTTCACGAAACAATAAGAAGGTCCGTAGTTGGTCTATTCGAGATAGATGCTTTAGACGGAAACTAACAGTTTTCCCAACTCTGAAGTGGAAATATAAGGCGGGCAGTTATAGCATAATGGGCACATCTAATCTAACAAGCAAAAAGTAGCAAAATTTACACAGATAGACGATGAACAATTACTAAGCCATTTGTTTAATTCAAGTTTTTTTTTTCTGTACAAGTTAAAGAATTGGAACTACTCATGATTGGTGAGATAATCCTAGGTACAGTTTTTTTTTTCGAAAGATCATCCTAGGTACAGTTACAACTAAGGGCATTTCAGGTCAGCGGATGCTGAACAAATGAAACAGTGAGGTGTACACTTGTCATTTGATTGGCGAACCATGCTAGCGGGCTCAGTAAAATAAGGCACATTCTCGTGACATCCAATCTAACTTGTGCAAAATAGACACCAAGAACCACGCATCCACCTATTTCCACCCAAGAAAACAAAAAAAGACCAAAATAGTAGTTTACTACTGTACTTCACAAAACAACGAAAAAGATCTAAATGAGAGCAATGTTAGTGGCCAGGGACGAGCAGGAGGAAGACAGAGCTGACCATGGCGACCGGACGAGAAGAAACCGTCAGCAAGAAGCATCAGAGTCTAGACCGTCCTCTTCGCTGGGGATAAATAGGGGGCGGGACCGGGTGGTGGGGGATTGCCGGATTGGAGGCGGAGTGTGGGGTGGGGGGGAAGGCAAGAGGGCGTCTGGGTGTCGCCGCGGCTGAGCTCCAGCTGTGGCCATGCCCGCCTGCCTCCGCGACACGTCGCCTGGCGCCTCACGCTCACATGCAGAGCGCTTCGGGCTCCGTGAGCCGGGAGGGAGGACACGAAGCGGGGGCATGTGGCTGCCTTGCCGTGTGGGAGGGCGCCGAGGGCTGGACGGAAAACTCGAAGGTAGCGCGCTCGGCTCGTGGTCGACTCGGCTCGGTTTTAGCGATCGTCAGTATCACGAGCCGAGCTAAGCTAGCTTGAAAGCTGCTCGCGAGCTCAACGAGCTGTGTTTCCAAGTTTGGAGTAGAGTAGTCTTCGACGAATCCCACTCTGTTCATGGACATGGTGGTATGTTATCTAATTTTCAAATATTAGTTAGTTCGTACAATGCCAGGCTTGAATGTTGAATTTGCTTGATTCATTGATTGACCGTAGGTTATGCCGTTATAGGAATTATTGCTATCCAGATTATTCAATTAGTGCTATCCAGATAATAAATTTATCCCTAAAAATTAAAAATATCATACTTAATTTTTCAATGCAATAGCAATGATTTAATTTTACATTAATATATTTTTTGTCCCTGTCTCACGAGCCAAACGAACTATCTCGAGCTTTTTCTCGAGCCGAACCGAGCCGAGCCGAGCCGAGCCGAGCTAGCTTTTTAGCTCGCCGAGCCGAGCCAGCTCGTTATCCTACCGAGCCATATCGAGCCGAGCCGAGTTAGGCCTAGCCGAGGGGAAGCCGTGGAGCGGTCGGAAGGAGAGCGAGCGGTGGCGGCACTAGCAGTCTCGAGTGCGTACGCTTGGCCTAGTCAAACCTCACAAGGTGTGTATGACACATCTGTTTGAGTTGTGATTAATAACGGGATGATAAGTAGAGCGACCATTTGGTGCGGTGGCACGGCTCTTGTTCCTCTTTGTTGATTCATCGCCTTCGGAGTAGGAAACTGCGAGCGACCTGGTTTGGGTAATGCTACCGTTAAGATGTCCCGGAGATCGAACGTCTCACTTCACTCACTGTTGTATGGTAGTTCGTCTAAAAACAAAAATTAACTCTCGCACGTCTGGCTCCGCTCCCGCCCTTACCACTTCCGCGCTTCTCATCCCCTGCCGCAGCACACAACACCTGGCATCATTTCCCACCGAGAGCTACCAACGCCCGCAAATCTGGCGGCCTTCTCCTCCACACGAGTAAGCTCCACGGAGCAAGAGCGAGATCCACTCGTCTCCGCCGAGATTCATGGAGGCGGCGTGACTGTGTTGTAGGGGAGTGGGCGGCTCTCCTCCACCCTAGCACGGCACCCTCCCTCACCCCGGTGACGCCCTCTCTCACCCTGAAAACCGAGCTCCCCCACCCTGGCGCCCATGGCGCTCCTCGCCCCCCATCCCCCATCGTCGCTGTCCGAGCCAAGCCCGATACTGGTGGTGCTGGTGGCGCTGGTGCTCATGTGCCGCCGCTCGCCGCCGGCCTCGATGGCTAGAATCGACCGGCCAAGGATTTTCCTCCCCTATGTTGCAAATATATGTTTCAGGTGTTTTAGTTGTTTCAAAAGTATGTTGCAGTTGTTTCTTATGGATGTTGGAAAAATAGATCGGTGGATGTTGCATATGTTGCAAGTGTTTTAGAAGCATGTTGCAAGCGTTTGTTCAAAATATTTCATCTGTTTCCAGACGCATGTTGTTATCGGTTTTTATCTAGATGTTGCATATATGTTGCAATGTATGTTCTAAATGTTTCAGGTGTTTCAGTCTTATGTTGCAGGTAGTCTTTTTTCATGTTGTAATTGTTTTTATGTGGATGTTACATATGTTTCACACACATGTTGCATGCATATGTCCCAAATGTTTCATCTATTTTAAATGTATGTTGCATTCGAGTATTCATGTTGCAAATGTAGACCGTTGGCGCTGGTGTCCATGAGGGCAGGGCCAAGCACGACCACCGATGCATGGAGGAGGTGCAGGCCACCGCCGGCGGTGTGGGGAGGAGGCATAGGCCATGCGGTACTATTGTGGAAGAGACGGGGGTGAGTCTTTCGAGCGGCCTGGAAGAGACAGGCATCACGCCGGTATGGAAGAGGTGGGGCGAGTCGTCCGAGCAGCATGGGCAAGCGGATCTGAAGCTGGCGTTCAGATGCGAGCGTAGAAAACAGAACTAGCACAAGTGGCGCGCGAATCCAAGCAGACAGGGCGAAACATCCACCGATGTTCAGACAGACGCAAGCGTTCGGATGTCCGGACGCTAGCGCTGCCGATCTAGTTTTTTCTTTTATCGTCAGCATGCTACTTTTATTACTCACAAGTTGATTTTGGTTTGCTAGTCCTTGTCTTGCATCCTTGGGCTTTGCAATAACCCTCCAGCGTCAGCATGCATCTCTTGATCATCTACATCATCTCCTGCTCATCATCACCTGCCCATGTCTTGGTCATCTGCACTAATCTCCAATTCTCCATTAGCACCTCCTCAACATACATCTCTACTATCCCACCATCCGTGTGATAAGAAGCCATAACTCTCAATATACAAGTGGAACTAAAGTGATAGTTAGGTGCCCCTTGATCTCAGAAAACGAAAGCTTGTCCTTATCAATCCAAGATTCAGCAATATCTCCATCCACATACAATAGCGACCCATCGACGTTGTCAAAAGCCTCACCAAAGTGAAATCTAATTGCAGTTTTATCCAGATTATCCATCCGGCCAAAGAAATACAAGTTCTCAAAACTTGTTCCTACCCTAAAAAATGCACACCAGTAACACCTCCCTAACATAGGTTCATCCTTCATGCTCAACCAATCAGCTAAGATCACGACTCCTAGCCCTAATCAACAGCGATAAGAAAACGCTAATCCCCCAAATGCAATGCCATCCGCCACTGCGGAAATCAAAATAGGAGCCAGGAGGGTACAAGCAGCGAGTTCGGATTTGATCGCCTTGCAACAGTCCAATCACCGAAGTGTCCTCCCGATCATCACCATGCTGCTCGTGTCGTCGGAGAGATAGAAGATGGTTCGGAGAGAATGATGGAGTGGGTTTGAGCGGGCGTAGAGGGTGAGAGAAGGTAGGAGAAGCTGAGGAGGTGTATTTGTGGGCCGGCACCGCCTAATAGTTGGGCCGTGCAGCCATCGTGTCTTCGCCTGCCAATCTAGAGCGTCATGTGGGCAAAACTAGGTGCCCAAACCAGCCTACTCCCTTTGTCCTATGATATAATGCATTAAAAATTTTTAAGATAACTTAGAATGCACTATATTTCAGTACAAATTTTAGAAGTCACAATGCATTATAGTTCTGGATGGAGGAAGTAGATGGTAAAATGACTGGTTTTAGCCCTGGGCAAATTACCCGTTACCCAGTACCCACACCCAAACTACCTGAACCCATACCCGAACTGCCCGTACCCGATCTACTCGATCACAATTTCGGATAGTGATTATAATAGCCAAAATTAGTTTGGGTAATTCAAGTAACACCGCTCGATACCCGATTTACCCATATTACCCGATATTTTCAGAGCCCATCAATATTAACTAATGTCATCAACATCTAAGCCCACTGTGCAGCCCAGCAACTCCACTCAACATCGGCCGCATATCCCCTCGAGACCATGACCACCCCCGACTCTCCTAGACCTAGCGACGACCGAGGAAGAGCCACCGAGAGTGGCCCCGCGCCCCAACACCGACGACGCGATCGCGCGACCCCGATGCCCCGACGCTACCCCGTGCGGCTGCGTGTGTAACACCTCGGTGTTAAGTGTGCATTAGCATTTGCAAATTATGTGCATAAGTATAATCATGCATTGTTAAACATCACATGAAATATAGACCTTGAAACATATGAAACATGTGAGTGAAACATAGATGTTGCATTTACTTGTTTTCAATAGGTTAATGCTAATTTGATGCTTGTGTATGCTGCATATGTGCTTATTTGTCATCTTAAACCACTTAGAAATGTGTAGCAAACAATTTGGAGCAAGGTTTGTATTTAAAATTTTCTCAAATTTGGCTTTAAAAATAATCTTAGAAAATGAAGTTTTGATTTAAAAATCAACTTTAAATCTTTATTTCAAAATATGTTGGGATTTTGACTTTGCTCCTTTTAGCAAAGTTGAAATGAGTTTTTGGGGTTTAAAATGGGGATTTTGGGGTTGTTTGTTTGAAAAAAGAAAAGAAAAATCATTTTGTTTTGGAAAATGGGCCACCGCCTCACTTCTGGCCCAGCTCAGCAGGCCAGCCTAGCCCAGCGCCCGCGCCCGCGCCCGACCGCGTCAGGAGGCCGCCACCGTGTGGCCACCATGCACCGGCGACGGCGGCAGCTGGCGCTCCGGCGGGCCCCGCAACCACGCCCTCACCTTACCAGCCGCTGGCCCGAGCTCCTCCCTCCTTGTTCCATTCTCCACCCCGCCTCCTTTGTCTCCCCACGCGTGCAGCAGCAGCAGCGCAGCCAGCTCCGCCCTTACCCGCCGCTCCGCCTCACCGGAGTAGGCCATAGCCGCCGCTAGAGCTCGTCGCCGATGACTATGTCTTGCCCAGAGAACCACTACGCCTCCCCGCATCCGGTGCTCCCCTTGGTAAGCGGTGGTAACGCCCACATCGCCAGGGATTCCTCGCTAGATTTGGTCACGACTCACCAGAGCGCACTGCTCCGCGGGTCCAGCCCCTCCGCTCCATCTCTCGTCCCCATTTCACGTGCACAAGCTCCACCTCGTCACGCTGGAGCTCTAGAGCACCACCGCGCATCACACCGTGGCCGGGAACGCCTCACCGGCGACGACCCACGCCGCGGCTCCACCATGCACGGCGGCGGTTAGCCTCCCAAGCTCCACTGGCCACACCACCTACACCGTTGGGTTCGTGGGGTGACGGAGGTCGTCATGGTGGCCCTGGCCTGGCCGGAGACCTCACCGTCGGCGAGATCTCGACGGTCAGCGCCGCCCCGACTTAGCCCCGCTGATGGGTGGGGTCACTTTGACCCGAGGGCCCATGTGTCAACCTCTGTGTGAGCGCACGTGTGCAGATTTGTGGGTGCGCTAGCGTTTCCAGATTCGATTTTAAAAGGAAATGATTTTGAAATGATTTTCAGAAATCCTTTAAATGCTTTAAAAATTCATGTCTTGGTCAATTTAGCTTCAAATTTGATGAGACCAATTTTGTTAAACTTCTTGTGACTAGAGCTAGCTGTTAAAAATGTTGCATGTCAATTTTATGATACTTTTATATATAGCTTTATTTAAATTATTAAAATGTTGATTTCTTGAAAAATGCATAGTAAATAGAATATAGGTCAGAAAATTGTGAAACTTATTTTGTTGATCTAGTCATGTGATGCATTTTCGGTGAAAAATAGTTCTACCCCCAACATCAATCACTACCCCCATCCAATTCATCCAATTCATTCCCATAATCACATCCAAAACTAACACTGGTATGACTATCAAGTTTAACTTATACTGTCTGTCTGCTATATTGAGGGTTGCTCTCTGAATTATCTGATTAATTAACAGATCAGCCCCAGCTGAAATTATCCGATAAGCACATTCCAATTCAACTATCTTTTGCTCATGCTTTCTTGCAAATGCTTGACTTATAAATGAATGAGATGATCCAGAATCAAACAAAACGACTACAGGGTGGTTGTTGATAGAAAACATACCGGCTGTCATAGGCTCTCCTTCAAGAATGTCATTTATGGTGGTATGGTGCACACGCGCCGGATACGGGCCCTTTTGTTTTGGGGGAAATGGGTAATACCTGGTGAAATGCCCAGACTGGTTGCAGTTGTAGCATGGTCCCCTCACCTGAGTAGCAGCTCCAAATGAACTGTCTTGTCCTGTCTTGGTCTGTGGTAACGCCATTGTAACACCCCTGGTGTTATAGTAACTAAAAACCTGCCATGTCATCATTTGCACTGCAAATCATCCATGATTAGGTTAACACTGCTATGCATCTACTAAAATGAGTTTGAATTCTTAGGTTTGATGTGTTTCTCGTTGTGTGGTTCGAAATCCGAAAACCCTAATTTCGATTATCACTGCAAATACTTAGTTTATGCCCTGCGTAATTTGAGGTGTATGACGGTGTTATACACTAGTGCCAAGTGTAGGGTATAAGCTCAAGTCCAACCTATAAAATGAAGCTTCAAGTTTGAGTTAGGGTTTGGAATCCAAAGCTTGTTACAAGTTTTCCGATTCGAATTCGAATTCAAATTTGAGGAATTACTAAAAGAATTTCTTAAGTCAAATTGGTCAACCTAGGGAGCCATTTGGTCAACCATGTGAGGCTTGACTCAATGATATCCTAGGGTCAAGGTGTGATTCCTAAGTAACCAAAGTTAAGAAAGAATCAAGTTTCAATTCAAAACTTTTCCGAAAACCCTGAAAAACAAAACCCTAGTTTTACCCCTTTTGATATAAATCAAAATCTAAGCAAAATTTGGGCAAAAGTGTAAAACCAAGTTTGTAGATCTTTTCAAGGGCTACAAGTTTGGTGTTTTGAGTTTTCAAAGTTTCAGTGTAAAATTTGAAGTAATTTTGAAAAGATTCAAATCTCAAAATTGTCCCCTTTTCATTTTCCCTACCCAATTTCAAAATGGAGGCATAATTTGGAAATATTTTGAATAGAAAAGTTGTAGGTCTGCCCTAGATGTATAACTTTGGTATTTTGAATTTTTGAAGTTCCAACACAAAATTCAAAGTAATTTTGGTTTTTCAGATTTCCCAAAAATGTCCCTTTTTGAATTCAAATTCAAATTTCAAAAACTAAGCCGAATTGGAAAATGTTCATATTGAGAAAGTTGTAGATCTTTGAAAATGGAACAACTTTTGTTTTTACAGATTTTCAACTTCTGTTGAGGATTTGAAAGTAATTTGAAATTTACTTCTAGTGGCAGTTCTGTAAATAATTTGAAATCAGCGCCAACCACCGACCGCCACCTCCCCCGACGCCGGCGACCTTCGCCCCGCTTCCAGGCGCGCCCGCGGCGTCCCGCGACCGCCTCGTCATGGTCGTTTTTCTCCGCGTGTCGTCACCGCACCGTCTGGCCTCCTCTATAAAAGCCATCGTCGTCGGCTAGACCGATTTCTCTTCCTCCTCCGCTTCTCGCCGTGACCGGCAACCGCCCTCCGCCGCCCAAATTTGCCGCCGCTGTTGCTTCATCGCCCCACAGCTCTCGCCTCCAGCTCCGCAGCGTGTGCGCGCAGCTCCTGGAGCATCCAATTGCGCCTCACCTCCTCTGCACTAGCCCGCGCATCCGCTTCTTCCTCGCGGCCGGCAGCGACGCCACCGTGACCGCCTCACCGTGGACCGGCCACTCCAGCACCTCTCCGTCGTCACCGAATCGCCCAACGCAACCTCTGTGAGCCCCTGATCATGATGCTCCTCTTGTTTTAGTCTCTACCGTACCGTAGTCGCGTTTTGCTCGTCGCGTCGCCGTTCGGGTCGCCGCCGAGACCGCCATGGCCGCGGTAGGGTCTCCTCTGTGCGGTAGCAGCTCCAAGTCGTGTCACAGTTGAGTTCGCGAGGTTCGGGTGGTGGTGTTGGGACGTTTGGTAGGGGTCCGATTCACCGGAGCCTCGTCGACGGTGAGTTCCCGTCGGTGATCACCGCGGTGGCGAGTCCGCGCGCGCGGGAGAGAAGGAGAAGAGAGGGAGGCGAGGATGACAGGCGGGTCCCGGGCGTCAGAGAGAGAGGAGCGGGAGCGGGCGCGTGTGCAGGCCGGGCCGCGCTGGTGGGCCGAGCGGGCCGCGCGCGGGAGAAACAGGCCGGGCCGAGAGAGAGAAAAGGAGGCAGCCCGCGTTGGAAATTTTGTTTTTCCTTTTCCAAATTTGTAAAATGATTTTCAGTTTTGTTATTTATGTTATAAATTATTCATAATTCCAAAAATTGTGAAAATTTTTGAGTAACCCTTTTACACTGTGTAATATTTAATAAAAATAATAAATATCAATTTTAAGTACTTTTGATAGATTATTTAATTAGTCGATTTAATTCTTAAGTGGTCCTTAATTAATTTTTTCTAGGCTTATTTATTTATCCAAAAATTATGAAAATTATTTTATCATCTAATTATGATATAATCTTCTTAAATTAAAAATTTTAGCTTAATTGGATTAAGTTAATTTTTATTCTTAAACTTATGCTTTAATTATTTAATAAGGTAATTAGGGCATAATAATTAATGTTGCTTGACTTTATAATTGAGTGTTGACTTTAGGTCATTAACCCTTAATGACCTTTAGCATTGTTAATTGGTTGCTTAAGCTTTCCTAATCATGTTGTTAATTCCTAATTACTGTCATTTCATGTGTTTAACAAATTCCGTAATAAGTTGTTTAGGGTAATCGGACCCTAGATTAGGGTTAGGTTAAAAGTTTTTGTTGTTCAGCTGTACCGTGAAGGGAAGTTGTACTCAAGTTGTTAACTTTGTTAAGCATCCATCGAGCATCATATTTATTATCTCATCATCCTAAAGCATGCATTATCCTTACGTATAGTTCCCGTAAAAGAGGAGGGTACCGAAGCCGAAACCGTTTTCGCCGAAGAGCCGTCGTCCGTGGAAGTAGGGTTTGACATCTGCGGTACTGAACCCGAGCCTGAGTTTCCCGTCGACCAAGGCAAGCCCCGGTTACATCTAAACTTACCTTGTGATTTAAAAAGTTTTACTTAACTTTTATTACGGCTCTATTGCATTAAGTGCTAGGAGTTGAGTGGCAACCTAATTACTGCATTATCATCCTTGATATTCCAATACCATCCTTGTTACTGTTTTGATTTAAAAATGCTTAGTATGCTTAGCATTGCTTAATGAGAAAACTTTAAAACTTTTAAACAAAGTTTGAAGGGTTGTTGGACAATCACTTGATGAATGTTAATGTTGATAATTTGGGACCGGTCGGTGGACTTACATCGGGAAAGGAGTCCCCCTGTAGTGTCTCCGACTGAGTCAGTTAAGGACCGTACCGTTGTCTGAACTGTGTGCGTCGAGACTTTGTAACTGATCACATGCTCCGGTAAGCCTAAGACCTCGGTAACACCAACATGTGAACGGCCAACCGCACACTGGGAGTGGAGAGATGGCGAGAGTAGTGTGTACCCTCGTAGCCAAGGGCTGGATTGGAGGTGTACTGTACTCTCGGGTGGCGCTGGACCCGGTCACATTTTGGGGGATCCGAGTGAAGGTTGATATATGTCGGTTAGAGTCCTACATATGTCGTGTGATTAGGAATCCCCAGCTGGGTTTAATCGATTCGAATCGTCGCTGCTCCTCGGTTAAGGAGACTCGATTCTCTGTTCAACATCATAGAAAAGAAATGGAACTTTGGCCGGAGAATCAGAAAGATATTGAATGAGATACATGATCTAGATTAGGATCACTTACATTCTGTTGATAAATAATATTAAAATAAAAATCATGATCTTAAGGATGCACCATTAGTAGCTTTTATGCAAAAGAACTTGACTTCCTGCTGGAACCTCACCTTGATTCCCCTAAGCCTGCATTCCTGAGTCGTTCCACTAGTGTTGTCGGTTAAGTCTTGTTGAGTACTTTCGTACTCAGGGTTTGTTAAACCCCTGTTGCAGGTTCGTCTCATGAGCAGGTGTGTTTTGGACCCTGTTGCATGACTGTCTTTGCGGCGAGCGACGACGAGTAGAGATGTTTGGCTCTTGGGCAGAGCATCGCGTTTTGGTGTTGTAATAATGTTAATAATGCTACTCCACTACTATGGTTGTAACACTAAACTTAAGTTTTATAAGTTTGGAACCTCAAGTTTGTAAACCTATGTTATGTAAGACTTCCGCTTTTGTACTCTGATGTAATTTATTATATAAACTGTTGTAATACTGTGATGCCTCTGTAATGTGATCCTGCTCGGAAGATTGTGGATGATTCGGGTTTTCCGAGGACACCCGACAGACTTCTTAAGATCTATGGTACACTTGTACAGTGGTTAGAAGTCTTTAAGACAATAACAAGTATAGGTGGGCCATAGTAATTAGGAGGTTCTGCCACAGCTGGTATCAGAGCGATCATGGACAGAGCGATTGTAGTATTCCATTTCAAAAACTTCAAAACATTTGGGTCAAATAAATGTAACTGACTATTTTGGTCCAAATTGCTTATTATCTATCTTTATTCCTCTGATAGATCTTTAGTCATGTTTAAAAGCTTTTGGGTGGAATAGCATATTAAAAGTGCCCTATAAATAAAGTTTATGTTTTGTTACCCTTGTGCATTTAATTCAAAAATCTTTAATAATCGTTCGTATGTTAAGTCATGCATCATGCTTAATGAATCTGTTAATTTACCTTCCCCGTTACTGAGGTTTGGGTTAAGTAGTATCAATCCTATTCATGCTAACCTTCAGATCCTCCCCAGCTATCCTTACCAAATTCTACCTTTTCCCGCTACAGGATGGCCCGTACTAAGTTGACGCCCCGCAAGTCCACCGGACCAAAGGGAGTTCCTCGTCGCCAGCTTGCTCCCAGGGACGAAAGTGCTAGCAGTAGCAGGACTGTCCCTCAGACGGAGATAGAGAGGCTTTCCGCCGAGTTAGCCCAGGCTACACGTGATAGAGCTACGAACGCTATCCAGGTAGGAGAGTTACAGAATCAGCTACGGAGGCTCACTAGGGCTCATCTGAGCTGTGAGCGGATGATGGGTCGCTTAGTGACGGAAAGGAATGAGGCATGGCACCGAGAGGATGTTGCCAGGGAACGTGCTGAGGAGTTACAGTTCTATGTCAACTATCTGGAGGGAGATAATCAGGTTCTCCACGAGGAAGTACATCAGTTGTTCTATCAACTGCATCCTCCACCTGGTGCAGCTGAGCTAGACCCTGGTGTTATCCTCGCTGATGGTGGGGAATCTGCAGAGGAGTCAGAGGAAGAAGAAGATCCGGAGGAAGTGGAGCCTGTGGACGAGAGTGACGATGAAGGAGGTCACGTTTCAGGAATGGACACTGACCGCAAGAACTGAGTTGGTCAAGTGCAGTGTGTAGTTAGAAGTTTATGTTTGTTGTCAGCCTTAGTTAACCGGGAAGTCCGGCATGTGTGCGGACCTGTATAATAAATAAATGCATCTGCGTGGTGTGTTTGTAATCGCTTTTGTAAAGGTTCAATAAAAGTTTGTGAATAAAGTTTGGCTTGTTATCAACAGATGGCTCATAATGATGATGGTACGGGGGCTGCTCAGGGTGGGAATGGTGTCCCTAACCCACCACCCGTTCCACTAAATATGGCAGAGGCTATGCTCGCCCTTGTCAATGCTACTGCAGAAAATGCTAGGTTACTAAGGGAAGTGGTTCAGAATAATCACAATGCACCACCAGGCAATCGGGGTCGAAATAACCACCGGAATGAAACCACTTATGTGGATTTCACTGATACCCGGCTGAAAGGTCTTGATGGCTAGAGGGGGGTGAATAGCCTTTTAAAAATTTTCTACAAAGACAAGCTAAACAAGTTTATCAATACAACAAATAGCGAGATGCGAGTTTTGCTTAGCCTACGGGGTGTTTGCAAGCCACCTATCCAATTCACAATTCTAGTATAATGGCACTCAACCGCACAAGTCAAACCGAGAAGGTAACTACAACTACAACTAGTAAGCTACACAAAAGAGCTACTCTAGCAAAGCTAACTAGCTAGCAAAGATAACTAAGAAAGTAATACGGAGTTGAGTTAGGAGAGTTTCACCGAGGGGCGAAGTATTGAGCCAACCAATATATTCAACAAAGAATACCAAGACAACCGAACACCGGGATCAATCAATCACAATATGAAAGTGATGACATGAAGATTTATCCCGAGGTTCACGTGCTTGCCGGCACGCTAGTCCCCGTTGTGTCCCTCTTCACCACGTGGTTCGGTGGCTAATCGGTCTCACACCGAGCCTCTCAAAAGGCGCCACAAGAACCTACCAAATGGCAAAAGGTTGCAATAACACGAGCAATTTACTAATGTTGCCTTTGGCGCTTCGCCGAGGTAGGCACAAACCCCTCACAATCACCGGAGGTGGCCAAGAACAATCACCAACTCTTGCCAACGCCTCCAAGCTGCTCCAATCCGTCTAGGTGGTGGCAACCACCAAGAGAAACAAGAATCCCGCAGCAAATCAACCACCAAGTGCCAACTAGATGCTATCTCACAATGCAAATGCACTTGGATCACTCAATCTCACTTCGAATATGCAAAGAAGCAAGAGAGATGAGTGGGAGGGGAGTTGCTTAGCTCAAAGTGCTCACAAGTATGTCAAATGTCCAAGAGTTAGAGCCTTGAGCCGGCCAACGAGTATTTATAGACGTACCCCTTCGAATATAGCCGTTAGAAACTTGATTCAGCAGCAGTCGCGCTGACCGGACGCGCTGGTCCAACTGACCGGACGCGCCGGTCACACAACGGCTCTTTTTCGAAACGTCGACCGGACGCGCTGGTCGCAACGACCGGACGCGCTGGTCACGACCGGACGCGCCGGTCACGACCGGACGCGCCGGTCCCGTGACTGACCGGACGCGCTGGTCAAGCCAGAGCAGCGCACAACGAAACAGTGACCGGACGCGCTGGTGAACCGACCGGACGCCACAGTGCCCGCGTCCGGTTGGAGTCCAGTAAGCTCCCTGGACGACCGGACGCGTCCGGTCGACTGTGACCGGACGCGCTGCGCGTCCGATCAACCAACTGAAAAACGCGCAGACGCTGAACGCTGATCGGACGCGTCCGGTCAAACAGTGACCGCGTCCGGTCCAGCGTCCGGTCACCCCTGTGACCTCCGTTCGCTTCCGTTCGATTTCCGACTTCCGGCGTAGTGGAAAATAGGCGTTTCAATTCCTCAAAAACGCCAAACCCTCTCTACCGCTCAAACTCCACCGCCTTCGCAAACGTGCTAACATCACCAAATGACCATCACCATGTGCATGTGTGTTAGCATTTTCACAATCATTTTTCGAGGCGTTATTAGTTCTATCCACATGCATATGATTATGAAATGCACACCTAGAGGCACTTAGGAGTTCAATAGCCGCGTCATTCCCCTCTTTATAGTACGGCTATCTATCCTATAATGTAACCACACCCACTAGGTGTCTTGGTTACTAAAACACAACCCTTAAGCATATACCTTTGCCTTGATCACGTAGGGTTGCGTCCAAATCCAAGTGTGGCCATCATGATCACCATGTCCATCTTGCCACCAACCTTGGAATGTACTAATCCTCATATGCTACATACAACTTAGGCATAGGATTAATACTTAGGCATTGTCACTAATTACCAACACCAAACATAGGACTTTCAATCTCCCCCTTGTTGGTAATTGGTGACAACCCTTTCACAAAGATATTATGATAAAATTTTGATTGAACCCATGTCACATTGTCCAAGTATATTACCATGTGTAAGAATTATGGACAAGTGATCATGAATTCAAATTGATAGCAATGGCTCCCCCTACATGTATGCTATATGTTTGGATTTTGGAAGCATACATGTTAGATAGGAAAGATTAGGAGCATTGACTACCAATAGGTGCTAAGTGTTTTAGATTATAGACCTTTGAAGCGTGATACCATCGGAGTAGCGATAAACACCATCTTAGCACCTTGTGTAGTTAGATACCACTTGGAAAAGCACAGACATAACTAGAAACCTCGTGAGATCAAAATTATAACAAAGGTTCTAGTACCTCTTTGAAAATCATAAAGCAAGAAAAAAATCTAACTACTTCCTATTCATGCTAGTACTTCAATACACCATTTAATTGTATACTAGCAAAACATCACACAAGCAAAGTATTGGAGAAAAAGAAATGCATAACTATGCATCATACATATGAAGTGCACAAAGAAATGCAACATTCATGTTTAAGAGCTTGCTCCCCCTACTTGTGTGCTCAAAATTTTAGTTGATCCCCTTCTTTTATCAATTTTCCCTTTAGGGTCCTCCTTTAGAATCTATCTTTGTGAACAACATTTTCTCCCCCTTTGGCACCAATGACCACAAGGGACCAATTTTACATAGATTATCATGTTGAATTATGGGGTGAGGATCAAGTTTGTGATTCAACCTAGATTGCTTGCATAAATAAACTGCTTCGGTTTGATCCAAGGGCAAGCTTCTTCACACCTCACTAGAAGGGTTATCATGCACCATGTCGAAGCAAATATTTAGACAAGTTTTCTAGATTAAACACTTAGGATCACAAGCTACTTAAACAAGTTATATGCTACCACTAGATCATATAAGACATGGAAACAATAGTGGCACCATATAAACTTCAAATTCATTTGATTTTCATGAATGAGCCTAGAACATAAGAAATCATGACTAGATGCACTAAACATGTCCTTAGTATAGAATGTATGACATGTCAACCAATTGTACCTTGGGGCTCGAAGGAGAGGCATGCCATAACATTGGGGTGCATCAACTCATGTTGGAGAAGTCAAGTATGTTCAACTCATTCTTTAGCTTGTGAAATCTCTTCTTATCAAGTGGCTTGGTGAATAGATCGGCTAATTGATCTTCGGTGCCCACACTCTCAATAGCAATGTCACCCTTTTGTTGATGATCTCTAATAAAATGATGACGAACATCAATATGCTTTGTTCTTTGATGTTGAACCGGATTGTTGGTTAGTTTCACGGCACTTTCATTGTCACATAGCAATGGCACATTCTTGAAATTGATTCTAAAATCCTTCAATGTTGCCTTCATCCACAAGATCTGTGCACAACAACTACCCGCGGCGATGTATTCGGCTTCGGCGGTAGATAGTGCAATACTATTTTGCTTCTTGGATGACCATGAGACAAGTGATCTTCCCAACAATTGACAAGTCCCGGAAGTGCTCTTTCTCTCTACTTTGTCACCGGCATAGTCGGAATCCGAATATCCAACTAGCTCAAAGCTTGCACCTTTGGGATACCACAATCCAACATCTTGTGTATGCTTTAAGTACCTCAATATTCTCTTTGTTGCCTTCAAATGACTTTCTCTTGGTGAGGCTTGAAATCTTGCACACATGCATACACTAAACATTACATCGGGTCTTGATGCCGTCACATAGAGTAGGCTACCAATCATTGATCTATATAGCTTTTGATCCACCATGTTGCCATTCTTGTCACTATCCAAGCTTCCACTAGTGCCCATTGGGGTTGTAATGCCCTTTGCATCTTCCATGCCAAACTTCTTGAGCATATCTTTGATGTACTTGGTTTGGCTCACAAATGTTCCTTCCTTCATTTGTTTGATTTGAAGTCCAAGAAAGAAACTAAGTTCACCGATCATTGACATTTCAAATTCCTTTGCCATCATTTTCCCAAACTCATCACAATACTCTTGATTGGTTGAACCGAAGATGATATCATCAACATATATTTGCAACACAAACAAGTCTTTCCCAATCTTCTTGGTAAAGAGAGTAGTATCCACTTTGCCCATGACAAATCCTTTGGATAGCAAGAAGTCCCTCAATCTTTCATACCATGCTCTAGGTGCTTGCTTCAATCCAGACAAAGCTTTCCTTAACTTATATACATGGTTGGGTTTCTTGTCATCTTCAAAACCGGGAGGTTGCTCCACATACACCTCTTCATGAATGTACCCATTGAGAAATGCACTCTTTACATCCATTTGATATAGCTTGATATTATGAGCACAAGCATAGGCAAGTAAGATCCTAATTGCTTCCAATCTTGCAACCGGGGCATAAGTTTCACCAAAATCAAGACCCTCTATTTGTGTGTAACCTTGAGCCACTAGTCTTGCTTTGTTTCTTACTACTATTCCATCTTGATCTTGCTTGTTGCGAAAGACCCATCTTGTTCCAATGATATTATGATCCTTAGGCCTCTCAACTAGTTCCCATACTTCATTTCTCTTGAAGTTGTTGAGTTCTTCATGCATTGCATTTACCCAATCCGGATCTCTCAATGCTTTATCAATGTCATTAGGTTCTTCCATTGACACAAAAGAAGAGTGAGCACAAAATGATGCCAATCTTGATCTAGTTTGAACTCCCCTTTGTATATCACCAATGATGGAATCCAATGGATGGTCTCTTGCAATGTTAGTTGGTTGAAGCACTTGGACTTGATTGCTTGGATGTTGATGTTGATCATGAGTTGGAGATGATGAACTAGCCACTTGTTGATCTTGTTGCACTTGAGATGATGTACTAGCTTGATTTTGCATTAGAGACCCACTAGCTTGTGTAATTGGACTTTGGAGTACTTGATCTTTGTTGTCATCCACATCAATCACTTGCTTTGGCCTAATATCACCAATATCCATTTCTTTCATAGCATTGGTCAATTGAGTTCCTCTCACATCATCCAAGTTATTTTCCTCATCTTGAGAGCCATTTATTTCATCAAACTCAACATCATGAACTTCCTCAAGTAAACCACTAGCCAAATTCCAAACTCTATAAGCTTTGCTAGTAGTGGAGTAACCAAGTAAGAATCCTTCATCACATTTCTTCTCAAACTTGCTCAATCTAGTGCCCTTCTTCAAGATGTAGCATTTACAACCAAATACCCGAAAGTATGCAATGTTGGGCTTTCTTCCATTTAAGATCTCATATGGTGTCTTCTCTAGGAATTTGTGGCAATAGAGGCGATTGCTATAGAAGCAAGCCGTGTTGATTGCTTCGGCCCAAAATGAATGACTCACATTATACTCATTCAACATTGATCTTGCCATATCAATCAAGGTTCTATTCTTCCTCTCAACTAAGCCATTTGATTGAGGTGTATACTTGGCCGAAAATTGATGTTTGATTCCAAGCTCATCACATAGCTCATCAATTCTTGTATTTCTAAACTCACTTCCATTGTCACTTCTTACTTTCTTGATTGTGGTCTCAAACTCATTTTGCACCCTCTTGATGAACTTCTTGAATATATCAAATACATCACTCTTGTCCACAAGAAAGAATACCCATGTGTATCTAGTGAAATCATCCACAATCACAAAGCCATACTTGTTGCCACCTATGCTTGTGTATGTAGTTGGTCCAAATAGATCCATGTGTAACAACTCAAATGCCTTGGAAGTACTCATAATGCTTTTTAATGGATGAGTGTTACCTACTTGCTTTCCGGCTTGACATGCACTACATAGCTTATCTTTCTCAAATGTGACATCCTTCAAGCCTCTAACTAAGTCATGATTCACTAACTTGTTCAATTGCTTCATGCCAACATGACCAAGTCTTCTATGCCATAACCAACCCATACTTGATTTGGTGAGCAAGCATGTTGAGAGTTGAGTGTCACTAGCATTGAAATCAACCAAGTATAGATTCTCATATCTAAAGCCCTTGAAGATCAAATTGGAGCCATCAACACTAACTATCTCCACATCATCAACACCAAATATGCACTTGAAACCTAGATCACACAATTGAGCAACCGAGAGAAGATTGAAGTTCAACTTTTCAACTAGGAGCACATTGGAAATGCTATGATCATTTGAGATTGCAATCCTTCCAAGAGCCTTCACATCACCCTTGCTATTGTCACCAAATGTGATACTATCAATGCCACTATCATTTGATTTGAGAGAGTTGAACATTCTTGAATCACCGGTCATATGTTGAGAGCACCCACTGTCAAGCACCCAATGCCTTCCTCCGGCCTTGTAATTTACCTACAAAACAATTTAATGTCTTTTAGGTACCCATACTTGCTTGGGTCCTTGGAGATTAGTAACTAAGCTCTTTGGTACCCAAATGGCCTTCTTCTTTGGACCCACAATTGGTGTACCAACAAACCTAGCATGCACACCTTTCTCTCCCTTGGTAAGCACATAACAAGAATCAAAAGAAATATAATCTATTTTAGCATGAAACTTGTTGTTGTTCTTGTTCATTTTATTACAATTAATCTCTAGATGTCCAACTTGCTTGCATCTATTGCAATAACGACCATTGCTCTTCACAAAGCGAGACTTTGGAGTAGCAAAGGCCGCCTTGCTCTTCTTGGGAGTATAGCCCAAACCCTCTTTGTTAAGAGAGAACCTTTGGCTACCCAAACATTTTAGCAAGCGGGCATCCCCACCATAGGCATTGCCTAATGCGTGGGTGAGATCATCCACCTCTCTCTTGAGAGTCTCATTCTCAACCACAAGTGATGAATCACTAGTAGTAGAGGTAGAGTTGGTTGTGGTGGATGATGATGAGCTACATGAAGCATTAGTAGGACCAACAAATAAAGAATCATCAATAATATCACATGTTAGTCCAATATCACAAGTGACAATCACTTGCTCCTCCTTAGCTTCCTTCATGAGCTTCTCCAACTTGAGGTCCTTCTCCTTGATGAGCTCAAGTAGAGAGGAGTGGGCTTCCTTAAGCCTAGTGTGAGCAACTTCAAGGTCCTCGTGGTCTTCCTTTAGACACTCACGAGAGGCCTCTAGCTCATCAAAGGATTTCCTAAGAGCTTTAAGCTCTTGTTCAATTCCTTTGCACTCCTTACTCTTTTTGAGAGCAACAAGCTCTTCCATCAAGGCATCTTTTTCATTGCTCTTGGCAATGAGCTCTTGCTCCAAGATTTTGCACTTCTTGGTTGTCCTCTTGTAGCCCTTGCTCATTTGATCTATTATGCCCAATAGATCATCCTTGGAGTAGTCCTCATCCTCCTCATCATCACTCCTACAACCATCACTAGCACAAGAATCATCATCACTATCATCATATTTTACCTTGGTAGGCTTGGCCATAAGGCATGTCGATGTAGTGTCGAAGATGGATGGCTTGTTGGAGAGGGCGATGCTTGCAATGGCTCGCCGAGTGGTCCTCTCATCATCACTAGAGCTATCATCATCACTATCGGAGTTATCACTATCCCAAGTGACCACATAGCCACCACCCTTCTTCTTCTTGTTGATAGTGAAGCTCTTCTTCTCTTTCTTCTCCTTCTTATCCTTCTTGTTCTTCTTCAACTTCAACTCTCCATCATGATATCTTTTGTCTTCATAGGGACACTTTGCCACTACATGATCGGGGCTATTGCAATTGTAGCAAAGCATCTCCTTTGCCTTCATGAAGTCCCTTCTCTTTCTTGCACCATATCCTTTCTTCTTCATGAACCTCCCCATCTTGTGTACTAGGAGGGCCATGGTCTCATCATCGAATGGATCATCATCATCGCTCTCCACCTTGCTCTTGCCCTTAGAAGATGAAGCCTTGAATGCAATGGGCTTCTCTTGCTTGACCTTGATCTCCTTTTTCTCATCTTCATCTTCATCATCATCATATTGAGCATCGGTCATGACATCTCCAAGCACTTGGTTTGGAGTCACCTTGTCCAAACCCTCTCTTTGGATCATCTTCCTCAAGATAGCAAACTTCTTAGGTAAGTTCATCAAGAACTTATGTGAGAAGTCCTTGTCCTTGACATCTTCTCCTAAGCTCTTGAGATCATTGACAATAACTTGTAGCCTATAGAACATCTCCGGTATGGACTCATCATCCTTCATCTTGAAGCTTGCAAACTTATCCTTGAGCATATAGAGCTTGGCACTCTTTACCGTTGAAGTGCCCTCATATGTTTCCTCTAATCTTGTCCACACTTCACTTGCCATCTCAAGATCCTTGATTTGCTCAAAGACCTTTGCATCAATCCCATTGTAGAGAGTGTTGAGAGCCATAGTGTTGCATTGGTTGTTGATGCGGTCATTGTTGGTGAGGTTGTCAGGATCAATGATAGCATAATCATGATGTGTCACCTCCCAAACCTTCTCATTGATAGACCCAAGATATTGCTTCATCTTTCTTTTCCAATGATCAAAAGATGAGACACCATCAAAGAATGGAGGCTTGCCCCCGACATGGTTGAACACAACTTGAGCCATCTTACACCGAGGTTGTTAAGCCTTACAAACGGTGACCACGGCTCCGATACCACTTGAAAGGTCTTGATGGCTAGAGGGGGGGTGAATAGCCTTTTAAAAATTTTCTACAAAGACAAGCTAAACAAGTTTATCAATACAACAAATAGCGAGATGCGAGTTTTGCTTAGCCTACGGGGTGTTTGCAAGCCACCTATCCAATTCACAATTCTAGTATAATGGCACTCAACCGCACAAGTCAAACCGAGAAGGTAACTACAACTACAACTAGTAAGCTACACAAAAGAGCTACTCTAGCAAAGCTAACTAGCTAGCAAAGATAACTAAGAAAGTAATGCGGAGTTGAGTTAGGAGAGTTTCACCGAGGGGTGAAGTATTGAGCCAACCAATATATTCAACAAAGAATACCAAGACAACCGAACACCGGGATCAATCAATCACAATATGAAAGTGATGACACGAAGATTTATCCCGAGGTTCACGTGCTTGCCGGCACGCTAGTCCCCGTTGTGTCCCTCTTCACCACGTGGTTCGGTGGCTAATCGGTCTCACACCGAGCCTCTCAAAAGGCGCCACAAGAACCTACCAAATGGCAAAAGGTTGCAATGACACGAGCAATTTACTAATGTTGCCTTTGGCGCTTCGCCGAGGTAGGCACAAACCCCTCACAATCACCGGAGGTGGCCAAGAACAATCACCAACTCTTGCCAACGCCTCCAAGCTGCTCCAATCCGTCTAGGTGGCGGCAACCACCAAGAGAAACAAGAATCCCGCAGCAAATCAACCACCAAGTGCCAACTAGATGCTATCTCACAATGCAAATGCACTTGGATCACTCAATCTCACTTCGAATATGCAAAGAAGCAAGAGAGATGAGTGGGAGGGGAGTTGCTTAGCTCAAAGTGCTCACAAGTATGTCAAATGTCCAAGAGTTAGAGCCTTGAGCCGGCCAACGAGTATTTATAGACGTACCCCTTCGAATATAGCCGTTAGAAACTTGATTCAGCAGCAGTCGCGCTGACCGGACGCGCTGGTCCAAATGACCGGACGCACCGGTCACGCAACGGCTCTTTTTCGAAACGCCGACTGGACGCGCCGGTCGCAATGACCGGACACGCTGGTCACGACCGGACGCGCCGGTCATGACCGGACGCGCCGGTCCCGTGACTGACCGGACGCGCTGGTCAAGCCAGAGCAGCGCACAATGAAACAGTGACCGGACGCGCTGGTGAACCGACCGGACGCCACAGTGCCCGCGTCCGGTTGGAGTCCAGTAAGCTCCCTGGACGACCGAACGCGTCCGGTCGACTGTGACCGGACGCGCTGCGCGTCCGATCAACCAACTGAAAAACGCGCAGACGCTGAACGCTGATCGGACGCGTCCGGTCAAACAGTGACCGCGTCCGGTCCAGCGTCCGGTCACCCCTGTGACCTCCGTTCGCTTCCGTTCGATTTCCGACTTCTGGCGTAGTGGAAAATAGGCGTTTCAATTCCTCTAAAACGCCAAACCCTCTCTACCGCTCAAACTCCACCGCCTTCGCAAACGTGCTAACATCACCAAATGACCATCACCATGTGCATGTGTGTTAGCATTTTCACAATCATTTTTCGAGGCGTTATTAGTTCTATCCACATGCATATGATTATGAAATGCACACCTAGAGGCACTTAGGAGTTCAATAGCCGCGTCATTCCCCTCTTTATAGTACGGCTATCTATCCTATAATGTAACCACACCCACTAGGTGTCTTGGTTACTAAAACACAACCCTTAAGCATATACCTTTGCCTTGATCACGTAGGGTTGCGTCCAAATCCAAGTGTGGCCATCATGATCACCATGTCCATCTTGCCACCAACCTTGGAATGTACTAATCCTCATATGCTACATACAACTTAGGCATAGGATTAATACTTAGGCATTGTCACTAATTACCAACACCAAACATAGGACTTTCACCGGCCCCCAGTGTTTTCCAGAGCTGATGAACCATTAGAAGCAGATGACTGGCTCCGCACTATGGAGCAAAAGTTTGAACTCATAGAGTGTAGTGACTACCAGAAGCCGGTGTTTGCAGCCCAGCAGCTTCGAGGTGCTGCCGGAGCATGGTGGGGAAATCACCTTGCTACACAGCCAGCTGGTCATCGGGTGACCTGGGCGGAATTCCGTGCGGCTTTCAGAGCTCACTTTATTCCAGAAGGGATTATGATCAGAAAGTTAGAGGAATTTCTTGCACTGAAGCAGGGAGACCGGACAGTAATGCAATATGTGGGCAAGTTCAATCACCTATCACAGTATGCTGCTGATCAAATCAACTCTGATCGCAAGAAGCAAGCTTGTTTTATGAGGGGTTTGAACTCGAAGATTCGTACTATGATGACTGGTTGTCTTAATGTGACTTATCATGAGGCCGTTGATATTGCTCTTTCGTCAGAAGAAGAGTACCGGAAGCATAAAGAGGCCAAGAAGAAGAAGGTGTCGTATGGACCATCTGGTGGCAATCAAAAGCGCCAGAAGATAATTTACCATCCCCAAAATCATTTCCGTTCTCCTTTTTGTCCACCACAATTCCAAGCCCGGCAACAGACATTTGTCCGTCCTGTTGCAGCTCTATCCTATCCACGTCAGCCGAGTGCTCCTGGCATTCATCCTCCACTTCAGCAGGGCAACAATATCAATAATTATCCCTGTTATAACTGTGGAAAGACCGGGCATTTCTCGAGGGAGTGTCCATACCCGAGGCAGTATAATCAGAATTATCAGAAAGCTGTTGTGCCCCAACAACAGAACTAGAATCAGCAGAGGGGCAATCACCAGAATGCTCAGAAGGGCAAGGCCGAGAAGAAAACTGGACGAGTCTTTTACACGCAGGCCGAGGCAATACCTGAAGGAGAGCCCGTCATGATGGGTATGTTTCCTGTTGCAAATCATCCTGCAGTTATGCTTTTTGATTCAGGCGCATCACATACATTCATCAATCATACATTTGTTATGAAACATGCAATTCCAATTGGGGAAACGAAAGAGAACTTCTTTATACAGTCGCCCGGGGGTCGTCTGTGTACTAAAGAAATGGTACATCAGGTACCTATAGTATTGGGTGGGTATACTTTTCCCGCGTCCATGATAATTTTGAAGGATCAGGATATAGATGTGATCCTAGGCATGAACTGGATGTATCAGCGCGGAGCTATAATAGATACTCTGAATAGAACCATAAGACTGAACTTACCTGATAATAGTTCTCAACTTCTTATCCAACTTCAAACACCAAAAAGGGCAGTCGAAAGAGTCTGTGCAACGTCTGTGAAAGGAATCAGTGATATACCTGTGGTTTGCGAGTTTCCGGATGTTTTCCCAGATGATCTACCTGGATTACCTCCTGACAGAGATGTGGAATTTGTAATTGAGTTGAAACCTGGTACTGCCCCTATATCTAGAAGAGCATACAGAATGCCACCGAAAGAGTTAGCAGAGCTCAAGATACAATTACAAGAGTTGCGGGATAAAGGTTTTATTGAACCTAGTTCTTCACCATGGGGATGTCCAGCCATATTTGTGAAAAAGAAGGACAAAACCCTGAGGTTGTGTGTTGATTATCGTCCGTTGAATGAAGTGACTATCAAGAATAAGTATCCCCTTCCTCGTATTGATCTACTTTTTGATCAACTTGCTGGAGCCAGTCTTTTCTAAGATCGATCTCCGATCTGGCTACCACCAAATAAAAATTTGCCCTGAGGACATTCCAAAGACTGCTTTCACTACTAGATATGGCCTTTATGAATATCTAGTCATGTCCTTTGGTCTTACCAATGCCCCCGCTCATTTCATGTATCTCATGAATTCGGTTTTCATGCCCGAGCTCGACAAGTTTGTTGTTGTCTTCATTGATGATATTTTAGTTTACTCCAAAAACAAGAAAGAACATGCAGAACATTTACGCATCGTTCTCAGTCGCCTAAGGGAACATCAGTTGTATGCTAAGTTCAGCAAATGTGAGTTTTGGCTTAAGGAGGTGCCATTTCTTGGACATGTTTTGTCGGCAGAAGGTGTTGCTGTTGACCCTGGTAAAGTAAGGGATATATTAGATTGGAAGTCCCCAAGTACTGTTCATCAGGTTCGCAGTTTCTTGGGAATGGCGGGCTATTACCGTCGATTCATTCCTGATTTCTCGAAGGTATCAAAACCCATCACTGAGTTGTTGAAGATTCAGGTTAAATTTGTTTGGTCATCAGAATGTGAGAAGGCTTTCCAGACATTGAAGCGGTTGTTAACCACTGCTCCAGTGTTAGCTCAACCAAATATTGAAAAGCCGTTTGACGTATACTGTGATGCTTGTGGCACTGGTATTGGATGTGTGTTGATGCAAGAAGGTCGAGTGATTGCTTATGCTTCTCGCCAACTCAAACAACATGAAGAGCACTATCCAACCCATGATTTAGAGTTAGCGGCTGTTGTTCATGCCTTGAAGATATGGCGGCATTATTTATTGGGTAATCTGTGTCACATCTATACAGATCACAAGAGTTTGAAATACATTTTCACTCAGTCTGATTTGAATATGCGACAACGAAGATGGTTAGAATTGATAAAGGACTATGATTTAGAAGTGTATTATCATCCGGGTAAGGCAAATGTGGTTGCCGATGCCCTCAGTCGAAAGATTCATTGCAATTGTTTGACAGTGAAACCGCTGGATCTATCTTTGTGTCATGAGATTGAAAAGTTGGGTATTGAAATAGTTCAACATGGTAGTGTTGCCAATATCACAGTGGAAACGACTATAAGAGATAAGATTATTTCTGCTCAGAAGGAAAATAAGGGTATAGTTCACATAAAGGAAAAAGTCAGAAAGGGAAAAGGCTTATGTTTTAGAATTGATGAAACAGATGTCCTCTGGTTCAAAGATCATTTGGTTGTACCTATGGTTCCGGAGTTACGTCAGTTGATTCTGGATGAAGCACATTTGACCAAATTCTCCATCCATCCTGGAAGTAATAAGATGTATCATGATCTGAAACAAAGATTCTGGTGGACCAAGATGAAGATTGAGATTGCCAGATACATAGCCAGGTGTGACACCTGTCAGAGAGTGAAAGCTGTACATCTGAAGTCAGCCGGAGCATTGCAGCCGTTACCCATTCCAGCTTGGAAGTGGGAAGATATCAATATGGATTTCATAGTGGGTTTGCCCAAAACAGCAAAAGGGTTTGATTCTATCTGGGTTATTGTGGACCGCCTCACTAAGTCTGCACATTTCATTCTAGTTCAAACTACATATCCAACTATCTGGTATGCTAAGATATATTTTGACAGAATTGTCAGTCTGCATGGGATACCTAAGACAATTGTATCTGATAGAGGTACACAATTTGTTAGCAATTTCTGGAGGCACTTACATGAGTCACTGGGTACTAAACTTCTGCATAGTACCGCTTATCATCCTCAAACAGATGGTCAGACTGAAAGAGTCAATCAGATTCTAGAAGATATGTTAAGGTCTTGTGTGCTCAATTACTCAGATTCTTGGGATGACTGTTTACCTTTGGTAGAATTCTCCTACAATAACAGTTATCAAGAAAGTATCAAAATGGCACCGTTTGAAGCACTGTATGGACGCCGATGCAGAACTCCACTGAATTGGTCAGAATCAGGAGAGAGATGGTTCTTCGGGGTTGATTTAGTAAAAGAAACTGAAGAAAAAGTCAGACGTATACAAAATAATATAAAGATAGCACAGTCTCGTCAAAAGAGTTATGCAGATAAGAGACGACGAGCACTGGTGTTTGACAACGGAGATTATGTATACTTGAAGGTATCACCCATGAAAGGAGTTACCCGGTTTGGGGTTAAAGGCAAATTGGCACCCAGATATATTGGACCGTTTCAAATTCTGGAACGATTTGGTAAAGTGGCTTACCGTTTAAGGTTACCTGAACAACTCTCCGCAGTACACAATGTGTTCCATGTGTCACAACTAAAGAAGTGTCTACAAGTGCCTGACCAAGTGATTGATTTTGAGGGGGTTGAGCTTGAGCCAGATCTAACATATTCCGAGCATCCTGTCAGAGTTTTGGATCAGAAAGATCGTGTCACACGGAGTAGAACAATCAAGTGGTATAAGATTCAATGGAATCAACATTCAGAAGAAGAAGCAACCTGGGAATCTGAAGATTATTTGCTGGAGAACTTTCCCGACTTCTTTGCTTCTATCTAAGTTACAATTTCCTCTCTAGATTGTAACTCCTTCTTTTTAAACCTTGTGATGTAAAATACCTACCTGTTTTATGAACAAGTCTTGAACATGTTTGTATGACACGTTTCCTTTTCCATTACCTAACCCAAGGCTTTAAATCTCGAGACGAGATTTCTTTAAGGGGGAAGGGCTGTAACACCCCTGGTGTTATAGTAACTAAAAACCTGCCATGTCATCATTTACACTGCAAATCATCCATGATTAGGTTAACACTGCTATGCATCTACTAAAATGAGTTTGAATTCTTAGGTTTGATGTGTTTCTCGTTGTGTGGTTCGAAATCTGAAAACCCTAATTTCGATTATCACTGCAAATACTTAGTTTATGCCCTGCGTAATTTGAGGTGTATGACGGTGTTATACACTAGTGCCAAGTGTAGGGTATAAGCTCAAGTCCAACCTATAAAATGAAGCTTCAAGTTTGAGTTAGGGTTTGGAATCCAAAGCTTGTTACAAGTTTTCCGATTCGAATTCTAATTCAAATTTGAGGAATTACTAAAAGAATTTCTTAAGTCAAATTGGTCAACCTAGGGAGCCATTTGGTCAACCATGTGAGGCTTGACTCAATGATATCCTAGGGTCAAGGTGTGATTCCTAAGTAACCAAAGTTAAGAAAGAATCAAGTTTCAATTCAAAACTTTTCCGAAAACCCTGAAAAACAAAACCCTAGTTTTACCCCTTTTGATATAAATCAAAATCTAAGCAAAATTTGGGCAAAAGTGTAAAACCAAGTTTGTAGATCTTTTCAAGGGCTACAAGTTTGGTGTTTTGAGTTTTCAAAGTTTCAGTGTAAAATTTGAAGTAATTTTGAAAAGATTCAAATCTCAAAATTGTCCCCTTTTCATTTTCCCTACCCAATTTCAAAATGGAGGCATAATTTGGAAATATTTTGAATAGAAAAGTTGTAGGTCTGCCCTAGATGTATAACTTTGGTATTTTGAATTTTTGAAGTTCCAACACAAAATTCAAAGTAATTTTGGTTTTTCAGATTTCCCAAAAATGTCCCTTTTTGAATTCAAATTCAAATTTCAAAAACTAAGCCGAATTGGAAAATGTTCATATTGAGAAAGTTGTAGATCTTTGAAAATGGAACAACTTTTGTTTTTACAGATTTTCAACTTCTGTTGAGGATTTGAAAGTAATTTGAAATTTACTTCTAGTGGCAGTTCTGTAAATAATTTGAAATCAGCGCCAACCACCGACCGCCACCTCCCCCGACGCCGGCGACCTTCGCCCCGCTTCCAGGCGCGCCCGCGGCGTCCCGCGACCGCCTCGTCATGGTCGTTTTTCTCCGCGTGTCGTCACCGCACCGTCTGGCCTCCTCTATAAAAGCCATCGTCGTCGGCTAGACCGATTTCTCTTCCTCCTCCGCTTCTCGCCGTGACCGGCAACCGCCCTCCGCCGCCCAAATTTGCCGCCGCTGTTGCTTCATCGCCCCACAGCTCTCGCCTCCAGCTCCGCAGCGTGTGCGCGCAGCTCCTGGAGCATCCAATTGCGCCTCACCTCCTCTGCACTAGCCCGCGCATCCGCTTCTTCCTCGCGGCCGGCAGCGACGCCACCGTGACCGCCTCACCGTGGACCGGCCACTCCAGCACCTCTCCGTCGTCACCGAATCGCCCAACGCAACCTCTGTGAGCCCCTGATCATGATGCTCCTCTTGTTTTAGTCTCTACCGTACCGTAGTCGCGTTTTGCTCGTCGCGTCGCCGTTCGGGTCGCCGCCGAGACCGCCATGGCCGCGGTAGGGTCTCCTCTGTGCGGTAGCAGCTCCAAGTCGTGTCACAGTTGAGTTCGCGAGGTTCGGGTGGTGGTGTTGGGACGTTTGGTAGGGGTCCGATTCACCGGAGCCTCGTCGACGGTGAGTTCCCGTCGGTGATCACCGCGGTGGCGAGTCCGCGCGCGCGGGAGAGAAGGAGAAGAGAGGGAGGCGAGGATGACAGGCGGGTCCCGGGCGTCAGAGAGAGAGGAGCGGGAGCGGGCGCGTGTGCAGGCCGGGCCGCGCTGGTGGGCCGAGCGGGCCGCGCGCGGGAGAAACAGGCCGGGCCGAGAGAGAGAAAAGGAGGCAGCCCGCGTTGGAAATTTTGTTTTTCCTTTTCCAAATTTGTAAAATGATTTTCAGTTTTGTTATTTATGTTATAAATTATTCATAATTCCAAAAATTGTGAAAATTTTTGAGTAACCCTTTTACACTGTGTAATATTTAATAAAAATAATAAATATCAATTTTAAGTACTTTTGATAGATTATTTAATTAGTCGATTTAATTCTTAAGTGGTCCTTAATTAATTTTTTCTAGGCTTATTTATTTATCCAAAAATTATGAAAATTATTTTATCATCTAATTATGATATAATCTTCTTAAATTAAAAATTTTAGCTTAATTGGATTAAGTTAATTTTTATTCTTAAACTTATGCTTTAATTATTTAATAAGGTAATTAGGGCATAATAATTAATGTTGCTTGACTTTATAATTGAGTGTTGACTTTAGGTCATTAACCCTTAATGACCTTTAGCATTGTTAATTGGTTGCTTAAGCTTTCCTAATCATGTTGTTAATTCCTAATTACTGTCATTTCATGTGTTTAACAAATTCCGTAATAAGTTGTTTAGGGTAATCGGACCCTAGATTAGGGTTAGGTTAAAAGTTTTTGTTGTTCAGCTGTACCGTGAAGGGAAGTTGTACTCAAGTTGTTAACTTTGTTAAGCATCCATCGAGCATCATATTTATTATCTCATCATCCTAAAGCATGCATTATCCTTACGTATAGTTCCCGTAAAAGAGGAGGGTACCGAAGCCGAAACCGTTTTCGCCGAAGAGCCGTCGTCCGTGGAAGTAGGGTTTGACATCTGCGGTACTGAACCCGAGCCTGAGTTTCCCGTCGACCAAGGCAAGCCCCGGTTACATCTAAACTTACCTTGTGATTTAAAAAGTTTTACTTAACTTTTATTACGGCTCTATTGCATTAAGTGCTAGGAGTTGAGTGGCAACCTAATTACTGCATTATCATCCTTGATATTCCAATACCATCCTTGTTACTGTTTTGATTTAAAAATGCTTAGTATGCTTAGCATTGCTTAATGAGAAAACTTTAAAACTTTTAAACAAAGTTTGAAGGGTTGTTGGACAATCACTTGATGAATGTTAATGTTGATAATTTGGGACCGGTCGGTGGACTTACATCGGGAAAGGAGTCCCCCTGTAGTGTCTCCGACTGAGTCAGTTAAGGACCGTACCGTTGTCTGAACTGTGTGCGTCGAGACTTTGTAACTGATCACATGCTCCGATAAGCCTAAGACCTCGGTAACACCAACATGTGAACGGCCAACCGCACACTGGGAGTGGAGAGATGGCGAGAGTAGTGTGTACCCTCGTAGCCAAGGGCTGGATTGGAGGTGTACTGTACTCTCGGGTGGCGCTGGACCCGGTCATATTTTGGGAGATCCGAGTGAAGGTTGATATATGTCGGTTAGAGTCCTACATATGTCGTGTGATTAGGAATCCCCAGCTGGGTTTAATCGATTCGAATCGTCGCTGCTCCTCGGTTAAGGAGACTCGATTCTCTGTTCAACATCGTAGAAAAGAAATGGAACTTTGGCCGGAGAATCAGAAAGATATTGAATGAGATACATGATCTAGATTAGGATCACTTACATTCTGTTGATAAATAATATTGAAATAAAAATCGTGATCTTAAGGATGCACCATTAGTAGCTTTTATGCAAAAGAACTTGACTTCCTGCTGGAACCTCACCTTGATTCCCCTAAGCCTGCATTCCTGAGTCGTTCCACTAGTGTTGTCGGTTAAGTCTTGTTGAGTACTTTCGTACTCAGGGTTTGTTAAACCCCTGTTGCAGGTTCGTCTCATGAGCAGGTGTGTTTTGGACCCTGTTGCATGACTGTCTTTGCGGCGAGAGACGACGAGTAGAGATGTTTGGCTCTTGGGCAGAGCATCGCGTTTTGGTGTTGTAATAATGTTAATAATGCTACTCCACTACTATGGTTGTAACACTAAACTTAAGTTTTATAAGTTTGGAACCTCAAGTTTGTAAACCTATGTTATGTAAGACTTCCGCTTTTGTACTCTGATGTAATTTATTATATAAACTGTTGTAATACTGTGATGCCTCTGTAATGTGATCCTGCTCGGAAGATTGTGGATGATTCGGGTTTCCCGAGGACACCCGACAGACTTCTTAAGATCTGTGGTACACTTGTACAGTGGTTAGAAGTCTTTAAGACAATAACAAGTACAGGTGGGCCATAGTAATTAGGAGGTTCTGCCACAGCCATCTTGAACGGTTTCTGATTCCTCTGAGGTTGCTGAACGTTCTGATGCTTTCTCTACAGCGGCCTGAACCTAGCACCAGGAGCAGGTAGACAATATGCAGAACGGTTAGCCATAGGAGCTCTTGGCTGTGACGGACCTGACTCAAGGGCTCTCTTGCGAGTCTTGGACGCAGTATACACATTGTTGTTCTTCTCTTGCTTCAAGCAGTCACTAATAAAGTCATTGAACCCAGTTCTTGTATTGGTATCCACATGCTTCATCATTTTGGGATTAAGACCCCTCTTGAAACTAGCGATCTTCTTGGCATCAGTGTTAACCATGTCAGAAGCATAACGACATAAATTATTGAAAGTATGCAAATACCGAGTTACAGTCTTGGTGCCTTGATTCAGTGCTAGGAACTCTCCCAATTTTATTTCTGTCAGCCCGGGTGGTATATAAACTCAACGAAAAGCATCAGTGAATTCCCTCCATGTAATGTGAGCATTCGGAGGAAAAGTGCGATGATCCTTCCACCACATCCCTGTAAGTCATTGTAATTGATGAGCTGCATATTCCGTTTTCAATACTTCAGTCATTCTCAACACACGAAACTTATCTTCCATGGTATTTATCTATTCCTCGACATCTAGTGGCTCTGTCGCTTCCTTGAAGATCGGTGACCTGGTGTCCGTAAATTCCTTGAAACTGCTATATTAATTCACTTCATGTTCGCCCTGGTTTAACCCACGGCGGGTGTTGTCGACAATGTTATGCAATGCAGCTTCCATGTTTTGCTGCTTGTTCTCCATGTTACGCTGAGTTCCCAGGAATTGCGTGAAAAACTGTTCCGCGGTGTACAGTGGAGGAGGTGGTGGTGGTGGATCACGATCCTTATTCCCAGTAGCACTACCACCTGCCTCAGTGGCGTCATAAACGGTACGATGAGTGTTCGCCGGCATCTGCATATTTTAGCAACAAGTAATTATTAGGTGATGTTGCAGTAATTGCCGGTGAATGAAAAATTATGCCGTACTTAATTCACTGGAGAGAATAAATTCATACAATAAAACAAAGGCACAATAAATCATTCCAATTAACACAACATCACTCATTACATTACTTAAGCGCAACACATCGCGTCCATTACAACCAAATTGTCAGCATACATACACTGGACTTTTCGACGTTCAGATATCGCCATAAACACATATAAGTTTTCCAACATTACATCAAAGTCTTAGTCATCCTACTCATAAAAACATGCCAGATATGCCAACCATGCAAAAGATCATTGCAAAAGAAATCATAGTAGCTAGCGTAACAACTACTAGCCTACTCGTCGTGCTCGCTGAAGTCGGAGACGTTGCCATTGTCACCATCAGCATCATCATCATCATCATCCTCAGCTGGTGCCTCAGGCTCCTCGTCCTCGTCCAGATCCATCTCTGCTGCTCTAGCAGGAACGTAAGGGTGGAGCTGGTTATGCAGCTGGTGAAACTCTTCATGTAGGTGGTTGTTGTACTCTTCGGCATTGGCCAACTGATGCTCTAGCTCAACCTGTCGAGCTCTCAAACCGTCTTCTTCAGACCAGACTTCATTCCTTTGATGGAGCACATGGATCAACATGCTGTTGTTGAACATGACTATAAGCTGGCACTGTAATTCAACTAAGTGTGCGTGTGTGAAGTCTTAAACTATTTGCTTCCGCTACTTTATTATAAACTTGGTTTGTAATAACTTTATATTTTAAACTCCGATGTAGTTCAATGATGTTGCGAACTTTATATAATATGTGACTGTAGCTACTAAACTTGTACGATCTTGATTTGTATGTTTGTTGGTTTGAAATCCGTCGTGATTTCACGGACTACTGGGTTATACGGGCTTAAGTTTGCTAAATTATTTGCTCCGGCGGGTGATTTTCTTACTTAATTTCATATAATTGGTCGGTTCTGTTACAGCGCGGTCAAGCCCCGATGCTGCCTCGCGCCACCGTGTGGCCGAGCCCTGACGCTGCCCGCACAACCGAGCCTTGGCGCCCCGACGCCAATGATGTGACCGCTGACGCACAGTCGCCTGCCGCCCTTGCCGTCTATGCTCCCAGGGTCCCAGCCTCCCACACCGTCTGTGCTCCCAGTTTGAATATCGAGTAGTTCGGAATACCCGAATCCGAACCTGAATTATTGGATAGTTGTTTTTTGGGTAAATATTGGGCAGTGATTTCTATACCTGAATTTTTAATTACCCGAACTATCCGATCCGAATTTTTTGTAACCCGAACACCCATAGAACTGGTTTGGCAAAGTTTAATATGCTCCATACATGATTTTGTGCTGAGGGTGCGTTTAGTTCATTCAAAGTTCCAAAAATTTTACAAGATTTCCCGTCACATCAAATCTTTGGATGCATGCATGGAGTATTAAATGTAAGTAAAAAAAATAACTAATTGTACAGTTTGTCTGTAAATGTCGAGACAAATCTTTTAAGCCTGGTTAGTCCATGATTGGATAAATTTTACCAAGTAACAACGAAAAATGCTACAGAAACTTTACACCAACTTTTACACCATCTAAACACTAACTGAATACATGATTTTGTGCTGAATACATGTGCTGTACGAGTGTACGGCACACACGATACGAGGGTTAGACTTTTTTTTCCCCCTTCATTTCTCCTAACGTTGGCCGGAGCCCCCCTCCCAGCCCGGTTACCAGTTGGTGGCCACGCGCACGGGTTTCTCGCTTTGCTAGTTTGCTTTCGTCTCCGCCTCCGATTCTGCGATGATAACCCACCATCCCTCCCTGCTCCGCCCATCTATCCTCACCCTCCGGGCCGGCGTCCTCGGTCGGCGCCCAACACTGAACGCCTTCCTGTCCACAACCGTCGCCTCCGCTACGCCGCCTCTCCGCTTGCGGTCTCTGCGCGCCATCACCGGTGGAACTTCGCCGGTAACAACCAAATCGAAACCCCCCTCGGGTTCTCTGCTACTCCTTGGGCCATGCTTCGATTCACTTGTAAATGCCTAGTTGCCTGAAAAAACTTGTAAATGCCTACTTTGCTCCGCAGGTCAGTGGCGATGGAGGCAAACGCGCGGTGCCGCCTCCCACGCTTGGGGCCGCCCTGCTTGGCTTCGTGCGTAGCAACTTCCTCCCGCTTGGTGAGTTCCCGCTTGTATGCGATCCCAGCTGGTGCTTAATCATCTTGATATCTATGGCCTATGGGCGATTTTGTACTGCTGTTTCTGTATGTAATGCCAATTATGCAATGCTTGTCTTAATTGTGTAGTTGGACTCATGTACTCCACGACCCAAACTAGGCACATTTGACAATGCTTCAATGCATTATTAGCTCCAAATCCAAAATAGCCTTTGCATCTGTGTCATCCTGAAATTCTACTATACAAAGCAGAATCATAGTGGATTAGCGAGAGATGGGTTTGTTTCTCGAGTGCAGAAAATTTGAGTGTAAATCAAGTATGATCTGCTTTTAAAAAGTTGAAGGTGCTGTGTAGTAAATACTCTTATGTCTATAATTGCTTTCACATTATTGCTATGTATTTGACAAGAGCACGCAAATGTCTCTGGTTTTGAACTTTCATGGACTGATTTGTGTCTTTCCCATTGATAAGCTCTCATCGGTGGGATCGTATTGGGTCTTCTAGATCCTACTCTTGGATGCCTTGCTCACAAATACTCCCTGTCAAAGTACAGCACTTTTGGGATATTCGTTATCTCAGGTTCGGTTGCTTAACCTATTCGTGTGAATCCCTGTTCTATTACTTCTGTGTGCTGCTGATAGCTTCCTCTTGGCTGCATAGGACTGACCCTGCGCACTAGAGAGCTTGGTGCAGCGTTAGAAGCTTGGCCTGCTGGACTATATGGACTAGTATGATCTTATGTTTATTCTGTGGCTGTCAGACTTGCATGTTCTAGTATCATTCTGTGGCACAACTATAAGTATGTTGGAATAAAGTTCTCACTCCCATTTGATCTAAGGAATAATTCAAGGAAATTCCATGCCATTGATTTTCTGGCATTTATTTCTTACCAGGAGTACTAATTGCCTTTCTGGTTGATTTTGGGATACCAGTTCCCATACTTCTATTGGTCATCAATGGAGCACCCTCTATAAGTTTGCTAATGTCTTATATTATTGTATATAATTGCAGGGATCTATTTTGCTGTTTACACCCTTTCTTGCTCAGTTTATTATGCAAGTTCAGTTCTTCCCTCGTGAATTTATCACTGGTAAATGGGTCAAGCACATGCCTGCTTTTCATGATGGATTTTCTGTTTTCATCCCACCATTTTTTGTTGCCATGTGATTAACTCATACTTTTGTGCTCTTTTTCTTTTGGCATCTTACAGGTTTAGCTATATTTTGCTGCATGCCAACAACACTATCAAGTGGAGTCACACTAACACAGGTACTACTTAATACTTATCCCTATTATCTACCAACATGTAATACCATATATTTTCTCATATAGTTATACTAGCATTACAATCTAATAAAATGTTTTTACCACCATGCAGCTAGTTGGTGGTAACTCTGCACTTGCTCTTGCAATGACAGTTGCATCCAATTTAATTGGCATTATCATTGTAAGCAAAATTTTACTGTAATTTTTTTTGTTTATGGGCAACTGATATAAGTAATTAACTTACCCAATACAGTATTACAGGTTTAACTTTGTTGTTTATAGTTATGAAGCTTTATGCAAAAGTTCTTGGATATAAAATGCTGATCAGCTGATGGTAGCAAGATGTTACTTTTTCTTGTGTTTCAAGCCGAGTGTGATTGCAATCATGTGGTTCTTTTTTTGTTTTACATGTAAAATGAATATCCAGTTATCCACTGATAATCTGCTATGATAGTTTATGAAATTTGAGTATGACCCACCAGTCCTCAAACATGCAAAAAAACTGGATTATAGACTAAGATATTGTAAATGTTAAATATATTTTCTATAAACTTGGTCATAGTTAGATAAGTTTGACTCAGGACAAAGCCAAAACGACTTCAATTTTGAAACTGGGTGAGTTTTTTTACTAGTAATTTTTAATAAAGTAATTGCTGGTCAAAGGCTTCTTCTAATGAAATAGTTAGATAAGTTTGAGTCAGGACAAAGTTAAATCGACTTAAAATCTGAAACCGGCTGCGTATTTTTTTACTAGTAATTTTTAATAAATTAATTGCTAGTCAAAGGCTTGCTCTAATGAAATGAATTACACCTTTAGTTTCAAACGGTGGATGTCTAGATTATGAACGAGCCTTTTTTTTTCTTCTATGTACAATAATTTATTGAAAGGTGAAAAAACATTATATGCTGAGCAATCTGGTCATTCTTCTTTTTTTTTTTTTGAAGAATTGGTCATTCTTCTTTGTGATCCTGGAATCAGGTACCTCTTTCTCTTGCAAAATACATTGGCGCTGGTGTTGGGGTTTCCTTGCCTACTGAGCAATTATTCAAAAGTCTGGTCACCAGTCTTCTAATCCCTCTTATTATAGGGAAGGTATGTGGTTATTCATATCTTTGTACTCCACGTCGTACCTTACTATTTCATCTCAATACAATAGTACTGCACCCATTATGTCCAGATCTCCTTTCAGTTTAATCTTTGGATGTAAAAACAACTGGACTTATGAGTCTCATGTAAACTACCTTTCATGATCAATATAATGTGGTAAGCATGATTTGTTTGTCGGATGTTTAGGAGCACAATTTAGGCGAGGTCTTCATGTCTTTTAGTAGAATGTGTTATCAGTCATGAATCAGCTGACTACAATATGCAAAGGATAATTTGAACTCCTCTAACTTAAGTGTTTATAATGTTTTTCTGTTTATTTTTGAACTTACTCTCTCTGTTTCTTAAACAAGAAATAGTTGAATTCACCATCTATCCCCATGTTTTCCTTAAAGACTATAGTGCCATCTTGAAATATCTGAAGCTCCCTGGAGACACTTATGATGGTTTGTTCTTTGTCAGGTTGCTCGAGAAACCTCAAAAGGTGTGCAAACTTCAATATGTTCCAGTTTTTGACAGTCACTGTGGGTTATTAATGTTAATTATCATTCATGAATCTCTTGTTTAGGTATTGCTGATTTTGTTGATGGAAATCGACAAGGCTTTTCAGTTGCAAGTGCTGTTCTCCTCAGCCTAGTATGTCTCTAATTCGAAACATATGCCAGTTGGCATGTTCTTTATTAGAAAATGTTGCTTGTAGTCACGATAATTCAATAAGTGAAGAAAACTGTTTTATTTTTTTTGGTATAATCAGTAACATCTGGTGTCCTTGATTTGTTCTTCAGCATGTCATGCTTTTGGGTTCATATATGTAGTGTTTCCAGCCCAATTAGCCAGCCCTTTTGGTGAAGCGAGTACAAGAGGGCAACTGATGCATGCATAAACCTATCCTGCATGAAGTTTATCATTAGTGAGTATTTGGGCTCTCTGTTGATCCAATGATCCAATTAAGGATGAAAACGGTCGGAAACGGTCGAAAACGGACTTAGGATATGGAAAAACGAAAACGGTCGGTTCGGGATATTTCTACATTTAGCAATTAAAAAGTACAAAAAATGGTTGAAAATGGTTGTGAAACCAATTGAAACTGACAATTTTTCATGTTAAAAAACGGTTCATAATATAGAAAACGAAAACGGTCAGTTCGGAATATTTCTGTTCCGTTTTCATCCCTAGATCCAATCATATAACAAGAGCACTTCAGAAATCAACTTTCAAGTTCAAATAGAGCATAACTGAGAGCGTTTTGGTGTGGGAGAGGTTTTTGGAGTTGCGCTTTAGTTTATGTTGCTTTTGTAGTTTGCATCAATATATTGCAAGTCTGCATGCCTTGTGATCTATATGGACTTTAGTTCTCAAACATTTCATTTGACAGGTCCCATGGATTCAAGTAAGTAGATCAAGATCACTGATCTTATCTGTTCAAGTAAAATCCTTTGCTGTTGCCGTTACTATTGGAGTGTACGTTTACCATCTAAGCTTATCACAGTGAGAATGCTTGTAAATTTTGTTATGTGGATGTGGAATCAAATGCTTAAGGGTGGATGAAGATTAATCCAATTTTTTCTTGTTCTCTATCTATGAAAAAGCTCATGTTTTTGTTATGTTTTGCCTTGATTACTGCAAAAGTATTGTGCTTGAAGCCTTGAACTGCTATTCTTCTCAGTTACCTATCAAGCTATTATTGCTGTTTCAACTTAATGAGAATCTTTATGTTCTAAATTTTTCTAAGGAATCAACTTCCACCTAACATTCAGTGTGATGCATGAGTACACAACTATTTTTTTTTTCAAAACATTCGACTTTACTGATAGGCACGCTTGCTAAGATGCTGACCCAGATGGCAGTTTGATATATCAAGCGACCTACTGTTATTCAGTGTCATCTGTCATGTTAAAGTAGTGTTAACTGTATGCTTATTCTGTTGTTGCTGTCTTGTTCTGGGTTTCACACTAGATCGTAACACTTGCTACTCCAATTCCACAGCCTTACTAAATAACCATCAGTCAGGATTGAGTCAATACTCCCTGTCTTGATAAAACAGAAAAGAACTAATTGGGACTACCCTTCTTCAATAGTTCTTAACTGATTCCTTGCTTGTCAATGGTGTTGCTTAGTCTTTTCTTTTCTTTGCCTCCAATATAAAATGCAGCCTTGTTGTGTCTTCAGCTACACCTTAATATCTAACATGAGCACATTTCTTTTCACAGGCTTCTTCATCTTGCTCTGCTGGTTTTCAATGCTGCAATGTTGGAGATCTTGTCACATCTTGAACAGAAAGGGGAGTCAGTCTTTGCAAAGAAAGAGTACACACGAGCTGTCATTTTGGTGGCCAGTCAGGTCAGTCTTTATCATCAGTAAAAGAAATAGAAAGCCTGTAAATGATACAAATCAAATTCCTGCTGTTGACTGTTGGAGTATAGGCTATTAGGCCCATGTGGCTAGAACCATGAGGCCCATGTATGCATCACTATTTAGCTACCCTTCTAGGGTTAGCCCAAATTAATCTACTCACATTCTCTAGCATGGTATCAAGCTAGGGTTTCTTTCTTCTCCCAGCCTGCTGCCGCCGGCCCCTGCCGCCGGCACGCCGCCGCCCCTGGCGCGCCGCCGCCGGCTGCCATGGCTGGCCAGCAGCCTCCTCCCCCTCGTCCCACCTATTTCCACTCTTTCCCTCCCCTTCCCACCTCCTCTTGGGCACAAATCACAGCCCGTTCCCCACCCTCACCTACCCCAGCCGCCGCCGCCGCTACACTGCCTCCCTGCGCCGCCGCCGCACTGGCAGCGGGCGCGGGCGCGGGAGCCCCGGGCGCTGCTGCTGCCGAGGCGCCAGGCGACGGCGCGCTCCTCCCTGCTGCTCCACTCCCCGGCGTGGGCCTGGACGTCGGCGGCCTTCTCCCAGGCGCCGTCCTCCAGGGCACGTCTGCCCTTCTCCCTGGCGCCCCTCTTCCCGGCGCGGGTCTGGATGCCGGCGACCTCCTCCCAGGCGCCGTCCTCTCGGTGGTGGCTGCCACTGACGACGTCCACCTCCCAAGCGCCGTCCTTCCAGGAGACTTCCCTCCTGCAGCTGCCCCCGTCCGTACCGTCGCGGCCGGCCTGGGAGTGACGGCACCTGCGCCCCACGGAGCCTTCCCTGCACCACCTCAGCCGCCGCCGACCCACCCCTACGCCGGTCGTGCCGACCCTGCTCTCGCCGCTGCCCTCGTCGCAGCTCGTGCTGTAGCTGCAGAGGGCCAGGCTCGTGTCCGCGCGACAACCCTCGCTTGGGAGCGTGAGCGGGATGCCGCCGATGCCCTGGCCCGCCAGATCGCTGACGTGGAGCAGCGCCTCGTCCCTCCCGCCTACCACGACCTCGGGGCCACCTCCTCCGGCTCGACGGGCCACCGCGCGTCCACCACCGCGGTCATCTGGCACGATCCGGCCGATCCCCTCGTGGTGCAGCTTCACTACCAGGCCGGGGGTGTTCAGAATATCCGCCTGCTCGTCCCGGTGGTTCTCGAGCCCGAGTCGCCCTCCTACGCCCGTTGGCGGGACCTGGTCCTCCTCACCCTCCGCCGCTACGCCCTTGACGACCACGTCCTCGTCGATGCCTCGGTCGCGGCCCAGACCCCCTCGTGGCTGCGCCTTGACAGCATCGTCCTCTCGTGGATCATCGGGACGATCTCCCTCGACCTCCACGACCTCGTCCGCAACACGGCTGATGCTCGCCAGGCATGGCTGGCGCTCGAGGGCCAGTTTCTGGGCAATGCCGAGGCCCGGGCTCTGCGGCTCGATGCGAGTTTCCGGACCTTCGTCCAGGGTGACCTCACTGTTGGCGAGTTCTGCCGCAAGATGAAGACCATGGCGGACTCCCTCGGCGACCTTGGCTGGCCCGTGGAGGACCGCTTCCTGGTCCTCAATGTCCTCCGCGGACTCAGTGACCGCTACGCCCACCTCAGGACATGGATCACCCGCCAGCGCCCCTTCCCCACCTTCCTCCAGGTCCGTGACGATCTTGTCATGGAGGAGCTTGCTCAGGGCCTCCAGCCAGGGTCTACCTCCGCACCGGGGTCCTCGACTTCCTCGACGGCCCTTGCTGCCACTCCGCCACGTCCGTTCGCTCCACCGCGTCCGTCCGCTACGCTGTCGTCGTCTCTTCTTGGTCCCCCTCCCTCCGGGCCGAGCGGGGGTGGGGGGGCCGTGGCGGTCGCCGTCGCCGCGGCGCTGGACGTGGGGGGCCGTGGCGGGGCCAACCAGGCGGCGCCGACGGCTCCGGGTGCACCATGTCCGTCCTTCCACAACCCGTGGTCAGGGCGCATCTCTATGTGGCCCTTCCACGCTCCCGGTGGTGTGCCTCGCCCACCGGCGGCCATGCTCGCTGGTGCTCCACCTCCCGGCGTCCCCACTACGTCTCCGTGGGCTATACCTTCCGGCACCTCGCCCGGGCTTACCGGTTGGGACCAGGTGGCCTTGGCAGCCTTGGCACGTTCGTTCAGCACTATGGGCCTGACACCTCCTGTCGGTCCTGAGTGGATCGCCGACTCGGGTGCCACCTACCACATCACCCCTGATCTTGGTATACTTTCTTCTGTCCATTCTTCCTCTTCTTCTCTCCCTTCGTCCATTATGGTCACAAATGGTTCGTGCCTTCCAGTCACATCTGTGGGTACCGCCGGTGCTCATAGCTCCTTTCGTCTTCCTAATGTTCTTGTTGCCCCTTCTATGGTTCACAACCTTCTTTTTATTCATCGTTTTATAGCTGACAATTCTTGTTCTGTGGAGTTTGACTCTTCCGGTCTTACTGTAAAGGGTTTGGCTTCCCGGCGTCCTCTGCTCCGATGTGACAGCACGGGCCCCTTTACACTCTTCGCTTCCCGGCGGCTACTCCATCTTCTTCGCCGTCCGTTTTGTCAGCTGCTTTCACCGCCACTACTTCCTCCACTACTGGGCACCGGCGCCTCGGTCATCCTGGACGTGATGCCCTGATGCAGCTCAGTCGTAGCTCCGACATTCCATGTACTCGGGCTCATGATGAGCATTTGTGTCATGCGTGCCAATTGGGCCAACATGTGCGTCTTCCTTTTCATAGTTCTTCACATGTGGCCCGCATTTTTTATCTTGTACATTGCGACCTATGGACCTCTCCTGTCATCAGTATTTCTGGCTATAAGTACTATCTTGTGGTGGTCGATGATTTTTCTCATTATTCGTGGACTTTTCCCTTGCGTGCAAAATCTGATGCCTTTCCCACGCTCCTTCACTTCTTCACTTAGGTGTCCACACAGTTCGGCCTCACCATCAAGGCCGTCCACTGTGACAATGGTCGTGAGTTTGACAACTCCACCTCCCGAGCTTTCTTCCTCTCTCACGGTGTTCAGTTGCGCATGTCTTGCCCGTATACCTCCTCTCAGAATGGTAAGGCTGAACGCATGATTCGCACCACCAACGACACCGTGCGCACCCTTCTGTTTCAGGCGTCTCTTCCTGCTCGCTTCTGGGCTGAGGGCTTGCACACCTCCACCTACCTCCTCAATCGTCTTCCTTCCGCTGCCTGTCCCGCTCCTACGCCACACTACGCTCTTTTCGGTACCCCTCGGTACGATCACCTTCGAGTCTTCGGGTGTGCGTGTTACCCTAACACCGCTGCCACTGCTCCCCACAAGCTGGCACCCCGTTCGACTCTCTGTGTCTTCCTCGGGTACTCTCCGGATCACAAGGGGTACCGTTGCTTTGACCTTACCTCCCGACGGGTCCTCATCTCTCGCCATGTGGTGTTCGATGAGTTCGTCTTCCCTTTCTCCGCCTCTAGCACCACCCCTCCCGACCCTGATCTTGACCCCTTCTCTCTGTTTCCCATTGACACGGTGGTCCAGCCACCTTTTCCGTGTTCTCTTGCAGGTACGACTTCACCGAGCTCCCTGCCGGACTCCTGTCCCCGTTCCCCGACCGTCCGTGGCTCCACGGATCTGGGCCAGTCGTCCTCCGGGGCTGCCCCGGCCTCTCCGCGTGACGAGGGTCCGAGGGCTTCGTCCTTTGGTGCTGCCCCGACCCCTTCACTTGATGCGGGTTCGGCGTCGTCGTCCTCTGGTGCCGCCTCGGCCCCTCCACTCGACGCCGGTTCGGGAACTGCACCTCCTACGCGGTTCGCCGAGCCGGTACGCGTGTACCAGTGCCGTACTCGGCCACCCCTACCGCTCGAGGCCTCTTCTCCACCGGGGACACCGACACCACCGCCGCAATCCCCGCCTGCCCGCGCCGCACCACCGGTCTACCACCTGCCGCTTTTCACCGACACCCGCGGCATGTTCACCCGATGGTGACCCGGCACGCGGCTGGCACACTGCCGCCCCGGGCTCTCGCGGCGTTGCCCGGCGACATGCAGGTCTCTCCCGTACCCTCTTCCGTCCGTGACGCCTTGTTGGACCCTCACTGGCGCCGCGCGATGGAAGAGAAGTACGCGGCGCTCCTCGCCAACCAGACATGGGATTTGGTGCCCCAGCCGCCGGGCTCCAACGTCGTTACCGGCAAGTGGATCTGGACACACAAGCGTCGGGCTGATGGCACTCTCGAGCGGTACAAGGCTCGCTGGGTTTTCCGGGGTTTCACTCAACGCCCTGGGGTTGACTATGATGAGACCTTCAGCCCGGTGGTGAAGCCGGCCACCGTCCGAACCGTGCTATCGCTGACTTTTGCTCGGTCATGGCCCGTCCATCAGCTGGACGTCAAGAATGCCTTTCTGCACGGTCTTCTCACTGAGACAGTTTACTGTAGTCAGCCGGCGGGGTTTGTTGACTCTTCCCGTCCTGACATGGTCTACCGGCTCAACAGGTCTCTCTATGGCCTCAAGCAGGCCCCCCGGGCGTGGAACCATCGGTTTGCTGCTTTCCTTTGCTATGAAGGATCTGGGTGTGCTCCACCACTTCCTCGGGGTCACTGTTGAGCCTCAGCCTGCCGGGTTACTTCTTCACCAGCGGCAGTACACTCGAGATATCCTGGAGCGGACTGGGATGATTGACTGCAACCCCTGCTCCACTCCGTTTGATACACAGGGCAAGTTGTCAGAGGCAGAGGGCCCCCCAGTGTCAGATCCCACTGCCTATCGGAGTCTTGCTGGTGCCCTTCAGTACCTCACCTTTACCCGGCCGGACATCACCTATGCAGTTCAACAGATCTGTCTTCACATGCATGATCCCCGAGAGCCTCACCTCACTACTCTCAAGCGCCTCCTCCGCTACCTCCGCGGCACGGTTGACTACGGCTTGCTCCTTCATCGGTCCTCCTCCGCCGAGCTTGTCGTCTACACTGACGCCGACTGGGCCGGGTATCCGGACACTCGGTGCTCCACCTCCGGCTACGCTGTCTTCTTGGGCGGCAACCTGGTGTCCTGGTCGTCCAAGCGCCAGCCGGTGGTCTCCCGCTCCAGTGCCGAGGCGGAGTACCGCGCTGTCGCTAACGGCGTGGCTGAGGCCTCCTGACTCCGGCAGCTTCTCGCCGAGCTCCACACTCTGCTCTCCTGGAGCACGCTGATCTACTGCGACAACGTCAGTGCGGTCTACCTCTCCACCAACCCCGTCCAACACCAGCGGACGAAGCACGTGGAGATCGACCTACACTTTGTCCGTGATCGGGTTGCCATCGGCGAGGTGCGGGTCCTTCACGTACCGACCACCTCCCAGTTCGCCGACATCTTCACCATAGGCCTCCCATCCTCGACCTTCACCGAGTTTCGCTCCAGCCTCAACGTCACCGGTGGCTAGTTGCGTCTGTGGGGGGCATCGTGTGTGTTCTTTCTCTTTTCTTGTCCAGTCTTGAACTCCGCTGTGCCGGTAGTTCAGACTGCGGGGGGGGGGGGGGGGTGTTGGAGTATAGGCTATTAGACCCATGTGGCTAGGCCCATGAGGCCTATGTATGCATCACTATTTAGCTACCCTTCTAGGGTTAGCCCAAATTAATCTAATCACATTCTCTAGCATTGACCATATGGTGGGCCTGTCTGATATTGCATCTAGCCGAGGATCAAGGTGTTGGCAACTGTTACTGTCATGCTTTGGATTGTAGTGTAGTGTGTAGTGTGAGGTGGGTGGTCTAGAGGGGTCTTCTAACATGATCCAAGCTTAATGTGCAAGGCAGAGCTTAGTCAACCAGCAAGTCAAAGACAAGTGATTTTTACCGCACATGTTTTGAAAACGGTGGTGACTACTTAGGATGCTTTTCTACAGGGTTTTCACGTTTCCACCGAATAGGGGGTTTGCAATGAATATTTTACTGTGCTTCTGTCCATTGCTGGCCCAGTTACCGCAAGAATGGCTACCATCTGTTACTGGATTAGAAGCAGCTTGGGAAACCTTCTTGGAAGGAAGAAGTCTATTTTTTGGCCATCGAACAGCCTGAGTCTGATCTTGACCATCCAACTCCAAAATCAGATATCTATGACCATCAGACTATTAAAACCAGACAACTTTTGCCATAAATCTGGTTTCAAAGGTGTTTTTTTTCCTATATATGTTTTTAAAAATAATAAAAATGTGGTTAAATATTAAAAAATTCATAACTTAGTCTTTTTAAATAAAAAGTATGAAACCAGTACCAAACGTTTTTCTAAATGTGTAATATATATATATTGATGCTCTACTTAGAGTTATTTGGATCTTACTTGTTCTTGTTTCTAATGTTTTATTGCTCGTAGTCATGACCGTTATTTATTAAAATTATCGTTTTGCGCTATATTAGACCAGGATCAACGAAAAGGATCTAATGGATTCCGAGTTCATGGATCATAAAGGTGACGCCAACCTCGCAGATGCCATGCTACCCCACATATAGATCCTATTTAGGCATTGCATAGCTACTGCTTTACTTTAATTTGATTTGATTGCAGGACTAGGTAATAGGTTTCAAATAAGACGGGCTCAAACATCATGCAATCAACTAATCAAGCAATCAACATAAAATAAATCCGAAAATGATAATTTAAATAACTAGCAGTGGTAACTACAAGCAATAAAACAATAGCAACAAGAACAAGTACAAGATCCAAGTAACTTTGAATAGAGCACCAATAGATAGATTGTATTTCTAGAAAGAAATTGGTACCAGTTTTCTTAATTTTGAATTTAAAATGAATCATTTATGAATTTTTAGAGATTGAACCATATTTTTATTATTTTAGGAAAATACATATATAGGTAAAACCACCTTGAAACATGGTTGAGGGCCAAAGTTGTCCCACTTTTAATAGTTCGATGGCCAAAAATATCTGTTTGAATCCAATTTGTTATTGCAATTGTTCGAAAACACTAGTAGGTAGATGAAGTTGTTATTCTGCTGTCATGACATGGAAATATTTTAGCTGGCTTTCTTATTCCTGTAGAAAACGTTGCCAGTGTTGGTTGCTGTGGTTGAGCAGCTTGGAGGAGCGTTCGGGGAGTCTGGATTTCTGGTCATCCCTTGTGTTGCGGCACACATTAACCAGGTTCTCATTGCAAAGACATTATTTCTATGTCACTTGCATTCTCTTAGGGGTCATTTCTAATGTCTGCAACACTCTGCAGATCATTATTGATTCTATCATAGTAAATTGGTGGCGCCAGAAGGATCAACAATTTACTTCTGCAAAGTAACTTCAGAATTCAATTTCGGTGTGTAACACAGGGAATCAGTCAGGAGCTCTTAATGTTTATCTCGCGACGCCAAAGCAAAATGAGATCTATACATGTTCAGTTGTTTGGAACGAAAGCAGTCATATCGAGATTGTTTTACACAGAATTGCTTTCGCGCCCGAAGAAACGATATTATGTCTTTCCTCCACAATCTTCAGATTTCTTCCTCTCAATGTTTTTGGATAGTTGAATAAGAAAAATGAAAAAAGATGTAACTGTACTTGTCATGCAGGAAGTTCAGTAAAAGGAAGAATTGCTGACTGCAAAGCTGATTTTGTGAAGATCATTATACACTTTAATTTCATAGTATCCTTCGGACTGATCTTACTTCAGTTTTTCTCATCACCCTCTGGGTGACATTGCCCACTCCATGGTACTAACTATTTCTTTATGTGGATGCTAATTAATAAACCTTCCAAAATATAATGGATTCTCTGGGAGCCATGGCAACAACAACTGGCCTGTACAGCAGGCAGCAATGCTATTATTGTGGTTAGGAGGTGACTGGAGCAGATAACTGTGGGATGGTACTCCCTCTTCTAGCCACAATTATGTTGCAATCTAACCTCACCTCCTATTAACTATCACTTTCTTGTTCAGATCATCCAGCATATCCATTTCATTTCGGAATGCAGTCTTCTGTGGTTTCATGATCATAGCAGAATGCTGATCCTACTCAATCTGTACAAAGCTCGTGACCATTGAGACCGATAATTTTTATGGACGCCTCCAAGTCGCTGGTTTTCCGGCACTACATAACATCAGGTTACATTGGCAACGGTACATCTTTCTTTGGGCAAAAGCTGGGATGTGGGATGAGAGATTCAGCTTGCTGTTGCCGCCTTTGACAATTCTTTGGGCAAAAGCTGGGATGCTATGTACTAGAGATTCAGCCTGCTGTTGCCTTTGACAAGATGCAGTGTCCTGATTGTTCACCTGGTGTACGGAACCTAAGGGCACGAGTCGTGGATGGACAGATGGTGTTGTGCTGGTGCAATGGTTATGGACGGATCCGTGGGGCATGCGCCAGGAGCCGACATCTATGTGCTGCCGTTCTGGGCCCTGTTGGAGAACAAAGGCTCCGGTGCTGGTACTTGGAGTGCAGGGCAACTTGTACCACTGACACATGGGCTTGTACACACATATTATCATCTCCAGCTTGTACTGTTAACTGTTGTGTCCTGTGCCGACAGCTGTTGCCCACTTTCCTTTGTACAGACAAAAGTGTTAACTGGAGTAGCAAGCATATCTGATGCTCCACGGTAGCATATTCCAGCCAGCTACCATGTATGGACATATGGTCAGTACTATTGATCGAAGCCAGGAGCTAGCGGAGTAGAACTAGAAGGCGTGTGCGGTGTGCTTGGCGGGCCGCAGTACTGCATCAGCTGATTCATCGCGGGCGGCCTCAAGAGCAGACCTCCTTTGTAGTGCCTGAAGCATGTCCACTGGAGTGGTTGGGACTCGAGAGATTTTGCTGCAGTCTCAGCTTTGAGCTCCGATGCATGCACCGGAGACTGGACGCATGCAGCTCTACCCTACTGTACTCGTCTTTCTTTGGTCCACACATCGGAGTCCAGGATGTCTGCAGCTGCAATTGACAGTGGGTTCTTGGCTACTTACAAAACAGAGAAATATTATAAAGGGAGCAGGCAGATCGCATCCGCCTGTACATAGTCATGGGTGTAGATAATTCACGGATTTGCCTGTGGTGTGCCCCCGGGCAGGGCCGTTCACAAGGGCGTGCAACCTGTGCGATCAAACAGGGCCTCGGATTCTTAGGGGCCCAAAAATGGCCATCAGGTGATTAGTTCTAATACTCAATAGCCAAGTCTGTCTGTGATAAGTCCATGACGAGCGCATGCATATGTCTCGAGTCCGTGTCGTCATGCGTTGCTTCCCGTTCCACGTCTCCTTCCATCCGACTACATGGTGGCCCACTCAAACTCAGTAACTTGCCATCTCCTCTAGGCAGCCAGGACAGGGAATCTCAAGTCTGCTGATTTGCCGTAGTGCTGAACTGCCCATGAGTTGATGCATGTAATTTTTTTAGATAACTTATGTGGGTAACTATGTCTTACTCTTTGTAATAGCATATTATTGTTGGAATTATTTCTCGTGAGTAATTGTCTTGTGCTCTTTTCATTCCAGATCATAAGACGCTTAGTCTTTTTTAATTAGAGTTTAGAACAGGACGCTTAGTCTTTTTTAATTAGAGTTTAGAACAGGGCCCCGGCACGGCCCTGCCCCGGGTTGGGACGGGGGAAGGCTGCCGAGATGATCTCAGGCATCGACACGTCGATAGGCTACCGGGTTTCGCGTGGAGCTAAGCTCTGAGGAATGTCCTGTGGCAAGGACCAACTATCCGTGCCATGTCCCTCTCCCGCCATGTTTGTCTTGCGGCCACCTTGGCTCCAGCGCCTGTGCACACTTCCTCGCCTGCAATGCTCTGTACTTGGTCTGGTACACAGACACGGCCCTCCCGGAGGAAGATGAGTGCTGTGGTAGCAGGTTGCCAGCTGCCTCCGCGTGACTCTGCCTGTTCATTTTTTTCACTTCTACTCCTATTTATCATGCCATCTTTCTTTTTGGAGCACATGCGCTGTTTATGTTTGCATTACCTTTGAACTATTGTATTACCTTTCCATAGGTAGTGTGTTTGCCAAATCAACTTGGCATCCATCTATTTTTGGTAAAACATAAAAAATTGTGCTCCAACAGTTTGGCATCCAACTTGGCAAATTTTAGTAACTTGATAAATCTCCCCTCTCCACGCGCATATTTGCGCGCTGAGCGCGAGCGCGCATCGCTCGCGCATCCGGCTTTCACGTGCATATTTAAGCGGGGCTCTTCGTTCACTTAGCGGGGCTCTTCGTTCGCTTAGCGGGCCTCTTCTTATTTTACCAAGTCCAAATAGCACACTCTTGGAGAGAGTCTATTTTTTCACTTGTCATATATCTTAGCAAGTTGTCAAATCACGATATTTGCCAAATGAATTTTGGCAAACTCTTGGAGATGCTCTCGTACTATGCATGTGATATCCTGGCATCGGAACAGGCGTATTACCACGTGAGGAGGATTTGACTGAATTTTCTAGGAACTGTTCACCGCCAACGAAATGGCCGAGCTCACGGTATTCCTACAACACGCATATAGTTGCCGAATTTGATGCGTTGCTCAGTATACTTCCACTGATATGTGACTTGCAATTATGCTGGTACTACACTACAGTATTATCACTATCTATTTTGAATTATGCTGCATTAGATCCAGTAGCTCAGGTGTCAATGTCATTCTAGTGACGCACTCGTAGGATTGCCTTTGCTGCTGATACCATTATTCCTATGGTGAAGCATAAATGACTCGTGATGTTGGCTTGAGCGCTACTAATTCTTTAGTGAGTGAAATGGATCTTAACTACTCTCTCTGTTCCAAATCGTTCTGGCTTTTCTAGATACACTATGTATCTAGAAAAGCTAGAACAACTCATAATTTGAAAAAAGTATTAGGGTTAGGCTATAACTAACTCCTAATAGAAAGAAGGTTAATTGCAACAGTTGCCTGAGCGTGTTGTAACACAACCATCCTGCCAGACATGGTCTCTTGTCACTTGTCGGTTTCTTGCTTTACTAGAAGAAAACACCTAACACGTATAACTTTAATTAGAGGCATGCCAAAGACCATAAATATGGTATTATACGAATGTCTCACAAATGAAAAAGGTCACCAGGTATTAAAGAGCTTATCGCTATTGTTCAAGAGAACAGCTGAAAAACAGTTGACATGACATTGAGTACACTAGACTGATGGCTTCTGAGGTAAAGGAATATTTGTTCATAAACTTATTCAGATAAATGCACTTGTGATCCTAGTGGCTAGACGGCCCATCTGGCATATATGCAGAGATGCGATTAAGAAACCAGCATTGCTGGCATATATGCAGAGATGCAATTAAGAAACCAGCATTGCAAGATCGTGTATTATAAAACGACTGAAACGACGTGAAAAAGGAGGCCTCGAATAGATGCTGCATTCTTGTTTTCAGCTTCATGTATTGCACACCCAGCTGCGGATACGATCAATATAATGGAGCAACCTAGCTAGCGATACGGCCGGTGAGAGCAACATCACCCGAGGTATATATATGGACGTCTTGTCATTGAAAAGTGGGAATGTGGGATAATATTAAGAGAAATGGAAAAGTAAACGATGGCATTACAAAAATAAGCAGCAAGCTGTGTAGTGAGAGGATCAAACAAACAAAGCACTCTTAACACCAGCATATGTGACAGAATAGTAGGCAATGTAATACAAGAGTCATGGCCGTTGCTTTCCCTTCCCCTTCACCACTCGACACGTACTCCCCCATGGCCATTATATTGCTTAAGTTGTCACACTATGCCCGGTCAACATTGCAACCCTACCAATCATATTGTCACCTTCACAAATCATCTAGAATGTGCAGCAAGTACTAGTAGGTTGTAGCTGCTAGCTCATGGGGTCACATGCAAGCAGCTGATTAGCTACCTTTTTATTTGAACAAACATACATTAAGACTTAAGAGGAAAAAAAGCTTGCCCAGCTAATTGCAGATCAGGTTTGTAGGGTCGTTGGTTGGTTGGTCTTGTTTCGTACGTTCAGCCGTACGGTTAGCGCCGGCGGGCGGCGGTCTCGCGCTGCGCATTGAAGTAGACGGCGGCGACGGGGAGGCCGAGGTCGTTCTCCTCAGCGAACTGGCGGGTGCTGAAGCGGTCCTTGGACGACGGCGGGTTCACAGCTTGCCGGCACTTCTGCCGGAACAGTACAAAGATGAACCTGTGGATGCCAATGTTCGGCTTTGGGGTCTCGTAGCTCACCACCTCTCTCCCTGCATGTATATATGCATGGCAAGCTTTAGATGGAGGAGAAACGGAGTGGCGAGGGGAAGGAGAAGACAAAGAACCGGTGATTGATTTGTACACCAAAACCCTTTTTACCCATTTTTCGCCCTTCTGCGGCTCTGTACTCTCCCGACCTCAAAACTAGCAAGAACTAAAGCAACATGTACAAGAAAAAGACTTACCAAAAGATGCATCAGTAGTCCCAGGAATATCAGTAACAATCCTGCCAGTGCCAGTGTGTGGTCCAACAAAAAAACACACCTGATTAGCTACATATATATTATTCTATAAATGCCTTGAAGAAATAATATGAACATTTATAAGACCATGCATGCCACACCTAACTCGGCTTTGTAAAATATATGCATGCCCGAATCTCAGTCAGCACTAGCTAATCATGGCCGAGAGTCAAGCTATACACTATAGTAGCTAGGTGACACCCTCTTATTTAGTCTTCTATGATTACTTATCTAGGAAGATACACTATCTTGCATTGATTAAAAAATTACCAGTGAAGGTGCTCCCTCAGGTAGGGATCACTAGGTCCTGGAACATCAGGGTCAGTCATCACCAATGTGAAGAAGGACCTGAGGTCGCCCCCTTGGACCTCAACACGCGGCTTGGCGGCAACTGCCGAAGGGAAGAACTCGTGTCCGTTGAAGACCTGCTTGTTGGAGTTATAGGTGACCACCATCTTCACCGTGGGGTTGAAATGGTCCAGCACCTCACCAATCACTTTCCCCACAATGAGAGGCTCCAACACCCTTGACATGTCCAACAGTACAGTTGAATCAAATCTCAGCTGAACGCCTGAACCTAATAACCTATGATGATCAGCAGTTGGTGTTTTGTGCTTCCTAAATGGTGAGGTGCAGGAGCTTCAGTTTCCTATGTGCGTGTGTGTTGCCAAGAGCCCAGGGTGTTGGCCTCTATTTATAGATGTGAAGAGACGAGCCTTATCTATCTGTTTGGCCAGCTTTATATTCCGAGCTGAGTGTGATGAATCATCATCATATATTACACCTTTCAAACAGAAGTTCTTAAAAAGTTCAGGTTGGAGCGTCTCTATCGTCTTGTACGGTGGCTACTATCATATATTAACATGTTAGATTGTTATATAGTCCCAGTCATTTTCTTCCAGGTGTGATGTCGACTCTGCTGGATTATAGAATAGGGGCACTTTCATGCGGCACACAAGTTCCTTATTATCCAATATATTCCAATTTCCACATCTATCTCAAAGATATTTATTCTCTTCAGAAGATTTATGGACGTTCAGGCCGAAATACTTAAGTGCCTAGAATCCACATTTGGCAAAATAGGAAAAGGCTCTTTATTACATCCATATTATTATAGTTTCTCTGGTGAACACAAATCAACTGATCACGTCCTTTAGAGATCAAGTGAGCACTCTGAAATATATGAGGGTCTGTGCCATATACATGCTATACTTCTCTACTGAGGTGTGAAACCAGTTTGGAGATTCAGCTAACGGTTTGGGAGATCTGGAAAGAAAGGAATAGCCGCGTCTTCAGCAAGGTTAGCAAATCTCCGGAGCAGGTGTTCAGGGCGATACAGGAGGAGGCAAGAGTTTGGATCCGCGCTGGAAACAAAGGCCTTGAAATGGCGCTACCGCCGGCACAGCTGCCAGAATTCGTGCCCAATGGGCATAGTTTAGAAGATGAACCTGTTAGTTGATATAAGTCATGTAAATCAAGCTCTTGTAATTTAGGGGTGGTGTGGGCTCACTTCACTGTGAAACTGCGCAAAAAATAGGGAGGGGCGCTCCTTGCGCCTGAAGTTGTATTTGTATCTGATCTCCACTTATCAATGAAAGCCGGTAACGGATCTTTCAAAAAAAAACAGTTTGGAGATTCAGCTATGTCTATGTGTGTACCTTGCACCAAACAACAAATCTCATCACACTTTATGTTTTCGGTACAAAAATGATAGTATGAATGAATTTTATGTATTTAAACTTGCATTGTGGAGTTAATTGAAGATATGCTTAGCAGTGTAGCAAAGAATCTTCACTAAAAGTGCATTTTATTTTATTTTTTTCAGAAAATTTTAGAGACTTAATATAATGTGTGTGTGGTAGTTAATGTAGGAATGGTGTCAAAGATGGCAGCTTGATTATGCTAGTTCTTGTGGTTATATTCTTTGCCCATCCTTTTATAAAGAAAGCATACAACGTTAATGTGAATTCTCTCCATTGATTATCCCTTTATTTACATGTATTTTATTTTGCGTTGAAACCCATGTTTTATTCTTTGCTTTTTGCAGCTGGAGAGTGAGCTTGGGTATTCTCAAAGCTGCAGCACAACTGCACCCACGAGCATCTTTTTCTCTTGAGGTAAAAAAGCGAGGCACGCTGAATCACCAGTCTGCTGAGCTATGGGCTGCAAAAGAACATGCCCTAAACAGCATTGCACTTGCGCGAACTTGCCACTCCTGGTGATTATTCCTGTCAGGCAGGTGCAAGAGGAGGGCATAAACTAAGCTCTCAAGTGGGCTAGGCCTCCCTCCACTACTCCACAAAGTGGCCCTGTATCGAAATGCTCTGCTCGTAACACTTCTTTTGAGGGAAAAGGAGATCCTCAATTATGAGCTCTTCATTAGGCAAAGGTTAGTGCTCTTGTTTTCATAAATAGTAGAACCATCTCCAAGTACATGCACGTCCTATATAATTTGCATACTCTAATCTCTGTAGCAATATACTTGCATTGCATGCTAACTTGCTATTAGTATTAAGGGTGAAGTTGACTGTGCTGGTTCATTTGCTTGTCTTGTCATCACAAAGTCACAAGGAAATTAAGTGGCAACGTGGGGGCCAAACCATTGCCAAACAAACTGAAATAAACATTTAAACTCCCAACGGAATCTGCTCTAGACAAATTGACATTATCTCATCCGTCTTTCTAGAAAACACCTAACAAAAGCAGATCACCCACCATAAAGATATACTAGTAGTTTATAATATTATTCCTCTTATCTGGAAGAGGTTATATATAAGCTTTGAGATGGCAAGCATTTTTTTTTCAAATCACAGTACATAGTCGCTCGTATACTTCCAAAGTAGGGATGAAAATGGACGGAAACGGACGGAAAAACCCTATTTCTACTTCCGTTTCTATATTTTTTGGTGGAAATGGGAGCGGGTTCGGAAAATGCGGGTTCGAAAACGGAATCGAAATATGCGGACATACGGAAACGGACAAATACGGATGGAGAGGCGGAAAATTAAATTAAGATCACATAATCTAATATTCTCAAAGTATACATATATAAAGTCATGTAATAATATATACAAAGTTTAATATTCATTTACATGCTATGTACGTGAAAATAACATACATATTTGGTGATTCGTAGTTATATTAACATAACATAAGGACATGTAATTGTTAACATGTTGAGCATAAATTAAAAACGGGATAAAGGATAAATACGGGTCTATTCCGTATTAAAACGGGATTACTCGGAAACAAATGGAAAACACCATTTTCTACTTCCGCAAATACGAAAACGGGATCTCGCAAATACGGAAACGGACGGGAAAATGTAGAAAACGGAACGGAATAGTACGGGAAAAATTCCGTCAGTTTTCATCCCTATTCCAAGGGCTCAAGATTAAAGAAGTCACCACAAACACTTTGTTCTCGGCGGGCGCGTTACCTACTAGTAAAAGAATAACGCCGTTAAATCCTATAATAATTCTAGAAAATACGAGCACTTGTATGAAATTGAGGACTCCTAAGTGGATAGGTTCCACCTCAAGAAACCTAATTAACTGATCTACATTCAGTTTACATCATGCCCGTTCTTAGTAAGGACCCTAGGCTCTCTTTCATTCTATCTAGTTGGATTTAGTTGCATTGGTCGATCGTTTTTAGTAAGGACCCTAGGCTAGGGTGGTTTGGTTGGCTTTTGTGATTAATATGTGAAATTTATGTGTTCAATTGTTTATTTATTCACCTATGATATACTTCATAGCAGGTTTTGTTTTGTGATTTATGGCTACAATCCTAAACTAGTTGTGCATTGGTGGTTTAGGTCTAGGTCTGTAATGTTGGGAGGACTAATGTTGTAGCCAATTGAACTGTGCGAAGTATTAGCCAATAATTGGGGTTATATGTTGTTGTTGCTGCTGCTGCTTACAATATTGTGAAGTATTAGGTAGAACAGACATTGAGTAATTAGCTGTATGAAACTAACAAAAATTTTGGATAATGGATAGAAGTATATATTTTTTTTATTATAGTTAATGATATGAGCTTGGTATGTGTGGCTGAACCGCCTGAAATAACTCACTTTCGAAGGCACGTGTCTTCCACTAGACATTAAGTACCCTGAAAGTGAGCTAAATCGAACAGTTTCGTCGAGCACACCCCAAGGGAGAACTCGAAACAATCTATGTTTTACATCCAGAATCCAATAATGAGTACAATCTTACAATACTTAGTCCATTTCATATAACATAGTCTTGAAAATTATTTATTACAATACCAGAGTTCAGAGTGCGATAATTAAACAACAGAATTAAAATAAACATCTAGCGGAAATGATACAAGGATCCGTCTGTGCCCACCAGAAGAATCCTCCACACAAGAGCTACTCCTCAAGCTGCACCTGCAACAGGGTAAAATAAACCCTGAGTACACAATGTATTTGCAAGATTTACCTAACTAGTGGGAATATATTTTCCGACTCTCAAGAATATGATAGGCAATATGGCTTGTGATGTTCCTTTTGTTTTGCGGAAAGCATTACTAATAGTTCGTCCTTAAAGTCAAGTTTTATTAGCAGTCATGATTACTTCATTAACTATCCATTCTAGGTAAGCATCTAGTCTACTTTCAAGCAAGGGTTGAGCAATCAGAATCTTTTTACCATCTTTCATATTTCAGTTCTTACTACGGTGCTAAACCATAGTCAAGTCGTATTGTCTCACAAAAACGGCGATTCGTGAACCAATGTATCCCAGCTAGGTACCCCGAAACACACGCCTCACTTGTACCCCTGGCACAAACAAGACCAACCCATTCCACTCCTGTTGAGGGGTCTAGGTCCCCGTCCAAACTTGGACTCCAAACCCCCACACTAGACCCGGTCTCACTATAGTGGTTAGACCTCCACCTTTCCCCGCCTTCAATCAGTCGGTCCGGAAAGAACTAGAACCCACAGCGAGAGAGCAACAAGCCTTCTCGCTCCCATAAGTAAGTATGTGCTCAGGATAAGAAGTCTGTGACTTGACTACCATCCATAGCAACGGACGGTCCTCAATCGACACTGACAGGAAACAGTGCAACCAAGCTAAGCCTCGTGGCCATGGGACACATCATATTACACCCACCAATACCCATGCCATATCCTTGTCCGGTCATAATTTTCTTTCCATCATTTTATTATGAGAGTAATAATAATCACCTATTGTGAGTAACAGCAGGTTACTCACGCTACCGTTAAACCTAAGCATAGCAACTTGCACTAGTAAGACTCATAGGATATATATATATATATATATATATATATATATATATATATATATATATATATATATATATATATCATAAAATCCTGCAACGTAAATGCACAACAAATATAAATATATATATATATATATATATATATATATATATATATATATATATATATATATATATATATATGGTGATTATTCAAAATAAGGGTTATGTGTCGGGGCTTGCCTTGGCCAGGCGCGGCGTCAACTGAGTTAGTTAGTGGCGGCTCCGGGACCTCCTCCTGCACGAGAATCTCCTCCTCGTACTCCTCAACGATCTCCTTGAACTCATGCTCGCCTGTGGTCATGATCTTCGCCAACTCGTTCTCTATATGCATGCGATGATGATGCATAACTTAGTATTTAGGCAACAACAACTTTTAAAATAAAAATACACATGCTAAACTATTAAGCTAGCTCTAATGACTAAGATACTAAGCTAACTATCATCCTCATCAAGCAAAGTGTTCAGCTCACCCTAACAAGTGCTTAAATTTATACATCAATATTATGTTCTTATTCATTTTATGTTTAGTGGATATTTAGCTACCCTAGTGAACAGTCTATTTTGAGGCTATGGAAATTACAGTAAGCACATAATAATACTATGAAGCTACTGTAAAAATTTTAAAATCACAGCTATCACAGATTTGTAACAAAAATTCCTACAATAATTAACATAATAATATTAAGCATTTTCACATGATTTAATCGACCTTAGCACCAACACAGATATGTATGAACTAATTACACTAACAGATAGATCACAATTTTAGGAATCCAATAAAATTGGTTTCGCCATTTGTGGACACCTATATGAGTTGATATTAATTATCAAAGATCGGCTCAGAATTGAAAACGAAAAGCTATTTCTATTTTCTTATGAAAAGAAAAAGGCTAACTAGCCCAACGCGGCCCACGACGGGCGCGTCCCACGCACGAGGTGGCCCGTGCGTGAGGTGCATTAGCAGAAAGGACCCCCGCCCGATGCGTTATTATGGAACCACTATATGCACTGTTCCCTTAGTCAACGATTATGCACGAAGACCTCCGAAAGGACTCATCTTCGTATCAGGGAGGTCCTCGACACTCCTGCGCACGCCGACGCGGCATTGACTGGCACTGGTCGGCTACACCGGCCAACAAAGAACCCCTACGGCGCACCTAGGGGGCCGATGCTCACCTACGACCCATATACTTCCGCTGTGCGGCAACTCGAGGCAGCGGGATGCGCTAGAGCCATGCCGCGGCAGTGCGCGGCCATCTACGATGGCGGCGCAGCCATTTCGGTGGACCAAAGCAACTACTAACCTATCCAGCTAGCTCGTGCGCACTAGGAACCTACCGTGGACTCAGCTGTAGCGATGATTGAAGCAGAGGGGACCGGTGCTAGCTTGGCTGCGTGCGCGCAGCGAGCTCAACGACGAGCCGCGGCGAACACGGCCGTGTTAGCGGTGCCGGTGAGGCGGTAGTGGTTTGGCTAGGACACGTAGGGTGAAGAGGAGGCTGAGGCAAAGCTTGTGGGGCGACTGGTCGAACGCGAGCGGGTCTGGAGTGGGTGCTTACCCTCGGTATTTGCCGATATGGCCTTATCGGCCCGGCGGCGAGCAAACTCCAAAATTGGAGCTTGTCGGGGCATGAGTCAAGGCGGGGTGGGGACAGCTGGCTAATTGGGTTATGTAACACCTCTGGTGTTACGAGCCGTTTAGCACCTCACGTAAAACCTAAGAGAAATTACCGCAATAAATTCTCAAGGTTTATCATTTGACCTCACAGGAAATGGTAAACAATTAATGTCGGTTAAATAGGTTGTATGGAAAAACATGCTAATGAGACCCTAATTACAAAATAGAACAATATGTTGTTTCAATTGCTTGGCATGAAAAATAATTTTTATAAACAAAAATAGAATGTAACTTGAGCATTGCGTTTAAGTAAAAATTTATGAGCAAGTTCCGCAGATCAAAGTGCAACTATCATGTTTGGGGAATAAATATTGTTAGCTAGTATTTTGAAAGCTCAAAAATCGAATTTGAAATTCAGTTTTACCTAACTCTAGATCGCGTCTAAGACAGAAAGGAGTTATGGCAATGCCATTTTGACATTGGAGTTCCTACAAAAATGCTTAAGCACTAATATCGTGCGTTTGCTTAGTTGGTTACTTCTAACCTAGCACTTGGGAATGGTATGGGTCGTGGTAGTGCCGGATGTCGCATGGCCTCCTTAAAAATTTGCCTAACTCTGCTAGAACGCGCTTGAACGTTGTCCTTGGCGCTCGGCTTGTGGACCGACGTCCCAGTGACTATCCCATCTTGGCGTCCTCCTTTTCTCATCCATAATTGCTCTCTGGCCATGTTGATGACCTCGCTAGGCAGCTGGTATTATCGTTCCTGGTAAGTGAAATCAAGTGGGCCTTAATCGGGTTCGTTAGCAGCTTTTGTCTCGTTTTAAGATTCGTGCACGTCTCTGTATTGGACGCTTGGCCCCGTGGGTGCGGTCACCGCGTGCGTGCTGGCCGTGACAGCGCTGTGGTCGCTGTGCTGCGCGTAAGGTCAAACCGAGACCGCGGGATGTGATGACGCCGCAGCTGCCGACTCATCGTGCTACTGCCGCCTCCGTCTCGTTGACTCGGCCATAGTCGGGATGGAGACGTCCTCTGCCTCACTGTCCCCCTGCCCTGCTCTGCCTCAGGCCGGCACCGACGCCCCGCTCAGTCGGGCCACACTGTGCCGTGTGCGCTGCGCCAGCCCTCCCCGTCACGTCAACGGCATCACATGCTCGCGTTGTCCACCGTCCAGAACTGCTAACTTAACTCGCTCAGGCGCATCCCTTCCCCCCCACAGCCACGCCATGCACTAGCCCACCACAACTTCCGCCTCCCATTTGCCTAGCTCGGAGCCGCTTAGTCCAATTGCTCGCGCCAGCGCGTAGCATAGGAAGCTAGCTAGCAGCTGACTCGCTCCAAGCTGTGTTGCCGGCCAATTTCGGTTTTTCCCCTGCCGCCGGTCTGCTCACCGCCGGAACAGGGCAAGTTTGGGGGTAAACCCCTCTTTCGCTTTTAGTTCAAATTAATTGGTATCTTTAAACCCGCCTTGACCTCCTCTGTTGGGTGCTTGCCTCAGCTAGGTCAGGACCCTCACCGGCGATGTGCTGAGCGGCACGCCACGCTTGGAGCGTCGCTGACCTAGCTGCGCGCACGTGGCCAAGTCACCCCAGCACCCCTCCGCGCCAACGGTCACCACCGCGGGCATCTTGGTGAGCCCCTACTGTTTTTTCGTCGCCGCGTTAGTCCCGTTAGGGCCTTAGCCTGCCGGTACGGCCTCGCCGCTGGCGTGAATCGCCGCTCGCCGCTGTAGCTCGCGCTTGTGCATGACCCAGTTTCCCGTGGCCACCCAGCGTTCTCGCTCGAGCCATAGATGGCGGTCGGTTTCTTAGTCTAGTCTGAGCGGGTCCCTGGTGGCCGGCGTAACCGTCCCATGTCAGCTGACGTCGCGCCGGTGAGCGTGGGAACGGTGGGGACCAGCCGATGTGAAGACAGGTTTCTCCGGGGGTTTGCCTGCAAAGCATCTCTTTGCAAGAATAGTGCAAACAGTAGGAGCCCATTTCGCTAGGTCCAGGGACCTTTCTGCTTAAATGTCGTCGCGCGCGGGCCTTCCGGTCTTGGGTCGGGATGGGCCGCCTGAGCGCGTGCGCGGCCGCGTCCGTCTCTGGGCTGCTGGGCCGTCTTGGCTGCCGCCGGCCCTTTTGCTTTCTAAAGTCTTTTCCTAAATTAGTTCTAGGGTAAAACTTGTAAATGCAATAGAAACATGTGTAGGAATCTAAAAATTGTGAAACGAATTTTGTTTGGTTTCTAAAATCATTCTCTATATGATAGTGCATTTATTCCGCATAGGGTTATAATGTTTGCAGAAGTTCGTTAATTAATCCGAGGGGCTTAACATTTCTAAAACATGAACTTGTACGAAATTCCAAGGTTAATCTATACCAGCTAAAATTCCAGAAATTTCACTGTAGGTTCCTGGCATTATTAAGTACCCACTATAGTTTTTGTAACTCTGAAATGCTTAGTTTGTTAGAATAGTTAATGAGCCCTAGTTGGAATATATACGTTAAATCAATGAAATAACTAAAGCAATATCTTGGCTGGTATAAATAAAATATTTGTCGAGGTTTTAGCGTGTTGCGGGTAGCATGGATATGTGGCTTAGTACGTTAGCCGTTAAGCTTGTTTGCGTGAGAGACGAAAAGCGTATTTAAGTTGCGACTTTCGTTGATTACTTACATCCGTGCGTTGTATCCGCGGATATCACAATAGGAACGATGATGGATCGCAAAGTCATCTGGAGTAGCCGAAAGGATGGTGTTCGGAGGATCATGCTGCCATAACGGAATGCTAACTTGGTTATATTTTACCCAGGCAAGCCCCGGTGCATAACTCCTACTACTCTGCACTTGATTTTATGCTTGTGCATTAAGTTTTAAGGAGTTGGACGAAATCCACTTGTACATAATAAGTTATTTTACAGCCAGCTGGAGGGTAATAGTTATATATATATATATAACTATTACCCTACAGCTGGCTGCAAAATAACTTATTATGTAGCCACTTTGAGTTACGATAATTGCTATACTAATTTACAATATTATAGTAACTCCTTACTATGTGATTTACTATAACATTATGGTAAATATCCACATGTGTTATAGTAATTCAACTATCGTAAATATATACTGACATTGTCGTAAATTAGTATATAAAATTATCGTAAATAGAGGTGGCTACAAAATAACTTATTTTGTAGCTAGCTATAGAGTATACTCTCCCTATATATATATATATATATATATATATATATATATATATATATATATATATATATATATATATATATATATATATATATATCCATATCCTATGAGTCTTACTAGTATGATAGGATCGTGTAGCGTGCTATGCTATAGGATTCCGGTAGAAGTCAAGTGATTACCTGTCACTCGCAAGAGATAGGGAATACATTATTGTTACTATTATCATGTCACTATCACATGGAATAAATATGTATAATAATTGAAGACCGGGCGGAACGGGCTTGGATGGACTTGGACCTGGTTGGGCAACAGAGCGGTGCTCTGGTTGCATTTGTTCTGCCTGTGTCGATTAAGGACCGTTCGTTGCATTGGATTCCATAGTCAGATCATAGACCTAATTGTCCCGAGCATATACTTGCTTATGGGAGCGGAAAGACTTGTTTCTCTCTTGTCATGGGTTCCGGCTCTTTTCGGACCGGCTTTTTAGGTGGTTATATATATGGGATGGGGAGGTCTAAGCACCATACTGAGGCCGGACCTGTAGTGTTGGGGGCATAAAGTCCGAGCTTGGACGGGGATCTGAACCCCTTGACAGGAGTGGAACGGGTTGGTCTTACTTGTGCCCGGGGTACAAGCAATGTGTTTTCGGGGCACCCAGCTGGGACATTGATTCGCGAATCACCGTCAACTTGACGGTCCGACATGACTATAATCTGGCATCATAGCAAGAACTATGGAAGATGGTAAAATGTTTTGGATTGCTTACCACCTGCTTGAAAGTAGCCTTGGTGTTTACATAAAATGGTTGGTTAATGAACTAATGATGATTGCTAATAAAAAGAAATATAAGGATGCACCTTTAGTAATGCTTCTTGCAAATGCAATAAACCCACAAGCCAGAAAGCCTTGCATAATCCTTAGAGTCCTTTTCTTTCTTCCTGACGGGTAAGTCTTGCGGAGTACAATTGAGTACTCAGGGTTTGTTCTACCCTATTGCAGGTGACAGGTGCCAATAAGCTAACACTTGAGTGTGAAAACCTCCTGGTGGGCTCAGCGAGGATTTTCTTTATGATGCGGAGTAGAGTTTATTTATTAAAACTCTCACAAAAGTTTTACAAAGAAAATATTGGCAACTTGTTATCACTCCATGCTTATATAAGTTCATCATGTTAATATTTACCTTATCATTAAATAATTTTATTTTCGCTGAACACTGATAACCTTTTATCTTCCGCTATTATAATCAAACAATGAATTACTCTGATGTTGTACTAAAAGTGATGTAAGAAATGGCAAGAATGTTGTAAGTTTTACTCTCTCATTTGTGATCCTGATGTAAAAATGTGGATCTTCGAGTTCTCCCTTGCGGTGTGCTCGATGGAATCGCATAGTTTAGTGTTCTCCCTTGGGTACTCAGTGTCTAATGGAAGACGAGTACTCTTGGTAGGACATTAGATTTGGTGGTTCTGCCACAGGTTACTGACGGAGCTACGGACGTGATGAATCGAGCGATGGCGATAGATCCACGCCGAATTTAATGAAGCCGCAGCGGCGACCATGGCGACAGGGAGAAGAGGGGGTTAGGTTGGAGCTCGATTTGACCTTGCCTTGGCGGGACGCGGCCGACGCGATCGGGGTGACACACGCACAGGCACTACGGACAAGACACGTGCGTCCTCGGCCGGGCACGGCTCGCGCGGCCACAGTGCCATAAATGGCAAAATGATGGCCAGCATGGCCATGTGCATGCGCAGCGGTGCAGGGGCACGGACGCGATGCGAGACGGTAGCGGCTCCACGCATAATGAGGCAGCGACAGCAGCGTGGCAGCGGTGGCAGTCGAGCAGCAGAGCGGCCGCGGTGCATAGCGAGCACGGCCAGTGTGGCGCCACAGCGGTGGCCGCAGCCGAGGTGGCCACGTTGTGGCCAGGCCACGGCCAGGCCGAGGACGAGCCCGGCCAGCCCACACACGACAGAGCGCGTGCACTCGGTGGCCAGGCACGGCGATACCGAGCCTCCCCCTGAGCTAGGTGACCGCGCACACTCACGGCCAAACGATCGACAACGTGTTGTGCACAAATTTTAAAGCGCATGTATCAACCGATCTAACACAGTTGCAACTCAACCACCTAAACCCTGCTAGAGAGGGTACATTGGGCTTTCAACAAGGGCCAAGACATGACGCTACTTCTTAACAAATTTTTACAGAATAAATTCGCAAACATAGCCTTGCCAAACTGTGGTTAGACTTAGGAAATTCTGAATTGGATTTCAAGTTCGATTTTTAAGCTATTAGAAATATTAGCTAACAATATTATTTTGCTAAGACAAAAGTTGCATTGTCAACTACAAGGCTTGTACTTCAAACTTTATTAATGTGTCATATATAGGTTCTATAGCATTTTTTTTACAAAAAATTGGTTTTCAACCCTACTTGATACAACATGCAATGTGGAATAACTTTTCATTTAACATTTTTATTGATTATTTAGGTTACAATACTTTATCTACACAATCGATCACATGCATTATCACATAAACATGATGTTCATGACATAGTTTAGCAAGTTGTTTCAGCGGTAACACCGAGGGTATTACAGTATGTGACTACATTTGTTGCGTGATGGCTATAGATGGATAAATTAGTGAGCTTATGAAGGGATCTGGCAAGGGCTAGAGGGGTGTGTGAATAGGCCTATTTTCTAAAATTTACAAACTCCATCGAAACTGTTAGCAGAATGTGAAGCCTCCGCGTATCCCCGCAGAGGTTTCGAACAGATGCACTGAGCCTCCACACAAAAGAGCAGAAATCTAAACACAACGGAATTGAGTGAATGAACTTTGAATCTATTGTTATACCAGCCTTCATGGAGAGTGCGTGGACCTTCTCAAAATCATGGTTGCACCTATAACTTGTGGAGAAAGTAGATCAGATGGAAACTCTAAAACTAAATTCAAACACAAGCGATAGCAAAACAAGCATAACACACAAGAAACAAGGATTTATCCTATGGTTTAGCTTGCAACCAAGGCTTGCCTAAATCTACGTTGTTGCGGGAGCCACAAAGGCATAAAGTCTCTTCCAACTCCCACCTCTTCTCAAACACACCACCAAAGTAGTGACCTTGAGGGTTGCACTAAGTCAATGCAGGTAATACAAATTTCGTGGGGCACCTCACAAAGCTTGGAGTGCTACATGGGCAACCCCTAGCCGGCTAGCAGCCTTGCTTGAAGAATAACAAACACCGCGAGCACCTAGGGTTTCACCCAAGTGCTCAAATCGAGTGGAGCTTGATCTTCTTTAGCCTTTCCTCTCTCTACTAACTTCTAACCCTTGCGCAACGACGAAAAAATGTTGCAATAGGCCCAATTTGGTTGCAAAAGGCAGATGTTGCAACCAAATCACGTTCGTTGCCAATGGTTGCAAAAAGTCACGTTGCAATAAGGTATTGCAACCGTTGCTAGTTTGGCGTTGAAAGTGTTGGGGTTTCTTGCAACCATAGTTGTCTGTTGCTGAGCATGGCAATAGGACGTTGCCGCAACGTTCATGGTCGTGGCAATATAAGCACTTGCCACGCCCGTCTTTGTAGCAAGAGGTGGTACATGCAACGATCGATAGCATAGCAATAGAGACAATTTGCCACGAATAACGTCGTTGCAATAGTCTATATTGCCACACTACAATTTTGTTGCCCAAGGTATTATTTCCAGGACCGTTATGCCGTGGCAAGTACACCATTTGCCACGCAAATTTATCCGTTGCGAGAGGTCAAACGTTATTGCCATGGTCGTTGTGCCGTGGCAATAGTATGATTTGCCACGGAATTTTATTTGTTGTGAGAGATCATATGTTATTGCCACCGTCATTGCGCCGTGGCAATAGTATCATTTGCCACGTAATTTTATTCGTTGCGAGAGATCATATGTTATTGTCATGGTAGTCATGCCGTGGCAATAGTACCGTTTGCCACGTAATTTTATTTGTTGCCATACATCGTATTGCCACGCAAGTGAGTTCGTTGTCATATATCATATTGCCACGCATAGCAGCTTGTTGGCATAGTTTGTATTGCAACGCTAGTAGCATTTTATTTGTGGTTTAATAAATCATCATTGCAAAACAACAATAAACATAACAAAAGCAATTACACTCACATATATTAATTATAATCAATCATTCAATAAGTTGACAAACACCACTGAAAGTGAGATCACCCTCTCCTGCTCCTGGTGCTCCATCCCATCCCCTGAACAAACAACACCTTAGAGAAGTGTTCATTTGCTGAGATTTGGATGCATACCTTCACGTAAAAGATAATCTTTATTGCCTGACTTCTTAATGGTAGCAATATTCCAACATGAACTCCCTTTTATAAGTTTTGTACATCAATACATTAGTTGTGTAGTTGGTGTTTGGCTAGTCTGTTGCTCACTCAGAGGTTAAATAAGATTCACAATGACAACATTAACACTTTTACACTAGCGAGAACTCTTGGACCATAATTTTGTTTTCGGTTTCAGGGTTGGGGCAGCATTATAGGCTACAGAGACAGCTACAAGCCTATAAGTCATTTATTTGGAATCTGATCTTGAGTCTGACGTTGATCAGTCAATATACATTTTTGGGCTAGAAAGGACAGGACAGGATCCATCATTATATCAAACTGCTCTAGCTGGTTCGTGATTACGTAAGAAAAAAGCTCATAGTTGAAAAGAACTCAAGACGTTCACTAGTGAGAAAAGAGTGCAATCAACCAGTGCTGCAAATGGAAAAGTTTGGTTCCTACAAGCTGCCGAAACTGCTTTGCGGACACCGAAGCAGCAGGATGTTGAAATAACGCGCCGGCAAAGCGTCAAACTGGAAGATGCGAAATGCTAGACGCTTTATCATTTCTGTCACATACTAGCTGTAGGGAATGTTCTCTGTTCTCAAATAGAAAAGGCAAAACTAGTGCAGGGGAAGTAACAGAGCATTCTTTGAAGTTTAAAGCGAAAAGCCACATCATCAAAACGGTGTGAGGCGATGTATCCATGACGCGTAGATCATCAGTGTGCAAATATGCCTGGTTTGCAGAATGTGCTCTGCAGTGGCGGATCTAGGATTTCAATTATAGGGGTATGGACGAAAACGATATAGTTTATCAACTCTCTACATCTATGATCTAGAGAACTAGAACATGTAATATGTAATCCGTCCTATCTGACGGGCTATCTTTGGGGCCAAATACAACATATCAGGTGAGGAATTCCCCCGTTGATTCTAAAAAAAATATAGTTCATCAACATGGACATGACATAATTAAATCACTAATCAATGATAAAATAGTTGCGATTATATATAGATGGAACGAATATTTTTCTAAGAAAATAATTGGTCAAATAATTAAAGTAGTTGTTATTCCTCTTCATACTGCTTGATGTTCTGCAATAATAAAATTAAATACACATTGAGTACTCTAGGGACAAATATTTTCTAAGAAAATAAGTGGTCAAATTAAAAGAGGAATTCCATAAACTAGAACTATTGCTTACTGAACTAATGTCTAACGATTGGTTGGAATGGAACAAGACTGAATTTTACCATTTGCATCAGGGGAAGCAGAGGGATTGCCGGACGGATCATCAGGGAAGAAGCAACGCTTCGGCCGTCCAGCCATAAGCGTCTCAGCGACGTCGCGATGAGGGTTTTTGTTTTTGCAGCTGCCGGCGGGGTTGAGGAAGGAAGTCAGCAAGTTGCGCCGTTTCATCTGGCTGTTCGGCAATGCTTATACATCAATATACGTGTTATGCAGTTTGGAACTGGGTTGTTGTTGGGCCAAAAAAGCAACGAAGGTAGAGTGCTGGGGCTGTTGTATGGGCTGAGCAGGCTAGCAATTGTATTTAACAATGTATTATATATATACAAGGTATTAAAGGATATATATACTTGGTGTTTTTCTAGAAATTTTGGGGGGACAGCTGTACCCCCATGTACCTACTGTAGATCCGCCCCTGGTGCTCTGTTCAAATGTGGGAAAAGAGAGAGGTCAGATGGTGCGAGGATCCTTTTTTTTTCATGCTTCACCTGGTGTCTTTACTGGCAGAAGAAGCTTTTGCTGTGGTATTCCGTCAATCATTCTCCGTGCAATCATGTCAGGTTGTATAATACTTTGTTCAGAATTGGAAAAAGGCCAAACTGGTGGGAAGAGCTCATTTGGGGCTCCTGCCGTGGCCGTTTCTTTGTAGTAGCGCAAAGTGAATGCATCGAACCAGTCATAAGCTAGTGCAGGCATGCCATTATTAGGTTATATAAAACAACTAGCCAGAAACAATGATGGATCCAACCAGTCATAAGCCTAGGAGTATTTGTTTTCCCTGATCCTGCCTTCTGTCTTTCAATGCAAGCACTTGTATTACTCTCTTCGTTTTTTACACGTCGTATTAGGTTTGTCCTAAGTTAAACATTCCTAGTTTTAACCATTAATTTCAAAAAATCATGTAATTTCACAACATATAAACTGTATATTATAAAATATTTCTTATAGCAAATCTAGAAATACAAATATTATATATGTTGTCCATCTATGCATTTTTCTTAAAATTAATAGTTAAAGTTAGAAATATTTGACTTAGGACAAACTTAATATCTGTTACTCCTAAAAAATAGGATGGGTTTCGTCCACCAAAGCCTTCGTGCGTGCGCTCCCTACGTACGGTTCCCTCCCTCCCGTTCCCTCTGACTACGAGTCCGTATCGATCCTGACTCAAGGCTCGGTATATATTTACGGAAACAAATATAGTAATAATCTTCTATCTATTCTATATATACACAAAAAAAAAAGAAACGACCAAGGTTGAGTCGGAGGAAGCGGCCGGCGGCGGGCTCAGGCTCGGGCTCCCAGATCTCGTAGATGCTCCCACCTCCGATCGGCGACGTCGGCGTCGCAGCAGGCCGGGCCAACCGCCGACCTGGAGCAGCTTCACCATGTCAGCCTCGATCGCAGCACCTGCCTCCGTGACCAGGGACTTCGTGCCGGCCCGGCGGCCCGCACCGCCCGATCGCATGCATGGCGCTCTCGAAGCACCACCATACCGTATCGGCGTAGCCTCAACCGCAGCATGCATGGCGCTCTCAAACCGGAAATAAATTCGGTGGGCGATGGGTCGCACGCGTGGCGGTGCCTCATCATCTGCAGCCCGGAGTTCCGGAGCCTCCACTGCTACGAGCGCAGGTCTTCGGCAGCGCCATCTCATACTCTCATCAACATTCTGGGAGCATGTGAGGCCGGCCGAGCACATTAGGCATTAGATTCTTCACGCACCGTAGGTTTGTACATTTGTATATACACGTCCATAGCTCCTTACACAGTTTACTAATCTAAACTTGGGATAAAGATGAGGAGAAGATTTTTCAACAAGGACGGTACATAAATAAAGAGATTATTAAGGATCCAATGACACTCAGATGAGGTTTATGAATAATACAATTTCATTTAATGTTGATTTGGACGATTTACACACAATGAAAGTATGCTTATTAATATTTATAAAACTTATTATTTTTTATTTTTTCCCACTTGACCAAGTTGCAATAACTAAATATTGCAACATAACCTGATCATGATATACATTTGCCATGTTCTTTTACAGTTCCTTTTGTGAATTATTACTTGATAAATAACTATAAAGAAAAAAAAGAAGACCTCAATGATTTGAAAATAGTTTAGGGTTCCCAATACAAAAGCGTTTATTAGTTATTCTAAAAAATTCTGAAAATGATGAAATCAGCTTAAACTGCATGATATAGGTGACAAAGATCATGAAACGGGCTTTGTATTTTCTATGTAACTAGACTTGTACATTTCTTAATATGTTTGTCTAAGTTTCAACCACGCATTATAGGCGTGAACAAAAATTCATAACCCGTGCAACGCACGGGCACATATATCTAGTTACATGTAAAAAAATGAAAGAGTAGTTTTTTTCTGTGCCATGACGAGTTCTTTTTTTACGAATTGCTAAGCACCTTTTCTTTAAAAGGAAACAGAAGTTTTAGACCTGACAGCTGCGGGCTTACCCACTATTGACGAGTTCTTTTTTTACGAATTGCTAAGCACCTTTTCTTTAAAAGGAAACAGAAGTTTTAGACCTGACAGCTGCGGGCTTACCCACTATGAAGTCCCCACCAGACTAGAAGGTAATTTCTATTTGGCAGGATTTCTTGAGGCGTTTGATCTATTTAGCTTAAGAAGAAATAGCTCTGTGACAGAAGGTCGGTCTAGAGAGAAGAAGCTATTTTTTTACTACTTGCTTATGCTTGTGCGTCATAACGGGAAAAAATTACACTATGACAATTGTATTTTGCGCATGTGTTGTACTTGTAGCATAACTGAAAACGATGTTTTGAGTATGATCTTCGCAATATTCTGTTTACAATTGATCATCACAATTACATGAGTGTTAATGAAGTCGTCACAATTAGCACAAAAAGCACATAATTCACTTTTTAAGTGAAATTCAAGCAACCAAGTTCTTACCATAGTAACCACACACAAGCCACGGGTTACAGTTAGGGATATTTGGAATAGTCAAGTTCATTCTAAAAAACGGGCATAGTAAATTATAGAATAAGGGCATGTTTGATGGACTAGGACTAACAACAAGCCCTGTTAACTCATGTATATATATGTGGAGTAGTGGACTAACAATTAGTAATCTTGTTAGCTCATGTATGTGGACTAATGGACTAATGACTATTTGGATCTTTAGAGGCTAAAAATTAGTTAACCTAATTGTTATAATTCTTCTTTCGTCGCAAAAAAATAGTTGTTAGTTTTACGGATCCAAATAGGGGCTAAGACTTTTTTCATGACATTAGATATTCAGCCGTAGATAAAGCATATACTTCCTCCGTTCCAGTATATAAGGCGTAACCACCTCTGGTTTAAAGACCAAGAAATGTATTTAATTCTCTTTGTTAACACTAGTGTTACTGCATCGATATACTTTCGTCTAGAGAGCACGCCTTATATTATGGGACATAGATAAAAAGTGGTTATATTATGGGACATAGATAAAAAGTGGTTATGCCTTATATGTTAGGATGGAGCAGTAATATAACTCCGTGATATGGAGAAACTACTTGATCACTACCCATTAGGTTATATAAACAAGTGCATCTCATGGGATAATTAATGCACTTGGAAAGAATTAAAATGACTCTTGACTAGTGGTTACTGGAAGCAGAAGAAAATGAAGCACACAGGCTCACCGAACAGAATCAAAACAACAGAGAGATTAGGTTGTGCATTACAACAAGTTAGAGCAAGTGTTTCTACACTCCATCCACCCTCTCAAGGCATTCATGACATCCAAGCCAAGGTTAGGATAGACACTATAGTGCATCCTTGTGACAATTAGGCCGTAGAGTGGTTAGGTTGTGTTGCCCTTGTATCTTGGTGATCCAAAGCGCTTGAGGACTAATTTGTGGTCTTCTAGTGAAGGTGTGGTGGGATTCGAGGCGGTGACCCTTTATTCTTCACATAGAGCGGTGTCATATCAGTGTGTGGGAGATGAGGAGACACCCTTCCTAGTGTGGAGAAGCTCCATAGTGGACACAATGTCAAGGTGACTGATAGAGCTTGGCGGCAGTGGTGAGACTATGTGACACAATGCACTAATCGATGGTTGGTTGATAACTTGTGCGTCATATCCAACAGCGTGATCAGAAGAGAGTTGGTGATCAGGAAAATACCTTGGTGGAGCTCCAACGTGTGGACCACTAGCATAAAACGATTTTAGGAGGCAACCTCTCTAGTTAACAAAGGCGGGCACAACTAGAGACTGCCTCCGTAAATGGCTAGATGGCCTCCAACCAAATGTCCGCCTCTGAAAATCATTTAACAGAAGCGGTCGTCTTAGGATGCCTGCATGTGTATATAAATCAATTTTTAGAGATAGACATCTTAAGATGCCCATCTCTTAAAGTTGCTATTAACAGAGACAACCATTCTAAATGTATGTCTCCAAAAAATCACTTATAGAGGCAGGCATCTCTAAAAATAGTTTCATCCAAAAATAATTTATAACTTTTTTCACATGAATTTAGATGAAGTGTGTGGTGTATTGGTAGAGAGGTGTTATGGTTGACCAGTGGGTTGTGGGTTTGATTCCACATAGATGCTAAAGTTTTAGTTTTTCACACGTATTTTGCTTGTGTGACATTTACCGTTCTAGATTAGCTATAGGCAAGTTGATAGGTTTGGCTCTCCATTGCAAAACTCGTATAAGAGCACACTAGAAATAGTATAAGAGCACACTAAAAAACTTAAGTGTACATTATGCTAGAGTAGTTTATGGTTTTTCTAGTGGTAATTTATTTTAAGCTCTAGATTTCAGGTTTTGTATTAGACACCCAATCCTCCTCTTAGGTGTTCACGGAACCTTCAATTTGTACTAGTCAATGGTATCACTGGCAGAGGCCAAATTGGGCTCCAGCCCCCTAGCTGGGAAAGACTAATAAAGATTTATGTATATTTGTAAAGTATATAAACAGTTCAGTAGAGAGCTAACTAGGCTAAGTACATGCTTCCCTACAAACTGTGTATCACGCATAGAAGTTTGACTGACAAAATTAAAACCACCGATATTTTATGAAGAGAGTTTGGAGTTTCGGTCCAAGAATATCACGCTGGTCTTAAAAATAGCGGTTGGCCTTTTTTTGTTGAAAATAAATGAAAAAAGTATTTTGGGCCAAGCTTGCACTAGGCCAGGATCACTTTGAGCCAGAGATTTGCTGAGCCAGCCCATTTATAGAAAAACAAAGGAACGAGTAGGCTTTTTGGGTCGGGCCTATTCGGACTCGGTCTAAGTTGACCTGGATCAGATTTGCCCGGGTGTCAGTCGCAGCTCTGGCTTGCGACCCATTCTCTTCACTTTTCTCGATAGTTCCAAAACATAGGTTGCTTTGATTTTTTTAATCGAATTTAAGTCTAGATATATAATAAATTTGATGTTAAAAAAATCAAAGTGACTTAAGGGATGGAGCATCCCTAAAAAAACGTGAGCCAGTGCATTTGTGGTACCACTTTTCTACTTAGGATGAATAAAAAAAATAGATGTCTTCGAGAATGTGTGATTTTGACCTCTGCTTCTATTTAGAATACATTCGGATAAATTTATAATACGATGAAGATAAATCTAAATATGTTTTTTAATAACAGTACTAACGTAGATGCTCTGCTCACAAATATGTGCACACGCTTGTCTTATGAACGCACGCACCTATGAGCATCTTATAAATACTGAGCTGTCCAACCTAGAAAAGTGGGTATTGCCCTGGATATGAAGATCTGATATGTCAGTTTGCGTACTGTTTTTCCTTCTATTGGGGCATTGCATCGATTCCTTTTGGGTAGTTGAAGTTTGAGCTGCTTCTCCAAGTTCAAAGTAGGAGTAGATGCTAAGAACTGTCACCGTAATCAGGACTATATTACTCACCCTGCGACTTTCAGAAGGCACTGTCGAGACCGGCGTCGATCCGTGCTCCTTCCTCTTCTAGAAGAACGGTCACGGTCACCAACATCAGTCCTGAAAGAAGGTCATTACAGGACGGTCAATAGGATGATTTCCAATTTCCATGCATGCTATAGCTCAGGTCAATTTGGAAAAGGAGAAGAGCCATTTTTAAAAGGTTATATAATAAGCATTAGAAGCAATAGAGGACCAGAATAAACATTGATTCATCTCATGGTGATGTAAATTTGTCGGATCAAAAGAATAATGCCCATCCTACAATCATGTTGTGAGTGCGCGTACGTATCGTGGGCGTTTGTGTTATATTGTGTAATTCTCAGAAAAAAGGAAATCTGGTGGTAAGATCGGCGTGTTCTTGACTGGTACGCGGAGAGAAGTAGGGAAGCGTGAGGTGTGCTTGGAAAACTTCAACGACTAACGGTCGTAGGCAACAGAGCCGTCGCGTTACATTCGCATCTGGTCTGAAGATGATCAGCATGTCCGGCTCGTATTTCCTCTCTGAATATAAAGACGCAGTTAGACACAACAGTCCACAATCAATACTCGTGTTTATAGGGGAAAGTTTCATAGGCTTAATTAGGATGGAATTTTCTTTCACACCCATCAAATTAAACGATGCGGTGCAATAATTCAAATACCCTTGGCAAATGTTGTAATATTATCTAGGATAGGAATTTAGCTAAAAAATAGTCTGAATGTGAAGTCCTAGAAAAATTGACAGCTTACATGTTTGAAGTATGACATAGTACTATAATGCCTGCTATGAAAAAAATTGTTACAAAACCTGCAATGCACGTTTTTTTATTAAAAGAAAGAAAAGTTACAATGATTTAGTGACTTATAAGCGACCGAGACAAGTAGGAGTTAACCAACAGCAACAGACAACCAAGGGCTCAACAACAACTGAAGCGCACAAGACTGAAAGGAACAAGAACAAGCCATAGTTACAACAAAGATTATGACAAAATCAACAACACTCTATGGCGAAGACCTAAAAATGATGCCGATCTCCAAGTCTCTGCTTCCATCTGAACTTTGGCTATAATTTCCCCTAGGAAAGAAACATAACCACTGAGCATCTTTTACATTCCGTTCATTCCATATACACCAGGTGATCTGGAATACCATGGAATAAAAACAACTAGCAAGATGGCCGCACATTCATACCTAGCATTTTCTTACAATAACAATTTTTTTCTTACTTGAAAATATATTTATAATAATTTAATTAATTTGTTTAATTGTATTGCTTCTCTCACCATACACCCCATTGCATCCATCTGCACGAATTCTATATAGCTATTGTTGACTAATTTCTTGGCTTGAAGCTCGCTCTCTCTCTCTCTCTCTCTCATCTTCTTCTATCCCACAACTACCCGTGGCCATGTTTATTCCAGTGGTGCAAAATCAATGTAGGCTTCAGCTTGAGCTCTATTCTCAATAAAAATATTGTCAAAATCTCTCACAAATTGTTTAGTTCCATGACCCTCTTCTAAATTTAATCTTTATATTATATCACCTCGTACCATTGACTCTGTGCTGATTTCAGGTCTGTTACTCATGCCACTCTACTACATTGTTGCTAGACATGATGTAACACATTTATTTTCGCTAGTGATAAGCTTCATGCAAAGAAAAAACTGAATGGTGTCTTGCTTTGCTATGAACTTCTCAGTTCTCACACATGTGCCTCGGAGAATCAATAGAATAATTACACTTAGGGTATCAAGAGCCAATATACATTTCGTGGCTTGGTCATAATGTCGGCCATATGAATTTGTTTCTCCCCTATGTTATCGTCATGAAATCTATGAGGTTTGAACCACAGCCATTGTAATCAACACATTTTGTTTGGTTGTTTCCATTCTCTGTGTCAATGTAGATACAAAACTTTGCCACCACAAACACAGGAAAAAATGACTTGCCAAGCTTAGAGCCACTTTTATCATCAATTTCCCAACATTGTTCCCCGTACCGTTATGAAGTTGTCCTAAATGTTTATGCCTCAAACAAAAGTATTCTGGTTATGACCTACTAGCTGTTGAAGATATGGTGTGATACGGTTAGCCACTTTTCTCAGTAATTTCCCAACACTATGGGTCAAGTCAATTGGCCTAAGTCGGAGCCTTATGCTTCTTTGGCAGGAGAATAGTGAGGGCACCATTGATGAGATAAATTCTTCTTGTGTCCAAACAAACAAAAGCAATAAATTACATCACTAGGATGTCAAAGTTGATGATTGGCCATGCCGTTTTGAAGAACACTCATGTGTGAAGTTGTCAAGGCTAGGTATCTCATCGAAGGGGAGGTCCATGGTGATAGACTCCACCTCCTCCATTGGAAACATGGTACCTAGCAGGGAAATATCAAGGGAAGGTAGACCAAGCATGTAGAGGTCGACAGACCATCAACGTATCGAGGGGTTTCACCGTGATGTCATTGAAGTGGGTGTATAGCAACTACGTGTACTATCTATAGATTGTGTGTTATCCATCTGACAACGAGGAAATGAACGCCTTCCTCCACTAACTCGATGTGTTCACATGGATAAATGGAGAGAAAAATTACCCTTTTCCATGAAAATCAATGCTTTTGAGTAAAAATAAATGCTTCAGACATGAAGCACAAAGGGTAGGAAGTAAAATGCAGATCTATTTGTCAAACGAAGGCACAAATGCAGTTAATTAAAATTCTTGGTAACCCACGAAGATGAGGAGGTAGGCAACTAGGCATTGTCATCTCTATATGGAACAATGGACTGGAGGAATTTGGTTTCATAATGGAAGATCTTTGTTCATGCCCAAATCGAACTAGAAACTCCTGATTCTTTTGAAGTAAAGGTTTCTTCTGTGAATGCAAGTGCAGATCATGGATGGTATTTCCATTAGCTACTTCAAAGCAAAACCATCAAAGGTACATCTACCTCCTCCATGCATCTAACTGACAACAAATTCTCGTGGTATGTTTGGCAACTATGTGGCAAGGGGCATGGGAATTTGTTGTGAGAGTGGATATAGGAAATTTAAATGTGAATATGGTTTTAAGTTTCAATTCCTTCTTGAGTTCATGGCCATCGTGGAGGCAAATTAGAGGGGGAGTTTGTGAGGGAATTGATGACCCTATTTGATGTGTGGGTTTTTGAAAGGAGACCCAACTAGCGAAGGCGACCTAGGCTGAGCTCACAAACAAGAAGCGCCACCCCTAGGAGGCCTTCGACCTCCTTGTGGCCTACCTCTTCAGTCCCCGGTCCTCATCCCCTTCCGCTCGAAAGACCTCGACACACACCTTGCCTTCATTGGCACCCTGATTCGACCACCTCAACTCCATCCATGCTAACACAGATGCAACAGTTGTAGATGTAACGAGTGTGGTCTGCTCGACTGAGAATTCCCAAAGAAAGAGGACGAGGATGACATGGGATAATTGGGCTATAACATCGAGTCCAAATGGCTCATATCCATTCTACACATTGAGTGAATCACACACTATTACCAACCTACTTACGCTTTTGTTCTCACTTCATGAGGGTGATATGGACTCTAGAAGCCTTGTATGTTGGTCTAACCTACCCTCCACAACCAAGGTGGTGCTAAACCACCCTTCCTTGCCCCCACATTATCACATTAGCATACACATGGGCTACTATGGACGAAATCCCAAACAGGTCCAAATGTCACACGGGTGCTAAAGCAGGAGGACCCCGCCTCCACGCCACTAGGAACCGCAAGGTTCACAAGTGAGCAACCCATCATGCTGCCACCCACGACATTGTAGTTGTACTTCTCCACCGCTGGCATCGCCACCGCTGCAATGACCAGATATTGTGCGTGTGCCAACAACACCATGTGAAATCCAAATCACACACTGACACACAACACACAAGTCAACCACTATAGACGAAGCCTCCAGGCCAGTGGCATTATGAATCTCGTGGAACTCGTTGAAACCACCTGCTCTGAAACCATTGGAAAACACTAGAAACCAACCCATATACTAGACACACGGGTGGGGTTGCAAATTAGCTATAACACAAGAGACTTGGACCATGTACATGGTTATCCCACTCAATATCCACCTCCCCTAGGAAGTGATTGGTAGGAGCTAACTCTCATTTTTCTTCCCACCTAAATTTCCACTCCCACAACAAGCAAAAGGTTTCTAAACTACTACTACTTCAATCCAAGAAATAGGATTAAAAAATTGTTCCAGCAAACTTAATGTTTTAGCTCTTGGCCGAGCTAGGCTGTATCCATATGAGCTTGAGATTGCGACATGCATGTCTCCATGCATTATGTTAATTATCAACTTATTTCCTAATTAGTATGGATCATCTTTAACAAATAGGAATACATGGGCCGGTAATTTTCATTGAACACTCATGTCTTAAAATCCTAAAACATCTAGTATTTTGGGACAAATAGGAACTTCTAAACTCTCATTTCCTCCTCTCGTTTACTCCCAACCAAATCAACGATAGGTGACTGCTTTGCGGGATGTGCGTGTAAGGCTGGAGACATGTGTAGCAAGTAGCGACTGCCTTTTCAGGTCCACCGATACAACCGTTGTACCATAGGGTTGATTTGCATGTTCTAAGTACTCTCTCTGTTCCGGAATTATAAGCATATTCTGATCATAGAAAAGTCAAATAAAGTAGTTTTTTTTCAACATTAATTCTCTTGCTATATCATTTATTAAAAAAATCAATATCATCTCAAAGGCACTTTTTTTTGCGAATATCTCAAAGGCACTTTGACTACTAATTTATTGATACATGTTTCATGTTCTAAACTTGTATATAATTTGAATAATCGTTGATCAAAATTTGTGTCTTTGACTTTTGCCCGTACAAAAGTTAATTATCATTTGCGAATGGAGGGAGTATTTCTTACTTCTATTGTACCTCGATATAACAAAATTTATTTCCTTTTCTGTTATTTTATCAGTCCTCTTTTTTCATCCACCTTCGTTGCAGAACTGGAGGTGTGCTGCATTATTAGACATTAGGTGTGCTGCATTATTAGACATTAGCAGCACTGTGTCGAGGTGTTTGTTTCACCAAGGGACGTTATGCAATTTCCAAATCCCAATATATGTTTAGTACCAAGCATATTTGAGAAGTTGTTTCGTGGTAAAATAGAATCACATCTAATATCGGTGGTGCTAGCGCTAGGACATCCGGACAGGCGTGCGCGTCCAAACGCCCACGCCTGCACTCTGTTTTGCGCGCCCACATGGGGGCCATGCCCATCCGAACATCCTGCGCCTCCTGACCCCACACGGAGATCGCTCGCGCCCCCTCTACTTCCCCTGCCCGAAAGTCTGCTGCGGTAGGTGGGTCCCCATTAGCAACACCCAATCTATTTTTGAAACAACCAGATGAAATATTTGCAATATATGTCTAAAGGCAGATGAAACACTTAAAACATGTGTCTGAAACACTTGCAAAAACATCTAAAAACACTTGAAAAACCATTGCAAAAGCATGTGCAACCAAACAAAACACTTGCAACATATGTATGTAACATATGCAACATACAAATAAAGACATTTACAACATACGTCTGAAAAAACAGATGAAACATTTGGAACCGACGCTTGCAACATACGTGTATAGCCATTATAATATATGCAACATCTCGATCTACTTTTGCAACATCCACATAAAACACTTGCAACATGCATTTAAAACCCCTGAAACACTTGAAACATACGCCTGCAACATGTCTGGCACGACATTCTAGTGGATGGCGACCACCATGTATGGCAAGCCTTGAGGGTCGCGAAGTACAACATGGCCACGGTGCCCTTGCCGTTTCTTGCTGTAGGAGGAGGTGATGAGGAGGACGCTGGCGCCAGTTCCAGCGATGAGGTGGCAAATGTGTGGGAGATGAACCTTGTACTGGTACCTAAAGAGGAAGCCATCCGAGGATATGAGCAGCACCACGGGCTTGGGGGAGCTTGGAGAGCGGCCGCATGTCAATGGATGCCACGGTCACGACAGTGAAGGACGAGCAGAGCAGGACGAAGGTTGTGGCAGTGGCAAGGGCCACGGTGAGGAGCAGGAGGGGGGTGCGAATGAAGGCTGGGATGCGGCCATGGAGGAGGAGAGGAGAGCGGCGTGGGGCACGGCGAGTCGCCGGGGATCCGGACCTTGATTGAAGGTTGGGGTGCAGCCATGGAGGGGAGCGGAATGTGCGTGCGGCTTGTGGCTAGCAGCTTGCGGAGTGGGAGATTTTTTTTTAAGGCAGCGTGGGAGTATAAGATATTTGTGAATACGTGGACAGCGTGAAGTCACGTGGCGTCCGGCGTCCGCCCGCCCTAATCATAGCATTACCGGTCTAATATCCTATCAATTTCAGCTTAACACATTTGATGTAAGATAACGCTTTACAGTCCCAGTACAGGGTCGGATCATTTAGTCGTCGTTGCTGCGAGTACGTTTGCTTGCGAACTGGAAAAAAAAACATGTTCTAGACGTGAACCGCATCTAGGTGTGTTCGCTCGTTTCACATATGTAACCCTACCCTCCGCCCCACTTGTATTAATTTACTATTTTCTGACTTCCTTCCTAATCATGGAGCATGCTGTCACACAAGATGGGGACTTACGTTTGTTTTTGACTTCTTTATTATGGTTTACTACCAGGTTTTCCCATACATTGAGCACAAATTTGTGTAACATCCATCAAACCACCCGTCACTACGATGGCCACATGACATTTCCAATAAGCTGCCTTACTATTCTTGTTACTATTAATTTCTTCACAGAACAGAATCTCAATCATACACACCAACGGTGGAATTGGAGCATTGAACTACTTCACCAATAAAACGAGGCCACATCTGTTTATTACACGGTTGACTAAATACCTACTTTCGCATCTCTATGCAAACTGAGAGTAACTCAGCTGGTTAGCTTTCTTATTTTAGAACTTGGTCACCAGGTTTTATATACGTTCTTGACATGGGTGCTCCTATTTTTCTAAATTTATTCAAAGATTTAATGGTACTATTCTTAGCACATGTGGTGATTTCATCAATCTTGAGATTTGATAATCAAAGGTGATCATAAGTAGGGTTTGCGTGCATGCATTCATATAGGTAATTGTGCATGTATATATGTGAGCGTTCGTGTCTATAAGTATATTGTGGTTCACAAAATAAATATTTTTGTTATTTTATAAAAAACCTAGTCCATTAAAACATATGTTTGTACATGAGAAGGCTAGAATCTTAAGAAACATAAGAATTAGACATTTGTGTTTAATGCACACTGGCGATGGGTAAACATCACTTTTCTTTGTGCTATCTTTCTTTGTTCATTTTTCTAACATAATATGTACATATATATATACTTTATTACCATAAATGTATCAATTATCTTATAGCATTTCTTGATTTATACCTATAGTTTTTCTCCCTACACCTCCGTATGTCTTCTCTATAATTGCAGTCCATGTCTCATGGAGCCATAAATCTGTATTTGGTTTTCAAATTTTGATTTTATTAGTTGCTATAATTTATAATATCTAATTAAATTAAAACTCTCATTATTGTTATATATTTTATTTAAAGTTCTTATTTAATTACTTTTTTTTAAAAAAATAAGGATTTTATATAGTAAACTATATTTTTAATTACTATGATGACATAAATGGTCGTTAAATCGTACATCAAGACGCTCAAGATACGTGGTAGAGTTCGAAGTGAGGTCTAGGAGGGTCCAGATATTTTAATTCTAATAATCATAGTAGTTTACTTCAAAGGAATCTTAAAGACAAGGAGGTCATAACTACCGTCATAGTTACCTCTTCTACGGATTAAGATGTCTAATTTTCTTATCAATAATTCATACGTAGTAGTATTTTCTATAGAAAAGAGAGTGCTTAAGGTCACACTTATATGTCATAGTGCTTTAGTTAAAACATATAAATTATAAAGTGAAAGTTTACATAATATATAGTCATGAATATTAATAATTTCAAATAGTTTTAATACGTTAGTATATGAGTCGTTTGCGGGAATTTTGCACTAAAACATAAATCTAGATAATTCTCATGCTCCATGTATACTTGACCTATTGATGTCACAACATGTATTTTAATTTTAAGTTACTTTTTTATATTAATCGCAGTAGAAATAGGTACTTGTGAACATATATAAGTAATTTATGGTTATTTAAATATTTTCATAACAGTACACGTCGGTAGTTTAGATATAGACTTAATGAAATATTTTAATTTCATTTATTTTTAATAATGATAGAAATGGTAATATACATGTCATTTATATTATCTATTATAATGGCATAATAAAGTTAGATGTACATTTAGGAGCTTTACTTTAGATTTTTTTTATAATTGCATACGTAATTAAATACAAAGTCATGAAGTTACTTTATTTTACTTTTCATAATGGTGTAGGTGGGTAATTTGTTAAAAGAGATTATAGGTCTAATAATGTTTATTATTATCATGGTGAGAATCTATTAAATTAACAGTGTAAATATTTCTGATTTTTCGCATATCATTTTCCGTGTCAACTCTAAGATTTCACGGATCATGCGTGAGAGCTGAACTATCGTGCTGCTGTCCTTTTAACTTCACTTCGCTTGTGCTTGCGTTAAGGTTTTGAAATTCTTTGTTGCTCTATTTTTATCGTGTTCTGGGCTTGTCAAAATCGCCATATTGACAAAGCATACTGTATATCAATTATGTTCACGCTGCCCTTGTGTCTCAGTTGTTGTTCCTTCTACTTTTTATTTCGGAAAAGGTAGTCCCTCTATTGAGTACTACTAGTATTCTTTGAAAGCATTTAATTGAGAATTTAATAAAGGATAAATAAACCATATAGAGGAGTATCTCTCTACAATATATAGCGAGACATAAATATTGTGACAAGCCTACTTCTGTTATCATGGAGAACACCCTACCCAGCCCCACACTCTCAAAAAAAAATTATCATGGACAAATATTGTGGCACGTACTTTGCTATGGCTATGATTAAATATTCTATAACGGGAGGAAGCAATAACTGATCGTGAGTCTATTGCGACCTCTCCTCTCTCTATTTGCAGCAGCACGAAGCGGGCGAACGGAGGCCGCGGGCGAGTGGAGGAGGTCGCTGAAGGAGAGCTCGAAGGCACCCACGACGGCGACGAGCATCACGAGCTCGAAGCGAAGGAGCTGGTCGTCCAGCACCCCCTGGCGCGGATGCGCATGCGGAGGTCGCACTTGAGCACGTCCACGGCGAGCCTCCCGCGGATGCACAGGCACAGCGGCGGGAGGAGAGTCGCCCCGCGCGATGCGCGGCGCCCGACGGGGACTCTGCTTCTTTTTTTCTATTTGTCGATCTCCCCGACATGGACTCTACTTCGTTTTGTTGTGACCGGTGGAGGGAGAGCGAGGAGACGGAGCCGCGATGCGGACTTAGCAGGACTCCGGAGGAGCGGGGCGATATGGGTGTCCGACACGGTGTCCAAGGGAGCGAGGGGATTATATATGTCCATCGGGCCGTGCCGGCCCGGCCCGGCGGCACGTCGTGCCGTGCCAACCCAGCACGGCGTCGTGCCTCCTCGGGCCGGCGTGCCAGTCGTGCCGTGCCTGCACGTGCTTCGTGCCGGCCTGTCGGCCCAAGGCACGGCCCGTGGGCCGTTTTACCGTGTCGTGCCGCCCGTTGGGCACGGCCATATTCACCGGGCCGTGCCGGCCCATGGCCCGTCAGGCGAGAAAGATCTCAATTTTTTTGAAAATTTCACTAGATCATCATTTTCACAATCACAAGTCATTTTCACAGTCACAAGTGTTCATCATTCTCAGATCACAGTTCACAGAAACAGAACTAAAAAACAAACACACAATAGAAGACAACTAGTCTATTAGGGGGAGGGAACGATTCGCCCCCCGCGTTGCGAGCCCAACACCAGCACCGGAAGGAGCACCGGACGACGGTGGCCCCCGACCACTACCTCCAGCTCCAGCACCGTCCCTCAACGGGCGCTTCGGCGGCCTGGCCATGTCTACTCCAGAGGAGGAAGACGCGGCGTCAGGCACCAACCTGCAAAAAAAAGCACAGATCAGTAATCATTAAAGGGAGAAACGACGGCGAGCGGCGGAGAATAAGAGTAGAAGACGAGATCTAGGGTTAGGGTTCAAACATACCTGAGCTACCGGAGCCCGGTGCCAGAGAAGACGAGGCCAACGAGCCAACCAGAGGAGACACGAGAAAGACAACGATTAGAAACGACGGCGACCGGCGGCGGAGCGACTGACTTGAACACGAATTCACATGGTTCACCGGAGGAGGAAGAGGAGAGGAGGGGAAAGGAGGGAGGATATGGTTAGCGAACTCAGGCGGAGATGTGGAGGAGCGGCGGCGAGGTCACTGGAGCTGCGGTGACGTCACCAGATCGAGAGCAGAGGCTGAGGCGAGCCGAGACGGTGAGACGATGAGAGTCGAGACTCGAGAGCTACGCGGCGCGGGTGGGGAACGAATGATTTAGGGTTAGGGTTGGGGTGAGGGGCGCAGGCGGCTGGGCGTCTTATATGCGGCGGCGAGCTGGGCTGCTGGGGCAGGCCGCAGGCCGCAGGGGGGTCGGGCCGGCATCGGGCCGCCTCTCTTTACCGGGCCGTGCCCGTGCCGTGCCACGGGCTTGGGTGGCGGCCCAGGCACGGCCTGCTGCCTCGGGCCGTGCCGGCCCGGGCCGGGCCAAAACGCCGGGCCACGGGCCGTGCCGACGGGCCGCGGGCTGCATGGCCATATATAGAGGGGATTGATTAGCACGTGATGATGACGATAGTAATTTTTTAGTTGTATATATAAGAAGATAAGCCCGTGCATCGCGCTGGACAACGATTTTCTAGACTGAACCTTATACGTAAATATTATGGCAAAGACTACTTCTCTTCTTTGGAATCATTTTTTTAGTCTTTATAGTATTAATTATCATGGACAAATATTGTGGCAGGTACTTTGCTAAGGCTATGATTAAATATTATTATATAACGGGAGGAAGCAATAACAGGCCGCGAGTCTTGTCATGTATATATATAGTTGCAATAGTTATAGTATGATTTTTAGCTTACGTATTTCACACCTAGATAGTATGCAATGTAACTTAAGAAAACAGATGTTTGGTTTGAGGATGAGCGTGGCTGACGCTAGCCCCATCTGGACGCCCGTGTCTGCTCCGCATGTTTCGCCCACCCCTCATGCCTGATGAGTCACGCTGCACCTGCCGTTGCCTGCCTCGCTTGTCCCGCATGCGGCTGCAACTGTTCGGCTGCCCGCACGGCGCTCGCCCCCACATGGTGCTGCACGTACACACGCAAGCCTGTGCTTGCTGCTGCGCGTTTCGATCCATTCTGTCCTCTCGCTTCGCTTCTGTGTTGTGCGCCTATGGACGTGTATGCTGATGGGGACCAGATCTACATTCATACAACATTCAGATGAAACATACATATAAAACGCATGAAACATATTGTGCCTACTAATAAAAATACTTGCTGCAATATACGTTTGAAAGAGGTGAAACATTTAAAACATACGCTTACAACATATGTGTATAGTCACCGCAACATATGCAACATCCACATAAAATACCTGCAATATACGTTTGAAACAGATAAAATATTTAAAACATACATTTGCAACATAGGTGTATAGCCATTGCAACATATAAAACATACAGATAAGACACTTGCAATATATGTCTGAAACAGATGAAACATTTGAAACATACACTTGCAAAATACGTGTATAGCCAATGCAACATATACAACATCCAGATGAAACATACGTCTAAAACGCATCAAACATACGGAGCTTGATGCCATGAAGTGGCGGAACAATTTGGGCCAACACTCAGCTACCAACGGTCAACCGTCACAGAAGCGTGCATGCAAGATGTGGGCCCGCGCTCCTCTCACGAACAGGCAAGCAGCCGAACCGACCCTGCAGCCAGCTAATCCAGTCGGCCAAGCAGCAACGCTGCAGGCAGCATGCAGCAGGGGCAGCTTGGCCTAGGCGCAAACAGCGCAGAGAGAGAAAAGAGTAGGACGGCAAGCAGTGGCAGGCTAGGCGCTAAGCAACAGAGGGCAGGCGCGACAGGGAGGCCTGCTGTTGATATTTGGTAACGCAATTAGGAAATAGGATCCGCAAGCTCACGGATATCGGTGAGCACTTCACCCGAGATGTTATCCTGGGTATCGTATTTATATTTTTACCACTAGGAGAAAGAGTGCATCTGACTAACCAAATCTATTACTACTAACCTTTAGGCTACAACCACTATGATTCGATGTGAGTGATGTATAGAGAAGACTACAACCGCACTCTTCTTCTAACCTTGGTAAGGATGATCTACTGTTCTATTGGGGAGGTTTACGGAATCTAGACACCACAAAGGATGTTCAACCCGCACCTATAAACCCTATCGATCCTGCTAACGGGATATGGAATACAAAGGTAACTCGGAATTGTCACGTTCCTCGCTACTACCACGGTCCGGCTAGACGAGGGGATATCTATGAGTATCCTAGCTTAAACACCACGTTTACGCTAGAGATGATTACTCTAAACTCTACGCGAAGAGATCAAAGTAAACTCATAAACCAAAGAACAATAAAACAAAGAACTTACTAGAATTTAGAAGTCGAAATACTGAAGAATCCTGAGAACAAGCCTCGGGTTAGAAGAACTTGCTCCCGCAGGTACAACCTCGGAGTAGACACCGACAGGCCGGCTTCCTCCGATCTACACCTCCACTCTATCTCTCTCAATCTAGTAGAACTAATTCTACTTTCACATTGGATGCTAAGCCCTAAGAGGTGGGAACCCTAGAGGGAACCTCTCTCTCTAAACCCTAACTAGAGATATGCAACTAAATAATGAATTGAGGTCTTCTCCACCAGGGGTCAGGGGCCTTGCTTATATAGCCCTTTTGGATGAATCTGGACCGTCGGATCAAACCGACCTTCATCCTACGGTTTTCCTTGATCCTCAAAGGCGGTGGAGCATAATCCGCGAGACTCGACCTGATTGGTCCCGGGGGCAGGGCGGGCGCCCTGTGTCCGGCCCCGTTACGGCTCCCGTTCGTTCCCGTGGCTTCTGGAATCTTTTAGATGTAAGATAATTACGTGTTCGGTTAATATCCCGTCATTAATCCGACATGTGGGCCTTTCTTCCGTATTTCCTGATAACCCCCTGCAGAAATAGATAAACAGCAAAACTCGTGGAATTCTGTTAGATCAAACCCTAATTCTAGGTATTGCTTGCATATAGGTCCTTTTCTTTATTTATTTTATGGTTATAATTGATACTTAAGAACCGTCAACACCTGCAGCCCTCGGCGTGTGCGGCTAGGGACCTGACTGGCTGGTCCAGCTAGTAGCAAATGCAGTAGTGAGCCTCTCTCCATGTCACGCATGCACGGTTCCCTACACGCGACATGCACCCCGAACTGCACCCTGAACGACACGCTCCCATGCGTTGCCCCACTGAAACCAGAAAGGACGGGTGCGGGCCCGCCTGACTGTAACTGCACGCCCCCTCTCTTTTTTCTTAGGCGTTACGTGCGCGGGGTCGGTCCATTTGTTCGTCCGGATGCCCTCAACCAAGCGTTACCTTTTGAGGATCGAAGAATTACTTTTCTTTTTGAATCAAGGTAGTATTTGAACAAAATTTATTATAGCTTAATAAAACAATAATAATAATTCCCTAGGTCGTGCTGGCGCAGAACTTTGCGGGGGATGGGCCCTCACTCCTCGATCCTTGGCCGAGTCAAAAAATCTCAGAGCAAGCACAGTAATTGGCTCATAGCCAAGCTAGTTAGTATTTTTGCTGATGTGGAGGTGAGCAGAGAGGAGAGAGAAGAGATCTTGTCTCCTATTAAGCACCAAGCTGGACACGGAAGCATAGGCATCTATGGATCTAAACAGTAGTGTATGTGAGAAGGACTAGAAAAGAGAAAGTAAGACATTGTATCACCCAATAATAAAAAAAACTTTTTTATAGACAAATATGAGACAACTATCGTATGATTTATGATTTAGCTCTTATAACTCTATATTATTGGCCTTCTCTTACGGAATATTGGAGGAAGAAAATTTGATGCTGGCTGACTCCACGGCATCTCCGTACAGGCCCAGTGTGAATGCAAGCCACGTGTTCCGAAGCGTCCAGGCAAGGCGCAGCTCCCCCGCGGCTCCTTTTCCGAACTCTTCGGCTCCCTTGCTCGGCTTGGCTGCAAGCACCTGCAACTCGGCTAGCCCATATCAGCATCGAGTAGTTTTCTTCTCGTAAAATCAGGAACGTGCTAGCTCATGCCGTCGCACAAACGCTTCAATCCTAGGAACCCATAGAAGAGCGACTTGAACATAGCCGCCAATGCCCATCATGGCAGGAGATACACACCAGACCACCATTGCCGCTACCATGGTCGCCACTGCCGTGATGAGTAGGGGTGCAAATGGTATGCATATCTTATGACCGTATTTGAGACAAAATCCGTTTAGACAAGTTCATCTATCCGTATCCGAGTCCGGATATTTAACATTCGATACTGTATCCGTATTCGAGTACTCAAATCGTATATTTATGATATCAAGATCACTACTAGAAAACCCCCCTGTAGCTACGCTTTTTTAGACAATAGACACCCTTTATTTCATCTCTATAGGGATATAGGCACGCTTTACGAAAACGTATTAGAAACGTCTTCGTATGGACCGTGTCAGGCTCCGTAGAGATAATTTTCGTAAGCGTATCTATTAGATGAATGGACGTTTCATAGACACGTTAGATGCATGTCTAAACACATTGATACGCTTTTATACGCGCATATATAACATGTGTCTATTAGTGTAGTTATGTCGTACAGTAACATTTCATTACGTGTGAAAAAAATTTAGAGACAATATTGTAGATACATTCACAATTCGTGTCTACTACTATAGTCACATTTTGTAGTGATGCATTATTGCGCATTAAGGAGTGAAGAGACGATGTAGTAGGTGACGTGGTAGCTGACGTGGCAAGTGACGTGGCAGATGACACGTTTTATAGTAACGCCTAAACACATGTTAACAAAAATAGAAACAATACTATAGCCATGTTTTTATTGCATGTCTACATATATCAATACGTTGTATAGTAACATCATAGTGTGTATTAAGACTTGTAGAAACGATTTTGTACATACAACTATATTTTGTGTATAGTAGTATATACACGTTATATTTTAACGCTTTAATACGTCCCAAGATGAATGTAGAAATTGAAATCAGATAATTTTTTTCTATTTTCTATGATTAATAATGGGAAGTAAACCATCAATTATATTCCATTCAGCCATGACAAAACATCAAGAATCTGTAACTCGATAGCCAACAAGTCCATTACTCAAACAATTGTGTTCACTAAGAAGCATAAACAAACCGGCGATATCTTACAAATATTACTTAAATATTTTTTGTAACAACTAAAACCTATCTTGTTCACTTTGAAATTTGTAATTTGCTTTCCATCTAGCTTTGTCCACGTGTTGCGGGTACCAACTTGTTGTGGATTCGAGATGAACTTTTAGCTTTCTTCACCTACAATGACACATGTGTTAGATGAATAGCTCAATGAAGATGCTACGGACACATATACTATTTCAAATGAAAAAAGTCAAACTTACATGTGTAGTTGGCCAAGGAATAACATAGCCAATAGCATCGATTATTGTACGAATCTGATCAAATGGTCTAGGTATCTCCTCATCTCCCTTATTGCCCTGTTCAACATTTTCAAGGCCTTCAACATAAACCCCCGAGTATTCTGTTCCAAGCTTTGTTCCTAAAATCTCTCTCCGGCTATCGGCAGTCACTAACTTCCCTTTGGCCACAACTCTGCCTTTGTTAATCAATGAAATAAGATAGACTTACTCTTGTCTCTACAAACTACAAAACATGAATATATGATCTTTAAAATGGTAACTAACATGATTTGAAAATAAATAAGACAAACAAAAGCACATACTCATTCTGGTATGCTCATGCTAGAGGCTTTAACCCTTCGAGTTCTCTATAAGTATAATTTAAAACATCAAAACATAGCATCGCCTGATCAATTTGAGCCATAATATTTCAAGTGAAACAATATTGCAATATCAACTTGGACTTACCATGTTGTGCAATATGGGATCACGTGATAAACTTCTGACCACATTGCCATCAGGTTGTGCCTCCTGCAGGCATTGTTTAGCTCAATTAATAGGGAAAAAGAAAAATATAAAGATGAGTGAGAATAGAATATTGTGCATATAAGCTTGTAAAATTAAAGTAGCAGGAACAACTAATACATGTGTAGTTGGCTGTTTTGTAAAAAAAAGTTGCAATTATATGAATCAAGGAGTGATATGAATGTACTGTGACAGAGGTACAAGAACAACAGGCACTACTAGTATATTTATCTCACATGAATATCCTTTAACAAATTCAGAGGTAGTAACAGAATACAAGATAGGGAAAGCTATGTAAGAGCAACTCCAACAGATATGTTATCCTTGTTGTGTAGGCTATATTTAGATTTTTAGAGCAAAAATTAAACTCCAACAGATGTGCTATTTGATTTTCTAAAATAGCAAGTGTGCTATCCCTGAAATCTCGCTAGCCATAGAAAGAAGACAACAAGCTAGCTCAACCAGTGGTACAACAGAGTGAAGAACATGGCGTGGCTTGCTGCCTGCTAAACGAAGGAGATAGAGAGCAAGAGAGGAAACGAAGAAGACCAGGGAGCAGCAGGTTGTAGTAGCTTGCTGCCAGCTCAGCCGGCTGCAGAACGTTGTGGCCCTGTCACTTGGAGTTGCTCTAAGGGACCCAAAATAACTATAGCTTCATGTTATTGATAACAAATTAGCTATGTTTCTAGTTTTTTGACATGTGCATCAATATTCGAGTAGGCCTTTGTAACATACCTTTGAAGTTATTTGCTCACGTGGTGTAGATGTATAGACTTCACTTCTTCCAGGAATTCTATATACAGATTGTTGCTGCTGCTCGGCTTGAACCATGTTCTACAAGCCATTAGCAACAACTTGAATATTATTATATTAAGCTAATGATATTTAAAATTTAAGTAGGTATACCCGCACTTCATTTGCTGGAGAGTTCACATCAACATCTGAGTCTTCAGAGATGTCATCATCAGTACACTCATGGTCAGAACTGTCAGCTGCCTGAAAAATATGAACCAACGCAAGGTAGAAAAAATAAGCTCTTATTTCAGAGAGAGATAGAGAAAGAGGAGGGCATGGTTCAATGTAAGCTTACGTCTTCTTGTAAAGCTGCTTCCATTTCCTTTACAAGATCATCTTCTGGATACCTTTTTGACATAAAAGTAACCATGTACTTCATGAAATCACTCATGCATTCCATCTTATTTTCCAGTGCATTTACTTTCTCTTGGTACAGTCTTTCTTCCTCAGTTTGAGTAACAAAAGGTAAACCTTGAGAAACTTGTACTTGACTCCAGTACTTATCATCATAGTACCCCCGTGCTTTGAAATCCTTGGCAACAATATCATTGAACACTTCATTGTAATCTTTAGATGAAAGACAATTACCATCGTTGTTCCCTCTCCTTTTTTTTTAATTCCTCATAAGATGCAGCCTATTCAAATGAGTATATAGGAAGGTTACATAATTGTAAACTGATACACAGATCAAGCATAATTCATTCATTCTAGAAAATATACGTACCATCAATGTCTCCACTTTTTCTGTAGTGAATCTGCCATTCTTTTTTTTATGAGCTGCCTCCCATAGTTCTATCCTATGAACCTTTCTTTTATTTCTAGATTCCTGCACAATAGAGTTATTTGGGTGTCATTTCAAATCTAAAATAGATAATAGTGGAATTTAACAAATATCAGCAGATGAATATTTATCACCATCTCCTTTTTGAGTCTAGCATGGCTTTTTCTCCCAGTTGTGTGTGCAGTCTTCTGTTCTTTTGCAACACGAGAGTTTGTGGCACATAATTTCTGCAAAGACAAGCAATGATTAAGCAATGTTACATTCCTTGATTAAAAATTGAAATAAATGTTGAGTAAATAGATGGCACCTTATGTTGTTCTTGGCACCAAATTCCAACAAGAGATCTCCATTGATGTTCATTAGCCGTTAGTGGCTTCTCTATGATTTCTTCTAGAGTTCTCTCATCACGATTGAAGTATTGTTTCTTCAGCTTAGATTTGTAGGCTCGCCACCTATTATTAACTTCCTTAGGATCCAGTCCCTTGTAAGATGTATCGTTTGCCTTGGGAAGGAAAACTTTAGCTATAGAGGGGAAGGTAAATGTTAGTACTTAGATGAAGCATGGAGGTACTTGCTTGCACTGATAATAAAAAAATTACCTCGACATCCTTGATTATTTGTTCCTTGTGTGAATCAAACCTGCGATTGTCAAATCTTGGGATGTCTAAAGGAGCTAAGGTTGGGCTTTCTGCTAAATGGCCAAGGTGCTGCCCAAGAATGGAGGCGGACCTTTCATTTGGAACACTGTTTTCATATGTCCCTACAATTACCTTTCCTCCTTGTAATGCCAGTAAATTTGTAAGTATGAATTCCCCTATAATCTGTCTAACCTCTCCATTTGGCCCTGCATATATGAAAATGTAAGATTTCACATTGTATCTAGATATGCAAGGACAAACATGAAACTTACACATTATCTTAATTGGACTTCGAGGTTGGTGTGGCAGGCGGGCTAATAAACCGTCAATATCAGGAGGGGACTGCAAACTTTCATTGTTCTCATTATCTGTTGTATGTTCGTCCTCCTCATGAACTGGTTCTGCACCATGTCCATCAATGTTCAAATTCCTCAATCTTCGAAGTCCTCTTGTCATGATTTATTCTGCATAAATATGGGAGATCAGGAAAATATAAGATGAACATGTTAGTTGCATTGTCATATTACATTCTCAGTTAAGAGCTAAGAAATTTAGGAATTTCATTCTACAAATTTCAGGGATGAAACAAATAGTTGATACTTCAATTTTCAAAAAAAAATAGGAAAATGCATATCAGACTATGTACAAGTTTAATACAGCCTTTTAAAACAGGCAGACGTTGCAGATGGCAGTAGCAAAACACATGGACAGCCAAGCACATAGCAAACAGGTAATTATTTAGAAATGGTATGTTCATTATCAGTTGCAGAAAAGATGTTACCCTACGTATGCAACTTCTGTATCAGTTGCTCGTTCCTTACAACCTTCCACCTTAGATCTGCATGAAGCAAACATCTTTAATCATGTCAATGATCATCCCTGGACCAAATTCTCCAGGTAATGATGTAGATGTATATTTGCAACCCCTTATCGACGAACTCTTACTTTTGTGGGGGGGAGTACGTGAAACACCTGATGCCTCTTCGAAAAAGAAATTTACTCTTCGAGCTGCATTATTGTGGACTATAAATGATTTTCCTACATTAGCTTACCTATATGGTTGGAGCACGGGCGGTAGATATGCATGTCCTTCTTGTGGTCCAGCTACAAAATCATTTTACCTAAAGAAAGGTAAAAAGATGTGCTATATGGGTCATCGTCGATGGCTGCCGACAAATCACAAATACCGAAGGCAAAGGATGCAGTTTGATGGCTCGGTAGAGAATGGACTTGCACCTGAAAAAATGAGTGGAACTACTATTTTGAAAATGTTGGAAGGCAAAGAGTTTGTGTTAGGGAAAAAGGGGAGCACATCAAAGACTGTCAACAAGAAAGGAGGAAATAAGAAAGTGGAAGTTGAAAGTGATCAGAAGCGCAAGCGTACAAGACGGGGGCAAAAGAAGGAATCAGATGGGGGCGGTGGTAAGGTGGAGAAGAAGCCAGAAGATTGGTTGAAAAAGAGATCAATTTTCTTTGAACTGCCATATTGGGAAAATAACAAACTAAGACACAACATAGATGTCATGCACTTAGAGAAAAATGTGTGTGACAACATTATCGCCACTTTATTGGATATTTGTCATAAAACAAAGGATGACCTTAATGCACGACTAGATTTAGTTGAGCTTGGGATTAGAGAGGATCTTCATCCTATTGTAGATGATCAAGGAAAGCAAACAACTCATGATGCACCTTTTACCATGTCTAAAGATCAAAAAGAGATTCTTTGCTCAGTAATTCAAAACCTTAGACCCCAGATGGGTATGCATCAAACATATCTAGGTGTGTGAACATGAAAGATTGTACATTGAGTGGACTAAAGAGTCATGACAATCATGTTTTACTACATGACATTCTTCCAGTGGCGCTGCAATCTTGTTACCCTAGCAAGGATGTCATGAAAATAGTTGTTCGGATATCTAACTTCTTCAAGAAGTTGTGCTCCAAGGTCATAGATGTGGCTGAGCTGGAGCAACTTCAAGAGAGTATTGTGATGACACTTTGTGATATGGAGAAAATTTTCCTGCCATCATTCTTTACTGTAAGTGTGCATTTGATGGTGCACTTGGTAGAAGAAGTTAAACTAGGTGGTCCGGTTCAGTACCGGTGGATGTACCCCATGGAGAGGTATGCAATCAACTTTAATTTGCACTATGTTCATCACTAATTTAGTTTTAAGTTACATGTGTCAATTATTTTGTTCAGATATTTTGTTAAGCTAAAAGCACTTGTGAAGAATAGAGCTCACCCAGAAGGATCAATTGCTGAAGGATATCGCATGGAGGAGTGCTTGACTTTTTGTTCCAGATTTATAGAAGGAACTACTCGTTTTACAAGGCCATCCAGAAATCCTGGACCATCTGATGAAATAACAGACATGTACTTGTTTGATACTGCTGGTGAACCTATTGGAAAGTGTATTGGTGTCAACCTTGATAAGCATCTTCTTGTTCAGGCTCATCGATACGTGTTGCGGCATTGTGATGAACTTGAAGATTTCCGAAGGTGCGTTTATAATTTTTGTAGAGAAAAAATAGAAATTGTTGAATGTGAATGCTAGCGAGTAGAGCACTCTGCAATTAGATTCTCCTAAACAGCTCACAACACTATCAATTAGGTTACCACTCACACCACTATGAGCCTGTTACACATAGACATAGGCTCTTCAAAGCACATAAGTTTTTCTACTTCTTGCTTACATATATTAAGACAGTTGAAAACATGAATGATTTGAGACGATCTACGTGCAATGACTTGATAACCTGACACTGATGCTAACTATAGCTGTTTTTCTTCTAATTTTTAGCTTTTTTCAAGTGACTTGCAGTGAATAGTCCATAGTTGGATGGTTCCATATCACTAATTTTGCCAAATTGCTTGTCGTACAAGCCCCATAACTCAAACCTGTTTCAGAACCAAAAAAAGAAAAATAGAACACTGTCGAGAATTAGCATAGCTGCATACATATATTAACCTAAAACACTACAGGGTATCAGAGAAATGGATTTACCAGTATGCCAAAAAAGAAAAATAGAACACTGTCGAGAATTAGCATAGCTGCATACATATATTAACCTAAAACACTACAGGGTTTTATTACCCTCGATTTGGAGCTTGAGCAACTATTTGTAGAAATAGAACCATTTGATAAAGTATAGAACCAGGCTGACAACAGTCTCAAACATATAAGTTTTACATTTCATTTTATTCACATGGTGCTGATTGTTGATATTTGGTAACGCAATTAGGAAATAGGATCCGCAAGCGCACGGATATCGGTGAGCACTTCACCCGAGATGTTAACCTGGGTATCGTATTTATATTTTTACCTTTAGGAGAAAGAGTGCATCTGACTAACCAAATCTATTACTACTAACCTTTTGGCTACAACCACTATGATTCGATGTGAGTGATGTATAGAGAAGAATACAACCGCACTCTTCTTCTAACCTTGGTAAGGATGATCTACTGTTCTATTGGGGAGGTTTACGGAATCTAGACACCACAAAGGATGTTCAACCCGCACCTATAAACCCTATCGATCCTGCTAACGGGATATGGAATACAAAGGTAACTCGGAATTGTCACGTTCCTCGCTACTACCACGGTCCGGCTAGACGAGGGGATATCTATGAGTATCCTAGCTTAAACACCACGTTTACGCTAGAGATGATTACTCTAAACTCTACGCGAAGAGATCAAAGTAAACTCATAAACCAAAGAACAATAAAACAAAGAACTTACTAGAATTTAGAAGTCGAAATACTGAAGAATCCTGAGAACAAGCCTCGGGTTAGAAGAACTTGCTCCCGCAGGTACAACCTCGGAGTAGACACCGACAGGCCGGCTTCCTCCGATCTACACCTCCACTCTATCTCTCTCCATCTAGTAGAACTAATTCTACTTTCACATTGGATGCTAAGCCCTAAGAGGTGGGAACCCTAGAGGGAACCTCTCTCTCTAAACCCTAACTAGAGATATGCAACTAAATAATGAATTGAGGTCTTCTCCACCAGGGGTCAGGGGCCTTGCTTATATAGCCCTTTTGGATGAATCTGGACCGTCGGATCAAACCGACCTTCATCCTACGGTTTTCCTTGATCCTCAAAGGCGGTGGAGCATAATCCGCGAGACTCGACCTGATTGGTCCCAGGGGCAGGGCGGGCGCCCTAGGGCACAGGGCGGGCGCCCTGTGTCCTGGCCCGTTACGGCTCCCGTTCGTTCCCGTGGCTTCTGAAATCTTCTAGATGTAAGATAATTACGTGTTCGGTTAATATCCCGTCATTAATCTGACATGTGGGCCTTTCTTCCGTATTTCCTGATAACCCCCTGCAGAAATAGATAAACAGCAAAACTCGTGGAATTCTGTTAGATCAAATCCTAATTCTAGGTGTTGCTTGCATATAGGTCCTTTTCTTTATTTATTTGATGGTTATAATTGATACTTAAGAACCGTCAACAAACACCCCCATACTTAGGCTTTTACTCGTCCTCGAGAAAAGGTTGGTTAATAAAACATCTGGGGTTGAAACATTCTTTCATACCTGCAGGGTGTTGTAAAAATCCACTGTGCACTTATAGTCAGGGAAATATATAGTCAGAGTAAAGAGCCTTTCTTCTTCTTAATCCCTATCACTTGGAGTTTTTACATATTTTTGAAAAGAAAAACTTAGCATACCTTTATCCTCATAGGTGCTCTCAGAGTCACTCATTATCTTTTATATTTCTCTCTGAGGCTGTTTTGATTTTGCAAAAATAATTCTTTAAGCATACATACCTTGCATTTATTGTATGGTCAAAACCGGATCCGAGGAGAAGAATGTCATACTCTTAGATCAAAGATTTTGAAAATTAAAAACTTGTCACTCTTACTGGCATATTGCTTATTAGAGGGACCATGGGCTATCATTTTCTTTCCATCATATTTTTATCATATCTCATTTTTTTTCATTTTGGGTGGATACCGAGGTACCCCTAATTCTACTGCCGGACACTTGTCCATTTTTTTCCACGAGGTTATCGAGCACTTGCTCCTTTTTATTTCCTCGATATATTCATAATTTTGCATAGCCCATGCCTCTAACGCAATAATACTTCGGAAGAGTGAATCTTTCTGAATAAAAATGTCTTGATCTTAGGAGTATGATAAATCTCTCAACAAGGGTCTAACTTGTTTTGAACTAACTCAATACAAAGCAGATAGCTTTAATTAATATTTTCATGTTTAGCAGGTATATAAAACTTGAGGATGGTAGCTATAATTTTGAGATTTTTAAAACAAATTCTCCAAGCAATAAAGATACTAAGAATAAGGTACTCATACCCTTACCATCTCTTATTCCACAATGACTTTTAGCAACACAGGGTTTTGAAATAATTTTAATAATTGCAGGTTTCCAGGAAATATCACAGAGTGAGATTGATCATGATTATAAGCATTTTTATCCTTTTAATTTATCATGTTTAGAGAGATAAAATTCTGCACAAACTAAGGTGAGTGTGTAAGTGTGTAATAAAAGTGTGCAGAGTGTGTACCTGGTTCATGGAGTGGTGCGATCGAAGTGTGTGTGACATGTCAGGGAATCTCCCCCATACTTGTTTTCTGCTTTCTTGCACAAAAGTAAAGTAGAGACACACAAGACATACTAATAATAATCTTTATTAATCTTGAGGCATTTATTACAACCGAATAACAATAATAACCGAATAGATCTAAACTGATTATAAGCGAACCTAATCGAATCTAATAATAACTAAGACATATATAGCCCCAAGATCTAATCTAGATAGCTCAGCGACGCTCACGCCTCCTAAGACTATGCTCTAACTCATCGATCCTCTTGTTGGCGTCGGGCTTTAATTTTTAATTGGAAGGTAAAAATTGATCACGTCTATTTCTTCTAATTCTTTATTGGGCTCTAAAAATAATTTAAGACGTTGACCATTTACCTTGAATAACGTACCTTCGTCATTTTGAAGTGTGATAGCTCCGTGGGATGATGAATGAATTACCTTGAATGGTCCTTCCCATTTGCTCCGGAGCTTTCCATGCCCGAAAAGCTTCACCCTGGAATTAAAAAGTAATACCTTATCTCCGGGTGAGAACTCCTTCTTCTTGATCCTCTTGTCATGCCATCTCTTGACTCTTTCTTTGTAGATCTTTGAATTGTGATATGTTTTCTCCCGCCATTCTTCTAACTCCGATAATTGCATTCTTCTATGTTTTCTGACGATATCTAGGTCCATATTCCATCTTTTTATGGCCCAGTGTGCCTTGAACTCAAGTTCAACAGGTAGGTGACAGGTCTTTCCGTATACCAATTGGTATGGAGACATTCCAATTGGGGTCTTGTATGCTGTCCGGTAAGCCCAGAGTGCATCGGGTAACTTGTCCTTCCATGCCGTTCCCATCTCGTTCACCGTCTTCTGAAGAATGTTCTTGATTTGCTTGTTAGAAATCTCTGCTTGGCCACTTGTCTGAGGATGATAGGGAGTAGCGACGTTGTGACGGATTCCATGTCTTGATAGATAGTGCTCGAAGCGCTTGTCAATGAAGTGTGATCCTCCATCACTTATCACTATCCTGGGGACTCCAAATCTTGGAAATATGATTTCCTCAAACATCCTCTTCGAACTGATATTGTCGGCATGTTTGCAAGGTAGTGCCTCTACCCACTTGGAGACGTAATCAACCGCCACCAAGATGAACTCACACTTCTTTGATGGGGGAAATGGACCCATGTAGTCTATTCCCCAGACATCAAAGAGTTCAATCTGAAGGTTGTTGGTGAGTGGCATGGCATCCCTTGTATTTATGTTTCCGTGCCTTTGACATGGCCCACATCTTCTGATATATTGCTTCGTGTCATCGTACATCGTAGGCCAGTAGAATCCACATTGCCAGATCTTTGAATGTGTACGGAATGCTCCATAGTGACCTCCGTATGGTGATGAGTGACATCTGTCGATGATCTTCAATCCTTCCTCAGTGGTCACACATCTTCTAAGTAGGCCATCAACGCATACTCAGAAGAGATATGGCTCATCCCATATATGTGAACGACTTTCCTGAATAAGCTTCTTCTTGTTTGCTCCGGGTGGTACATAACCTGAAACCATAAAATTAACAATATCTGCATACCAGGGGTCAGATCTGTTAATCCCGTAAAGCATGTCGTCCCGGAGTGAGTCATTAATGGGGGGTTCCTGTGAATTCTTAAAGTACATTTTAGACAAGTGATCAGCAACAGAATTTTCTACTCCCTTTTTATCTTTTATTTCTAAGTCAAATTCTTGGAGTAATAAAATCCATATGATTAAGCGAGGTTTAGCATCTTTCTTAGTGAGCAAATATTTTAGTGCAGCATGATCAGTGTAAACAATTATCTTAGCTCCAACTAAATAAGATCTAAATTTATCAATGGCAAAAACAACAGCCAGAAGCTCTTTTTCAGTGGTTGCATAATGAAGTTGAGCTCCTGTCAAAGTTTTACTTGCATAAGCAATTGCATGATGCTTTTTATCTTTAGTTTGTCCCAAAACTGCCCCCACAGCATAATCACTAGCATCACACATAATTTCAAAAGGCAACGACCAATCAGGGGGTTGAATGATTGGTGCAGAGATGAGTGCTTGCTTTAATAAATTGAAAGAATTTAGACATGCATCATCAAATTCGAAAGGAGCATCCTTGGCTAGCAAAAGAGTAAGTGGTCTCGCAATAAATGAAAAGTCTTTTATAAATCTGCGATAAAAACCAGCATGGCCAAGAAAACTTCGAATTCCTTTTATATTCACAGGTGGAGGTAGTTGTTCAATTACTTCAATTTTAGCTCTATCTACCTCAATACCTCTTTCAGACACTAGGTGTCCTAGCACTATTCCTTCTCTAACCATAAAATGATATTTTTCCCAATTAAAGATTAAGTGCTTTTCTTCACATCTTTGCAAAACCTTATCTAAGTTCTCAAGATAACTATCAAAAGTTTTTCCATAAACTGAGAAATCATCCATGAAAACTTCCATAATCTCTTCAATCATATCAGAAAATATAGACATCATACATCTTTGAAAAGAAACTGGTGCATTACATAACCCAAAAGACATTCTACGATAAGCATACGTTCCATATGGGCATGTAAAAGTGGTTTTGCTTTGATCATCAGGATGGATAGGGATCTGGTGATACCCTGAATATCCATCTAGAAAATAGAAAACGAGTGTTTTGCTAACCGCTCAAGCATCTCATCTATAAAAGGCAAAGGAAAATGATCCTTTTTCGTGGCTTTATTAAGTTTTCTATAGTCTATGCACATCCGCCACCCAGTGACGGTGCGTTGCGGAATTAGCTCATTCTTATCATTAGTAACAACAGTCATGCCTCCCTTTTTAGGCACAACTTGAACAGGGCTTACCCACTCACTATGCGGCACAGGATATATAATCCCTGCATGCAGCAACTTTATAACTTCTTTTTTAACTACCTCTCTCATCGCGTTGTTAAGTCTACGTTGAGGCTCTCGAGAGGGTGTAACAGAAGGATCTGTCGGAATACGATGGGTACAAATCATAGGACTGATTCCTGTGAGATCTTGAAGTGAGTAGCCGAAAACAGAGTGGTATTTTTCAAGAATGGTCATTAATCGCAGAGTTTGCTCCTGAGTGAGTTTATTACTAACGATCACAGGAAACTCTGGATTATTGTTTAGGAAAGCATAGGTAAGACCGGGTGGTAAAGTTTTGAGTTCTATGGGGGGTCTAGGTGTTTCTGCAAACTCATCTAAGGGTTCAGGTTCAGAAGGTTCGGCCTCTTCTTCAGTGAAGAAGGGGGCTTCCTCTTCTAAGTCTGGATCATCTAAAAGTTCTAGAGATGCAGCCTTTACCTCCTCCATAGGATCAGGCAAAAGATATGGCTCGGTCTTATTATTCAAGGAGTGAGTTATTGTAATTGGAAGTTTAAAATCCTTTCCCAAGGAAATGTGGAGCTTTCCAGTTTGACCTTCATAAAGGAGTCTTCTAAAAGGTTGTCCAATCAGTAGGTCGAAACCCCATATATCAAAGATATAAAAGTTCAAATAAACCATGGAGCCTTCTACCATAAAGGGTAGGACATTAATAATTCCAAGACTGGGGACTAATCGTCCCGAAGATTCCTTTATGACCTTTGTTGTGGGGGTTAAAACAAGTTTCCCAAATAAATTAAGTGCAAAAGCTTCGAACATAATATTGATCCCCACAACAGGATTATAGAGAGCGTTAAATTGATCAGAATTATAAGCACAGCGTATAGTTATAGAGGGTGTGTCCACTCGGATTACTTCAGAGGAAAGCTCTGACTCCTCTAACCATTCGCTACTCATAACCGAGATAAGCTCTCTCAATTGACGTTCACTTGGTAAACAAATGCTAAATTGGCCGTTTTGGGGTCGGTCTATAGAATGGTAGTTTGAAATGTTTCCAAAATCGGCAAAGAGATCGGATTCTATGTCTAGCATGAAATCAGATGGTAGAATTTCTTCCTTTTGTGGCTCAGAACCTAGGATAGCTAAAGTAGATGAAAAATTTGGCAGAGTGTCTACTTCGGCTTCGTAGGTTTTATCATGGAGGGCATTATCCATCTCAGCTTCTAGGATTCTATTCAAGATCCCCTTAGCTTCATCAGTAGGGATACGAAAGAAAGAACCTCTAGCCATAGTATGCAGCATTTGTTTATTATCTTTCTGAAGACCTCGAAAAAAGTGAAATAAAAGAACAGTGTCTTCAAGCAAAAGTTTTGGACCAGATTCTAAAAGATCAGAAAAACGTTTCCAGGATTTCCCCAAAGTTTCATTATCTTTTTGTTTAAAAGATAGGACTTCGAGTCTAAGGTCACCAGTACGGTCAAGGGAATAAAAATCTAGACAAAAGTTGGCTCTTAAAACTCCCCATTCACCTTGCTGTTGACTTACCTTCTGACTATACCATCGTCTAGCTTCTCCTCTTAAAGAAAAAGAAAAAAGCTTCCAACGTAAAGTCTTATCAGAAATGCCTTCAATGCGAAGACAATCGCATGTTTGCTCAAAATCTCTAATATGAAGGTAAGGGTTTTCTTCTTCCTTTCCCGAAAAAGATAAATTTTGAATCATCGCAATCAACCTTGAACTTAACTTATACTGGGATGTTTGGATAGGCTGTGATGACTCCCATGGTAAAAGGTCAGTTGCTGAAGGTGTTGCAGCATCAAAGATAGATATAGAACCTTGGTTTTCCATTTTTGGTAAAAAGAAAAAGAATGAATGAAAAAGATAAGAAAATAAAAAGTATAAATACAAGCTAGTAGTAAGACTCAAGGTTATCTCAGCAAACCGTCTTTCTCCCCGGCAACGGCGCCAGAAATGCTTGTTGATATTTGGTAACGCAATTAGGAAATAGGATCCGCAAGCGCACGGATATCGGTGAGCACTTCACCCGAGATGTTATCCTGGGTATCATATTTATATTTTTACCTTTAGGAGAAAGAGTGCATCTGACTAACCAAATCTATTACTACTAACCTTTTGGCTACAACCACTATGATTCGATGTGAGTGATGTATAGAGAAGACTACAACCGCACTCTTCTTCTAACCTTGGTAAGGATGATCTACTGTTCTATTGGGGAGGTTTACGGAATCTAGACACCACAAAGGATGTTCAACCCGCACCTATAAACCCTATCGATCCTGCTAACGGGATATGGAATACAAAGGTAACTCGGAATTGTCACGTTCCTCGCTACTACCACGGTCCGGCTAGACGAGGGGATATCTATGAGTATCCTAGCTTAAACACCACGTTTACGCTAGAGATGATTACTCTAAACTCTACGCGAAGAGATCAAAGTAAACTCATAAACCAAAGAACAATAAAACAAAGAACTTACTAGAATTTAGAAGTCGAAATACTGAAGAATCCTGAGAACAAGCCTCGGGTTAGAAGAACTTGCTCCCGCAGGTACAACCTCGGAGTAGACACCGACAGGCCGGCTTCCTCCGATCTACACCTCCACTCTATCTCTCTCCATCTAGTAGAACTAATTCTACTTTCACATTGGATGCTAAGCCCTAAGAGGTGGGAACCCTAGAGGGAACCTCTCTCTCTAAACCCTAACTAGAGATATGCAACTGAATAATGAATTGGGGTCTTCTCCACCAGGGGTCAGGGGCCTTGCTTATATAGCCCTTTTGGATGAATCTGGACCGTCGGATCAAACCGACCTTCATCCTACGGTTTTCCTTGATCCTCAAAGGCGGTGGAGCATAATCCGCGAGACTCGACCTGATTGGTCCCAGGGGCAGGGCGGGCGCCCTAGGGCATAGGGCGGGCGCCCTGTGTCCTGGCCCGTTACGGCTCCCGTTCGTTCCCGTGGCTTCTGGAATCTTCTAGATGTAAGATAATTACGTGTTCGGTTAATATCCCGTCATTAATCCGACATGTGGGCCTTTCTTCCGTATTTCCTGATAACCCCCTGCAGAAATAGATAAATAGCAAAACTTGTGGAAATCTGTTAGATCAAATCCTAATTCTAGGTGTTGCTTGCATATAGGTCCTTTTCTTTATTTATTTGATGGTTATAATTGATACTTAAGAACCGTCAACACTGATGTTGAACACAAAAAAGCAATTAGTATTCTGGATATAATACCGATTAAGATATATGATAGAAACTTAGCACTGATCCATTAGGGCAGAAAATGGTTGCTTCAACATTTTGTCAAGATTTACCAAGATTTTACTTTTAACTACTACTTTTTTGAAAAGTACAAACTGATTTACTCATTGTTGTAGAGAATTCTTGGATGAGGAGAAAAGCAAATTGTGTCCCTCAACTAATCTGACACCTTCTTGCATTCAGAATTTGATGGATCAACACTTTCCTGACTGGTTGGAGCAAAAGGTTTGTACATCTAAATTATTGCAAATTTGGCATGGAATTAATAGAAGCAATGTACATAAGTTTTTTCCTTATATACAGGTTATCTTAGGCGATGGAACAGGCATCACGACAAAGGTCCGAGCTTTGGCTGCAAAACCAAACAAATGTGGCGTGACATACAGTGGTTACATTATTAATGGTTTCAGGTTCCACACTTTGAGTCGTGAGGCTGCACGGTTCACACAAAACAGCGGTGTGGTCAACATTGCTGAGGATGGGGTTAATTATTTTGGCAGATTATCAGATATAGTTGAATTGCCATACACAAACTACAAGGTAGTGCTTTTCAAATGTGAATGGTATGATGTTCATCATAAAGCTGGGTTGCAACAAGATGAGTTTGGAACCACTCATGTGAATTTTTCTCGGAAAATACACACCGGTGATAAATTAGAGGATGATCCTTTTGTATTTTCATCACAAGTTCAGCAAGTGTTTTATGTCCAGAACCCAAAAGCTGAACCATGGAACATGGTGGTGAGAGTTAGCCCACGAGATAATTTTGACATGGGTGTAAAACTCTCAGCAGATGAAGAAAGTTAGACAAGGCTTGGTTTTTTCAGTCATCTGATGCTACAGATGAACATTGTGGGTTTTTTCTTGCTCTGAATGAGAATAAACTAATTTGTGTTACTTTATGTAGAGGTGCCTATTTATTGGGTTACTGCCATTTAGTGTATAAAATTTCCTATTTGATTAAATAGTTTAATCCATGAGACCTGTAACATGGCTTATTTAATTGTTCCTTGCTTTGATGTTTTCTGGTTATGAATTATTTCAGACAGTTCAGTGCAACGGTTAGGCTTGACCTTGTGTAATCATTGGCTTACATATGTGCCTGATTATTTCAGCTTATTAGCTTTGGTTGCTTGCTTGCGTTGGCCAATGAGCAGCACTAGTATATAAGTATCGGCTCTAGACCTCTACTCTATTTTCACTTTTAAGGTTGGCAAAGTGTGTTCAGCAGCTGCTAGCTTTCATTAGGTCGCATGTTCATCAATACTCCCGGTTCTTATAGCAGCAGTGTCTTGTTCTATGCACTTCTGTCATATTTTTATTGTGTTGCGTGCAACTGTTAGTAACCATTGAAGTAGCAATATCGAACCCTTATGATGGAATTTGATAAATCCCAGCATGCTATTGTGGAAAAGCCTATCTACTTCAAGTCGCCTCTTTTCTTTTTCTTACAAGGCTCCTACGAATCTTGCCGGGCTATTGTGGAAAAGCTAAGCGTATAATAAATAAATAAAAGAATTAACCCCATTGTACAAAGCTAAACGATTGGTGCGATGGTAAGGCACGCTGGTCCCAATTCTTTAGTGCTTGGTTTAAGGTTCAAAGTCTACAGTCTAGTATTTTTTTCCTATTATAATTATTATTGTTATAAGTGTGTCCAAATCTGGCACTTTTTCTTTTTATAATTATCAAGTAAGTGACCATATTTTTTTCCTATTTTCAAGTGTGTGACCATATTTTTTCCTATTTATTATTATTATTATTATTATTATTATTATTATTATTATTATTATTATTATTATTATTATTATTATTATTATGAGACATGTACGATAAACATTAGCAATTTCTTTGTACTAGTATTTTTAATTGAAAGAATCCGAAACACAATTAATGTTGATACTATTTTAGCCTCGAATAATATATGACACGTCAGCTCCGGTGGAAGATACGCCACGTCAACTTAGGTGAATAATATGCCATGTCAGCTTAAAGCTCCCACTCGGTAGGTTACACGTTTTCAGTTTCGCACCAAAAACGTCTCTACATGGTTAAGGACAACTTTCTAATACACATTAAAACGTCTCTACCGGCTAGTAATGTTAAAAGCGTATCTAATTTCATGTCAACTAGAGATATTTCGGTATTGCATATAAAAACATCTCTATACGCATAAGGACGGTTATTTGAGACGCTTTACAACGTGTCTTCATGCTACTCACGTTGAAAGCATGTCTAATTATGTGTCAACTTTATTCATTTTTAATTGCATGTTAAAAAGCATTTTTAGGTGCCTATTGACGATTTTGAGATGCGTTTTACAACGTGTGTAGAGGTTATTGACGGTTCAAAGCGTGGCTAATTTCGTGTCATTTTAATACAATGTTAACAGCATGTTAAAAAATGTGTCTAGATATCTCTTGACAATGAAAGTGTGTCAAATATCGTGACACTTAGATACGTTTTTGAAATCGTGTCAAATAACGTCATTACGTGCCAACATAGAGACGCTTTTGATGGCGTTACAAATACAGCGTAGCTATAGGGGGTTTTCTAGTAGTGGATCTAATAGTATCTTATCCGACGTAGCTGATACTATCCGTATTTGAATCCTAATCCAAATAAAAATATAAAAAACAAATGTACCGGTGATATCTGTTCGTATCCGATTCATTTGCATCGCTGGTGATGGCCATGTTCGGCAGGTTGTTTTTTGGCTTATAAGCCGGCTATAGCTGATTTACTGTGAAAGAAAAACACTGTTTCACGACTGATAAGCTACGCTAATAAGCTCAGTCGAACTGGGGATGAGTACACAGGCTTCGGTGTCTTCCTCGCTAAAAGTACCGTGTCAGAATGACGACACGGCCGCCGGTGTTCGGGGACGACGCGATCACCAATAGTCATAGAAGAAGATGCGGCGCAGACAAGACATGTATATTTTTTAACCGATATTTTCTTTGATTATCATGTAAATGGCATCTACTTATTACTTGTTCGTGATGATTTGCTTGATTGCACAGACCGCCGAGACGGTCGCACGGATCACCGAGACACGATCACTAACGACCACCAAATGAGGTAATAAAATATAAGCACGTGTTTTACTTTGAAAACAAGATATGGAAAATATGAGGCCCTTTGAAAACAACAAGATATTAAAATATGAGCACGTGTTGGACACAAGGGAACATCCAGATGATGATACGTTCCAGAAGATTATATCCATTTAAGTTTCTCATTTATATTATCGGAAATACATTTGTAGATATTACAATCGGAGAACTAGCATGTGTTGCTCTGCTCCAAGTTCTTGACCGGGAAGAGGACACCCCAGCACTTGATCACTGTACTTGATCCCCGCAACCATGTAAATTGACCATACAAACCCTCAAATTACAAAGAAGGATTACAATCATCAAGTCCAAAGTTCTACGTCCGTCAGTCTCTAGCATGTGTTGCTCCATGTGTTTGACTAGCCAGAGGACACCTCATCCACAGCTCTTGCAAATTGAGCCAAGAACCTATACAGCTCAAAACATATACTTCTATGTATTTTTTTAGCTTTCAAATCTTCCAATTAGCAACTGAGGTAACCATGTGCATTAGCCAGTGACTCTGAAAACTTGATATCTCTGAATGGTGGCCGGTTGAAGACATGATGAGCGAGCTGCAGAAATTGGCAGATATCCCATGTAATTGTGCATGGATAATCAACCATGAAGTTGGAGGATTTCATGAGTAACAGATTGAATGGTAGTAGAGAACTTACACAGCACTATGGCAGGCATATACATACTATCGACCATGTGGTGGGCTGCGCCAGCCATGTGCCGTGGGCCGTAGCAGGCACGTCGGGTTTCCAGTCTGCACACAAGGTCGACGCGCGAGGCGCGGGGCGCAGGGTCGCAGGGGGCTGCCGGTGCCGGCTGCCTGCCTGCCTGCAATCCGAAGTTCCGTAGCCGCCGTGCACGGGCCGGCACTGGGCGTGCGTTTGGGGTCCTTTTTGCCTGGACGGCTGGACTTGGCCTTCCGCCCTTCCCTTCCCTGCGCCTGCTGCCACGACGCGCAGGCACCGGTCCGCCGAGGGGACGACTGGGATCGGGACTCGGTATGGACGTATGGTCACAAGGTCGTGTAGTGTCCGTGGCCTGCCTTCTCCTGCCCTGCCCCTGCGCTAGTCGTAAACCAGGCACAACACAAGAGGCGAGCGTGACATCGTTGCGGGGGCGGCTTCTCTATCTAGTCGCTATAAAACGGCCTCTGGTTGCGTCGCTTCCCTCCCCATCCGTTCGATCTAACCGTCCCACCGCTCAAGGCACTCGAGCCCGATCTTGCTGCTGCCCTGGCCCCTAGCTAGCCCCCTGCCCCGGCCTCTCCCTCCTCCCCTCCTCCACGGCACCGTCTCGTCCGACCATGGCGGCTGCTGACTCGGTCAAGAAGCCGTCCGCCGGCGGCAAGGCGACGCCACCCAAGTCGTCCGACTCCGGTACGCCGCTCTCCTTTTTCTGTCTGTTTGGAGATCTTCTCTCGTCGGTAATTATAAATAGAATTAAACACAGCGCCATAAAAAAGAGAAAGGATTTGTCGCCTAGAGTAAAATCATGTCGAACCCATGCATGCCTTGCATGATATCTCAATGGCTACGGCTGTGTGGCTGTGTGATGATCGAGTAACATAACCAACCATAGTAGCGAGCGAGAGAGGGGTCGTTTGATCAGCATGTCAAGCTCTGCCGCGCCCGAATCATGTTATTAGCTGTTACGACGACCGGTTGACACCATCTCTTTTCTTCTTTTCCTTTCCTTGTGTAAAGCTTGTTTGGGTGCTCATCGTTCTAGTCACGGCCTCACGGGTCTCTCTCCTCGTCTCCTGCTCCGGACTCTGTCCAGCCGACCAGGCAGGCTCCACCTCCGTCCTCCGGGCCTGCCTAGAGACCCTTGTCCTGTCCGCATGTAACGCCGGCGCGGTGGGCGTCAAGCCCCATGTTCATCCCGTAATTCTTGGTTTCTCCTTACCCACGTGGGCGTTAAACCCAATGTTTGCTGGCCCCAAAGTGCCCATGTGACTTTTTTCTTTTTTTTTTTCATCCAGCCATGCATGTGGTCGATGGACCACGTCCTTGTCACTAGTACTGGACAGCGTCGGGCACTCCGAGCCTGCACCACGTTGCTTGTTTCCGTGTGCGTGGTGTGGCAAGGTTTCGGTCCTTCTCTCGCAGTGAAGAATAGATGGCGAAAAAACGAGAAAACGGGGGTGTTTGGTTGTGCTAAAGGCGCTGGTTGTGGCGGCCCGCTACAACTGCGGTGCTCTCGGCTTTCAAGTTGCGTCGGAGACGAGTGCAACACGCAATTTTCCTAGTTATTACTACTAGTACTTGCGGGTGCCTTTCCAAATTCAAGCGTCAAACAGTCAGATACCGAGTATCTGGCCGTTCAGTACTACTCTATTATTTGTCTACCATATAATACGTACTCCTCCTCCTACCTTTTAGCATATTCATTTACGTACAGATGCGAATCTGGAAGTTAGAAAAACCTCTGCACCAGTTCCTTACTCCAGCAAAGGATTGTTATTTCTGCAACAGATTATCTTTAGTTCGTCTAGAGCAAAGGACTTTAGTTTCTATATAGTTGGCGTGGTATAATGACGATCCATATGCCGTGGCCACATTCCAGTACGTGTTAGCATGGGAGTTGACCGCCAATATATTAGGCCTAGTACATGTGCATGGCTGCAACTGGTCAAGCCGGCAGCCGGTATTTTAAATTTCGTTTGCCATTGTGGCTGTCTGATACACACGTCATGAGACCTTGTTGTTTACTAGGAGTACGCTTGCTCATATTTGTTGCTATATTAACCTAATCCTTCTATCCTTTAATTAGGACTAGAGATAAGATAACTAGCGCGCTTGCCCTATCAAAGACAATTGTACCCAAGTTCTAGATGCCCTTCTAAATGTCTTCTACTCCTCAATTCCAAATTATAAGACGTTTTGGCTCTTCTAAATACGTAGTTTTTACGTAATTTTTGCTATGACACTATGTATATATACATGATAAAAGACATGTATTTAGAAATATCAGAACGTCTTAAAGTTTGGAATCAAAGGAGTATATGCCAACCTTCAAACCTACTGAAAAGTTAGCGTTCAAACTTCAAACCAGCATAAGTCATGAAATGTTAGCGTTCTAACAGTCAACCATGTGCCTTAAGGAACAACAGCGTATACTGAAAAGTCAAAACATTAGCGTGCTGTTCCTTTTTGCGCCCATGCATGTAATGGATTATGGATTCATATTCAGGGCCGGGGTGGTGTCCAGTGTCCTCGATGTCGATATCCATGCGTGTGTCCTTACTCCAAAAGCTCGGCAAAACGTAGAGGCATCGCCCATTCGCGTCGTCATGGATTTGGACTTTTTGCACTGCACGACCGATGAGCCTTCTGATTTGAGTTGAGCCTTGGAGATCCCGAAAGGGACACTTGACTCCGGGCCAGTAGCGTAGCGTTCGGTTCGTCTCCGTTTTTTGCAATCTATCTGAGCAACCTGTTGCTTTCAGCCGCCCTGTTCCGGACCTTTTGGGCCGGCGAAGAGACGACCATAGGAGTAGGACATACTAGCCGTCGGCGAGACGGCGACACTCTGCGTTGCAATCGGATATGTTAGACTATACGCCCATTGGGGCGTCAAAAAACACGACACTTCCAAAGCGTGCGTCAACCAGTTGAAAACAGAGCCGTATACAGGCAGCTCTAGCACACTCGAACAAATCTGGTAGCTAAAAGGCATTCCACACCAGTTGTTTGCTCCAGCAGACAGAGAATTGTTATTCCTCTATACATGCAGTACGACGACACTTACGTGTTGAATTTGCTGCCACGTGGTAGTGGTAGCGCTCCAGCTTAAAGTATTATTGGCTGATTTGCTGTAAGAGAAAAACATTATTGTTCCTTCGCTGAAAAAGCAGAGCTAAAAAGATAAGCAAACAGGGCCGACAGTGGTTGACTTGCTCTGCACCGCTCTGTCGTTGACAGGCATCATGAAGAGGCTCCCGCGCCTGGCGTTCGTCTTCTTGCTGGCGCTGGTGTACCGGCAGCTCCAGGCGCCGCCTCCCAAGATCCCCGGAACGCCGGGCGGCCCTCCGGTGACGTCGCCGAGGATCAGGCTCAAGGACGGGCGGCACCTCGCCTACCACGAATCGGGCGTGCCCAGGGAGGAGGCCAAGTACAAGATCATCTTCATGCACGGGTTCGACTCCTGCAGGTACGACGCGCTCCGTGTGTCGCCGGAGCTGGCCCAGGAGCTGGGCATCTACCTGCTCTCCTTCGACCGGCCCGGGTACGGGGAGAGCGACCCGCACCCGGGTCGGACCGAGAAGAGCGTCGCCTTGGACATCGAGCAGCTCGCCGACGCCCTGGAGCTCGGCCCCAGGTTCTACCTCACCGGCTTCTCCATGGGCGGCGAGATCATGTGGAGCTGCCTCAAGTACATCCCGCACAGGTACACACTTCTGGTCTGGATTTTGAAGGCGAGCTAAGCTAGAATAGCTAATGGTGCGTGGTCGTGGGCTGGATGCATTTCCTAAACTTGCAGGCTTTCGGGCGTAGCCATCCTGGGCCCTGTGGGCAACTTCTGGTGGTCCGGGTTCCCCGCGAACGTGACCCTGGACGCCTGGAACGTGCAGGTGGCGCAGGACAAGTGGGCCGTGCGCGTGGCGCACCACGCGCCCTGGCTCACCTACTGGTGGAACACCCAGAAGCTGTTCCCGGCGTCCAGCGTCATCGCCTTCAACCCGGCCATCATGTCCCGGGCGGACATGGCACTCATCCCCAGCCTCGCCTACAGAACCCATGCCGTAAGCTAGCCCTCTGATCCGATCCCCTGCATCAGCATGCGTTTCGTTTTATTATTGGGATGTTGCTCGATCACCTTGCATTGTGTGACTTGCAGTACCAGGCGCGGCAGCAGGGGGAGCACGAGAGCCTGCACCGCGACATGATGGTCGGCTTCGGCAAGTGGAGCTGGAGCCCGCTGGAGCTGGAGGACCCGTTCCCGGGCGGCGAGGGCAAGGTGCACCTGTGGCACGGCGCCGAGGACCTCATCGTGCCCGTGGGGCTGTCGAGGTACATCGCCCAGAGCCTGCCGTGGGTGCGCTACCACGAGTTGCCCACGGCCGGACACCTCTTCCCCATGGCCGAGGGGATGGCCGACGTCATTGTCAAGTCGCTGCTGCTCGGCGACGAGTGACGATCATTGTGACCGTCGTCGAGTCTCCCTCTCCCTCTTCCTCTTCCTCCTGCTGGGTTTTCGGGCCGGTGCAGCTCTTTTGAGTCTTGCTTTGTAGTGCAGCGAGAATGCTACGGACATGTCGTCTTTTCGGGTGTTTCTTGTATTCCTATCCTATATATATATAGAGAGAGAGAGAAATATATATAAAAAAATGAGCTGCGTACGTCTGTAGTCTCAAAAGGTTTGTCTTCCTTTTCTCCCTTTGTCTAATTTCTATACACATTTCGCTTCTCATGGTGCCCGTTCGTTAAAAGAAATGATTTCGCTTCAAACAGAGCGCCCGAACTAGGCTGAAAAGAAGCTTTATTAGGCCCACTAATAATTCAGGAAGTGCAAAGTCATGGGCTACTAGGAGAGGAATTGAGGATCTGGCTGAAGAGAAGCTTTAGGCCCACTAATAATTCATGGTACAATTAATTTGTGAAGAAGCATTGTAGTCATCTCTTTAGTTCTTTACTAATACTACATCTCTTTAGTTGTTTACTAATACTACATCATCGATCACTTCCCATGCGTGAACAAAATGATTATCCACAACAAATAAAGTCGGCCTGCTTTATTTATTAACAATATTATATATATAAGCCCGTAAACATCTCATAGACTCTTGAATGTGACACCTAACCGCCCATGCCCATCCCATCTGTACCACAGCATTACAGTTGCAGCTCCAACCATAAAGGCTCAAATCATTCCAAAGTCTAGCACGATATCGATCCATGATAACCACCGTCCACCGCCAAATAATCCATACTACAGACATCTGTACCACAAAGTCTGCTTCTGCTCTTAGTAGAATTAATTAATTAATCATGCCCCCTGATGTACCGATTGATTAATCGTCCATCTCCGCCGTCTTGGTCTTGGGAGGCCCGAACCTCTTCTGGAGCCGGCGGAGTTCCTCCGGCGAGAGACCGAACGCCCTCTCGAGGACGCCGTCCTTGATCCCGGACCCGAACACGGTTGCCGGAATTCTCACTATGCCAGGGTTCTCGCTGTTGAAGCTTCCGTACACCGTGGCCGGCTCGTCGCCGACGTTCATCTGGAAATGCACCATGGCGCGCGGGAACACCATGACCTCCCCCTTCTCGAGCACCTTGGCGAAGAGGCGCCCCCCGGAGTCGACGAAGCCCGCGTAGACGCGCCCGCTCAGGACGAGCGCCGTCTCCGTGGCGCGCGGGTGGTAGTGCGGCGGGTTCACGCCGCACGCCGCCCGCCGCCGAGAGGTCGGCGCGCGCGAAGGACATCCCCAGGGTGTGCAGCGCCGGGAACTGCGCGGGGGTCACGGACACCCCCGCGAACCCCGTGTCGGACGAGAAGTTGCCCGCGGCGCGCACGGCCGCGGAGGCGAAGTCGGCCGCCGTCAGGTTGGTGGGGCTCCTGCACGGGTAGGACGGCAGCCGCGCCGGATCCACGGGCACGGCCCGACCGCCCGTGTCTGGCACGCAGTAGTCCTGCACCGCGTCGGGGTCCGCCGTGGACGACGCCGGGAGCAGCACGGCGGCGAGCAGCAGGAGGAGGAGATCACGCGGAGCCATTGCTGGTTCCTAATCCTAGCTCTAGCTAGTGTCGGCCGCAGGCTGGCTCACCGCTCACGGTTGGTCAGCACTCAGCAGGTGCATATATATATATGCTAAATAAACGAACATTGTCTACTAAACTATGATTTGCGACGCACCCAACTTGTTGGTTCCATAATTCATGTGATTTTTCGGACTGCATGTTTTATCCATGCGTGCGCTGATGTGCAGATTATGTTATTGAGTGTCGAGCCTGTCGGCTTGTTTGAAATGGAGTGGAGTGGTGGGTGCAGTGCAGAGGAATAGGATACTTGGAAAACCAGGAGAAATCGGGGGGGGGGGGGGGGGGGGGGGGGGGGGGGGCGCAAAACGGCGGCTTCCTGGAGGTCGTAGGAAACAGAGGACAACTCCTACTTGCAAGACCTTGCGTTTGGCAGGCATCTTTGACTGGAGAAAAATTCCATGGGTCAGGACGTCAGGTCATCGGTCATCGCCCGTGTGGATTTTAGTTAGGCCTTGTTTAGATTCCAAAATTCACCCCCAAATTCCACTATGCAAAAAGAAGATTCCCCTTCACATCAAAATGTCGACACATATATGGAGTACTAAATGTAGATGAAATCAAAAACTAATTACACAGTTTTGTTGTACTCTGCGAGACGAACATTTTAAGCCTAATTAATCAAAATTTGGACAATTATTACCACTAAAAAACAAAAGTGCTACAGTGTTCGGGGGTGGCACTGTGCAAAGTTTGCCACCCCCGAATCGGGCAACTAAACGAGGCGTTAGGCTTCCAGGAAATGCATGAGTTATCCTTATCCTCTTCACAAAAGAAAAATAGGAAGTGCACGAATTCATGTGATTCTACCATGTCAGAAGATGAGGACCATGGGACCAGGATTCTTGTTCGTCAACGGTCAACACTATAGAGGGTTTCGATGATGGCTTCATTTTTTGTTTCATGCTCCAATCTCCATGAATGAATAAAGTAATTTTGGTGCCGATTGGGCCGATGCTGACCTGTGTGTAGCAACGTTCTCCTTTTCGTGAGCAGGGAATAGTATGATCGTGCCAACTGACGTCTCACATCTGGGCAATGATGCTTTCGTGGCGTAGCAGACTGGACACATGCATGCCCGCCGCCGAACCGGAGGCCCGGAGCTAGCTAGCTACCGCCGTAGCGGCTTCGGCTGGATATCCCTTGCCACTGACGCAACTTGCTTGCAGCATCTCCTGCATCATGGCCTACACAAGACACGGTGATTAGAATGCACAGGATGTGTACTCTTCATTAAAGAATAAAGATTAACATGATATCAGTCATCAGAGTACAACCACCTACGTAATGAACACGAAGAGATCCCACCCACACCATGAATTAAGCACACGCAAGTCCTTGTGTTGCATGCCATTTTAATTTCTATCATGACATTTTTAATGATATTATTTCAAACTGAAATTTAATTCCAGACACGTGCTTTGCTAAGAAACTTTGAATTTATGGTAAAATACTTAAGTAAATTCAAAGTTTCTTAGCAAAGCACGTGTTTAAACTTTGACTTCCGAACCATGAATTTAGATGATTTTTTTCTGGGTTTTTGAGACCATTTTGAGGCTAAACAACTTAAGCAAAAAAAAAAATTAACTATAGCATTGTGGGAAGAATTTTAATTTCAAACCTAGATAGAAAAGCAACGATCCAGGTTGAAATAAAATGATATTGCCCTTGATTTTTGGCATCTACTTAAAAGAATTACGTACAATATTTTTGGAGGTTCATAAAAGTATTTGTTTGGGTTTTGACAAAAAAAAAACTAAAAAAAACAGCAAAGGAACGTTGACTACTACCGTGACATACAATTTAAGACATCGTAACGGCGTAACTTAACTGACGTGACACGCACATGTGACAATGGCCAAACGTGTCCATTAAGTCACGTTAATGCATACTATGGTGTGACCATAGTAAGGGGGTGTTTAGCTCCCACCTAAAAACTTTACACCCCATTCTATCAAATATTTGGAGATATGCATGGAGCATTAAATATAGATAAAAAATAAATAATTGTACAGTTTGCCTGTATTTTGCGAGACGTATCTTTTAAGCCTAATTAGTCTATGATTGGACACTAATTGCTATAGTTACCCCGAAAACTTTACAGCCCTTGAACTAAACACGCCCTAAATAGATCGTGTCATGTCTTGTGGCTCGATTTAAGTTATTAGTTTAGGACATATTTTTTTTTAATATTTTAAGTTTTGTTTAGATAGACTAGGACCGTTAGTATTATTTGTGAACTATCAGGCTAACAACTAGTTAATGTCTTAATGGTAACTGGACTAGTTTAACTAAAATGGCTACTTTTATAAACAATAATAACAAAGACGGATATTTTAATATCACAAAATAAAAAAGGGAGGAGGGATTCGAAATGAAATATGCAAGTCCATTGCATTGTTTAGAAAAACTAATCTATTGATTTTTCTGGGCATCCCATTTCCAATACAGACAGCAGCTCCCGCTAAAGCAGTTGTAGCAACTCTAGCACCTATTGATTTAGCTCCTTCTAACATGTAGAGTTGAGAGTTTTTTACATTGCCATGCTTTTCCTTCGCTACTCGAAATTTTGTGTGTAAATTTTTTTAGACTAAAAATTAGTTAACTAGTTGCTACTCCTATGGATTCAAATAGAATCTTAGTACATTTTTTGTTTTAAAATAAAAGGTTTACTTTTTTTTGAGCAAAAAATAAAAGGTTTAGTAGATACATGATCGAGAGACTCAAAGGCTGAAGCACAGGTTCGCGATACGCAGGCCGAAGCTTACATCTCTACCGTTTATGGGTAGAGTGCTTTCCATGGGCTGTGGATATGTCAAATATTCGGGGCTTAATTCATATAATGGGCTCATTGTTTGCACAAAGACGACAGCGCAGTAGCTTCCAAAGGAAAGGAGTAGCTTCCAAACTGGCCATCGTGTCAACCGGCGCTTGTCTCTTTGCGAGATGGCAAATAATTTTGGCGGCATCCATGGGCACAACACAAGTCATATCTCCATACTATTGTGAGAAAGAAAAGGTGAGAGCGACGTTGCTGCGGCATAGGGCGGAATGGCTGATGCAAGCAGCAAAGAATTTTTTTATTTTTAACACTTTTTAAAAATTATTTTTAATTTTAACACCGAAAGTTTTTTTATATCTAACACTTTTAGCCGCTCTCCACAGGAGGGAGCGGCATTTCAACTTTGCCGCTCCCCACGTAGAGGAGCGGCAACGCTGCTGAGGTGGCAGTGGCGAAAAGGGGGCAGGGGGCTGCCGCTCCCCCCTGAGGAGCGGCAGGCTGCCACCTCAGCATCATTGCCGCTCCTCAGATCAAGGAGCGGCAGGCGCAGGACGCATTTTATTCTCTTCTCTTGAGCTGTGGTCATTCGTCGTTTCGGCACCGCGCCCCCCTCCCCCCTCACGGCCATCACACAAGTTATTTTCTTATTTAGTTGTAGTTCAAATGTCGGGCGGAAGTTCGTTGAGAAGAGGTAGAGGAAAGGGAGTGAGGAAGGGACATCCGATTGTGTGGGAGGGTTCTCTGGGTTTTGATTCTTTTGAGGAATCTATAAAATAATTTCCTTTGGAGAGCAAGAGTGACTTCACCCGCGAGAGACCTCTTAGATCATATGACAACCGCACGGAAGATTGGCCAAAATGTTGCCACGGTGAGGATTGTGTCATGCAGATGTACAACGACTGTGACGGTGGAGGCCGTCGTTTCTTCAGATGCCCGCGAGGATTTGTATTTCCTTTTAACTCTTATTTTTTTTAGATTTGCATTTGGTTTGTAGAAATACTTATTGGTAGATGCGTTTTCAGGATTCAAGTTGCCCAGATAACTGTGGGTTCACTCGATGGGTCGATCCTCCTATCTATCCCCATCAACAATATATCACATATCTACAGGGACGTATCTTTGATCTAGAGTATGGCCATGTAAGTGGTAACAGGGACATGTCGAAGGACGATAACGTCAACGATGCAGAGAAGCCACTATGCAACAATCCATACTGCCAGTGCCCATACCATAAGAAGCGCGGGCCTCCTTCTCTGCCGCCACCGCCACCGCCGCCGTCAATGAGAGGTTACTGTGGGGAAGGCGCAACTCAGTTCAATATGTGGTACCATTATTAGGCATGCTAGGTTTAGTTTGCAACATGTCATTGTTTAGTTCGTTAATATCAGTGTTTGAGTTTGAACTATGTTTATGTTGGAGCAGGTGGTAGTGGAACTGTTCAACCTTGTAATAAGTGTATACCATGTGCCTACTGTTTCCCTCGATCGTGCAAGTGTTTTATTTCCAACATGTGACTTTCCAAAATGTACTAGTATTATAAAGAAGTACATGTGGTCGAGGTTACCGATCAAAGCACGGAGCAGCAGGAAACACATCCCCTGGCAGGAAGCGGCAGAGTTGTTGCTCCCCCAGCCAGAGAGCGGCAGCCATAAAACATTGTTAAACGTCGTCGAACGCTCCAGTGAGCTTGAAAAGTAGAATGTAAGCACATTACAAGTTGCACATTATAAGTTCACTGAAACACATAAAACATCATATTACAAGTTCAAATCCATTAGTTCGAAATACATATAGTTGCAAATTATTTTGACACACTGCTAGGACACATAAGTTCAACAAATGACTTGGATACATAAATAGCGACATAGAGTGCAACAAAGGGTCTCCAACTTCATCCTGCCATGAAAATAACCAAGTCAACCTGCAATATATATGACATTGGTAAGTAACACATAGATGATTTTTTTGATCATTGAAATGTTATCCTTATATAATTGTTATGCTTACATACACTCTATGTCTCAGGAGTGTAAGGCTCCCTCGGCCGCCTCCGTCTCTTCGGATTGGTAGGCACCACGTTGGGGGTGTAGCCAACGTCCGTGTGGTCCTGATGACGGTGCTGCCGTCCTTGGCCCCGAGCATGGCTCGTCCCCTGCACATAGGTCGGCCCCTACTCAGATAAAAGACAAATCGGTGTTAGATTGTGGCATTCTTACATAACATGGGCTAGGCAAATAAAAAATTTTGTTTATTTAGTTTTACATGTTCGTCTCCTTGGGTTCCCAACGGGGCATCATAGAGCTGCGACATACCAATCTCCTGGTGCTGGGAAGGGTCCACCAGGGTGTGCTGGTACGGGCTGGGCTGGGACGGGACGTGCTGGTACGAGGTGTGCTAGTACGGGCTGGGCTAGTACGGGCTGTGCTGGTAGGGGCTTTGCTGGAAAGGTACGTGCTGAAAGTTGCCCTGCTGGAAAGGACCGAGGTGGATAGAGCCCTTGCGGGTACGGGCCTGGCTGGGAGAAGCCCTGCTGGAAAGGACCCTGCTAGAAGAAGTCCTACTGGAAAGGACCGATGTGGGAAGGACCCTGCTATGTAGGGTGCCTGTGCTGGGGTATGCCGAAGCCCGGTGCCTCGTCCTCGTCAGACGACTCTAAGTCGTCGTCGTCCTCCTCTACCTCAATTGGGGCCTTGTCGGGGCGGTGTGGTGGTGTACGCGCGCCGGAGGTGGACCCTGTCACGGGGTCCGAACAGCCCGCAGGTGTCCTCAGAGAAGCCGAAGCTGTGCTCTGGGAGCACGGAGGGTTTGCTGGCGGCTCCCACGGAGTGTCCATGCAGCCCAACTTCTGGGCTAGCTTCATCAAACTCCTGCTCATTTTCTGCAAACACATGTGTGGACTCATATTATTTAGGACAACCTTTTGACTCGTACAACATTAAAGGATATTTTCAACGTGTTGCTTACGTGCACAAATGTCTCAAGCGCGCCTCGCCCTTTGTTCCTGCAATCGTGTAGTTGAAACGTTGCTTCATTGGACATCATTGATAATTGTCTGGCCTGCATACATAAACGAGGTTTCACCTTAATGTTACAATTTACTAAAACTAGAATACAACCCACCCAAAGTGCACGGACCTAGGATCTTACCACATATCTCTTAAGGGGGGCTCTATGTGGCTACGTCTCGTGCATAGTCGCGTCTTCTTATTCGTCGGCGACGATGTCATCCTCGGAGTCGGCGGGAAGTTCTCCCCCTGGTACGCCTGCCTCACCTGCACATGGGTCGACCTGTGAAGCCACCGTAGGTACTCGTTGAAGGTGTCTGGGTCGTGTGGCGGGCCATCCTGTAGCGGCTGCTTCTCCCTTCTCTCCCACCTCTCGATGTATTGTGCATGTATCTCACGCCAGTTCTTCTGCTTCATCCTCAGCCTGTGGTCCACACTACAACAAGTTTAGACAGTGTTAGTGCACATAAATGCAATGGCGTAGTTATGTCAAATTAGTTGATGCATAAATATGATTTTGCGAACCAACCTGTGCAGCTCCTTGCTCGTGGAGTAAAGAGGTGGTGGCACGCCCGTACGTTTACCAAACTGCTTGCAAACCCGGATGGGATAGTGCATCTCAACCATGTGGAAGAAAACAAGCGAAACGTTGGACTGAAACTCGTCTTTCTCTTGCCAACACTTCAGACTCAAGTGGCCCCGTAGATCGGGATCATCGTAGGGTTGCCAATACACCTAGCAAATAGCAATTCAGTTAGTCTTTAACATTGACAAGATAAACTATTAGGATGCAAATGAAAGACCCCAACGTACATGCATGTGTGTTAGCACGTCAATCAAGTCGGTGTACTCCCTGTACTTGCGCTCTGCATTCCCTGTGACCTGCTCTGCCCCTCTCCAAATCCACAAGGCTATAGGCATTGTTTCCTGAGGCTCCCAATTCTGCATTATATACAAAAGATGAATTAGTTATTTCTTAGATAAAGTTTCATACGCAATGCTAATGCAATTAGTTTCATCGTAAATTACTTACTAGCAAATTAGCCATTCTGGGGCGCCTGATAGGCCACCGGTACCAGATCCAGATCTGCAACAGGTACGAGCAACCACCAAGCGACGGGTAGCCCGATCCGTGATGGCAAGCAACACACAGCTGCCTATACGTCCACGCTAGGACCGCGCTGCCCCAACTGAACAGGGCGATGTTCTCCCATGGCTGACGTAGTATGTCTAGAAAGATCCAGCTGACGACGTTGCCCGACGCGTCAGGGAACAAGAATGTACCAAGGAAGTGCCACAGCCACACCCGAGCGTACGTCTCCACGGTACCCGACCCAGCATGTGGGTCGAGGTTATCGAAGCGCCCTATGAGCCACTGTGACGTGACACCGAAAGTTTTCCTAAAATTTTCATGATCTCGTACCTGAATCCACCCTCGTCGTATGCTAGTGCCCACTTTTCCTTCTGTTCCATCTGGTCCTGTAACCATGTCTTGGCGGCTTGGTTCATCACTTTGTCTAGTTCTTTCATTTTCTCCTTGAACTGGTACTCTGTACGCACACAACATAGAGCCTTAACCATGTCACTAACCTCCTTCTTCCTCTGACGCCGCTAGAAATTAGTTGTAAAATGACGCATGCACCATCTATGCACCAAAGACGGGAACCCTTCGATATCTTCACCGGCGGCGTGGAGAATCCTTGCGTGCCGATCCAAAATCAAACATATTGTGCGTGATGCCCCAACCACTTGGGTACGTAGGAGCCGTATGAACCATGACCACGACGAATTGTTCTCTCCCTCTGCCAAAGCAAAAGCCATTGGTACTATCTGGTCCTCCGGATCAACCGCTGCAGCCATCATCAAAGTGCCTCTGTACTTTCCCGTTAAGAAAGTGCCATCAACAAGGACCACTGGCCTACAGAACTGGAAAGCATGCTCCATATGAGCAAACGACCAGAAAACACGATGTAGCACATGCCTCACCGAGTTCTGCAAAAACATCCCACTGGTGTCCACAAACCATTTCATGCCATGGTTGTAGTAATTCATTGCAGACAGTATTCGGAGAACCCGGTTGTACGCCTCCTCCCAACTACCCCATCGAATCGCCAGTGCAATTTGCTTTGCACGCCAAGCCTTGCCATACTTCACATGATACTTTACAAGCTCATATATGGACTGCTGTAAATAAGACACTGAGACGTCATTATCCTTGTCAACGAACCCCAATATACGACGGGCAAGGTAACATGCAGTGAGCTGTGGATGATATTCTTTACCCTTGTTATCCAAGCATAAATGGGGTTGGACCAATTTACTTATCCTCCATTTGCCATCACTCGCTTTCTTCCTTGCAGTAAGCCACCACTGGCATGGATAACCTGCTTTGCAGGTAATGTGGTACCTCAAGTTCTTGTCGGAATGAGTCACCAAGTATGGCCTATGGTGGTACATAGCATAATCCTAAAGAAAGAGCTTCATCTCTGACATTGTATTGAATATCATGCCCTTCTGAAGGATTACATGCTCATGATTATACAGTGATTCTGCACACATCTGCAGACATGTGTCACAAACTGTCATATCTACCATGCTGACATCCTTGTAGTTCGGACCACCACTTAAAGGTACACCGCCCTGGCTCAGTTGCATGAGTTTTGCCTCTGTGTTGAAGCCTCTCAAAAATCCTTCAGAAGGTACACCGCCCTTTTTTGTGGCCGAATAGCAAAGCTTTGCATGCCTCTCAAAAATCCTTTTAGGCATAGCATTTCGACGCCTTTGTTTGAACGTGCAAGTACCTTTCAAGTTATTGTTGCATTTATTTTTATTTTATATAGAGTCGTTGCTGTTCATGATTTTTTTTCTTCGATACCGCACGCACGTGCTCATAGGCTTGATATAAACACGTACCGTACCAGTGTCCTGTCCATTTCCAAGATCTTTATATACTCATTTCAATCACACACGCTCCGTGTTGAAGCCTCAAATTGTTGTATATATTCAGCACTTAGCGGTCTAGAACGTGAAAATGGTCTCGTTTCACATTCCAAGAATTTTATTCCTAAATGAGAAAGCCGAACAATGTTCCCAGAAGGTGAGGACACTCTTAGAGAGGAACAACCTAATAAAATTAAGCAGGTGTGGACTTAACCAGGTAAGGATCTCGTTTAGGGTAAAAGCCCTACATCCATGGTGAGCTTCTTCCTCTTAACTAGAAAAGGGTCCTCTCGAAGTTGGGGCGCTAAACCCCTTATAAGACACCAGGACTAGTCTTTTACATTCAAGGCAAAAACCCCGCACTTACTCTATGGGAGCTACTACAATGTTATCAAATTAGTTCATGCTCTTGTACAACGCATCACCTCGGGCCACAACAACACATCCTTAACAACAAGGATGCGATGCTACGATTCGAGGTGATGGGCATCAATGGAACAGGGTAATAAGATGATGAGAGTTGTCTGTCACTCCCATCCCCTCACTTTAAATGAAGTTGATTGCGCGTCCCTGCGTGGGGCCGACTGACGTGTAGTGGTGGGGCATTGGGTTGACTCACTGCCACAAAATCTTTTGCACGGCGTTTCCAAAATGGCCTCAGCGGCGAGCGGCCTGGTTGCCCGTCTCGGTTGTTCGAGGCAGGGTAGCCGGGCCAGGAACTGCCTCGGTTAATCCTTGACCGAGGCAGGCACTGTGATATAACCGCCTCAGTTAATGCTTGTTAACCTCGGTTAATATTAACCGAGGCGGTTGCGTTAGGCGGTTGTCCTAATGCAACCGCCTCGGTTAAGAGGCTATTAACCAAGGCGGTTTTCTTATAGTGCCCGCCTCGGTTAAGCCTGGGCTATAAATGCAGCCGCACTCACCCTTCTTTCCCACGGCTCCTCCTCTATTTTTTTCTAGTTTTGACCTCAAAACCTCAAAAAGTGGCTATTTTCTAGGGGGGAGATTTTGCCTTTGGATTTGTTAAAGGGGGACACCGCAAGAGGTTGATTCTCGCTCTCCAACCCTCAGTCTTCTCTCTTTTCCATGATTTGGTTGTTTTTCTCTAGATCTAGATCTAGATCCATATGGAGGAGAGAGAAATCAGATCTAGAGCTACCAGGCTGCACTTTTCTGTACTACTCTGCTTATATGCGCTATTTTTGTTATTTGTGTGTGCAAGGTTCGCGATCATAGACAGGGAATGGATGTACAAGACATCAAGGCTAGACGCTTCTTACCTGGATCATGTGACAAGGTTTATTGCCGCTGCGAAAAGGCATCGTTTGAGGCTGAAGCGGGAACACACCATTTGTCCGTGTAATAGCTGCAAGAACCTTCTTGCCCACGAAGATAACAAGGTGAAATCTCACTTGATCCGGTATGGTTTTGTCAAAGATTACACCGTCTAGAAGTTTCACGGGGAAGCAAAGGATCCGAGTGCCAGTGTATCTGGAGAAAACTCGTCGACAACGACAGCGGCGGTGAATGCAGAAAAACAACCCTCATCAGCAGCGGCCGGCGGGCACAGCAATGATACTGGCGACAATGCAGACTGTGATTACATCATGATGGATGATCTGCTCCAAGACATGGCCGACGACGATGGCGGCCATGGGGATGGCAGTGAGCCAGCTGGTGTGATGGAGGCCGAGGATGTGGAGCTTTTTGAGGAACTTGGCAACTTGCTAACCATCTGGACCACGATGACATCCTGTTTGGGAGCCCGAGATGGCTAGAGAATTTTAGAGAGATGAAGCAGGTGGCAATTGATCCTCTCTATAAGGATTGTCCGAAGCAGTGGACGGCGATGCGTTTTAACCTCTACATGCTGATGCTGAAGGCTCGTCATGGCTAGTCTGACACTAGCTTCAATGACCTTAAGGCGCCCGCCTCCGTTAAATGTTTAACCGAGGTGGTCAGGGCAACCGCCTCGGTTAAGGTCACCATTAACCATGACCTTTTGACCGAGGTGGATGACTTGCCTGTCTCGGTTAAACCCTTTTGCCCACCTCGGTTAAATTTTGTGTAGTAGTGACTGCTAATTGGGCAAACACTTGCATCCAGACAGAGCTACGGTTTCAATATCGGGAGAGTTATTCAAACCAACAACAATCTTACATGACAAATACATATACGACAAAAGTATATATAAAAATCAAAGAAGCATTTGTGTTACATTAAAAAAGCTAAAAACTAAAAACTGCACCGAATATTATGGAGAAAAAGAAACAAAAATTAATTAGCCCTAGTTCTCTAATATTCACCCCATAAGTCTAATTCTTGGACAAAAAAAGGAATCACGGTAATAACAAGAACAAAAGAGATAATGAAGATAACAGAAAAAACTAATCGTAAATAATATAGATGCCATTGAAGGTCAGTTTAGAGGGAGCAAATAAGCAAAGCACTTACAATTAACTAGCTAATTAATTAGATGGTGTAATGTGAGGATGGACTAGTAGATGTTTAGTGGGCAATATATACCTAGTATTAAAGGGCGAAGAGATTCTTCCACCCATCCTTTTCTATTTCTCAAAATATCCCTACGCCCTCCATGTTCCGTATGTGATGCGGACTCACAACCTTTAGTCATACGAGTTAGAACGACTTGCATCCAACGATGGTACGAAATTTGATTCCAAGACGTATTGGATCACATTGTAGCACATGGGCACATTTGGTATTAATAAAAAGAACAAAAAAGATAGAGAAAATAATGTAAAGACCTAATTCTTAATTATATAAGATGCTATTAGAAATTAATATAGAATGAATGCAAGAAAACAAAAGGCACAAATAGCATCATTAACTAGCTAATTGAACAATTAAGTAGCTAATGGAGGGAATGATTCATTCGGGAGCATAGAAATGTTGGGAGGTTCTGGCCGGCTCAGGCCCTCTTCCATCCACCATTGCTTGCATCGCTGTGTTTCGTACTGAGTCTATACTAATATGATACTGTAGATGTTAGTACATTTTTCTATAAACTTAGTTAAAGTTATATAAATTTGACTTACGATAAAGTGAAGTATTAATTAGAACTGCTGGACGACTTGGTAGTGGACGTCTTGGAGCGTTTCTTTGCCTTCATGGACTCTAATTCGTTCTCATTCTTCATGAGTGAACTATGCCAAAGTTCCTAGATATTAGCTTATAATTTGATAAAGAAAGCAGCCCTCTAGTTGTTATTAGGGACCTGCCCTTCAAAAAGAAACTTCTCATGGTCTTGATCTTTGCTCTAGAAACAATGAAATAGGTATATTCTTTGCTTTTAGCTGGTAGAAAAGGACCGCTAACTTTTGCATAATAGGCATTTGTGGCTTTGCACATCACACTGCTTGTCAATCAAGATTTGAGAAATTTTAGAATGATTAAAAAAATATGGACCATTCATCGAGAGAAATCGAACAGTGAAAAATATGAGGTATCAACGTGAAAGTACTCAGAAGTACTGAAAAGGTAGGGCTGGTACCAAAATTAGTGAGAGCGGTACTAGAATTGGTGGGTTTGCATCCAGATTTTTATTATTTTGTTAAATCATTTATTAATCTTCCTTGAGGGTGAAACTGGAATTTGCCATCAGGATAAGTGCTCCACCTGCGACCGTCTCCGCCGGACTGCCCACGCATCCTCGGAGGCCGGCGCAGCGCAGCCGAGGAGCGCGGCCTCGTGCGCAGCTCCAACGATAAAGCTTGGCCTCCATGCACATGGGCACCGGTGCTGATGCCGCGCAGGTCACACCCCTCTCCTGCAAGTCTGTGAGGAAGAGCTGTGTCTTGTTCAACTCTGGCAGGCGAGGCGAGTTCGCACTCTTGAAATTCGGTCTTGAGTACGCCGTACTAGCAGTAGTTGGGAGCTGAACGGAAGCTAGGGAACACACCAGCAGCAGGAACACCAGGCTGAGCTTGCAGGCTAGTAGGGCCTTGTTTAGATTTCAAAATTAGAATCTAAACTTTGCATAGTAAGTGTCACGTCACACTGTAGCAATTTTATTTTTATTTGGTAATAATTGTCCAAACATTGATTAATTAGTTTTAAAATATTCGTCTCGTAAAGTATAATAAAACTGTGTAATTAGTTTTTTATTTCATTTATATTTAGTACTCCATATATATGCCGACATTTTGATGTGACGAGAAATAGAAATTCTGTATAGTGAATTTGGTGATCAAGTTGGGGAATCTAAACACCTAGATTCTTGACCTTGCCATGATCCCGTCGTTCTGCGCAGGCAGCCCGGCCCTTGCCGTTCTTGACCGTTGTCGAGCGAGAGCTTTATTAAGGCCCTGTTTAGTTACCCAAATGTCTAAAAAAATTTTGTGCAGTATCTATCATATCAAATCTTTGGACACATATATGAAACATTAAATATAGATAAAAAAATAATTAATTGTACAGTTTATGTGTAAATGTCAAGACGAATCTTTTGAGCCTAGTTAGTTCATGGTTGGACAAATTTTATAAATAATGTTCCTCAATTAATTAACTAGAAAATAGAAAAAAAATGAAAGTACCGACAAGTACCATGGTACTTTCCCAACCATAATAAAAGAGCTCTCAAGATTTATTCCAATCTGACTGAAAGATCTCCTAAAGCAAATAGTACCACATATACACTAGCTGATTTGCAGCTTCAAAATGTGTGTACCAGGCCACTGGAATGTGCAATGGTATCCTTCACAGCTGTCGATTTTTCATAGGCCACATATCGTCGGGAGGCACCTGAACACCACAGGGGGTGTTTTCCTCTTCTAAATTTTTTCACCCTATTATATCAGATGTTTAGACATATGCATGAAATACTAAATGTAGATAAAAAAATAATTAATTACACAGATCGCGATAAATTTGCGAGACGAATTTTTTGAGCCTAATTAATCCATGATTTGACAATGTCGTGCAACAGTAAACATGTGCTAATAACAGATTAATTAGGCTTAATAAATTTGTCTTGTGGTTTTCAGGCGAGTTATATAATTGGTTTTTTAATTAGTATCCGAACACCCCTTCTGACATCCCATAAAACATCTCATATGACACCTAAAAATTTTACACTCCAGAAACTAAACACCCCTATAGATAGATATAGCCCGGCCATCAGCCGTCACCCTGGGCATTCGGGTACCCGAAACCGATCGATTTGGTTCCTCAGGTATTCGGGTAATTCGGGTACCAAGGAATTGGAACCGATCGGTTCCTAGTTCGGTTTCGGGATCGGGTAATTCGGTTCGGTTTCAGGTATTCCCGAATAGAACCGAAAAAAATGAAAAAATAAAAAAACAACTCATTCAAATGTAAATTTCGACAGCATTTCGCCTCATTTTCATGCACATAACGGGGAGAATATGAAGCTTAAAGCAGTATAAAAGTCTCCAATGCAAACAAACAACATTCGACAAGCAACAAACTTAACGATAAGCCTCAATGGACGTCCACCACGGCTCCACATAGGCACATACCACAGTCCACAGGCATCTCCATGACATCACCTTCTCTTGAAACAAGTCTTGTAAAGTAAAACAAGTAAGATTGTGCAGCTTTGAATATAATATATAACTAGGATGTGTATATATATATTTATATTAGGATTGTGCAAATTCGGGTACTTCGGGTACTTCGGTTCGGTTCGGGAATTTCGGTTCGGTACTCGGGTATTTCGGGTACTTAGAAACAGGAACCGAACTAGGAACCGAAACCGATCGGTTCGGAAAGTTCGGTTCTGTTCTCGGGTAGTTCGGTTCGGTTTCGGAAATTCGGTTTTTCGTGCCCAGGGTTAATCAGCAGGGACTTGAACCAACATCTTCTTCGGCTCCGATTGGTACCTACTGCTACAGTTTTTTTTTTACTGTAACGCCTACCTGTGGGCCACAGCGGCAGCAATGAATACTGAGAACAACCGATTCAGCGGTAGCACCCTAGGCCATCCGTACTCGTGTTACTCTATATTCATCCTCTATACATTCTAGTCACCAAGATTCTCTCCTCTATATCTAATTCTTCCGCATCCAACCATCCTCTATATCATCCTCTATTAACTGTGGGGTCCACTTATCATTTTATCTAAATATATTCATGTGACATCTTGTTTTAAAGTATTTATTGAAACAAATTTAATGGTGCAATCGGAATTTAATTTGATTTTTTGGTTTATGAGTTATAATATTTTTTTAGTTAGTTAAAGTAGTGGGACCCACCACATATGTATTCTCTCCCTTTTTTTTCCTCCTGTCGCGCAGAAGACCAGTGCACGTCACGGGCTCCGTGCTGCATAGCGGATGAACACAGTAGCGCTAAATTTAGCGGATGTTCTTTTTTACCATATCTTTTACAGGACTGCAGTGCAGCAGATTCATCCGCTATTTGATCCTCTAGGAGAGCATAGCGTACTGCAGTGCGGCTAGTCTTAGGCTATTCGCACTCATGGTCCTCTATATTCATCCTCTATACGTCCTAGTCAGCAAGATTCTCTCCTCTATACTTAATTCTTCCGCACCCATCCATCCTCTATATCATCCTCTATCCACTCTATCTACTGTGAGACCCACTTGTCACTTTATCTAAATATATCCATGAGTGATCTAGTTTTGAAGGATTTATTGAGACGAATTTAATGGTGCAATCAAAATTTAATTTGGATTTTTGGTTTGTGAGTTATAGCATTTTTTTCCTTGGTTTAGCTAGTAGGGCCCGCCACTGTGTACTATAGAGTAAACACTGTACTACTCTAAATATAGAGTGAGAGAAAGGATAGAGTATCGTTTTAGAGTATCCAGTGCAGCAGTTTTTACTCTATATTCATACTCTAAAGCTTTAGAGTATCATTTAGAGTATGCCACTGCGGACAGTCTTAGCTTTGCTGATTTAACTCTTGTCCTGAAGGCGACACAGACCGTACCCTTCAAATTGCAGGGTCATTATCGCGAGAAAAGCAAACAAAATGCACGCTGAGGAGTAGTTCTTCCGATTAGAAATTAGCCCCACAACAACAAACTTTCCACTAATCCCCACAGCGAAAGTGTCAACTGAATCCATTGAGACGAATATATGAGATCACAAACGACAACATCTAAAGCATAATATTTATACCTCTAGCTAAGGCATGACTATGGTGCTGCCCCAATACTGCAACACTGGTCACTCGAGGGTCCCGGTAAGGCGCTGCCTTCCTCCCTCCGTCCCTCGTTATGTCACCATAAGTACAATAGCATTCCTCCAGTAAGAATCATTTTATATTTATAAGGTTGAGTTTAAAAAACATCCGACTCCAACTCTACCATGTATTGTCAAATACTCAGCCCATTCTACTTTTATTTGGCAACTCTATCTTGTATTGTCAAATACTCTCTTTGTCCTAATTTTATTTGGCAATACAGCGTAAAGTTAAAGTCAGATGTACGATATGTATACAAGATGTAACCACGTCCTATATAAAGCTTACTCTCTTTCTCTCTCATCTAGACGAGCATCCACGATAGCACTAGTATTGTGAGACAATTAAATATGTTTCGTAGTCTTTTGACCATTGGTAGTTATGCCTTATATACTAGGAGGGAGTACAACTCAAAATCCCAATATAATCAAACTCATAAAAAATATCCGACACATATCTAAGAAACTCCACCTCGACAAATATTCCGACACCTAGAAACCATCACGTGTGAACCTTCATGTTTACACTGGACTTGAGTTTTTCCTTTGCCGCTCAACGAGAGCTGCCTGATGAATCTCGTCGTAGACTCCATCTGCAACTATGCACCCATCTCTTTTATTATCACAGTCTCTATGAAAGAAAAATTAGATTCCTCTCTAGCCTTGAAACATGCCTGACTCGTTGAAGCATCAGCTCCTTATTTGGCGCATCATGAGCTAACTAAAACCAATATCGCAGTTGAATTGACTACATACATGATACTAAGAACCTCACAGCTACTATCTAAGCCATTTCCATTCACATGCTATGTCTAATATCTTACTATGTAGTTTCCTACAGGCTACAGCCCTAACCAACCATATTACTTAGTTGCAAGCACACACATCCGCAGATTACTCAAGCCCCATGGATTTTTGGCTATGCTTAAATTTTTGGCTACAGCCCCATGGATTGCAAGAACTGTGTAGTACAGAAAATCTATGACAATAGTTATTTTATCATGATGATATTCACACCTAACGTATTTTGAGATATCTTTCTAGCCTTTCAATACTCGAGTCAAGCGAAGTTCATAGAGGAATAGTGGGATAGAGACATGTCATCCGAGAAGCTTGAGGAGAGAACCTTTGAGGCCCTGAAAACCTTGGATCCTATATGGGATGAGCCATAGAGTCATGCCTTAGGGCATCGAGTATAGTTTTTTTTTTTTAAGAGCGGGACAGCGGGTAGCGAGCGAGGAGAATCTGAACGACGAGGGGCGGGCGGCTGAGAGCGGCCGGCGTAGGCAAGCCCCTCCAAAAAATCCGCCCCACTCTCGCATCAACCCACTGGCCCTGCTGCGGCCAGCCAGGCCGCTCCCCTCGCTGGGGCTGGGGCGATCCAGCATCACAAGTGAAGCCCACACGTCGACACGCACGACGCGCCCCGGCCAATGAAAGCCGCGCGACGCGCAGCCATGCATATTCACTCCCCTGTCCCCTCCCCTCTTCTGAGTCCCGCCCCACCGCGCGCGCACCACGTCGCCGAGGCAAGCGCAGCCACACACCGCCCCGCGAGGCCACGCTCTCCTCCCGCGCACCATAACATCGCGGCCCCCCGCGCGCGCGTCCGGCGTCCCCGCCCGCTCGCCCACCTTCTTTAACGTGTAGCACAGACTGCAGACAGCGCACTCCGCCCGTCTACCTCCGACTCCGATCCTCCTCCCTCTCCCTCCCAGCAAGTCCCACCCACCGATCCCCCACAGCTGATCGATCTTTGCCTCTCCTCTCGCCTAGCCTGCCGCCAGTTGCACCACAGCATCTGCAGTATCGGAGGGCCGGACTGCATGGCCATGGCGCCGCCCAACGACTCGGAGCCATGCACGCAGCGGCTGCCCGCGGAGGACGAGCTGCAGCCGCCGCCGGCTGCCAGCTGCGGCGCCGCTTCGGACGACGATCGGGCGACGGCGGCAGGGACGCCGTCCGAGCCCGACCACCAGGCGGCGCCGCCAGCGGTGGTTCCCGCTGAGGCGGAGGCGGAGAAGAAGAGCAGCGCAGCGGCGGCGGGAAGCGGCGGCGGCGGGGAGCTTGTGGCGCGGCGGCCGGCGGCGGGGGCGGAGGAGAGCGCGCGGGAGCGGCTGAAGCGGCATCGCACCGAAATGGCGGGGCGGGTGCGGATCCCGGAGATGTGGGGCCAGGAGCGGCTGCTCAAGGACTGGGTCGACTGCGCCGTCTTCGACCGCCCGCTCGCCGCCACCACGGGCCTGCTCACCGCCCGCGACGCGCTCGTCGCCGAGTGCGCCACCGCGCGCCGGCCGGGCCCGGCGGTCTCGCACGGCTCCACGGGGCGCCCGCTCCGGGTGCACAACGGCTGCTCGTGATCGTACGTCCTCGTCGTCGGCCGGCTACTATCGTATCGATCGCCGCAGTTGAGAGTGCTTTTGTTTTAATTTGCTACTCCGATCCGATGATTACCGGCGTACATACATGATGGTTTCAAACTCTAGCTATTTGAATCTTTACTGCGTGCTCTATCGGACTATGAATTTGATCGATGGTGATAGATACACACCACGAAGTAATACTCATCATGCTTCTTTAGTACTGGCCGGTGGTTGTAATTAATGTAGTTGATCACCATTTTAAGCATGTCCCAATCTGCTTGTTTATTTGCAGCTGATGAGCTAGAGTTCTTGCTGTGTCACCGTAGTTTCGATCTTCCCAATTCATTTTTGTTGGCTTCTTCATTCCATCAAAGCACCTATATCACCAAAATCCATCTAGAACGCCATCTAGAAATTTTTAAGCTCTTAAATCTGAACACCGAGTGTGCTATTGCATGCACTCACGGGTTTTCCTAATCATGAATTCATGCATGCCTGCTTCTTAATTAGATATATTGAAAGAACTTTTGCTACCGAGAAATGTGACAGATAGATCTAGCGAGCTGAGGCTTGAACGAAGTAACCAGCAGGAGCGCAGCTTTAGATCTCCATGATGAATCCGATCCTCACCAGATTCTGCATCAACGTCTTACCGACGTGGCCTCCTGCCCTTCTTTCATTCGATCGTCTTTCCGTTTGTGGAACAGATTCTTCCCTCCTCAATTTACTGCGCATGCTGTGGACTAGTCAATTATATATAGCTAGCTAGTCCTCATCAGTCATAAAAAAAATAAGTACTGTTGCGCTAGTGTACATATACCAAATATTAGCACCGTACGCATGTACATGTATATAGTAGCCACTTGAAATATAGTGTACATCACACACCATCGTCTGACCATCGAGGATAATTGCGAGTACAGTACGTATGCATATGACTATATTGGAGAAAGGATGACGAGGTGAAGTCGATATATAGGAGGGGTTTTTTTTGGCGAATTGTTGATATAGGAGCATATATATAGGTAGATGAAACAAATATGATAAGCGACATAAAGTAATTACCAACTACTGTTGGTATATATAGCAACTGGTGGCTGTAAACTACTCCAGCAAATTAATCTGTTGCAGATTACTTGGCTTTGCCCTTTTTTTCCTTTTAGCGATATCATCCATATTCCGATCCCATAGTAAAATAGTGCTATATTAGAACAAAGTTTCCTTTTCCTCATCAGAGGGAGAATGTAACTTTTCGCAAGGAAAACAAGAAGGCTATCCGCTAGACAATTCTAAGGTTAATTATTCCTAGTGCATCATGAACCACTGCTAAGGAACCGATTTCTAGAGACAGTGGAATCAATTTATAGACACTATGAGTTATAAAATTGGTGGACTAGTTAATTATATATATTGTTGAGCCTCATGGGCTGATTATATAAGGGTACATTGCTTCTGAAATAATACACCCTCCCGTAGAGATAAGGCAAGCTGGGATTACATAATCCTAATTTATCATATATGGAGATATCCCAATATACTCTAACATCCCCTCGCAATTACCATGGGAGCGGCGGTGAGACTAAAGAAGAAGTTAAATCTTGTAAGCTAATGAGTTGACATCTCCCCGCAATCATAAAGGTCAATGCGTCATAGATGTCATGGATGGAATGGAAGCCGACGAAACCAACTTGTGAATAGGTGAAGTGAAACAGAAAAGTTCATCATAATTATACTAAATGGAGAAGCATTATTGTAAACTGAGTTTAGCTTAGCTGATTAGGTTTATTGTGGTGGAATTCGTCCATTTAGATTATATGGAAGTTCTTGACTTGGTATGAGTGTTGACATTTTTCAAGAATTATTTTATGATTAGAGGCGCTATTTTTTCTGGTAGCCGATAACGAGATCACGTACCATAATAACGTTATCAGCCTCCAGATCTGTGAGCGTCTGTGCATCAACTCATTGATCGTTCTTTTGCTCAAAAAAAAAACTCATTGATCGTTCTCGTTCATGGGCCATATTGGTCCACGTGCGAACATTTTGCTCCACTGAGAAACTGCTACGATCGGTCGGTGCATGGAGGCCCAGTACTGTCTGGTGACGGCTCTGTCCACCGGTCCAACAGAGCCCACTTATGATTCTCAACCAAAAAAACAGAGCCCACTCATCTTTAATGACTTAAAGTCTTAAACCGTGTCGCAGTAACGAAAAAGTATTTCGGCACGTCATCATGTTGTCATCTAACAAATCTGAATGATAGCAATATATCGGCATGAGTGATGCTGATAGCACTCGGTGTCTTTTGGAGTTCTCACAATACATAAAACTCTAGAAATTATTAGTAATTTTTAACAATTAATGTTACGATACTTGTTATGCACCATAAATATTAGTAATTTTTTGTACATATTTGGTCAAAGTTAAAAGGGTTAACTTATCGAGAAATGATAATGCTGACATTTATTTTAGGACGAAGGGAGTATGTTGTCCTTGCTCCAGATGTTGATAGTAGGATTTCACCTCATACATTAAATAGAAAGGCCCATCCTCGGCCTTTGTCTCGCTTTATTCTATTGGTTTGGGGTCGCAGCTAGGAGCTAAGAGGAACTTAGAGAGATTCTTTATATCCTTTTGTATCGACAGGAAAATACATTTTGGATAAAATAAAGTCATCTAACAACTTTTTCAATGTTAAATCTCTAAATATTATGATCCTCTATTCCGGGTTTTTTGCTAGGCAAAGATAGAGAGTGAGGTTGACTCTTCAAAGTGCATGCATAAAGTTGTTGGAGGTTGGAAAGGTATAAAAGAATTTTTTTATTTAAATGGTTCTTCAAATGATGATTTTGAGATTGAGTTTAAAAAGGACCGTTGCATTTTGATGGCCTACGACTAAAATCGATGGTCGTCTAGGCTAGCACCTGAGGTCCAAATAAACATCCCCAAGGTTTTTTGTTTAGCTTGCACAAGAGAATCATGGTGGAGAATTCGTAACGACCGGCAAAATGGAGGGATGCTATTCCCCACAAGAACTGGTTTAAGTATAGGAAAAGTATATTTTTTGACTTCCAAGTTGCATGTTAATCTGATTTTCAACCTTGAATTGCGTAACCAGATAATGGACATCCTCCAACTATGAAAATCGAATAAATTTAGTCTTTTGATTTATTTCATAGATGGGTTTCTATTTTGTAATAATATTAAATAAGTTTTGATCTCTAATGGGTCTTTATTGATTTTTTAATAAAAAATATGACACTAGTACCAATTTTTTTTAAAAAAATGTTATCTACATGTCTATGATCTATATATAGTTATTTGAAAATGGTTTATATTATGTTCTATTACTTTATTGCTTGTCGTTGTGCTCATTGTCTATTTAAACACAAAACACATATGGATAACTCTTTTTTGAAGAAAATTGAGACTAGCTAGTTTCATATTTTTTTGGATTCAAAAAATTAATTATGAATTTTTAGAGACCATACCAATTTTTTATTAGAAAATAGTAAAGCACTTTTTAAACCCATTATGGATTAAATTTGTCCGGTTTAGCAGTTAGAGGATGTTCATTATCCAATTTTGTATTTAAAGTTAAAAATCGAACTGGCACGCAACTTAAAGTTGATAATATACTTTACTCTTTGGTTATCGAAATCTAAATAAATTGGACAGATTATCTTATATATAGGTCTTGTTTTTTGTGCAAGTACATACGTAAATACTCATGCATACACACGTATACTTACGGCATGTATACTCTATCTCTATATGCACCTATGAATTACTGAGCCATACTAACAAATCTTCCATGCTAATTTGCTACGCTGAACATGTCATCTATGGGTAAAAAAACAATGCCGTTAAATCCTATGTAACCTCCATATGTTGCACGTGCTCTAAACAACGGAAAATACCATGGTCGAGGGTTTCCCCGTTTTCCAGCAGTGCCTCTGCCAGATTGCGGCGTGCCCAACTGCCGACGAGCCATGGCTGTTGCCACACAGCAGCTTCCGATCGGTGTGCGGACCAACGCGGCGAGGAAACGCGATTGATCCGCCGCCCGTAGGGGGGACAGCGACAGATCACGCATGCACGCGGGATGCGTGCCTGCATTGGACGCGAGCCCCACCCACCCGAAGCCCGAGCAGGGAGCAGCGCCAGGCACCGGGGCGCACGTGCCGCCGATCGAGCCGAAGAGGGATGACTCGGATCCTCGTCACGCGCTCCTCTGGGTCCGGCGCCCACGCCCATCAGACGCGGAGCGCACCGAGCCACCGACGCGACGCGACCGGAAGGCCGGAACGCCCGCGTGGCCACACCGTCCGTGACGACGCGGCGAGCGCGCCTGCTCTAGTGCTGTTGGTTGACTCCTCCGACGCGTGACGCCGTGACTGACCACAAGGGAAACCCAAGCTGCGGTTAGTGCATCGATTTGTTTGCAAAAGTAATTTTATTTGAGCAGCTGGAAGGAAAGCGTTTTACGAGTGAGTGACTTGCAAACCTCTCTTTGCCCGTTTCCGGTCATCATTTCGGTCGGAGAATGCATTGCAGGGTTTCGCCTCTCTTCTTTGCAGGAAGGCAGGTCAAAACCCCAGTCCTAAATGGAGTCTTGAAACCTTTTGCAGTTTTGTGTCAAGATCCGTTAGGGCCCGTTCGGTTAGGCTCAATCCTGGCCGGAACCGTTCCTGGTGATACGTGACAGTATAAAATACAGCGGTGTTCCTGACCGGATCAATTCCAGAGCTTGATCCCGTGCAAACCAAACGTGCCCTTAGCGGAGGCACGTATGTGCCGCAGGGTTTAGCTACCCGTGTTTCCGTTAGGGTTTGTGAAATAGATCCAGCAGTGGAGGCTCATAGTACATATCTTTTCACTCGGTTTTTATCTTAGGGTTTGTGAAATAAAAGAGATTGTTCTATTGTTATCTCGTTGTTGTAACCTAATAATTAGTAGAAGCACAAGGAACGGAATCATTTCACCAATGTTTGACAAGACGTGATAATTCATGATGCACCACCGTATTTAATTGGGTAAATTTGCTGTATGATACTTCTCAATGTTGGTATTTGCTGATGGACACTACTCAATGTTGTTTTTGCTACAAAACACTCTTCAGTTGTGGCAATTGGCTCTTAAGACACTTTGGCTGTTAAAATAATATATCTTTTTTCTAGGAGTAGATTGGAGAGAAGTTAAAAGTTATCATTATGCCTGCAATCCTTAATATTTATCTAAAAAATCATAACATGCATACGAAGTTGGATGAAGACGAACTTGAAAGCATCTAGGCCCCAAGGTTTGGTTTCGGCAATTGATGACAACGCATTATTACCATGACTAACGTGTGTTTTGCAGAAACTTCGGTAAGTTAGGTCATGGAGGTTATAACTGCTTTGGGCACCATGGTATTCGTGTCCCTTGATGGAAATCGTTTCGGTTTTCAAAAGAGTGACGACAAGATTAAGGACGGTTAGTTCCGGATGTCGAGGTGTTGAGATACATTCGGAATAGTCGTTAGGATCTTCGTTTTTCTCTTTTGGCCGTACTATAAAGGGGGGCATGAGCGGGTAGCTTGACCTAGGCGAGTCCTATGTTTAGGTGTGGTGCATACTTGTTAAACTTGGTGCTAAGCAACCCTAGAATAGCTCAAAGTTCAGTTGGAAGCAACTTGGTTGAAGTTGCGACGCGTTTCGGAAAGTTTCGGGCTGTTTTCCCCTGACCGGACGCGGTCTTCGGCATGACCGGACGCGTCCGGTCAGTACTTAACCGCGACTAGGGTTTCGGCCCTGACGACCGGACGCGGTCCTCGCGAGGACCGGACGCGGTGGTCAGTGGCCGACACGTGTCACCTGAGGGAAACATCCGATCGGACGCGACCTGGGTGTGATCGGCGCGTCCGGTCACAGTCCAGTAAGGTCCAGAGACGACCGGACGCGTCCGGTCATCACCGATCGGACGCGGCCTCGCGTCCGGTGCACTTACAGTAAGCTCCTTTGCACGATCGGATGCGTCCGGTCACCCCTGACCGGCGCGTCCGGTCACTCAGTTGAAAAATCGGTTTTCGACCGTTACAGGCGATCGGCGCGTCCGGTCAGTTCGACCGGCGCGTCCGGTCAGCCCGTGTCAGAACGTAACGGTTCGTTTTGTTTGAGGGGTGTATAAATACATCCCCTCCACCTCTTTTAGAGGTCTCTTGCTCATTTGAACATCTGAGAAAACCCTTTAGAGTGCAAGGGAGTGCAAGAGCTCTAGTGAGGATAGAGATTTGAGAATCAAAGCTTGAGTGTTCCTCACTAGCAATTAGAGAGTAGCAAGTGTGCATCCACCTTCTCATTTGGGCTTGTTGTGGTCAAGTGAGAGTTCTAGCTTGTTACTCTTGGTGATTGCCATCACCTAGACGGCTTGGTGGTGATTGGGAGTTTGGTGATCATCCGGCGGAGCTTGTGGATGACCCAACTCATGTTGTGAGCGGTTTTGGGTGATTCACCGCGACGGAGTGTCGAAGAATCAACCCGTAGAGAGCACTTGATCCTTGCGCGGATCAAGGGGGAGCTACACCCTTGCGCGGGTGCTCCAACGAGGACTAGTGGGGAGTGGCGACTCTCCGATACCTCGGAAAAACATCGCCGTGTTCCTTGCCCTTTACATTCAAGCATTTACATTCTCGTATTTACTTTTATTGCTTGTTTTACATTCCTAAAATTGCCATGCTAGACTAGGATTGGAAACTAGGGTGTAAAACTTTTATCGGTAGACTCTCTAGGAACACAAGTAGGCACTAGGGGTGAATTCCGGCTTGTAGGATTTAATTCTTGCAATTATTTTTAGAAAAGCCCAATTCACCCCCCCCCTCTTGGGCATCTTGATCCTTTCAATTGGTATCGGAGCAGTGTTGCTCCTAATTTAGGCTTTACCGCCTAGAGCAAGATGTCTAACGGGGAAGGACCACCTCCCACCTTTGAGGGGGATGATTTTCCATATTGGAAAATCCGCATGGAGGCGTATCTCGAAGCCATAGATGTCGGGTGCCTTAGAGCCGCAACCCAAGGGCTTCCCGCTATCAAGGATCCCGCAAACCCCATTGGTGACGAGGAGAAGTACGACCGGTGGAATGCAAAGGCCAAAAATGCACTCTACCGGTGTAAGGTCCTAGAAGGCTAGAGGGGGGGTGAATAGCCTATAAAAAATCTACAAAAACCACTAAGCAAACTTGTTAGAATAACAAACGGCGTAAAGCGAGTTTTGCTTAGCCAAAGGTTGTGATGCAAGCCTCCTATCCACAAGTCTAGTAGATTAAGATCTCTAGTTCACACAAGAGCTAAGTCACTAAGGTTGCACTAGAGAACAAGCTAACACTACTAGCAAAGCTACTACTAGAGCTACACAAGATAAACTAGTGAATGTAAATGCAAGTGAGAGGATTGTGATTATTATACCGACGGTGAAGTGAAGATGTTGCCAATCACCAAGATGATATACAATCAATCAATATTGACAACAACACAATATGAAGACCAATCACCGGGAGACAAGAGACACAATATTTGTTCACCCGGTGTTCACTTGTGCACCGACAAGCTACGTCACCGGTTGTGTCGACCAACACTTAGATGGTTCCTCGGTGTGACCCTCAAGTCACTTGCCCCTCAAGGCACGCCCCGCAAGGCACCGCAAGACACCACTCTCAAGTGAGGTAACTCAATGACACGCGGATTCCACTAGAGTTGCTTTTGGCGTCCCGCCGAGGAAAGCACAAGAACCTCTCACAATCAACCGGAGGTGGCCAAGAACAATCACCTTCTCTTGCCAATGCCTCCAACAATCTCCAAGCCGGCTAGGAGCGGTACTCTCCAAGAGTAACAAGAAATCCACCGGCTAAACCACCCACAAGTGCCACTAGATGCCCTCAAGCTATGCAATGCACTTTGGGATCACTCAATCTCACTTTTGATTTGCAATCAAGCAAGAGAGATGAGTGGGAGGAGTTGTTCTAGCTCAAAGGATGCACAAGAGTGTTAGAAAATGCCAAGAGACCTCCCCAAGGGCCGGCCAACAAGTATTTATAAGCATCCCAAACAAATAGAGCCGTTACAACTCCACTCACGATTTTCGCGGGACCACCGGACGCGCCGGTCGTAACTGACCGGACGCGCTCAACCGCGTCCAGTGCCTCTGCGACGTCCACGAGTCCTCTGAATTCAAATTCGTCCGTTAGATCCTCCAACGGTCACTGCACGCCAACGGTCAAACGAGCGACCGGACGCGTTGCTGCGAACCACCGGACGCGCCGGTGCGTACAGAACCCGCGCGCGCGAAGACATCACCGGACGCGCTCCTCTCAACCACCGGACGCCACAGTACCCGCGTCCGGTGGGAGTCCAGTAAGCTCCCTGGACCACCGGACGCGTCCGATGGTGTGTGACCGGACGCGCTCCGCGTCCGACGTCCTCGGATCCCTCAGGGCGCATGACCGGACGCGCCGGTCCCGTGGGTCACCGGACGCGCCGGTGTCAAACCCTAGCTCGCGCGCCTGACGCCCGCGCTGCACTGACCGGACGCGCCGGTCGAAACAGACCGCGTCCGGTGCAGCGTCCGGTGCAGCGTCCAGTCACCTCTGTGACCGCGTTCGCCTCCGATTCTTTTCCGACTTCCGGCGCAATGGAAAATAGGCATTTCATTTCCCCGAAATCGCCTGAATCCTGCGCTCGCACGCTCGGCGGGAGGGAGAGAGGAACCCAAACCCCTCTCTACCCGCAAACCACAGCGCGACCAACGCCACCTTTGCAAATGTGCCAACACCATCAAGTGTACATCTTCATGTGCTTGTGTGTTAGCTTTTTCTCAATCATTTTCAAAGGTTTTCCAGTTAGCTCACTAGGCCCTACATGCAATGCACTTCATGAATTCACCTAGTGGCACCCATGCGTCGAATAACCGATAAGACTTCCCCTCTTAATAGTTCGGCTATCGACCCTAAACCACTCACACCCTCTATGGTGTCTTGAGTGTAAAACAAAATGGCCCTATGGTTATACCTTTGCCTTGAGCCCATTTTGTTTCTCCAAATGATATGATCCACTTCATATCATCACATGACCATCTCGATCCATCGACCTTGACTTCACTTGCTCTTCACCGTTGCATCGGTCCGTCGGCGCCAAGTCTTGCTCAAGCTTCACCATCGCATGGTCCTTCGCTTCGAAGCCTCGACTTGCCCTTCACCTTCACAACCGGTCCATCGAGCCAAGCCTCATCTTGGTCTTCACCATCTTGGTCACATGAGTCAATGTCATGTCTCATATTCAACGACCACCTTTATCTAAATCATCCACTTAGATACAAAGGTTAGTCCTAGGTTTCATCAGTTAGCCAAAACCAAACTAGGGACTTTCAATCTCCCCCTTTTTGGTAATTGATGACAACCCTCACAAAGATGATTTTGATAATAAAAGTTTTGAACTTGTCATACTTGTCCAATCATTTTGCTCATAAGTAAAGTTTGGACAATTATCACAAGCTCGGTTTTGGTAGCATTAGCTCCCCCTACATATGTGCATAGAGTTTGGATTGAAAGCTTTGCACATATGCATGGATAGAAGTGTTGGGAGAGTAATTCTACCAAAATGATGCTAAGGTGTAAGAAATGGACCTTTGAAGCGTGATACCAATCGGAGTTGCCTTTTACACCATCCTTAGCATCATGAAGTAACTAGACATCCAACAAAAACTCAAGAACCCCGTGAGATCAACATTATATGTAAAGGTTCTTGGACCACTTGTAAAAACTTTAGGCAAGTCTAGATACCACATGTAAAACTATTCCTATGCATGCTAGTAGATCATTTCATCATCCAAGTTCTATACTAGCATTGCACCACACAAGCATGTATATTGAGTTTAAATACATGTGCAATGAGCAAGTCATATGAAAATGCACAAACAAATGCAACAACTTTGTTTATGAGCTTGCTCCCCCTACTTGTGTGCATCAAAAATTTTATTTACCCCTTTATCATGTTGAATCATCTTTTTCTCTCCCCCTTTGTCAACAACTTACCCAAAAATGGGATCAAATTGTGGAGAGAAGAAAAATGTTTGATGGAGTAGGTTAAAATTTATCAAATTTTGGTTCAACCTAGAACGCTTACCAAAGATATTTAATTCGATTTGAACCAAAGACAAGCTTTTTCACACCTCATAATAAGGGTTATCTTGCCTATGTTGAATTAAACACTTATAGCAAATCTTCTAGATTCAACACTAGGTTTGCAAGCTCACAAACATGTCATATGCCACCACTAGATCAAAACAAACATAGAGGCAATAGTGGTAACATATATCCATCAAATTCATTTGATTTAACAAGAATGCTCATGCATACCACTTATTATGTCTACATGCTCTAGCAAGTCCTTAGCATAGAATGAATGACATGTCAATCAACTTTACCTTGCAATGTCGAAGGAGAGGCATGTCAATAAGTGAGTGGGGTGCATTCAACTCATGTTTGAGAAATCAAGAATGTTTAATTCATTCCTTAGCTTGCAAAACCTCTTTTCATCAAGTGGCTTAGTGAGAATATCGGCAAGTTGATCATCGGTGCCAACACTTTCAATAACAATATCTCCCTTTTGTTGATGATCTCTAATGAAATGATGTCTTATGTCAATATGCTTTGTTCTTCCATGTTGAACCGGGTTTTGTATCATCTTGATTGCACTCTCATTATCACATAGCAATGGCACATTCTTGAAGTTGAGGCCATAATCCTTCAAAGTTGATTTCATCCATAGCAATTGTGCACAACAACTCCCCGCACTCACATATTCGGCTTTGGCGGTAGAGATTGCCACACTATTTTGTTTCTTTGAGGACCATGACACAAGTGATCTTCCAAGCAATTGACATGTACCACTTGTGCTCTTTCTATTGATCTTGCAACCCCCATAGTCGGAGTCCGAATATCCAATCAATTCAAACTTTGACCCCTTAGGATACCATAGTCCAACATCTCTTGTTTGCTTCAAGTACCTCAATATTCTCTTTGTGGCCGTGAGATGACTCTCTCTAGGTGAGGCTTGATATCTAGCACACATGCAAACACTAAACATGACATCCGGCCTTGATGCGGTGACATAGAGTAGACTTCCAATCAAAGACCGATATTCCTTTTGATTCACCATATTGCCATCAAGATCACTATCCAAATTGCCATTTGTACCCATTGGAGTTGAAATTGGCTTTGCATCTTGCATTCCAAACTTCTTCAACATGTCCCTTATGTATTTCCCTTGACTCACAAATGTCCCATTCTTCAATTGCTTGACTTGGAGACCAAGGAAGTAGCTAAGTTCACCAATCATAGACATTTCAAACTCTTTGGCCATCATAGCACCAAATTCTTCACAATAAGCTTGATTGGTTGATCCAAAGATGATGTCATCAACATATATTTGCACTATGAATAGATCATTCCCAATCTTCTTGGTGAATAGAGTTGTATCAACCTTGCCCATCTTGAATCCCTTAGAGAGAAGGAAATCCCTTAGCCTCTCATACCATGCTCTAGGTGCTTGCTTTAAGCCATATAAAGCCTTCTTCAACTTGTACACATGGTTGGGTTTCTTGTCATCTTCAAATCCAGGCGGTTGCTCAACGAAGACTAACTCATTGATAATCCCATTGAGAAATGCACTTTTGACATCCATTTGATATAGTTTGATGTTGTGTGCACAAGCATAAGCCAATAGAATCCTTATTGCCTCCAATCTTGCCACGGGAGCATATGTTTCATCATAGTCAAGACCTTCTACTTGAGTGTAACCTTGTGCAACTAGTCTTGCTTTGTTTCTCACTACAATGCCATCTTGATCTTGCTTGTTTTTGAACACCCACTTGGTTCCAATCACATTGTAGTCATTTGGCCTTTCTACCAACTCCCAAACATCATTTCTTGTGAAATTGTTAAGCTCTTCTTGCATAGCCATGATCCAATCGGCATCCCTCAAAGCTTCTTCTATCTTCTTTGGTTCTATGGTTGACACAAATGATGCATGCTCACAAAACATAGCCAATCTTGATCTTGTTTGCACACCACTTCTAATATCACCAATAACACTATCAATGGGGTGATCTCTTGCAATATGTTGTGGTTGGAGTACTTGCACTTGATTGCTTGAGCTTGGTTGATCACTTGATGTATCTTGATGAGAAGAACTAGTACCATGATCTTGCACTTGAGAGTCACTAACTTGCTTGAATGGTGAATTGAGCACTTGATCTTTATCATCATCTTGAATATCAATTACTTGCTTTGCTCTAATGTCCCCAATGTCCATGTTCTTCATTGCTTCCACTAATAGAGTTCCACCAATATCATCTAGATTTTCTTCTTCATCTTGTGACCCATTGGTTTCATCAAATTGCACATCATGGACTTCTTCTAGAATGCCACTTGAATTGTTCCAAACTCTATAAGCTTTGCTTGTAGTTGAATAACCAAGTAGGAATCCCTCATCACATCTCTTGTCAAACTTTCCCAATCTAGTGCCTTTCTTCAAGATATAGCATTTGCAACCAAATACCCTAAAGTAAGAAATATTGGGCTTTCTTCCATGAAGTAGCTCATATGGAGTCTTCTCTAGCAATGGATGACAATATAGTCTATTGATGTAGTAGCAAGCGGTATTGATTGCTTCATCCCAAAATGATTGACTCACATTGTACTCATGAAGCATTGATCTAGCCATATCAAGCAATGTTCTATTTTTCCTCTCAACTAGACCATTTGATTGTGGAGTGTACTTGGCCGAGAATTGATGTCCAATACCATAATGATCACAAAGTTCTTCAATTCTTGTATTCTTGAACTCACTTCCATTGTCACTTCTCACTTTCTTGATTCTAACCTCAAACTCATTGTGAACTCTAGTGAGAAATGTCTTGAAGGTGTCAAACACTTCACTTTTGTCACTAAGAAAGAATACCCATGTGAATCTTGTGAAGTCATCCACTATGACAAAGCCATACTTGTTGCCGCCTATGCTTGTATATGTTGTTGGTCCAAATAGATCCATGTGCATCAACTCAAATGCTTTGCATGTGCTCATTGTACTCTTCTTTGGATGTGAGCTTCCAACTTGCTTCCCGGCTTGACATGCACTACAAAGCTTATTCTTTTCAAATTCAACATCTTTCAAACCATTGACAAGATTGTGAGTTGTAAGCTTCTTCAATTGTTTCATGCCAACATGACCAAGCCTTCTATGCCAAAGCCAACCCATGCTTGATTTGGAGACTAAGCAAGTTGTCAAAGAAGTTTCTCTAGCATTGAAGTCAACTAGGTAGAGATTCTCATATCTAAAGCCTTTGAATGCCACATTTGAACCATCCACACTAATAACTTTCACATCATCAACCCCAAAGATGCATTTGTAGCCTAGATCACATATTTGTGCCACGGATAGAAGATTGAAATCCAAGCTTTCAACTAGTAACACATTGGAGATACTCATGTCATTTGATATTGCAATCTTGCCCAAGCCAATAACCTTGCCTTTCTTGTTATTGCCAAATGTGATAGAATCAACACCACTATCATTGTCATTGATTGAGTCAAACATTCTTGATGTACCGGTCATGTGTTGAGTGCACCCACTATCAATAATCCAATGCCTTCCTCCGGCTTTGTAATTGACCTACAAGCAAATCAATGAAGTTTAGGTACCCACTTTTGTTTGGGTCCTTGTAGGTTAGTAACTAAGCTCTTTGGTACCCAAATAGCCTTCTTCTTTGGGCCCACAATTGGTGTACCAACAAACTTAGCTTGCACACCCTTCACACCCTTAGTAAGCACATAGCAAGAATCAAAAGGTATAGCATTAACAAGGTTCTTGCTTTGGTTCTTTTTATTGCAATTATGCTCTAGGTGCCCAACTTGCTTGCATCTATTGCAAAACCGACCATTGCCCCTCACAAAGCTAAGCTTTGGAGTTGCAAAGGCCGACTTGCCTTTCTTGGGGGTGTAGCCCAATCCCTCTTTGTTAAGAGAGAACCTTTGGCTACCCAAGCACTTAAGCAAGCGGGCCTCACCACCATAGGCTTTGCCTAGGGCGTGAGTGAGCTCATCCACCTCTCTCTTGAGAGACTCATTCTCAACCATTAGTGAGGCATCACAAGTGAAACCATCACTAGTAGTGGAGGTAGAGTTAGTGGTGGTGGATGAAGAGCTACAAGAAGGGTTAACATTTGACATGATGATAGGTTCATTAAAGGATTCATCAATTATATCACATGTAACACCTATATCACATGATACAACAACCTCCTTCTTAGCTTGTTGCTCAAGTAGCAATGAGTGAGCTTTTTCAAGCTTGGAATGAGCCTTATCAAGATCCTCATGGTCTTCCACTAGACTCTCATGAGTGGTCTTAAGCTCACTAAGGACTTTCTCAAGTATTGCTACTTTCATTGAAAGCTTCTTACACTCTTTGTCCTTGGCAATAGCTATGTCTCTAGTTTGATGCATCAAGTCATATAGTTGTTCTTTAGTTGGTTCATCATCATTATTTTCATTATCATTATCATTATCACTATCATGAGCATATTCCATTTCACTTTCATCATCACTCTCATCATATAATACCTTAGCTTCTTTAGCCATGAAGCATGAAGAGGATGAATCAAATAGTGATGGCTTCTTGTTGATAGCAATGGAAGCAAAAGCCTTGTTGGATGATTCTTCTTCTTCTTCATTATCTTCACTTTCCCAAGTGATCACATAGGCACCATTTTTGCCTTTCTTGAATGTCATCTTGGCCTCTCTCTTCTTCTTCTCAAACTTGTCCTTTTTGTTCTTCTTCTTATCATAAGGACATTCCGCTTGAAGGTGCTCGGTGCTATCACAATTGAAGCACTTTCTTTGTTGCTCATTTCTTTTGAAGTTGTCATTTCTCTTCTTAAAGCCTCTTCTCTTGATGAACATGTGACCCATCTTCTTGACTACAAGAGCAAGTGCCTCATCATCAATTTCAAATTCCCCATCTTCATTGTTGTCTTCTTCTTCTTCAATGATGATGGCTTTGCCCTTGGAGGAGGTGGCATTGAATGCCACGGTCTTCTTCTTCTTCTCATCTTCCACCTTCTCCTTGTCATCAACATCTTGATCATATTTGTCATAGGTCAATACTTCACCAAGCAAATCATTTGGCTTCATTGCTTCAAGCCCATCTCTTTGCAACATCATGATCAACATCTTGAATCTTCTAGGTAAGCTCAATAAGAACTTGTGACAAAAATCTTGATCTTGAGTCTTGTGCCCTAAGCTCTTAAGATCATTGACTATCACTTGCAATCTATGAAACATTTCAATGATTGTTTCATCATCCTTTTTCTTGAAGTTCTCAAACTCACTCTTGAGCCCATATAGCTTGGCACTCTTCACAACCTTAGTGCCCTCATATGTTTCACTCAACCTTGTCCACACTTCATTTGCCAAATCCAAATCCTTGATGCCCTCAAAAACTTTTGTGTCAATACTATTGTAAAGTGTATTGAGAGCCATTCTATTGCATGTTCTATTTGCTCTATCTTCATCGGTGAGATGATCGGGATCAATGATAGCAAAATCATTTTCGGTGACTTGTAATACTCTCTCATGAATAGAACCAAGGTACATTGTCATTTTTCTCTTCCAATGAGCAAAAGAACTAACACCATCAAAGAATAGTGGCTTGCCCCCAACATGATTGAACACAATTTGAGCCATTTTTCACACCGAAGGATGTTAAGCCTTGATTAAAACGGTGACCACGGCTCCGATACCACTTGTAAGGTCCTAGAAGGCTAGAGGGGGGGTGAATAGCCTATAAAAAATCTACAAAAACCACTAAGCAAACTTGTTAGAATAACAAACGGCGTAAAGCGAGTTTTGCTTAGCCAAAGGTTGTGATGCAAGCCTCCTATCCACAAGTCTAGTAGATTAAGATCTCTAGTTCACACAAGAGCTAAGTCACTAAGGTTGCACTAGAGAACAAGCTAACACTACTAGCAAAGCTACTACTAGAGCTACACAAGATAAACTAGTGAATGTAAATGCAAGTGAGAGGATTGTGATTATTATACCGACGGTGAAGTGAAGATGTTGCCAATCACCAAGATGATATACAATCAATCAATATTGACAACAACACAATATGAAGACCAATCACCGGGAGACAAGAGACACAATATTTGTTCACCCGGTGTTCACTTGTGCACCGACAAGCTACGTCACCGGTTGTGTCGACCAACACTTAGATGGTTCCTCGGTGTGACCCTCAAGTCACTTGCCCCTCAAGGCACGCCCCGCAAGGCACCGCAAGACACCACTCTCAAGTGAGGTAACTCAATGACACGCGGATTCCACTAGAGTTGCTTTTGGCGTCCCGCCGAGGAAAGCACAAGAACCTCTCACAATCAACCGGAGGTGGCCAAGAACAATCACCTTCTCTTGCCAACGCCTCCAACAATCTCCAAGCCGGCTAGGAGCGGTACTCTCCAAGAGTAACAAGAAATCCACCGGCTAAACCACCCACAAGTGCCACTAGATGCCCTCAAGCTATGCAATGCACTTTGGGATCACTCAATCTCACTTTTGATTTGCAATCAAGCAAGAGAGATGAGTGGGAGGAGTTGTTCTAGCTCAAAGGATGCACAAGAGTGTTAGAAAATGCCAAGAGACCTCCCCAAGGGCCGGCCAACAAGTATTTATAAGCATCCCAAACAAATAGAGCCGTTACAACTCCACTCACGATTTTCGCGGGACCACCGGACGCGCCGGTCGTAACTGACCGGACGCGCTCAACCGCGTCCGGTGCCTCTGCGACGTCCACGAGTCCTCTGAATTCAAATTCGTCCGTTAGATCCTCCAACGGTCACTGCGCGCCAACGGTCAAACGAGCGACCGGACGCGTTGCTGCGAACCACCGGACGCGCCGGTGCGTACAGAACCCGCGCGCGCGAAGACATCACCGGACGCGCTCCTCTCAACCACCGGACGCCACAGTACCCGCGTCCGGTGGGAGTCCAGTAAGCTCCCTGGACCACCGGACGCGTCCGATGGTGTGTGACCGGACGCGCTCCGCGTCCGACGTCCTCGGATCCCTCAGGGCGCATGACCGGACGCGCCGGTCCCGTGGGTCACCGGACGCGCCGGTGTCAAACCCTAGCTCGCGCGCCTGACGCCCGCGCTGCACTGACCGGACGCGCCGGTCGAAACAGACCGCGTCCGGTGCAGCGTCCGGTGCAGCGTCCAGTCACCTCTGTGACCGCGTTCGCCTCCGATTCTTTTCCGACTTCCGGCGCAATGGAAAATAGGCATTTCATTTCCCCGAAATCGCCTGAATCCTGCGCTCGCACGCTCGGCGGGAGGGAGAGAGGAACCCAAACCCCTCTCTACCCGCAAACCACAGCGCGACCAACGCCACCTTTGCAAATGTGCCAACACCATCAAGTGTACATCTTCATGTGCTTGTGTGTTAGCTTTTTCTCAATCATTTTCAAAGGTTTTCCAGTTAGCTCACTAGGCCCTACATGCAATGCACTTCATGAATTCACCTAGTGGCACCCATGCGTCGAATAACCGATAAGACTTCCCCTCTTAATAGTTCGGCTATCGACCCTAAACCACTCACACCCTCTATGGTGTCTTGAGTGTAAAACAAAATGGCCCTATGGTTATACCTTTGCCTTGAGCCCATTTTGTTTCTCCAAATGATATGATCCACTTCATATCATCACATGACCATCTCGATCCATCGACCTTGACTTCACTTGCTCTTCACCGTTGCATCGGTCCGTCGGCGCCAAGTCTTGCTCAAGCTTCACCATCGCATGGTCCTTCGCTTCGAAGCCTCGACTTGCCCTTCACCTTCACAACCGGTCCATCGAGCCAAGCCTCATCTTGGTCTTCACCATCTTGGTCACATGAGTCAATGTCATGTCTCATATTCAACGACCACCTTTATCTAAATCATCCACTTAGATACAAAGGTTAGTCCTAGGTTTCATCAGTTAGCCAAAACCAAACTAGGGACTTTCAACCGGGGCTTAGGCAAAGATATCTTCAATCGTGTGCGTAATGCAAAGAACGCTCATGATTTGTGGGAAAATCTTTGTGCTCTCCATGAGGAAACCAAGAGTGAGCATGAGGAACGCTATCACATTGCTTTAAAGAAAATTAATTCTTTTGAGATGCTTCCCAAAGAAAGTGCTAATGACATGTACACTCGCTTGAATGTTCTTGTAGAGGACCTCAATGCTCTTGGCCTCACTCAAATGAGCCAATCGGATGTTGCAAGGAGGATCTTGAGTGTTCTTCCCGTTGAGAAGTATGGTCACATTGTCACCGTGCTTCACCAAAGTGATCTTTCCACCGCAACACCGACACAAGTATTGGGGAAGATCAATGCTCATGAGATGTACATGCACATCACTCCGGAAGAGGGCTCATCATCTTCCAAGAAGAAAGACTTGGCCTTCAAAGCTAGCCATGACAAGAAGAAGAAGAAGAGCCAAGCCATGATAGTGCAAGAAAGCTCAAGTGAAAGTGATGTCGATGATGAATCACTTGCACTCATGGTGAGAAAGACCACTAAGATGCTAAAGAAGCTCAACAAGAGTGGCATCAAGTTCGATGGCAAGAAAAAGAAATTCTTCACAAGTAGCAAGAGAAAGCCCATCTCGGAGATGGATTGCTACAATTGTGGTGAACTTGGCCACTTAGCTCATCAATGCCCTAGACCACCAAAAGACAAGTTCAAGAACAAGAACAAGGGCAAGAAAAATGATTCAAGTGATGAAGAAGATGAGAAGAAGAAGAACAAGCCATACAAGAAGAAGGATGGCAAGAAGAAGGAGTTCTACAAGAAGAAGAAGGGAGGAAAGACATACATTGTTGGTGATTGGCTCACCGACATTGAATCATCTTGTGAGTCCTCCGAAGATGAGAGTAATGATGAGAAAGAGAAGGTTGCCGCTTTTGTGATGGGGCCATCATCTTCACCGACATCTTCATCACCACCTTCACCGCCTCCTTCACCATCATTATCCACTACTCACCTATGCCTTATGGCCAAGGGTGAACGAAAGGTACAAAACCATGATAGTGATGATGATGATGATAGTGATAGTGATGATGAATATGATGCACCCTCTTATGATGAACTTGTAAAATTGCTAAACAAATACACTAAAATCATAAGAAGGACAAGAAATGAAAATGATGAACTTCAAAATGAAAATGAATCACTCTCATCAAAGCTAGAAAATGCTCAAAAGACTAGTGGTGAGCTTAGAGATCAAAATGAAGTTATGTCTTCTCATCTCAAGGAGCTCAAAACCTCTAATAAAGAGCTTAAAGATCAACATGATAAACTTGAGAAGAAGCATGATGAGCTCATTACTAGACATATCTCTCTAAAAGACAAATACACCACATTAAAAATTGACTATGATAGTCTTGTGGTTGCAAATGAACTTGCTCTTGAGACACATGATGCTACTAACAATGTTGTTAAGTGTGATATAGCTACATCATGTGATGACTTGATCATTGAAAGCATTGAGCAAGGTTCTAGTAGCAAAGGCAAGAGTGTGGTTGAGTCAAGCAACCATGATGATTATGCCAAGATCAAGTGTGAGAATGAGAAGCTTGCAAATGAGAACAAGAAGCTTAAAGGTTTGATGGCTCTTGAGAAGCAAACAACAAATGAGTCACTCATTGAAGAGAACAAAAAGCTCAAGCAAGAGAAAGAGCATCTCAAGACCGGTCTAAGCAAGTTCACAAGAGGTCAATATTTGCAAAGTGAGCTCCTCATGAACACCGTAATGAAGATGGATAGAAGTGGTATTGGGTACTTGGCAAATCAAGAGAAGAAGGCAAAAGCTCAACAACAACAAAGCAAGTCAAAGCCCAAGCCAAAGAGATGTGTTGAGTGTGGTCAAGAAGGTCACTTTGCTCATGAATGCAAAACTCCACCACCACAACCCTTACCCAAGCATGCTAGACCCTTTGCCTTCAATGCTCATTACATGCTAAGAAAAGATTCAAATGGAAAGATGAAAGTCATGTTTTTGGGTCCCCCAAACAAGAATAGGCCAAAAAAAATATGGGTTGCCAAGTCACTAGTTGAGAAAGTCAAGGGCCCCTCTCAAGTTTGGGTCCCTAAACAAAAAGCTTGATCTCCTGTGTGTAGGTGAACTACAAGACCGGTGGATCTCATTGGTTATTGATAGTGGTTGCACTCAACATATGACCGGTGATCCTCGTATGTTCACCTCCATTGAAAAGAATGGGATATGTCAAGAGAAGATCACATTTGGGGATAATTCAAAGAGCAAAGTCAAGGGTATAGGCAAGATTGCAATATCAAATGATCACTCACTCTCAAATGTGCTCTATGTTGCTTCTTTGAGTTTCAACTTATTATCCGTCGGGCAACTTTGTGACCTTGGCTTCCAATGCTTGTTCACACCAAATGAAGTGGAAGTTTCAAAGATAGATGACAAACAAGTGATATTCAAAGGCTTTAGATACAACAATCTTTATCTTGTTGACTTCACCTCCGAAGATGCAAATTTGATGACATGTTTGTTCACCAAGACCTCACTTGGTTGGCTTTGGCATAGGAGGCTTGCACATGTTGGAATGAGCACTCTCAACAAGCTTTTGAAAAAAGAACTAGTGAGAGGATTGAAGGATGTGAAGTTTGAAAAGGACAAACCTTGTAGTGCATGTCAAGCGGGCAAACAAGTTGCAAACACTCATCCAACCAAAGCTTTCATGTCAACTTCAAGAGTGCTAGAACTTCTACACATGGATTTATTTGGGCCTACAACATACAAGAGCTTGGGTGGTAATCTCTATTATCTTGTGATAGTGGATGACTACTCAAGGTACACATGGACTTTCTTCCTTCATGACAAATCCGAAGTGGCAAGTTGCTTCAAGAAATTTGCAAAGAGAGCTCAAAATTAATTTGAAGTCAAGATAAAGAAGATTAGAAGTGATAATGGCAAAGAGTTTGATAACACCAACATTGAGGCTTACTGTGATGAAATTGGAATCAAGCATGAGGTCTCTTCAACCTACACTCCTCAACAAAATGGTGTAGTTGAGAGAAAGAACCGGACTTTGATCACCCTTGCAAGAACAATGCTAGATGAGTACAACACTCCGGAAAAGTTTTGGGCCGAGGCAATCAACACCGCATGCTATGCTTCAATCGCCTCTTCCTCTAAAAGTTTCTTGGCAAGACCCCCTATGAGTTGCTTAATGGGAAGAAGCCGGACGTCTCATTCTTCCGGGTGTTTGGTTGCAAATGCTACATCTACAAGAAGCGTCAACACCTAGGGAAGTTTCAAAGACGTTGTGATATTGGTTTTCTTGTTGGTTACTCATCAAAGTCCAAAGCATATAGAGTATTTAACCATGCCACCGGTTTGGTTGAAGAAACATATGATGTGGAATTTGATGAATCTAACGGCTCCCAAGGAGCAATTGAGAATTGTGATGATGTAGGTAATGAACCCTTAAGGGAGGCCATGAAGAACATGCCCGTGGGAGACATCAAGCCAAAGGATGATGAAGAAGATGTACAAATCATTGATCCACCATCTTCATCACGTGTGCCTCAAGATGATGACAAGAATGAGAGAGTTGAAAATGAAGACACCTATATCTCTCATGAACAAGCCGAGGCACAAGCTCAAGATGTTGATGCTCCCCATCCACCTCCTCAAGTGGTTAATAGAAGAAATTCACCTCTACTTCAAGCACATCCACAAGAACTCATCATAGGGAGTCCTACTAAGGGAGTGATGACTCGATCTCAAAAGCTTGCTTCTTTTGTTGAACATCACTCTTTTGTCTCTTGTGTTGAATCTAAGAATGTAGAAGAAGCTCTTCAAGATCCGGATTGGGTGAATGCCATGCATGAAGAATTGAACAACTTCACCCGCAATCAAGTATGGACACTTGAAGAGCATCCTAAAGGTGCAAGAGTCATTGGAACTAAGTGGGTGTTCCGGAACAAGCAAGATGACCAAGGCATAGTAGTGAGGAACAAGGCAAGACTAGTTGCAAAGGGGTTCTCTCAAGTTGAAGGCCTTGATTTTGGAGAGACCTTTGCACCCGTTGCAAGACTTGAAGCCATTCGTATCCTCCTTGCATATGCATCACATCATGATATGAAACTATATCAAATGGATGTGAAAAGTGCATTCTTAAATGGCTTTATAAATGAACTAGTCTATGTCAATCAACCTCCCGGGTTTGAAGACCCTAGATATCCTAATCATGTTTATAGGTTGTCCAAGGTGCTATATGGGCTCAAGCAAGCCCCTAGAGCGTGGTATGAGCGCCTCCGAGACTTCCTCAATGAGAAGGGCTTCACCATTGGGAAGGTCGACACCACACTATTCACCAAGAAGCTTAATGGAGAGATCTTCATTGTCAAGTGTATGTTGATGATATCATCTTCGGGTCAACAAATAAAGATTATTGTAAGGAATTTGGTGAATTGATGTCGAAGGAGTTCGAGATGTCAATGATTGGTGAGCTCACATTCTTTCTTGGTTTTCAAGTCAAGCAAATGAGAGAAGGGATTTTCATCTCTCAAGAAAAGTATACCAAGGATCTTCTCAAAAGATTCAAGATGGAAGAATGCAAACCAATCAAGACCCCAATGCCATCAAATGGACATCTCGACCTAGATGAGGGAGGTAAACCGGTTGATCAAACTCTCTACCGTTCTATGATTGGTAGCTTGTTGTACCTTACCGCATCTAGGCCCGATATCATGTTTAGTGTGTGCATGTGTGCTCGCTTCCAAGCGTGCCCTAAAGAACCTCACTTAAGTGCCGTAAAAAGAATCCTAAGATATCTTAAGCACACCCCAAGCATTGGTCTTTGGTATCCCAAAGGAGCTAGATTCCAACTAGTTGGCTATTCCGATTCGGATTATGCTGGTTGCAAAATTGATAGAAAAAGCACATCCGGAGGGTGCCATTTGCTTGGGAGATCCTTAGTATCTTGGTCATCTAAAAAGCAAAATAGTGTGGCTTTGTCCACCGCCGAGGCGGAATACATTGCCGCGGGGGCTTGTTGTGCACAAATCTTATATATGAAACAAACCCTCCTAGACTATGGAATTGTTCTTGAAAAGGTGCCACTTTTATGTGACAATGAAAGTGCCGTTAAAATTGCTAACAATCCGGTACAACACTCTCGCACCAAGCACATTGATATCCGCCATCACTTTCTAAGAGATCACGTTGCTAAAAATGACATATCACTAGAAGGTGTAAGAAGTGAAAATCAATTAGCGGATATCTTCACTAAACCTTTGGATCAGGCCACCTTTTGTAGGCTAAGAAGTGAACTCAATGTGCTTGATTCAAGCAACTTTAAAAAATGAGCGCGTGTTGTCCCTTGCATTGCATTGTATTATATGCCATGTTTATTTTATCGCAATGCATTTAGGGCTTGGCTAACACGGTTACGATAACCCTCCTTTGGAGGAGTGAAGAAGCCTAACCGTGGATCAAACTTGACAAGCAACCTAGCTTTACTTTCATGTGTTGCATTGCATATGCATGGTTGTTTGTTTGTCGTTTTTTTTCGGTTTAGCTTTGAGCAACCTCTGTGTTCATCCATGGATAGAGAGAGCATTTTGACGCTCCTAACGGTCCAAAAAAACTCTATTGCATGGCCATACGTTGCTCCTCGGGTGTTTATTGCCTATTTTCTTAAAAATAATACTAGCCTAAGGCAAACTATTTTGAAAAATTTGAGGGTTTGAGTGAGGTCACTCATATCAGGTTCCAATTGGTGTTTATTTGTGTCTCTTTGATTTGGAACTTGATTGGGAGAAGTCGCGTCGGAGTTTGGAACGAAGAAGGGCGAAGAACAGCGACCGGACGCTGGACCGGACGCAGTGATGCTTCACCACCGCGTCCGGTCCCGGCGTCCACCAGCGCGTCCGGTCATCCAGAAGACCAACTCCAGACCTAGTGACCGGACGCTGCACCGGACGCGCCTGTGTTGACCACCGCGTCCGGTCCCGGTTACCACCACCGCGTCCGGTCATCTGCGATGAATTCCCGAGCTCCCATCGACCGGACTCTGACCGCGTCCGGTCAGTCCTCACCGGACGCGTCCGGTCACTCCAGGTGCTTACTGGAGTGTGACCGGACGCTGCACCACCGCGTCCGGTCATAACGACCACCGCGTTCGGTCATCGCGCGTCGAGCGGATCTAAGTCCTTCATAAAACCGTTCGCGCTCGGCTCTGTTTTCACCCGTATGCCTTCCACCGCCGCCGCTTGCCCTACTTCGCCGACTCGCTGACTTCCGCCGCACCATTGCCGTCGTGCTCGCCGCCGGCGACCTCGCCCGAGCCCCAGCCGCGCGCCTCCTTGCTTCCCTGCCTGTGCGCCTGCCCGCAGAAGCACCCGCGTCTCCCCACAGCCGTGCCGCTGTTGCAGCCGCCCGCTCCTCCTCGCCGCCAGTTAGCCGTCCTCCACCACCGAGATCTCGCTAGCAGCAGCCGCATAGCTCCCCCGTGCAACCCTAGCCCCTCGTTTTCCACCTTCGGCCGAGCTACCTAGGGTTTCACCCAAACCCTAGACTAGGGTTTTGACCTAACCCTTCACGAGGTGACGAAATCGTTCGTTCTCGTTCATTCTCATTCTATTTCGTCATTAGGGCTAACCTTGACCGTATTATTCCGTTGATTATCTCGACTCGGTCCTTTCAGAGCTCGATCGTCGATTTCGGGAAATCTCGCGACCTAGGTCACCGTATCTTGTCACCGTCGTCTCGTCGATCCGAGGTAGCTTCACGTCTCGATTCACTTCGTATCTCATATGCTTGCTATATCTAGGGTTTCGTACCTTTTAGTTATATATGTGCTTATAGTAGCTCTTTCTATTCCGTCGTTGCAGCGAGTCAGTCGGTGTGTCAGGGTTAGACCTGTTTGCTGAATCCGAGGCCAAGCCTGCGGATAAGGATTGAGGCCAAGCCTCTCGAGTGACAGTTCACCATCTTACAGAGGTTCTCAGTCAGTTTGTCAGCATGGTGCGTTGCAAGAATGCCGGTGGTGCTCCTGGTGACGGGGACGACAGTCCTCCTCGTCGGACTGAGATTGCGCGTGGAAAGCAGCGCATCAAGATAATGGCCAGAAAGAAGAAGAAGACACTTACAGATGCAGAGATTGCTCAAGTCGTGGCAGATGCAGCAGAGCAGGCAGAGAGAGGTGGCAGGAGCAGTGGCATACGCATAGGCGAGCGTCGCTTTCACCTTGAAGGTCGATAGCTCGGCACTGAGAACACTGAGGGTACCGAGGACACTGGAGCTATAGAGCAGATGTCAGTTGATCCACCTACAGAGCCTACAGAGGCTACAGAGGCTCCAGAGGCTACAGAGGATACAGAGGAGCAGCCAGCTCAGTCTCCACCACGTCGCCGCTCCACACGTGCTCGTACTCAGGTGACTCCTAGGCCAGAGGGCCAGCGTCGTGGAGCACGTCCTCCTCCCAGAGCTAGAGGTTCACCCCCGGTCGAGCACTTTGACCTGAGGGGTGCTACAGCACGTCAGGTGCAGGGGTTGAGGTTCGTGGAGGTCAGCCGTTGGTTTCCACCTGTCAGGGATCACAGAGCTTCAGAGGGTTTCTATACCCCACTTCAGGAGGACTTCTACAGGGCTTTAGTTGACAGTGGTATTACTTTCAGACCACAGAGGGTATGTCGGCTTGAGGCACTGGTTGATATTGTGGGAGAGCAGCTTCGTCCGCACCTGTCCTATATGCCTGATTTGTCGGATCTTCTTGGACGGACAGGTGCATACTGCGGCACATGGGTCAGAGAGTTTTATGCTTCACTTTGGATTGATCCTGCCCATGAGTTCATTCACTTTGCTTTCAGAGGCCGCGATCACAGACTTTACAGCTCCAGAGCGAGAGAGATCCTCAGACTCCCAGCTTCTGACACGAGGATCCATCAGTTGTGTTATGGTCAGACTCCTCCACCCAGACGCCCTCATGGCGGGGCAGTGCCACCTACAGACTTAGTTCGACCCTGCTTTCGTGAGCCTTTTGGCGAAGGGTCTTGTCGTATGTCTGCCAGCCTGACACCACTTGCCAGAGTTTTGGATGTCATTATCAGACGTACACTTCTTCCCAGACTCGGCTACAGAGAGGGACTGACGAGGATGCAGCTTTGGGTTGTTCACCACCTCCTCTCACAGACTCAGTTTGATATTTGGGATCTCATACTTAGTGAGATGGAGGACACCATTGCTGAGGGCTTCAAGGGTAATCGTCAGCTGCCCTATGCACACTGGATCTGCTTTATTATTAGATCTTCTATTCAGATGCCACCAGAGATCAGGGCTGAGATATTCAGAGGGTCAGCCAGATAGCTCAGACTCCGAGGGTGATTCGCTACACTTCGTGATTACTCCGCGCACCTCGGCACCCGACACGACTCCGTCTGTCCCCCCGTCAGATCTTTAGATTAGTTTTTGGCGCTTGATGCCAAAGGGGGAGAGAGAGTAGTTTCAGGGGGAGTTTTGTTAGTGGGTTTTCGTTCTTTGTGTGCTACATTCATGTATCATGTTTATTTTTCAGCATTGCATTCGTGTGACATGTCGTCGTGTGGTAAACTTTGAGTCTTAATGTGTTATCTCGTCACAGTTTTAATAAATGTCACCGTTTTAGTTATAGCTCTAAGGTTGTGCTTCCGTGCCTTACTCCGATTTCTTATGAGCTATATCTTTTTGTGTACTAACGCTTTTTGTCTTATCTTATGAGTACACTCTTTTGGCTTGGGGCACATAAGCAATTCCTAACCCTTTGTGCTTATTGTCTTTTGCTTATGTGAACCAAGCATGCTCGAAAACCTCCACTCAAATCTTTTGAATCTTAGTGTTGTCATCAATCACCAAAAAGGGGGAGATTGAAAGCATCTAGGCCCCAAGGTTTGGTTTCGGCAATTGATGACAACGCATTATTACCATAACTAACGTGTGTTTTGCAGAAACTTCGGTAAGTTAGGTCATGGAGGTTATAACTGCTTTGGGCACCATGGTATTCGTGTCCCTTGATGGAAATCGTTTCGGTTTTCAAAAGAGTGACGTCAAGATTAAGGACGGTTAGTTCCGGATGTCGAGGTGTTGAGATACATTCGGAATAGTCGTTAGGATCTTCGTTTTTCTCTTTTGGCCGTACTATAAAGGGGGGCATGAGCGGGTAGCTTGACCTAGGCGAGTCCTATGTTTAGGTGTGGTGCACACTTGTTAAACTTGGCGCTAAGCAACCCTAGAATAGCTCAAAGTTCAGTTGGAAGCAACTTGGTTGAAGTTGCGACGCGTTTCAGAAAGTTTCGGGCTGTTTTCCCCTGACCGGACGCGGTCTTCGGCATGACCGGACGCGTCCGGTCAGTACTTAACCGTGACTAGGGTTTCGGCCCTGACGACCGGACGCGGTCCTCACGAGGACCGGACGCGGTGGTCAGTGGCCGACACGTGTCACCTGAGGGAAACATCCGATCGGACGCGACCTGGGTGTGATCGGCGCGTCCGGTCACAGTCCAGTAAGGTCCAGAGACGACCGGACGCGTCCGGTCATCACCGATCGGACGCGGCCTCGCGTCCGGTGCACTTACAGTAAGCTCCTTTGCACGATCGGACGCGTCCGGTCACCCCTGACCGGCACGTCCGGTCACTCAGTTGAAAAATCGGTTTTCGACCGTTACAGGCGACCGGCGCGTCCGGTCAGTTCGACCGGCGCGTCCGGTCAGCCCGTGTCAGAATGTAACGGTTCGTTTTGTTTGAGGGGTGTATAAATACATCCCCTCCACCTCTTTTAGAGGTCTCTTGCTCATTTGAACATCTGAGAAAACCCTTTAGAGTGCAAGGGAGTGCAAGAGCTCTAGTGAGGATAGAGATTTGAGAATCAAAGCTTGAGTGTTCCTCACTAGCAATTAGAGAGTAGCAAGTGTGCATCCACCTTCTCATTTGGGTTTGTTGTGGTCAAGTGAGAGTTCTAGCTTGTTACTCTTGGTGATCGCCATCACCTAGACGGCTTGGTGGTGATTGGGAGTTTGGTGATCATCCGGCGGAGCTTGTGGATAACTCAACTCATGTTGTGAGCGGTTTTGGGTGATTCACCGCGACGGAGTGTCGAAGAATCAACCCGTAGAGAGCACTTGATCCTTGCGCGGATCAAGGGGGAGCTACACCCTTGCGCGGGCGCTCCAACGAGGACTAGTGGGGAGTGGCGACTCTCCGATACCTCGGAAAAACATCGCCGTGTTCCTTGCCCTTTACATTTAAGCATTTACATTCTCGTATTTACTTTCATTGCTTGTTTTACATTCCTAGAATTGCCATACTAGACTAGGATTGGAAACTAGGGTGCAAAACTTTTATCGGTAGACTCTCTAGGAACACAAGTAGGCACTAGGGGTGAATTCCGGCTTGTAGGATTTAATTCTTGCAATTATTTTTAGAAAAGTCCAATTCACCCCCCCTCTTGGGCATCTTGATCCTTTCAGAACTTTATATCAAAATTATGGTGTGCTCAATCAGATCTACAACTTTGTATTTGATAATTTTTTATTGAAAACTATCTAGAGTTCAAAACTTCTTTTAAATTCTCAGGTGTAGTGGTTCATCAAACTAAACACCCCACAAGAGAGAGAGAGAGAAATAACTGCTACTTTTGGCTTGATGTTAAAAGAAAGGTTGCGACTTGGGAGCCATTTGATGGACAACAATAGAGGAGAGAGAGAACAAGCGGTTGAAAAATAGAAAAACAATGATAGTCAAGGTTTTCTACTAAATCGTTGAGGCTATGTTTGGATACAAAGTTTTTTTTATTGTTTTAGAAAAATACCATATTTTTATGAAATATTTTTGTTTGAAAGCCATAATGGTGATAGGATGTAAAGAACTTTGTAGTTTTGGAATGGAAACCATGCTATTGCTAAAACTCTAGTCTTAAACTCCACTCTAGGCTTTTTTTCTAAACAATGGCTTTTGCACATCTCTATAAAAACCACTTTAGAACTCAACTAATTGGCATCTCTATAAAAAAACGTTTAACTCTGTTTAAATACAGTCTAATCTAAAACCTAAAACATAGAAAATGATACGGGCCTGCAGTGGAGCGGTCAGAGAGAGGCAGCCGAAGGAAGGCGGCAGGTGCCATTCTGCTGGAAGTGCCAAAGTGTGGTAGTACATGAGCTAAGGACGCCCGACCCGGGCCCCTCCTTTTAATCCTCATCCGGCTGGTCGCTCGTCTCTTTCCTCGCATTCTCGCCACTGCCGCGCCGGTGCCACTGATCAAGCCAGACAGAGCCACAGAGGCGACACCTCCCCTGACATTGCAGGCTTGCAGCATCCAACTCCGTATATAGCCAACAGCCTCCAAGCCATTCCCCTGGGTGCGCCTTCCCTAATCCCCTACTGAGTAAACACACCACAAGAGCCGCGCGTTTGGAGAGACTCGCGGACAAAGGCTGTAGCGCCAGCCTTGCCTCTGTGCGTGTGATTTCTGATAAAAGCTGCTTATTGCTCGCTCCTCCTGTGCGTCCCTGCGCGTGTTCGTCCCTCTGTCTGGATGGCAACAGCCGGTAGGCCGTCAAGAACTGCGCTGTCGCCGCCAGCTCCGCCCTGCAACCTCGCCGCCGCCTGCTGCTTCGTCCTGCTCGTCCCCATCCTCCTCGCAGGTGAGTTTATTGGCATCGGTTAATCAATCTCCACCCAACCTCTAGAATCAGGTCGCCAAATACTCAATGGTGACAAGGTATGGATATGGTGGTTCTTGAGTAGCCTGCAGGTACCGTGTAATGTTCTTGCCAATTGCCTAATCTTTAGCTTAGCTACGTTTTTGTGCTGCCTTGCCAGTCTTGGAGCTCGCATATGGTTACGAGGACCCTTTGCTAAGATTCTACTGTAGCTGGAGTAGAAGGCACATTTGTTAAGATCATGTAGTACATCTCCATGTCCATGTGCTGTTGCCAAAACCAATCCTGCTTATCACTTCACCATTTAATTCAGAGGCGAAATGGAATCACGGAAATGGCATGGAATGGTCGCTATAGTCCAGCTTAATTGCCAGGTGCGCCGTGTCGTAACTCGTAAGGCGCCGCCCACTATGGCGGCATATCTCAACTCCGAATCGCCATTTCAGCTTTTTCACGGCGCCTTTCCGAAGCGCAAAATGCCCACTGGCAAGCAGCCAGCTTAATCTACTCGCTCCTGAATTATCTGTCACTGATGACGATGAGCATGAGCTGTTGGCTGTTGCTACTTTCTCCACAACACAAAGTTGCGGTCGCCAGCTACCAATCTGGTGTGCCCGGCGATACGTGCAATTGGCAGTCCACGTGGTTTTTCGAATAAGCAGGTGGGCGGATTTAGGCTGTGTTTAAATGCAAAATGCCAAAATTTTAATGAGTGTGTTTAGTTCCATCCAAAATATCAAATTTTTCATAGGGTGGATGATGGCTTTTTGGCTTTTTTTTTTTCTCATGAGGCCAAAATTCAAAATGGAGAATGGATATATTTTTTCTAAAAATTTTGCATGGTGTTTAGTTTCATTCTGCAAAATGATGGACCAAAACCTAAAATTTTTTAGATGAAATAGGAAACTAAACACACCCTTAATAACAGTTGTTTTAGGTTATTGGTAGCTCTCAGTGACAGTGGCAGTGGTGGCAGAGCCACATGCCCATGTGGTCCACTGAGATCTTGCTTCCATTGGATCACGTGCTCCGTAGACCGTAGCATTATACTAGCTATTTCTATAGTTGTATTATACTCCTATATTCCATACTCTTACGTACGGACCCAGCGCTGTGTTACCATGGTCAAATTATCACATGCATCAAATTAATTAAGCTGTGTTTCTTCGATCTCCTTGTTTCAATGGCCACAGATCGGATCACCACTCACTGTCACTAAAACGTCACCGGAATGAATGTGTGAACCACAATCTAGCCTAGATCGGATGAGTTTGTACTCGTCCTCGATGCTGATATATAACAAAATAATAAAGACAATCAGTGTAATTAATTGCAGGTCAGCAAGTGGCGGTGGCCGAGTCCCTGTCGATCGGCGTCAACTACGGGCAGATCGCCAACAACCTGCCATCGCCGGCGCAGGTGTCGTGGCTGCTCCGGTCGATGCGGATCAGCAAGGTGAAGCTGTACGACGCGGACCCCAACGTGCTGCGCGCGTTCCTGGGCACCGGCGTGGAGTTCGTGGTGGGCATCGGCAACGAGTACGTCCCGGCGATGGTGAGCCCCGCGGCGGCGCAGGCGTGGCTGCAGCAGCACGTGGTGCCGTACCTCCTCGCGGGGGCGCGCATCACCTGCGTCACCGTGGGCAACGAGGTCTTTAAGGGCAACGACACGGCCCTCCAGGCGCCGGCGGTGCTCCCCGCCATGCAGTCCGTGCACAGGGCGCTGGGCGCGCTGGGGCTCCAGGGCCGCGTCAACGTCACCACGGCGCACTCGCTGGACATCATGGGCGTCTCCTTCCCGCCCTCCGCCGGCGCGTTCCACCCGGCGGCGCTGGCGCACCTGCAGCCGTTCCTGGGCTTCCTGTCCGCGACGCGGGCGCCGTTCCTCATCAACTGCTACCCGTACTTCGCATACAAGGACGACCCGGTGCGGGTGCCGCTGGACTACGTGCTCTTCCGCCCCGACGCCGCCGGCGTCGTCGACGCCCGCACGGGGCTCCGCTACGACAACATGCTGTACGCGCAGGTGGACGCCGTGTACGCCGCCATCCAGGGGCTCGGGTACACGGACGTCGAGGTCAAGGTGTCGGAGACCGGGTGGCCGTCGCGGGGCGACGCCGACGAGCCCGGCGCCACGCCCGAGTACGCGGGGACCTACATCCGGAACCTGCTGCAGCGGATCGAGATGAAGCAGGGCACGCCGCTGCGCCCGGCCACGCCCGTTGACGTCTACGTGTTCGCGCTCTTCAACGAGAACCTCAAGCCCGGACCGGCGTCGGAGAGGAACTACGGCCTCTTCTACCCCGACGGCACACCGGTGTACAACGTCGGCCTAAACGGCTACCTCCCGCCGATGCTGGTGTCGTCGTCGACTGCAGGACGACAGGTACATATTCTTGATTGTACGACAGCTTACCTGATTGTTCGAGTCTTGTCACGTTTTAGTGGAGCACTGGGGCCGGGAGAGAGTGAGAGTGCCGACTGGCATGGCCAGGTTAGGCATGGTCGCAAGGAATAGGTTCTCCACCACGGAAAAGGGAGGATGCCCCTAAACCCTAATCAGTAGTTGCATTAGCACAGATCCACACACATGCCAATCTCATCTGTTGTCGTCTGAAATGTGCAAATGCGTCATGCCAGTATATATATATTAAATTAAAACTCAAATATCCCCTTGTGCATTTCGTGTTTGGCAGGTGATTCGTTTGTTTGCACTAGTCATCATCGCGTCCGTCGCATTCGTCTTATCCTGACAGCCTAAAGCTACCGACGGAGAAGGAGCACTAACAACTGCAGCCAGGAAATGTTAGCTAAGCGTCTCGTGCTGACAGGGTTTCCTGTAGCAATTCAAGGTAAATCAGTTTGACATTACCACTGTACAGCATTTTTTTTCTGTACGTAAGTCAGATAAATAACAAACTGGCATATTCGGCAGGAACTTCTGAGTAATTTGGCCATCTCAACTTTGGTGCGTATATTGGATTTCTGATAGCGACCAGAAGCTCTTACTGTACTCATACTGACAATAGGTTAGAACTGACTTAAGCATATGCATTGTCGATTCATCAGAGTTTACCTTTTGACCAAAAAAAAAAGAGAAAGGAATAGCTGCATTAACTGCAACTATTTATTGGTGGGATAATTGATATCAATACTATGTAATTCTGTTCTTTTGACCTTGGTAGATTAACCTTGTTTAATTCTCCATGTACGGAACACAGAAACTGGACACGTTGAGGCAATGTGTCTCATTCGCGAAGACAAACGCAGACAGGAGATACACATTTTCAGCTTAATGCAAGAAATTGTTACGCTCCCATCATGAATTGATTTTTCACCTGGCTGAAAGTTACAGTATAATAGTATGTCTATTCCTAGACAAGCCAGAGTTCTGAGTTCTGGCACGAATGCCCAAGTCTGAGTCCCTTGTTTACAGACTGATCTTTTTACATGTTCTGATGGGACTCCATTCAAACCGAGTAACATCATATCCATGTTCCCTGTTTTTTCGTGTCTGAGTTCTGAATTTGATCTCCAGTCCCGTGAATGGAACTATACAAATATGCAGATCAATGCCACAGATATGTACATCAGCTTGCAAACAATGGTCGACTTCAATTAAACCAACAGCTTCCACAAAACTTTCTTAGCAAAGTGGTCAGTGGTGGGCTGGTAGTGATATGACTGTTAGTGTTGTAAACTGAGATTTCATTCCTTAGGGCTAACCCTAGAAGGGTAGCTACATATAGTTCCATACATGGGCCACATGGGCCTTAGCCACATGGGCCTAAACATACTCCAACACCCCCCCGCAGTCTGAACTACCGGCGCAGCGGAGTTCAAGACTAAACAAGAAAGAAAACATGTGAGAGCACAACACACACGACCCCCCCGCAGCCACAACTAGCCACTGGAGACGTTGAGGCTGGAGCGAAACTCGGAGAAGGTCGAGGAAGGGAGGCCTTTGGTGAAGATGTCCGCAAACTGGGAGGTGGTCGGGACATGAAGAACCCGGACGTCGCCGATGGCCACCCGGTCGCGGACGAAGTGTAGGTCGATCTCCACATGCTTGGTCCTCTGGTGCTGCACGGGGTTGGTGGAGAGGTAGACCGCACTGACGTTGTCGCAGTAGACGAGCGTGCTCCTGGCGAGTGGGCGGTGAAGCTCAGCCAGGAGCTGGCGGAGCCAGGCGGCCTCGGCCACGCCGTTGGCCACGGCACGGTACTCCGCCTCGGCACTGGAGCGGGAAACCACTGGCTGGCGCTTGGACGACCAAGAGACCAGGTTACCGCCGAGGAAGACCGCGTAGCCGGAGGTGGACCTGCGGGTGTCCGGGCATCCCGCCCAGTCAGCGTCGGTGTAGACAACCAGCTCGGCAGTGGAAGACCGGCCGAGGAGCAGCCCGTAGCCAAGGGTGCCACGGAGGTACCGGAGAAGCCGCTTCATAGCAGCCAGGTGAGGCTCCCGCGGAGCATGCATGTACAGGCAGAGCTGCTGGACGGCATAAGTGATGTCCGGCCGTGTGAAAGTGAGGTACTGAAGCGCGCCTGCAAGACTCCGGTAGGCGGTGGAGTCTGCTGGCCCAAGCATCGGACCCCCAGCCTCTGACAGCTTGCCCTGGGTGTCCACCGGTGTAGAGCAGGACTGGCAGGCGGTCATCCCGGCTCGCTCCAGAATGTCACAAGTGAACTGCCGCTGGTGGAGGAACAGGCCAGAAGGTCGGGGCTCAACAGTGACGCCGAGGAAGTGGTGGAGCACCCCAAGATCCTTCATAGCAAATTCCTTCTGGAGTGAGGCAATGATGCGGTGGAGCAGAGATTCGCTGGAGGCAGTGAGAACAATGTCATCCACATAGAGGAGCAGGTAAGCAGTCTCACCCCCATAGTGGTATATGAACAGGGAGGTGTCAGACTTGGCCTCCGTGAACCCAAGAGTCTGCAGGAAGGTAGCGAAGCGAGAGTACCAAGCCCGGGGTGCCTGCTTGAGCCCGTAGAGAGATTTGTTGAGCCGGCAGACGAAGTCAGGACGAGAACCATCCACAAAACCGGCCGGCTGACTGCAGTAGACCGTCTCAGTCAGAGTGCCATGAAGAAAGGCATTCTTGACATCCAGCTGATGCACAGGCCAGGAGCGCTCGAGAGCCAGGGAGAGGACGGTGCGGACTGTAGCTGGCTTCACCACGGGACTGAACGTCTCAGCATAGTCAATGCCGGGCCTCTGAGTGAAGCCGCGGAGGACCCAGCGAGCCTTGTAGCGCTCCAAGGAACCATCAGCCCGCCTCTTGTGCGTCCAGATCCACTTGCCGGTGACAACGTTGGACCCCGGCGGACGAGGCACGAGGTCCCACGTTTGGTTGGCGAGGAGGGCGGCGTACTCCTCGTCCATCGCGCGGCGCCAGTGAGGATCCGCCAAGGCCGCGCGAACGGAAGAGGGTACTGGAGAGATCTCCGGCTCGCAGGCGGTGGCGGTGAGGGCCTGCGGGCGAGACGCCTGCCTCGTCACCATCGGGTGAGTGTGACGAGGGTCCCGGTGAAGAAGAGGTGGGTGGTACACCGGCGGGTCGGCGCGAGAGCGTGGGGATGCCGGCGGAGCACGCACTGGCGACGACGGCGCTGGGAACGGGAGCGGCGGAGCCGGCTCACGCCGGCGCTCGTAGACGATCCCGAAACGTCCGGGAGGAGGTGAGGGCGGACGCGGCTCCCGCCGGCGCTGGTAGACGAGACCGAAGCGCCCGGGAGGAGGTGGGGTCGGTGCGCGCGGTCCCGCGATCGGAACGGCAGCATCCGGCACAACAGGAGGCGGCGAAGCCACAGGGAGCGAGGGTGGAAGCTCCGGGGCTGCCTCGACCGTGTCAGGCACCGGAAGGTCCTGGGGCGACGCGGGACCACCAGGGGAGCGCGCCGGAGCAGTACCTGCAGGGTAGGGGGAGAAGGGTGGCGGAATCGCCGTGTCAGTGGGAAAGAAGGAAGCCTCCGCAGGGTCGGCAGGAGGTGTGGGTGGAGAGGTGGAGTAAGGGAACGCCGACTCATCAAACACGACATGGCGAGAGATGAGGACACGGCGAGAGGTAAGGTCAAAGCATCGGTAACCCTTGTGATCCGGAGAGTATCCGAGGAAGACACAGAGGGTCGACCGGGGAGCCAGCTTATGAGGAGCGGTGGCGGCGGTGTTAGGGTAACACGCACACCCGAAGACTCGAAGGTGGTCGTACCGAGGAGGGGTACCGAAAAGAGCGTGGTGAGGCGTGGGAGCTGGGCATGCAGTAGAAGGAAGTCGGTTAAGGAGATAGGTGGAGGTGTGCAGACACTCAGCCCAGAAGCGAGCGGGTAGAGATGCCTGGAGCAGAAGGGTGCGCATGATGTCGTTGGTGGTGCGGATCATACGCTCTGCCTTGCCGTTTTGAGAGGAGGTATACGGGCAAGACATGCGCAGGTGGACACCGGAAGAAAGGAAGAAGGCACGGGAGGTGGAGTTATCGAACTCTCGGCCATTGTCGCACTGGACAGCCTTGATGGTGAGGCCGAACTGAGTGGATACCCAAGCAAAGAGGTTGCTAAGAGTGGGGAAAGCCTCGGACTTGGCACGCAGAGGAAAAGTCCAGGAATAATGGGAGAAATCATCGACCACCACCAAGTAGTACTTATAGCCAGACATGCTGAGAACAGGAGAGGTCCACAAGTCGCAGTGAATAAGATCAAATGCACGAGGGGCATGCGAGGATGAGGACTGAAAGGGAAGGCGAACGTGGCGGCCCAGCTGGCACGCATGACACAAGTGATCATCGTGAGCCTGAGAGCAACGAATGTCGGAACTACGACTGAGCTGCATCAGGGCATCCCGGCCAGGATGGCCAAGGCGACGGTGCCAAGTGGTAGAGGAAGGAGTGGCGGCGAAAGCGGCGGAGGATGGCGAAGAAGGTGAAGCAGATGCCGGAAACTGAAGGGTGTAGAGAGGCCCAGTGCTGTTACACCGGAGCAGAGGAGCCCGGGAGGCCAAGTCCCGCACGGTAAGGCCAGAGGGGTCAAACTCAACCGAGCAAGAGTTATCAGTGGTGAAACGGCGAATAGAGAGAAGGTTGTGAACCATCCCGGGAGCCACAAGAACATCAGAGATATGAAATGAGCCGTGGGAACTGGCAGTGCCCACGGAGGAGACAGGAATGCAGGTGCCATTGGCGACCATGATGGAAGAGGGACAGGAAGGGTGGGGAGGACGAAGAGAGGAAAGTAGACTCGCATTAGGCGTGGTGTGGAAAGTGGCGCCCGAGTCGGCGATCCAATCAGGACTCACTGGTGGAGTGCTGGCGGTGGTGCTGAAGGAGGAGGCCACGGTAGCCCACAGGGAGTTGGGGAGAAACCCCGGAGTGGCGACGCCCGGGCCCCCCGCACCAGCGGCCCCGGCGGTGGCGGCCATGGTGTTAGCGGCGCCAGGAGGATGTCCCGGTTGCGACGGCGAGGGAGATGGAGCCGATGGCAGAGGGTAGGGAGCCGACAAGGTCCGGCGCGCGACACGAGATGCAGCGGCAGTGGCGCCGGCCCTGGGACGGCGTACGCCCGCGCCCGCAGCAGCAGGAAGGGCGGCAGGAGAAGGGCAGGGAGCGGGCGGCAGCACCACAGCAGGGGAGGGATAGATGGGAAGAAGAGAGGAAAGGATGGTGGTAGACGGAGGAGGGGATGGTGGACGGCCAGCCATGGGCAGCTCCAGGAGGCGCGGCGGCTGGGCGTGGGCAGGTGGACGGCCAGCCATGACCGGCTCCAGGAGGAGCGGCGGCTGGGCGTGTGCAGGGGCAGGGGAAGGTGGCTGCTGCGCCCACGGGACAGGGGAGGAGTAGGAGAAGGAGGGGTGGGGAGGGGGAGCGCCGGCCATGGCTGGCTGGCCGGCGGCAGCAGCCACCGGGAGGGGCGGCGGCTGGTGCTGCAGATGTTGGACGGGATGAAGCAGCGGAGTCTCCAGGCGGGCGAGCAGGCCACCAGCAGCAGCAGACACGGAGTCCAGGGGCGCCAGGGAGGCCGCTGGCAGCAGCTGCCCCTCCGCGCGGTACAGTGGTTGGGCGTCCAGGCGGTCCAGCGGCTGGAGCGGCTGCTCCAGGCGGACAGGCGCCTCAGAGCGGGGCGGGTGGGGACGGGGCTGCTGCTCCACGGTGGCGGCGTCGGGATCAGCCACAGCCGCTGGGTGGAGGGGGGCAGTAGCCGCCGGTTGGGGAAGAGAACCAGAGGCGGCGGCGGCAAGAGCTTGAGTAGCCACCGGACCTGTAGCGGCGGGAGGGGCGGCAGCAAGGACCTGCGCCCATGTGGAAGAGGAGAGGGAAGGGAAATGGCTGTAGAGGGAGGGGTGGGGAGGTGGAGCGCCGGCCATGGCCTCCTGGCCGGCGGCGGCAGCCACCAGGAGGGGGCGGCGGCTGGGCAGAGGAGGCAGAGGAAAAAAAAACTAACCTAGGCTCTGATTACCATGTTGTAAACTGAGATTTCATTCCTTAGGGCTAACCCTAGAAGGGTAGCTACATATAGTTCCATACATGGGCCACATGGGCCTTAGCCACATGGGCCTAAACATACTCCAACAGTTAGTGAGGTCCAGTGCCATCCAATTTCACTTGGTTAAGTGGTTCAGTCAGATCTATCTTCCACTCCATTGGATGCAGATAAAAATTACCACCCAGTCTGATGTGAGGACCATGTAGAGCTACTACGAATGTCAAGTATATCGGTCATGTCCATCACTCTGATTCAAGCTCCTTAAATCTTCTCTCCCACTCCTTGACTTCATAATCCTGCTCCAATAGATCCTTTTCAGTAGTATAGACGATCTCCTCCGGCGTAATTACTTTCCGTTCAGCCATATCACGTGCACTGAGCAACTGAAAATATAGGAAAACAAGCCAAATTTATGGTACTTTAAAAGTTCGAAAAAGACCAACTTAGTGAAGCTCATGAAGCCAAGTATCAATTACTTCCTCTAATTGGAAATATAAGCCCATTCAGACATCAACAACTAGTAATATTAATATCTGAAGTGGAAAGAATTATATATTAGGAAATTATTTATCACAATGAATCTAGTAATCCCAATCTTGTATTGTCAATCTATATAAAATTTTGGATATTGCTAGTCAAAGGTGAAAAGATCGTTAGGACAAACCAAGATAGACTTATATTTGTGAATTGTGATTGGATGTAGTATCTAAAATGTGTATGGCATGAAGTTGATGAGAAGGCACCAAAATAAGTTGAGTAATATTAAAGAATGCAATAAAGAAGTGCACACCACACAATCTAAGAATGTCATGGTAAGCATATATTTTCATTCAAATAGCAAGTTTTGTTGTAGCTGTTGAGAATGGAAGGTCCAAGCTGCATAATAGATTATTGACGCACACTTTGATCATATGCTTTAAGCCCCTCTACAGTGGCTTCACTATGCATCAGTTATTATGCAGGGAGGTGGCTGCCATGGAAATGGGGGCACAGGGAGAGAAGAGGCATGGCAGAGAGTGGCGGCAGCTAGGGGAAGGAAAAAAGGATTGAGTCACGGGCCTCTGAGGTGTTGGGCCCAAAACAGGCCAATTGGGCCCCGCGCAAACAGTACCCGCGGGTACTGTAGCGCCATAAAACCCATCTAGGTTTAGGATTAGGAAGAGTCCAGAAGTTAGGATTACGAGTCAGGTCAGGTCCTCCCTTATCTATATATACCTAATAATAAAGAAGCAAAATTTCCGCGTAAGATGTAAGACTCCTACTCAACTAAGATTACATGTAAGACTAGGTTGATACTAATCCAAATAGATCAAACTCCAACTCGCTTTGTTGCTGCCGTGAAGTCTCATATTTTTCACACGTCCTTGTTACCGTGGAGTCCTGTTTAGACAGGACAAAACTAATTATGTTCCCTCACGCAATCAAATCAAGTCACGGATATCTACCAAGGCCTTGTTTAGATGGCAAATTTTTTGCCTGAAAAGTGTGGTAACACTTTCGTTTGTATTTGATAATTATTGTCCCACCATGGTCTAAGTAGGCTCAAAAGATTCGTCTCCCAAATTACAGACAAACTGTGCATTTAGTTATTTTTTTACCAACATTTAATGCTCCATACATACGTGTAAAGATTTGATGTGACGGGGAATCTTGAAAAGTTTTCAACTTTTCACCCCAACTAAACAGGCCCTCAACTAAGGTGCCTATAAATTAACATGAACCTAACCGAATCATCGAACCACTAGCAAATCCATCTAGCTAGCTTCCGTTTCGTACAATAACGATGGCACTTGGTGTTGTACGTGCTCCACCGCTTGCTGATGCCGTCATCGACTACGGCCCGCTGCCCACGGACATGTTGTACGACATCTTGCTCTGCCTTCCCTCCGACGAGGTCTGCCGCAAGCAGCTGGTGTGCCGGACATGGCGATCGCTGATGTCCGACACGCACTTTACCAAGGCGCACGCGCCACACGCCATCCGGCACCGCACGTCGTCGTCGTCCGCCACCACGATGAAGACAGGCAACTGAGGTCCACGTCGTGGACCTGCACGGCAAAGTCATCACGTGGAGATTGATTCGATGGCCCATCGGCCCCTTGAGCATGCACGTACGTCGACCTGCTCTGCACCTCCCATGGCTGGGGTCTGACCAGTGTGGTGGACATGGTCGCCGGTGCTGTTTCCGACGTGGCCACCGAGCACCAGAAGAAAGTCAACTTAGCCTATGTGTTGTGGTTGTCGCCGGACTCGCCTACTTCCTTGCAGACGAACTCGACGTGGAGGCAGATTGCCTAGCTGTATTTGACCTGGCGACGGAGTGGAAACTAGCGACGCTAAGGGCCCTGATCAGAGCTAGCATGGATGACGATGAGGAAGACGACAAGCTCATCATGCCACCCTATCGTCCTCTTATTCTTCTTCGTAGGAAACATTGTCAGCTGGCCAGGTTGGGCGAGAGCTTGGTGGTACTCTACTTCAACGTCAAGAATGGCTCGACGGAGCTCTGGTTCCTAGAAGACATGGAGGATGACACGACAGGGCGCTGGAGCAAACGGTTGGACATCATTAAATAAATTAATTTACATTAGGTTGTCATGGACATCATTAAAATAAAAATCTATCAATACACATATTAGGTTGTCATGGACATCATTAAATAAATTATAAAATAAAAATCTATCAATGCACATTTTTTTATAGCTTCTTTTCTTCCCCAAAATTTCTGGCCATTTTTTTTTATCTATCATCCCTTAACTAAAAGTGTTTTTTTATTGATTCAGGTTTTAGAGGACAAGCAAGACGGGAGCACTTGAGGCTGCATCACCACTTGATCCATGCTCACCACTGTGTCTCCCCCCCTCTCCCCCACTCGGCCACAGCAATGGTGTGGCCTGTGCCTCACCGCAACAACACCGCCTGCTACTGAGGATCGTGCAGGAGGCTCAGGAAGAGTGGACATGCCACTCACCATAGACCTTGGTCGAGCAAGGAAAAAACTAGAGAAGAAAAAACAAAAAAGAGTATTGTAGCCATTTTCTTGTTTTCAACAATTAGAAGAGTTTAACGTACTTTTAAAACAGTTTCAGCTTCATCAGTGGAACTGCTCCACTAGCTGAAGTTAGAAAAAATCGCTCTACCATTAAAGCAGAGTTGTACCAAACAGGTCTAAAATGAAAACAGAAAAAAAAATAGAAGAAGTTTACTCCTCAGCCACGCCTGCGAACTTCACCGAATTTGGAACGGAAAAAGTACTTTATCAATACCTATTACTTTTAACTAAGAAAACAATTTATTCATTCATAACTAGAAATTTGTGTCAAATAATTAGATATACACGCAACATCATACAAGATATCGCGACAAACTTCATGAACGAGGCTAGATTATTGGCCCTTGAAGTTTGGAATTGATGGTAATGATGATATATTTGTCCATCACCCATTGCAACGCACGGGCAATTTTGCTAGTAAAAATAAGGGGAGATGTACCAATCAAAAAATATATAACGGGAGATGTATTTATTGAGATTATTAGGCAAGAATAATTCAGGGGAAACCCTAATTCTATCTCTCCCTCCCCTTCTCAGCCTCGGTCTCCTCTCCAGCCACCGCAGCCACGCCGCCTCCTGCACATGCTCGCCACCAGCCTCAGCCGCCGACACTATGCCGCCCACCACATGCCAGGACGGCTGCAGCACTGCCGCCGCCCTCTCCCTCTCTCTAAGGCGCGGCCAGCTCTAGGGCTGCCGTTCCTCCCCTCTAATCCCCTCTAATCTACCCCCAGATCCAGGGATGTTACAGATTGTTTAAGAGAGCTATTGCAAAGGCTGAAAGGACTCAGGAAAAGGAAATGGCAGAGAGATGACCCTAAACTAAGCTTAATCCAGTGGGTACTGTTCAAGCGTGGCTGTACCACAGGATGACAGGGAGCCCTCGTCGGCCACTGTTAGACCCGCTGGTCCAGTCATGGTTATTAAGCCCATAACATGTTTCTTTTTAGAAGTTTCTAATGTCTACCAGAGGATGACAGGGAGCCCTCATCGGCCACTGTTAGACCTGCTGGTTCAGTCATGGTCATTAAGCCCATAACATGTTTCTTTTTAGAAGTTTCTAATGTCAGGAATAAATAAGTTACCGGTCACAATAAGTCTAGTCTATAAGGTTTCTGTGAATGGTCCAAATCCATCCTGATTTTCTCCAAACAGATCCACACAAGGGTAACGTAAAAATAATTAAATAGAGTTGTGGAACTTCAATTGTTATTACCTTTCTTCTTAGAGAAGAATCTGGTGACACGAGTTCCTGAGCTCGCTGCTCTCTGGCCTTATTCCTCTTTTTAATGTCATTGTTGGTCTTGCGTAGCAAAAACCATCTAAATAAAGGTATTGCAAAAAAGGAGCCAGCATATATCTAGAAATGACCACATTGTATCAGTACATATCATTAATAATATTATTAATTCATAGGTAATTCAACAATCATCAATTTTGCAACATTCACAACATCTAGAAACTCCCTTAAAAAAGAGAAGGGCTAGTGATTTCTGTCAGGCCAAATAAGCATAAATGGAATGACTAGAGTAATAACCACGATATGTCAAATATGCATAAATGGAATGACTAGAGTAATGACCACGATATGTACTAAACGGCCATACCAAGCCCAGCCATACCTGAAGCAAAGGATATAACTGTGCCGCAAATGAGATTAATCCACCAGGTGTCACTGTCATTTGCCTTCATGACAAATTTTAATACATATTGTTAGCATTACATATCAATGATACTTTCATGATAAATTTTAATACATATTGTTAGCATTACATATCAATGATACATGGGGCCAGAATTATTATAATTCTTACTTCAACAAGTTTCCAAGAATGATGACACCAAAGAGATTGAGTCCTCCCAAACCAGCAACCATTGCCTTCTCTGATGCATTCGCTTTACTGCAAAATCAACATGTAGGTGTATGAAAGGGCATATAATAGATTAAAATAGCAAATTTAGAGCTGATGAAAAAATACCACTTAATGAATCAACCTATATAACATAACGCCTAATCTCTAGATCCTCATGCATTCCGCTCCTGATGTATCGTATTCGTATTTACAATATAATATTTAAAATCCACATACACTAATTCTATTAGAAATCTAAAAAATCATCATGGGAGGTTCACACTTCTTTATTTGGTATAAAATTGCATCCTGGGTTAGTTCAACTTCACTAAGGATGACAATGATATATACTGACCTGAATTTCCATGGTTTCTCCTCTAAGTACTTCTCAATTGCACTAAACATTGCAGACCATTTGGTACCCACATATTCCCTGCTCCTACCACTTTTTGATGAAGCAGTACGTTGCAGCGATGGGAAACGATACAGGATATTGCCCTATAAGAAAAACAAAACTATTAAGTTACTCAACAAAACCATTAACTTACTCAGAAGAATGCCATCTTTAGTATGTAGCTGGCACATGCACTATCAGCCAAGGTGGGCAACATTTAACTCGCTGCGTACTACTGATGTGTGATGGTTGCACCCCGTATGCCTGTATTCCCCTTCTTCCTCCTCAAACTCAAGTGAAGGAACTAATGCATGTAATGTGAGGGTGTTTTTGCTTTGGCTGACACCTCAATGGCATCTGAAACCACCCGCTGCACCCTTCATCATCTAGGACATGGCATTTCCTAGCACCTTTTTCTTACATATACTCACACATTGCATGTTCCTTTACCGTTTTTCTTTGTTGGAAACTTGCAATAAATCTGAAGGATTAGGTACTTAAGCATGCAAGTGAGCCAATCTAATGATATAGCATGTTAGTCAATTGCGATCTTCTACTATTTTTTAGTCGAGAACCTGACATGATTGGGGTTGTTCCCAATTTTTTGGTGGTACCTAATGGAGAAAAAAACAGTAAACACCCCCCCCCCCCCCCGCTAGTGTTAGCTGGGTGGGATGAAAGTGTAGGCCATATTTGACAATGGTAGTTGTACAAGTCTGAACTGCTAGAGAGAAGAAGGTTGGACCTGCTCATCAATTTCTGGATGTCCCTGGAAGCGTAAAAGAACTGGAAGAACAAATGATTCATCATCCTGCAGTTCAAGAAATGATATGACAATATGAATACGATGAGCCTCTGCTCAGTTTATTATTCAAAGGAAGAGTAAATTGCTTTCACAGGTGCAGGGAGTACAGAACTTAATCTCTTAACAAAATAAGCAATACTTAGGGCAAGAGTTCCCATGCCTTGGACTCTTCTGATGGAGGTGGCACATCAAGAAACGGTGCCAGTTCTTCAGCTGTAACAACTCCACCATTTGATGAAATGTACTGCCCAATCTGTGAATTCAAATAAGAATTAGAAATATGTAATAGCAAAAATGAATATATAATAAATGGTCATGAATAAGCTAAATTTTCTAAAAAGAAAAAGAAAAGACCATCTTCCACCGCTTCTCTTCAAGCCCATCATTTGGATCACCATCCCCAAACACAAATGAAAATACCTGTGGCATTTATTTAATAAACATTACAATTTCAAACTACCTACACATTCCATCAAAACATAGCGAGAATGAACAATCAAGTCAAACCCTTTTAGATTACAGATTCAATAAAGTTCATCCCATTTTTGTTTTCTACTCGACGCCTTCTGTAATAATCTGCATCCAAGTACCTGCAGGCACATGAACATTGTGAATAATAAGAACGTACTACATGATATTTTCTGTTCAAAACTTCGGATACAACATTGCAATTTCAAAACATGAACTGGTGAGAACATATGTGTATGAGCTTGTTTGGTTCGCCCTGTTAAACTTTAACAGGTGTTGACCATGGGGTTGACCATAAGGTGTTCGAATACTAATAATGGACTAATTAGGCTTAATAGATTCGTCTCATAAATTAATTTCAATCTGTGCAATTAGTTTCGTAATTAGTCTATGTTTAACGCTCCATGCATGTGTCCAAACATTCGATGTGATAGGTGTTAAAAAAAACAAGGGGAACCAAACACCCCCTATGTCCCATTTCATTATAGTCATCTTAACATGAAGTGGTGAGAATAATATTGCTGGAACTTTCCAGCAACACAATACAGAATCTTCTCACAATTGAATAGTCGGATGGCTTAGAATCATTGTTCCTATAGTTAAATTTCATGAACATATCTCATCAGGAATATTATCATGCCCAAATCATTGAATGATTTGCATGACAAGTTGTAATGGATGCATTCCTGGAAAAAAAACGTATATACCTTCAACACATGTACTTTCTTCTATTGGTTTGCCAACAAGCAACATTTCAAATTGAACTTTGTTTTGGGTTCTTTTCCCTTTTCCCCTAGGATGGTTTATATGAACACGAAATTCTAAAACGCTAAGCATACAAAGTACAGGCAACATCCAACTTGAAATGTACAGTAATAAATGATGTGGACATGTGGTTGACAGATTGAGTAGCTCCACGAGTCCAAGAGCAAGGGGAATTGCCTTTTTATTCTTTTAAGTCAAATAACATAATAGCATGATCCAGCACTTTCAGAACACCTCACAAAATGTATATGAAACTTACCAAAACATATCTGTCGGAATGATGACAGTAGAACCATAAGATCTCCGACGCCTACCACGACTATCTTCATCACGGCTAGTAGAAGAGGAAGTGCTACCAATCAAAGGGGTGTTGAGTTAAATGACAAAACCTACAACTAAAGTTCCAAAAAAAAAGCAACTCATGAAATCTAAAGTAATTGTGCTTCATTTTTATACCGCTTCACGAATCAAAGAGAGAGCACCTAAGATAAAATTCACAGAATGCCCGTTTCAGGGAACAGAACCATATGACAAAGATGAAAATATTGTTCCAGAACAGGCCTTTAGGCAGTGAACATACAATAATTAGCACACAGAGTCTTTCCTGCTATACTAAAACATACCTTGAGCTTGAGAGAATGGCAATGATTGTAGTGTACACCAGCACAATTGAGGCAATGAGCGCAGTGCCAAATGAAACACGTACCAGATAAGCACCCACTTGCTACAAAAGAGCAGCAGCACAAACCAATATCAGAAGAGCTCAAAGTAACCTAGCGCATTATTACACCTTCCTCGCTGGAAGTACCTTGGCTTTCTCAACTAGAGGCTCGACCCGCATCCTAAACGATTTGCCAGCCAGCTTTGCCCTGTAGTCCTTTGGGAAGACGTATAGCACCTCCCCGTCCTCCGATACCTACACAATCAGCGACGATTATCAGAGAAGGCCGGAAGGATACCAGCGGAGGAGGAAAGGAGGGAGTAACTGGCAGATACAGCGGCGCACCTCCAGGAAGCCTTCAGTGTCGGCGGCGAGTGCTTGGAGCGCGCGCTCTGCCTGCGCGAGCTGCAGCCCAGCGCGAGAGGCGACGTCGCCTATGGTGACGCGACCGCCGAAGTGGTCGACCGCCTCCATGGCGCGGTCCCGCACGTCGGAGGGGAGGCGGTCCGTCTCCACGGCGCCGCCCGGGCGCGCAAGCGCAGGCGGCGCCCCGATGGTGCCTCCAGCGCGCGCCCGCACGTCGGGGCGCCACGGGGACGGTGAGGGGCGGCCCGGAGCGACGCGGAGGCGGCAGGGAGCAGGAAGGGAAGGGGAGAGCAAGGAGAAGGGGTCGTGGCGCGGGGGGTTGCGTGGAGGAGGGAGGGGCGGGCGGAAACGAAGGTGGAGGGATAGAGATATGGAGGCGGCGGCGGCCATGGGGGAGGACGGGTCGACGGCGGAGGCTTTGGGGGTGGGTTCAGGCGGTGGCACTGGGCATTCTGTGAGAAGCGGCTGAGGAAGGGGAGGAAGAGGTGGACGTCAGTCGTCAGGAGGTGTGTGCTGGCCGTGGCCACGAGATCGGATTTGATCCAAGCAGCCACCGGGGTCCCGACGCGATGAGATTGAGCGACTTCTCCTTTCCTCTCTCAAGTGATCGTGTCAGAGGCAACTGCTCCGGCCATCTAATTTTTGTACCAAAAAAATACAATTAAGGGTGTGTTTAGTTGGGAAAAATTGGGTGAAAAGTTACTGTAACAGTTTTCGTTGTTATTTGGTAAAATTTGTCCAACTATGGATTAATTAGACTCAAAAGATTCGTCTCGAACTTTACAGACAAACTATACAATTAGTTATTTTTTTTACCTATATTTAATACTCCATACATGTGTTCAAAGATTCGATGTGATGGGTGGAAGAGGAAATATTTTGAGTTTGCATGCCAAGTAAACGCAGCCTAAGAGTCAATAGATTACATAAATTCATGATAAGAAAATGTTAGTCTCAAAAAACACAAGATATAGGATGAGCTCCCCCCTTAATATATTCACAAGTACTCGAATTATTTGTGAAATACACTTGATCCAATTAAGAGGTTAGAGGAGTCCATCATATATCTTGGTCGATGCATAATAAATTTACAAAAATTGAAATTATGCCAAAGAACACATACCACCACTAAGGGAGATATATTACCACACAAATTTCCACTAACTTAACAATCACAAGTGAAACTTTATTGATTTGAATGGCTATAGTTCTTACTTGATGAAATATGGAAAATTAGAACTCTTGTGCTCGTCCAAGATCCATGTCAGACCTCTAGTCATTTCTTTACAAAGAGACTAAAAGGTAAAATTCATAAAATTTTTGAATTGCAAACTAGGAGGTACCACTCTTTGTTGAGATGATCTTGGATGATCAATGGGATGAATCCATGTGCATTTGATGAGCTTTACAGTGGAGAAATAATCATGAAGTCTATTCTTCAAATCATTTCTCCATCTCATTAAGTTCAATTCCACTCAAGGATTGGGCACCTAACATTAAACCAGGGTATTCGGTTTATAAAGACTTAGACCTCCTAGAGTAGATTGGTCTTCAAATCATTTTTTCTACCAAACCTCATTGTGACTAACGTATATTTTGCAGAGGCAATTTAAGTTAGTCACAATGATGGTTGATGATAATCTCAAAAAATGAAGGCCGATGATTGGGCAATTGATGTTTTTTCATGCCTCTATTGATGGAATTCATTTCGGTTTTCAAAGATATGCGTAAGATTAAGGACGGACTAGTTCTAAGTGTTATGTGGAGTTAAGAGACATTTAGAATAGTTTAGAACTTTATTTTTCCAATGCCATACTATAAAGGGGTATGAACTAGTAGCTTGACCTAGGTAAGTCTAGTGAGTTAGTGTGGTGCACACTTGTGAAACATAGCACTAGACAGCTCAGAGGAAGCCCAAGAAGCAATTGGAAGCAAGTCATTCACATAGGTGTTTGAATTGGAAGTGAATGGAGGTGTTCTTATGCCACTGGATTAATCTGGTGCTATGGCCTCGAGAGCATTAGATTATGCGCTACAGCACCGTGCTAAAGTTTGTTGTACAAAGAGAAGCAGTGAACACCGGATTGATCGATTCGGTGCTTAGGCAACGGATCACCCGGTGCTATCTAGAGAGATAGCAGAGAGGAATATTGGCCACCGAATTATTCTGGTGCTAGGCGTCGGACTATGCGTTACTAGGTCACTTCACCATACACAATAACGAATAGTTAGATACTAGCTGTTGGACACACACGGATTAGTCCGGTGCTCAGTTCAAAGGGTCAATGGAACATCCGGTGGTGCTGAATTCTGTGTAGTAGAGTTGTAACGGCTCACCTGTTGAAGGCCGGTCCAAACCGACAACCCCAAACGATCAGAGCGTCAGGACAGCGCAGCCGGATGGCGTCCAAGGCTCCTCTGACTTCACGACAACGCCGAGGTCCATCTACGCCGCAACAGCACCCTCTTGGACTCCGACGCAGTAGACTATAGACGCAACCCTCGAACCGCCTTATACCCGACCTACCTCGGTTTATAAGGGGAGGTCGAATCCTACAAAGGGTGGAGGTCGAAACTAAACAGAATAGAACTTGCCAGACTTCACCGAGCTCAGCATCGAGAGCAGAGCAACCCAGAGAGAAGTGACCGAGCGCTCCTCCCCCTCGACTGTCTTCTCCATCGTCGGGGAAGCAACCTCACCGCCGACAAGCCATAGGATCGCACCGAGCGATTGTTGGCATTTTTTAACGTCACTTAAGCTAGGTTGTCATCCCCAGCATGACGCCAGAAATGTGGTATTAAATAAATGCAAATGCTCCTCTAGAAATAAATATAAAATCCACAAGCGCACAGATAATACCGATATAGCATTTTAACCAGGAGTAAACCAGGTATCGTTATTTATATTTTACCACTGGGAAGGGATGCCAAGGATAATGAATAATGAGCAATGAGCAATACTGCATATGCTAATGGAGAGCATAACCATGTCTTTATCTCTCTTCTCATACAGGGTAAGTGTCACAAGATAAATAATATATGAATGATAATAAAGATAACTGATAAGCACATAGCCATATAATGATAAACATCTCAATAGACTACTCTAGATATATAGCACTAGCATGGATTAGGACGAACTATCGGGATAATCCTAAGTTATTCTAACTATAAAGTCAAAGCATACGATGATTAGTGCAATTATACTTGGTAATCATGGCAAGAACAGGTTATATCTATGTATAGTGATATTACTAAGGAAGATATAGAACATAGCCATAACTTCCCTGTAATAGTTGTGCTCTGCCTGCCCTATACTCGGGAGGTGGACTATAGAGGACTCAACAGGACTGTCACTCCCGCGATCTACCACACGATCCGGAATATAGGGTACAATCGTAGGTAAATACGATATAGGCACCACGCCTACACAATATTTACTACTTACCCATGATATCAATAAGTAAGCGCTATACGCTCCTATACTTGAATATAAATCTGATTGAACTATACCAAGCATATAATCAAAGTAGACTAAGAACAATATAATTGAGAACATAAGCAAATAGAGCAAAGTCATATCCAATATGATAGAATAGACTAAAGTCATATTCATACAAATAATGAACTAGATAATATAATATAAGAACAAATACAAAAGTAGGAGAGAATTACCAAGTATTCTCCGACAGATCCGGAAATCAAGCAATGTTTGGCTCCTTCTAGTTCTAATCATATGTAGCTATGCTAAACTAGAGATCTAATTGAGATGATGGCTCTAGGGCTTCTCTAAATAATGAATTCCTTCTTGTGTTGGCTCGAAATTAGGGTTTCTCCTAGGGCCAGGGGCTTTGCTTATATAACCCTTTAGGAAGCACCACAGCCCTTGGATCAAACTGATCTTGATGAACGATTATTATTAATCCTCAAAGACGGTGGAGGCATAATCCGCGAGGTTGACCGTGATTGGCCACCAGAGGGGGGCGGGCGCCCAAGGGAGAGGGGCGGGCACCCCTGCTGTGGGCTCGTTTTGTCTCCCGTTTGTTTCTAGAGTCTTCTCGTATCTTCCACATTCCAGAAAAGTTATGTATAGCCCATTTGTCTCTATGTAAATCTGACATGTGGGTCTCCTTTACTTATTTCCTGATAACCCCCTGCAAAAATAGATATTCACCAAAACTCGTGGAATTCTGTCAGTGTAACCCCTATATCTAGATAGTATTTGTATTTAGATCATTTCTCATGCTATGTTGACTATTAAAAATGATACTTATCTACCGTCAACAGTGATCCCTTCCAAATCTCTTACACTCTCGTTGTAACTCCCGATTTGGGTGCTCTCGAATACAAAGAACCACCACCACTGGATGTAGGGCCCCGATAGCCCGAACTAGGATACATCGCTATGTCTCATCTTGTGTTCCTAAGTCCACCCGAGCCACCGTAGATCCACACTCAGTGACACCCGACGAACAACGATACTTATCGTGGTTTGTACCCTGCAACACCAGCACTCACAGCCACAACGCCGTATGGATCCATGCATCCGCGTGTTCCTATGTCATCTAGTTTCTTTCCTATATATTTACAGAAACTGAAGTTCAGCTATGACTTGTGACTCACCAAATGAAGTGTTTGTGCCAGTCAGATCTGTTGCCATGCTTTGTGACCGATCAGATTTGGAGAGGAACTAACTGTATGTGAAGGGTGGGATTTTTTTTTATTTTTAATCCTTTTTATTCAATATTTCAATAATAAACGCTCCTAATTTTTTTTGCACATCTGACTCTTTTGGTCACGCCAGTGCCGTTGACACGACCAAATAACGTTGTCGTGCCACATGCATTGACGTGGCAACATCTGCCACGTTAGACGACGTTTTCGACGTGGAAAATTGAAGGCTCTAGTTTGGTTTTGGTGAATTGATAAAACCTTATGTGCTAACCCTTGTACTCTAAGTGATCATGAGATAGAGTAGCACATTTCAAGTGGTGGAGCATACAATGAAGATCATGATGATAGTGGTGATGGCCATGGTGATCAAGAGCTCGGCTTGGAAAAGAAGAAAAAGAAAAATAAAATGGGCTTAAGGCAAAGATGAAATCCATAGAGCCATTTTGTTTTGGTGATCAAGATACCTAGTGGGTGTGATCACATTTAGGATAAATAGTCATACTATTAAGAGGGGTGAAACTCGTATCAAAATGCGGTTATCAAAGTGCACTAGATGTTCTAACTCATTGCATATGCGTTTAGATTCTAGTGAGTGCTAACACCCTTGAAAATGTTTATGAAAATATGCTAACACATGTGCATAAGGTGATACACTTGGTGGTTGGCACATTTGATCAGGAGTAACGAAGTTAGTGAAGTCGAGGAGCTCACTGGAGCTGACCGGACACAGCTTCCGAAGTGACCGGATTCGAGGCTTCAGCATCCGGTCATTTATAAAAGAGGTGGCGCGCTCGGACATGTTTGGCTCGAGATCGGACGTTGTATAGTCATTGTGACCGAACGCGCAGGGCCTGTGTCCGGTCAGGCTATGACGTACTCTAACGCAGGCAGCGGAACGAGGCAGTGAAGATCAGACTCACCGGTGCGTCCGGTCGTCGTCGACCTAACATGTCCGATCGTGGAAAAACGGCTCTAGAACCTTACTGGAAATGACCTGACGCTAGGAAGCCGAGGGAAACGGCGTGTCCGGTCATGTCTTGGTCGTGGCGCATGCGCGAGTGCTCTGCTGTTGATCGGCATGTCCGGTCTTGCGACGATCGCGTCCAATCTTGACTTAACCGCGCAGGTGTTGGCAGTTAGTCGTTGGAGATCAGCAGCTGAGGTTAAACTAAGGGGGACACGTGGCACAGATCCAAGGACCAGACGCTGGGGTCCTGCGTCTGGTCGCCCCGAGTTGGGTTGCAGTAAGAGTCCAACGGCTCTATTTCATGGAGGCTCCTATTTAAGCCCCATGGCCAGCTCAAGTTCACTCTCTTGGCCATTTTGCATTGACGTAGCAACCTTGTGAGTCTAGTCAAAGCTCTCTGACTCATCTCCATCATTGATTCATCATCTTTGTGACATTAGGAATGAATCCAAGTGCATTGTTTGAGTGATTGCATCTAGAGGCACTTGGTGATTGTGTTTCACTACGGGTTTCACTTGCTACTCTTGTTAGTTGCCGCCACCTAGACGGCTTGATGCAGCGAGGATCGTTGAGCGAAAGAAGGTGATTGTCTCTAGCTCTGATCGTGATAATTGTGAGGGGTTCTTGACCTTTTCCCGGCGGAGAATCAAAAGGTACTCTAGTGGATTGCTCGTGGTTTGTGTGATTCTCATCTTGTGTTGGTTGTGCAGCACCTGATTGCGGGTTTGATATGTGATGCCAATTAGCGCGTGAACCTCTAAGTGAGTGAATCGCCACAACGGGACTATCGGTGAAAAATCTTGTGTCATTATTGTCTCCGAGGATTTCTTGATATTTATTGTGATTGATTGTTATCATATTGTGATTGGCTCATTCCTCGACACAGTGGTATAACTCACTATCCATCTTGAGCATTTACATTCTAAGTGTAACTAAGCTCTTTAGTGTAATTAGTTTTGAGAGTTAGCTCGTATCTTGTCTAGTGATTAGTGAGGCTCTTTAGTTAGTCATTGAGAACTCACTAATTTAGTGTAGTGACATAGCCTTTGTGTGCATAAAGATTACAAAAACAAGAACTGTGGTAGGTGGTTTGCATTTTTAGTAGGCTAGCGCAATATTTGCTTAGCCTCCTATTTGTCTAACCACATTGCTTGGTGTTGTTGTAAAAAATTTTATAGGCTATTTACCCTCCTCTAGCCATTAGGATCTTTTAAAAATGCTATCGCACAATTCTCGCTGGTATGACAGTATTGTTCTATCGCGCCACCAGGAGTGGTATGACAAGACCAAAACTTTAAAAAATCATAACTCTTTGATACAACGTCGGATGAAGATGAAATTTATATGAAAATTATAGCTCTCGATGAGATCTATAACTTTCTAGTTTTAAGTTTTTTATCTAAGAATGTCAAGGTGCTCAAAACAATAATATAAAATTTTAGGAGTATAATAACCACGTACTAGGACTTGTCGCATTAGACAAATAATATCTTTTCTGTATGACATCAAATGAAAATACTTTTTACATTAAAATTGGAGCTGTCAATGAGATCTACAACTTTATAGTTTTGAGTTTTTACATTTAGAATCGTTAAGATGCTTAAATATAAAAACTCAAAACTATAAATTTGTAGATCTCATTGAGAGCTTCAACTTTAATATAAAAAGTACCTTCATTTGACACGATAAAAAACGATATTATTTTTCTAATACGACACGCACTAGTACGCGATCGTTATGCTACTGAAATTTTATATTATTTTTTGAGCATCTTAGCGACTCCAAATGTGAAAACTCAAAACTTTGATGTAAAAAGTGTTTTCATTTAACACCATACAGAAAAGATATTATGTGTCTAATGCGAAGTATGCGGTTATTATGTTTCTAAAATTTTATATTATTTTTGTGAGCACCTTAACGTCTTTAGATGAAAAACTTAAAATTAGAAAGTTGTAGATCTCATCGAGAGCTACAAATTTTATATAAATTTTATCTTCATCCAACATCGTATCAAAGAGTTATGATTTTTTAAAGTTTCGATCTTGTCACGCCACTCCCAGTGATACGACAAAATAATATTGTCACGATATTTTTCACGTCGAAACGCCATCTAACATGGTAGATGTTGCAGCGCCAATGCATATGGTGCGACAATGTTATTCACTCATTTGGTCGTGTCAGCGGCACTGCGCACGGCCAAAAGGGTTAGATGCACAAATTTTTTTAGGAGCGATTATTATTGAAATATTGAATAAAAAAGAATTAAAAAATAAACATTCTCGGCTTTCATGTGGTTTTTTTTGTGACCGGGCAGATGTGGAGATGAGCTACTTGGTCTGTTTAGGATGCAAATGAGAAGGCTGCATTTGTATGCTGCTGCATGTATTTGTAACTCCATGTAACGGCTAGTTGTCTAATTTGAATGCAATGGCTAGCAAAGATCTTCTCAAACGTGTACATAAATCCTATGTTTTCCTCTAGTGCTGCCAAAGGGATGCTGATTTACTTTTCTGTGTATTTTAACCATATAGGATTGGAGAAACATAGCACATCAATTTTGATGTTTTTCCTATCCCTATATATTTTATATCCTGTGATCCAAAGAGGGCCTAAAATGGTTGAGAGATCATAATGTCTGATTTTAAAAGTTAAGAGAGTATATTATCCAATATTATGGTTTACAGAAATGCTTCCTACACGACGTCCGGAGGCCGGACGCTGTCTTCCTAGGCATACGCAGCGGATCGGCCCAACAGACAATCATCCTGCTCTCTGTTGGTATAAATTAAATGCACACAAGAAATATAAGTATCCGTAAGCGCACAGATAGTATACCAATATAGCACTTCACCCGGGAGTATTTCAGAGTATCGTTATTTATATTTTATCACAGGAAAAATGTGTGATACTAAATAAGACTAAACTTAACCCCTGAGAAAGCGACAAGGACGGAGACTATAGGGATTATAAAGGAGGTCACTATGGTCGTCTAGTTCTAACCCTTATAAGCTATGTGATTACTATTCAGGCTAGGGACATTACATAGGAGAAAGCACCATATAAGATGACTTTAACCTGGCAACCGGGTCCTACTTAGGTCCTACAAAACAGGATGTGGAATATATATATAAGAATCAACGAGGCTATAAGAGTTACCTTTGCGAACTACCACGGCTCCGGAATGCATGGTGCATCTACGATTAACCGAAGTCTAAGCACCACGCTTACACCACGAATACTACTCTAATATAGTAGCGACCAAGACTAGAGCACTCAAAATAGAGTCGTAAACCAGATGAATAATAATAACAAAGACTTACTTGAATTAGAAGTTGAATACCAAAAGACTCTCAGAAGCAAGCCCCAATGTTAATGGAACTTGATCCCGTAGGTACAAGCCGGAGAGAAGACACCGACAGACCGGAGCTTCCCCTCAAACTCTTTTCCAACACTCTATCTCTCTATTTCTAAATAAGACTAGTCCTAATCTTTGGTGGACTACAAAACTAATCTTCTCTTGGAGCTTCTCTCTTGATCCTATCTAGGAATTCTAGATGTAGAGGAGAAATTAGGGTTTCAACCCTGAAAGGATCAAGATGCCCAAGAGGGGGGTGAATTGGGCTTTTCTAAAAATTAATTGCAAGAATTAAATCCTACAAGCCGGAATTCACCCCTAGTGCCTACTTGTGTTCCTAGAGATTCTACCGGTAAAAAGTTTTGCACCCTAGTTTCCAATCCTAGTCTAGCATGGCAATCTAGGAAAGTAAATCAAGCAATGAATGTAAATACGAGAATGTAAATGCTTGAAAGTAAGGGCAAGGAACACGGCGATGTTTTTCCGAGGTATCGGAGAGTCGCCACTCCCCACTAGTCCTCGTTGGAGCACCCGCGCAAGGGTGTAGCTCCCCCTTGATCCGCGCAAGGATCAAGTGCTCTCTACGGGCTGATTCTTCGACACTCCGTCGCGGTGAATCGCCCAAAACCGCTCACAAGATGAGTTGGGTCATCCACAAGCTCCGCCGGATGATCACCAAACTTCTAATCGCCACCAAGCCGTCTAGGTGATGGCGATCACCAAGAGTAACAAGCTAGAACTCTCACTTGACCACAACGAGCCTAAGAGAAGGTGGATGCACACTTGCTACTCTCTAATCGCTAGTGAGGAACTCTCAAGCTTTGATTCTCAAAACACAATCCTCACTAGAGCTCTTGCACTCCCTTGCACTCCAAAGGTGTTTCTCAGCTGAACAATTGAGCAAGAGACCTCTAAAAGAGGTGGTGGGGATGTATTTATACACCCCACAGTCGAAACAAACCGTTACCTGCCAACTCAGCAAAATACCGGTCGCTCGTAACGGTCGAAATTCTGAAATTTCGGCTGAGTGACCGGACGCGCCGGTCAGGGGCGACCAGACGCGTCCGATCGTGCAGGGAGCTTACTGTAACGAGACCGGACGCGCGACTGCGTCCGATCGGTGATGACCGGACGTGTCCGGTCGTCGCAGGACCTTACTGGAACGTGACCGGACGCGCCGATCACACCCAGGTCACGTCCGATCGGATGGTTTCCCTCAAGTGACACGTGTCGGCCTGACCACCGCGTCTGGTCCTCGCAAGGGCCGCGTCCGGTCGTCAGCGCAGAAACGTAGTCATGGTTTTGAACTGACCGGACGCGTCCAGTCAAGCCGAGAACCGCGTCCGGTCAAGGAAAAAACCCTCTAAACTCTCCGAAACGCGACACAACTTGAACCAAGTTGCTTCCAACTGAACTTTGAGCTATTCTAGAGCTGCCTAGTGCTAAGTTTAACAAGTGTGCACCACACCTAAACATAAGACTCACCTAGGTCAAGCTACCCGCTAATGCTCCCCTTTATAGTACGGCCAAAAAGAGAAAACGAAGATCCTAACGACTATTCCGAATGTAACTCAACACCTCGACATCCGGAACTAACCGTCCTTAATCTTGACGTCACTCCTTTGAAAACTAAAACGATTTCCATCAAGGGGCATGAATACCATAGTGCCCAAAGCAGTTATCACCTCCATGACCTAACTTACCAAGGTTTCTGCAAAACACACGTTAGTCATGGTAATAAAGCGTTGTCATCAATTGCCGAAACCAACTCTCGGGGCCTAGATGCTTTCAATCTCCCCATTTTTGGTGATTGATGACAACACTACGATTCAAAAGATAGGAGTTGAGGTTTTCGAACATGCTTGGTTCACATAAGCAAAAAGCAATAAGCACAAGGGGTTAGGAATTGCTTATGTGCCCCAAGCCAAAAGAGTGTACTCATAAGATAAGACATTAAAGCATTAGTACACATAAAGATATAGCTCAAAAGAAATCAGAGTAAGGCACAGAAGCACAACCTTAGAGCTATAATCAACCAAGTGACATGATTTAAAAAAGTGACTAGATAAACCATATAGACTCAAAGTATCTCACACGACCACATGTCACAAGAATGCAATTACTGTAAAGTAAACATGATGCATGAATGTAGCACACAAATAAAAGCGAAAAACCTCTATCAAAACTCCCCCTGAATCTACTCTCTCTCCCCATTTGGCATCAACCGCCAAAAATTAATCTAGGGATCTGACGGGGGAACAGACGGAGTCGAGTCGGGTGCCGAGGTGCGCGGAGTAATCACGAACTGCAGAGTGTCTTCCTTGGACTCAGAGCTATCTGGCTGACCCTCTGAAGAAGCACGCGGCTGTGAAGCGGTTGGGGTCTGAGCAACAGGAACAGGTACTGACGAAGTAGCAACAAGTGGAGCAGTCTCTGTGACCTGAGCCTGTAGTGAGCCAATAGCTGGGGGATCGGTCGAGGCAACTGACGAAGGAACTGTCTCTGTAGTGCCCGTCCCTGTCACAGGAGGAACAGCTGCCTCTGAAGCTGACAACCCTGAAGAAGTAGCAAAAGTAGTGTGCGAGGGTGTCGGCTGACCAGTCAACTCGCTGTATGTGGCACTGAAATCAACGAATGGTGTGCCTGTCAGTAGGTGAGGGCGAGGCTGGTATGAAGGAGTAAACCCCGTCTGAATAGGCGTGTAGCTCGGGGACTAGAACGACTGGGGGACCTGCTACTGTGGAGAAGTGAACTGAAAGCTTGGCTGTCCCTGACTCGACGGACCACTAGACTGTAAAGCTGGAGTCAAGACAGAAGCAGGTGGAGGAACCCCAACTATGACTAGGTGACGCAGAAGGTCCAAGTACTGCTGCTGAAAGCCCAAGTTTGGTTTTGGTAATTAATGACACCAAGTTGCTAATGCCATGTGTTAAGTGTTTTGAGTTAGGCATAAGCAACACATGTGATGAAGGTGTACGTGGCAAGGAGTGGTGGCCACAAGATCACAAAGAGATGGTGCATGGACATGAAATGTTGATCATGATGGAATGCACATAAAATGATGGACATGATGATCAAGTGGAAGAGAAGGATCTAGGAGCGCAAGGCAAAGGTATAACCATAGGGTTTTCCTTTTGCCGGTCTAAGATGAGTAGAGAAGTGATTGACCGGATTTAGGATACATAGCCGACTATCAAGAGGGGCAATCACGGTTAACTCGGGAATCAAGTGCCACTAGATCAATGTCTTGAGCATATGCATTAGAATCTAGTTGAGAGCTAATATAACGCCTTGAAAAATGTTTGTGAAATGCTAACACACATGCACATGGTGGTGTACACTTGGTGGTGTTGGCACATTTGCAAAGGCGGTGGTGTTTGAGCGGTAGTAAGGGGTTTGGGGTTCGCTCTCCCTCCCGCCGAGCGTGCGAGCGCGGGATTCAGGCGTTTTCGAGGAAATGAAATGCCTATTTTCTATTGCGCCGGAGGCGAGAAAAGGTGGCGAAAGTCTGAATTGTTTTTCACTGAAAAACGACGATCGGACGCTGCACCGGACGCGGTCCCGGTTTGACCGGACGCGTCCGGTCAGTTCAACGCGGCGCGGGCACTAGGGTTTGTGACCGGACGCTGGTCTGGCCTGACCAGCGCGTCCGGTCAGTTCTCCTATGCGCAGAAGGAGAGCGCGCGACCGGCGCGTCCGGTCCCTCGTGGAACCGGAGCGTCCGGTCAGGCGTCCAGAGGAGCGGAGTGCTGATCGGACGCGCGGCGCGTCCGGTCACGTGAGATCGGACGCGTCCGGTCTCAACGGGAGCTTACTGGAACGCGACCGGACGCTGGCACTGTCGCGTCCGGTCAAACGGTTGAGCGCGTCCGGTCACGGCAACGGCTAGTTCTGACGCGCATTGTTCACTCTTGTCCTGTAGTGACCGGACGCGTCCGGTCACCCTGACCGGAGCGTCCGGTCAGCGCGTTTTCAACTGAGTCGTCCGGTAACGGCTAGCTGCGTACCCCTTCGTTATAAATAGACGTTGGCCGGGGTTTGAGGGATCTCTTGCACATTTTGAGACCTAGAGACATCCTTGGAGCTAGAGAACAACCCCTCCACTCATCTCTTTGTATAGTTGCACATCTTGAGTGAGATTGAGTGAGATTCAAGTGCATTGCTTGAGAGTTGCATTCTAGAGGCACTTGATCTTCGAGTTGCTGCGGATTTCTTGTTACTCTTCCGTGTTTCCCGACATGGTAGACGGCTTGAAGCAGCGGAGGTGATTGAGCTCGCAATTGGAGATTGTTGGAGCCCTCACCAAGTGTTGTAAGGGGTTCTTGATCCTTCCCCGCGGGAGTTCGCAAATTGGATACTCTAGTGAAGCTCGTGGCTTGGAGGATCCCCATCTTGTGTGCGGTTGTGCGGCGCCCGCCGAGGGCTCGACTCTTGATAGTCGATTAGCTCGCGAACCGACAAGTGGGTGCATCGCCACAACGAGGAGTAGCTTGCCGGGAAGCAAGTGAACCTCGGTAAAAAATCTTGTGTCATCTCTTTGCCGAGGATTTCTCTTGTGGTTGATTATTGTGATTGATTCTTCGAGTGCATTACTTCTCTACATCGTTGGTATAAGAATCAAGTCACTTGCTCTTTACTTTCTTGTACTATTCCTAGTGTAGTTTGCTTAGTGTAGCTTTTATCACATAGGAGTAAGTAGCTTAGTGACTTAGTCTTGTTGGTGTGTATTAGAGATCATAGCCTTGCTTCACTAGAATTGTATAGGTGGCTTGCATAGTGTAGTTGAGCTAGTGCTAGATTAGCTTAGCCATCTTTTATACTAATGTGGTTGTTTAGTGAAGCTTGTAGAATTTTAAATAGGCTATTCACCCCCTCTCTAGCCATTTGGACCTTACAGCTGCTGGCTAGCTGCACTCTGTCGCTGCATCTCATACTGCTGACGCTGCATCTCGACTTGCTGACGCTGTATCTCTAGCTGCTGTCTCTGGAACTCGTCCTATCGAGCCTGTATCTGTGCAAACGCGGCAGCTGTGTCCTGAGCCTGTCTCTGTATCTGAAGCTCCTGTCGCTCATGTACCTGGGTCAGCCTCTCAAGAATAGCCACCATGGCTGGGTTTGAGCGGGAGGCTGAACCAGAGCCACCGGCCTCGTGGTCGTGAGGCCAAGGAGACCGATACCTGGGGATAGGCTGATAATCCTCGTCAGTGCTGTCAGAGGCCTCATCCTCAGCTAGATCAGCAGGCTGAGCATCTAGATCTGCAAGCTCTGCCTCAGCAAGACCCTGTACGGTCGCGTCCTGCTCAGCCGCTGTCTCTGGTACCTCAGGTCTCTCGCGCTGTCCTAGCACTGGGGCCTGCTCTCTCATAACTGAAGCCCATAGCTGACGGATATCATACTCAGGAAAAGCAGTGGTAGTATCAGATATCTCAGCTCTAATCTCTGCAGGAAGCTCAAGTACAGATCTGATGATGAAGCAAATCCAATGAGCATAGGGCAGCTGACGGTGTCCCTTGAAGCCCTCTGCCAGGGTGTCCTCCATCTCACTAAGCATAAGATCCCAAATGTCAAAAGGTGTCTGTGAGAGGAGGTGGTGAACAACCCATAGCTGCATCCTGGTCAATCCCTCTCTGTAACCAAGCCTGGGAAGAAGAGTGCGCCTGACAATAGCATCCAGGACTCGGGCAAGCGGTGTCAGATTGGCAGGAGTGCGACGAGACCCTTCACCAAAAGGCTCACGGAAGCAGGGTCAAATCAGATCTGTAGGGGGCACTGTCCTACCGTGAGGATGTCTGGGTGGAGGAGTCTGACCAAAGCAAAGCTGATGAATCTTCGTGTCTGAAGCTGGGAGTCTGAGAATCTCCCGCACTCTAGTGTTGTACAGTCTGCGGTCGCGGCCTCGGAAAGCAAAGTGTATGAACTCATGGGCCGGATCAATCCATAATGAAGCATAGAACTCCCTAACCCAAGTGCCGCAGTATGCACCTGTCCGTCCAAGAAAATCTGACAAGCCCGGTAGAAAGGACAGGTGCGGACGAAGCTGCTCACCCACTACCTCAACAAGTGACTCAATGCGACAGACCCTCTGTGGTCGAAAGGCAATGCCACTGTCAACATAGGCTCTGTAAAAATCCTCCTGTAGAGGAGTATAGAAACCCTCTGAAGCTCTGGAGTCCCTCTGAGGTGGGAACCACCGACTGACCTCAACAAACCTCAAACCTTGCACCTGACGTGCTGTAGCACCCCTCAAGTCAAAGTGCTCGACTGGGGGTGAACCTCTAGCCCTGGGAGGTGGACGTCCTCCACGACGCTGGCCCTCTGGCCTAGGAGTCACCTGAGCTCGTGTGCGTGTGGAGTGGCGACGCGGTGGAGTCTGAGCTGGCTGCTCCTCTGTCCCCTCTGGAGCCTCTGCAGGTGGATCAACTGACATAGCATCTGCATCCTCTGTCACCTCTGTGCCCTCAGTGGCCTCAGTAGTCTCTGTACCAAGCTGTCGACCTTCAAGATGAAAGCGACGCTCGCCAATGCGTATACCACTGCTCCTGCCTCCCCTCTCTGCCTGCTCAACTGCATCGGCAACTGCCTGAGCGATCTCTGCATCAGTAAGGGTCTTCTTCTTCTTTCTGGCCATGATCTTGATGCGCTTTCCACGCGCAACCTCAGACAGACGAGGAGGATTGTCGTCCCCGTCACTAGGAGCACCACCGGTGTTCTTGCAACGAACCATGCTGTCAAACTGTCGGGAACCCTCTGAAAGATGGTGTATTGACACTCAAGAGGCTTGGCCTCAATCCGTATCCGCAGGCTTGGCCTCGGATTCAGCAACTGAACTATGATCACCCCGACACACCGACAAACTCACTGAAAAGACGGAATAGATGGATCTACTATAAGAAACATATATAAACTACTAGGTACGAAACCCTAGAGAAAGCAAGCATATAAGGTAAGATATGGATTGAAACGCGATAGCTACCTCAGATCGACGAGTAGACGGTGAAAAGGTAAGATGACCTAGTTCGTGAGACTTCCCGAATACGCCGGACGAGCTCTCGCAATGAAGACGTTGCGCAAAGAAATTTCGATGTCGAACGAAGGAGGCGCCGCAGCGCGAACCCTAGGGTTAGGGTTAGGGCAACGCGCGATTGCCGAGAACGAAGATGATCGCGAGGGTGACAAGGATCGGCCGGAGGTGGTGCAGGTGATGGTGTCCGGCTGGAGGTGGCGCAGGTGAAGGGACCGGCTCACCGGCGGCAGCTAACGCGGCGGCGAGAGCAGTGCAGCGGGGCAAGGCACAGGCGGAGCAGCGCGGTGGTGCAGAAGGGTGGCTCGCCGGAGGAGGAGGGCAGGGTGCAGCGGAGGCACGAGCTCTGGCGAGTTGGCGGCGGAAAACGGCGAGAAGAGCGGCGGCTAGGGCACGGGCGGCGAAGGATTGAAGAAAAACGAGCCGGCAACGAAGAAATATATAAAGGGTTAGATCCGCTCGGGAAACGATGACCGGACGCGGTGGTCGATATGACCGGACGCGGTGGTGTAGCGTCCGGTCACACTCCAGTAAGCACCTGGAGCGACCGGACACGTCCGGTTAGGACTGACTGGACGCGGACAGAGTCCGGTGGAGGGTTACCCGGGAAAGTCATCGCGAATGACCGGACGCGGTGGTGGTTACCGGGACCGGACGCGGTGGTCAACAGCAGCGCGTCTGGTGCAGCGTCCGGTCACTGGGTCAGGAGTTGGTCTTCAGGATGACCGGACGCGCTGGTGGTCGCCAGGACCAGACGCGGTGGTGAAGCATCACTACGTCCAGTACAGCGTCCGGTCCAGCGTCCGGTCACAGTTTTTCGCCCTTCTTCATTCCAAACTTCGACGCGACTTCTCCCAATCAAGTTCCAATTCAAAGAGACACAAATAAACACCAATTGGAACTTGATATGAGTGACCTCACTCAAACCCTCTGGTTTTTCAAAATAGTTTGCCTTAGGCTAGTATTACTTTTAAGAAAATAGGCAACAAACACCCGAGGAGCAACGTATGGCCATGCAATAGAGTTTTTGAACCCTTAGGAGCGTCAAAATGCTCTCTCTACCCATGGACGAACACAGAGGTTGCTCAAATCCAAACCGAAAAGAAACGACAAAGCAACAACCATGCATATGCAATGCGATACAAGAAAGTAAAACTAGGTTGCTTGTCAAGTTTGATCCACGGTTAGGCTTCTTCACTCCTTCAAAGGAGGGTTATCGTAACCGTGTTAGCCAAGCCCTAGATGCATTGCGGAAAAATAAACAAGACATATAATCCAATGCAATGCAAGGGACAACACAAGCTCATTTTTTAAAGTTACTAGAGTCAAGCACATTAAGTTCACTTCTCAACCTACAAAAGGTGGCCTCATCCAAAGGTTTAGTGAAGATATCCGCTAATTGATTTTCACTTCTTACACCTTCTAGTGATATGTCATTTTTAGCAACGTGATCTCTTAGAAAGTGGTGGCGGATATCAATGTGCTTGGTGCGAGAGTGTTGTACCGGATTGTTAGCAATTTTAACGGCACTTTCATTATCACATAAAAGTGGCACCTTTTCAAGAACAATTCCATAGTCTAGGAGGGTTTGTTTCATATATAAGATTTGTGCACAACAAGCCCCCGCGGCAATGTATTCTGCCTCGGCGGTGGACAAAGCCACACTATTTTGCTTTTAGATGACCAAGATACTAAAGACCTCCCAAGCAAATGGCACCCTCCGGATGTGCTTTTTCTATCAATTTTGCAACCGGCATAATCCGAATCGGAATAGCCAACTAGTTGGAATCTAGCTCCTTTGGGATACCAAAGACCAATGCTTGGAGTGTGCTTAAGATATCTTAAGATTCTTTTTACGGCACTTAAGTGAGGTTCTTTAGGGCACGCTTGAAAGCAAGCACACATGCACACACTAAACATGATATCGGGCCTAGATGTGGTAAGGTACAACAAACTACCAATCATAGAATGGTAGAGAGTTTGATCAACCGGTTTACCTCCCTCATCTAGGTCGAGATGTCCATTAGATGGCATTGGGGTCTTGATTGGTTTGCATTCTTCCATCTTGAATCTTTTGAGAAGATCCTTGGTATACTTTTCTTGAGAGATGAAAATCCCTTGTCTCATTTGCTTGACTTGAAAACCAAGGAAGAATGTGAGCTCACCAATCATAGACATCTCGAACTCCTTCAACATCAATTCACCAATGTTGATATTTGGTAACGCAATTAGGAAATAGGATCCGCAAGCGCACGGATATCGGTGAGCACTTCACCCGAGATGTTATCCTGGGTATCGTATTTATATTTTTACCTTTAGGAGAAAGAGTGCATCTGACTAACCAAATCTATTACTACTAACCTTTAGGCTACAACCACTATGATTCGATGTGAGTGATGTATAGAGAAGACTACAACCGCACTCTTCCTCTAACCTTGGTAAGGATGATCTACTGTTCTATTGGGGAGGTTTACGGAATCTAGACACCACAAAGGATGTTCAACCCGCACCTATAAACCCTATCGATCCTGCTAACGGGATATGGAATACAAAGGTAACTCGGAATTGTCACGTTCCTCGCTACTACCACGGTCCGGCTAGACGAGGGGATATCTATGAGTATCCTAGCTTAAACACCACGTTTACGCTAGAGATGATTACTCTAAACTCTACGCGAAGAGATCAAAGTAAACTCATAAACCAAAGAACAATAAAACAAAGAACTTACTAGAATTTAGAAGTCGAAATACTGAAGAATCCTGAGAACAAGCCTCGGGTTAGAAGAACTTGCTCCCGCAGGTACAACCTCGGAGTAGACACCGATAGGCCGGCTTCCTCCGATCTACACCTCCACTCTATCTCTCTCAATCTAGTAGAACTAATTCTACTTTCACATTGGATGCTAAGCCCTAAGAGGTGGGAACCCTAGAGGGAACCTCTCTCTCTAAACCCTAACTAGAGATATGCAACTGAATAATGAATTGGGGTCTTCTCCACCAGAGGTCAGGGGCCTTGCTTATATAGCCCTTTTGGATGAATCTGGACCGTCGGATCAAACCGACCTTCATCCTACGGTTTTCCTTGATCCTCAAAGGCGGTGGAGCATAATCCGCGAGACTCGACCTGATTGGTCCCGGGGGCAGGGCGGGCGCCCTAGGGCACAGGGCGGGCGCCCTGTGTCCTGGCCCGTTACGGCTCCCGTTCGTTCCCGTGGCTTCTGGAATCTTCTAGATATAAGATAATTACGTGTTCGGTTAATATCCCGTCATTAATCCGACATGTGGGCCTTTCTTCCGTATTTCCTGATAACCCCCTGCAGAAATAGATAAACAGCAAAACTCATGGAATTCTGTTAGATCAAACCCTAATTCTAGGTGTTGCTTGCATATAGGTCCTTTTCTTTATTTATTTGATGGTTATAATTGATACTTAAGAACCGTCAACAAACACCCCCATACTTAGGCTTTTACTCGTCCTCGAGAAAAGGTTGGTTAATAAAACATCTAGGGTTGAAACATTCTTTCATACCTGCAGGGTGTTGTAAAAATCCACTGTGCACTTATATTCAGGGAAATATATGGTCAGAGTAAAGAGCCTTTCTTCTTCTTAATCCCTATCACTTGGAGTTTTTACATATTTTTGAAAAGAAAAACTTAGCATACCTTTATCCTCATAGGTGCTCTCAGAGTCACTCATTATCTTTTATATTTCTCTCTGAGGTTGTTTTGATTTTGCAAAAATAATTCTTTAAGTATACATACCTTGCATTTATTGTATGGTCAAAACCGGATCCGAGGAGAAGAATGCCATACTCTTAGATCAAAGATTTTGAAAATTAAAAACTTGTCACTCTTACTGGCATATTGCTTATTAGAGGGACCATGGGCTATCATTTTCTTTCCATCATATTTTTATCATATCTCTTTTTTTTCATTTTGGGTGGATACCGAGGTACCCCTAATTCTACTGCCGGACACTTGTCCATTTTTTTCCACGAGGTTATCGAGCACTTGCTCCTTTTTATTTTCTCGATATATTTATAATTTTGCATAGCCCATGCCTCTAACGCAATAATACTTCGGAAGAGTGAATCTTTCTGAATAAACATGTCTTGATCTTAGGAGTATGATAAATCTCTCAACAAGGGTCTAACTTGTTTTGAACAAACTCAATACAAAGCAGATAGCTTTAATTAATATTTTCATGTTTAGCAGGCATATAAAACTTGAGGATGGTAGCTATAATTTTGAGATTTTTAAAACAAATTCTCCAAGCAATAAAGATACTAAGAATAATGTACTCATACCCTTACCATCTCTTATTCCACAATGACTTTTAGCAACACAGGGTTTTGAAATAATTTTAATAATTGCAGGTTTCCAGGAAATATTACAGAGTGAGATTGATCATGATTATAAGCATTTTTATCCTTTTAATTTATCATGTTTAGAGAGATAAAATTCTGCACAAACTAAGGTGAGTGTGTAAGTGTGTAATAAAAGTGTGCAGAGTGTGTACCTGGTTCATGGAGTGGTGCGATCGAAGTGTGTGTGACATGTCAGGGAATCTCCCCCATACTTGTTTTCTGCTTTCTTGCACAAAAGTAAAGTAGAGACACACAAGACATACTAATAATAATCTTTATTAATCTTGAGGCATTTATTACAACTGAATAATAATAATAACCGAATATAATAGATCTAAACTGATTATAAGCGAACCTAATCGAATCTAATAATAACTAAGACATATATAGCCCCAAGATCTAATCTAGATAGCTCAGCGATGCTCACGCCTCCTAAGACTATGCTCTAACTCATCGATCCTCTTGTTGGCGTCGGCAAGGTCATCCTTGGGCTTCTTGTTGAGGTCGTAGGGGACGACTTCCCAATCGACGTGGAACTTCTCGGCCATTGGAGCAGCTAGGAACTAAGCAAGATCTAATTTGAGGAAGGAGAGAAGGCTTGAATGAATTGGTGCTAAAAGCTGACGTTGGGGGTCTGTTTATATAGGGGGTAAAAACTGCTCTCGTGCATGGTCGGGACTCTTCCCGCCGTCATGTTTACGAAACAAACCGAGGACGGAATTTTCCAGATAGCAACGGGCAAGGTTATCGCGTGGGAGAAGTCTGGGGCCCAGGGGAGACAGGGGCAGGGCGCCCTGTGTCCGGCTCCTCTACAAGCCTGCTTTCTCGAGCGTGTTTCTCACCGTGTTTTTATCCTGAAAAATATATACTTGGCCCAAAAACGTCAAATTAAAAGCGTCGGGCTTTAATTTTTAATTGGAAGGTAAAAATTGATCACGTCTATTTCTTCTAATTCTTTATTGGGCTCTAAAAATAATTTAAGACGTTGACCATTTACCTTGAATAACGTACCTTCGTCATTTTGAAGTGTGATAGCTCCGTGGGATGATGAATGAATTACCTTGAATGGTCCTTCCCATTTGCTCCGGAGCTTTCCATACCCGAAAAGCTTCACCCTGGAATTAAAAAGTAATACCTTATCTCCGGGTGAGAACTCCTTCTTCTTGATCCTCTTGTCATGCCATCTCTTGACTCTTTCTTTGTAGATCTTTGAATTGTGATATGCTTTCTCCCGCCATTCTTCTAACTCCGATAATTGCATTCTTCTATGTTTTCCGGCGATATCTAGGTCCATATTCCATCTTTTTATGGCCCAGTGTGCCTTGAACTCAAGTTCAACAGGTAGGTGACAAGTCTTTCCGTACACCAATTGGTATGGAGACATTCCAATTGGGGTCTTGTATGCTGTCCGGTAAGCCCAGAGTGCATCGGGTAACTTGTCCTTCCATGCCGTTCCCATCTCGTTCACCGTCTTCTGAAGAATGTTCTTGATTTGCTTGTTAGAAGTCTCTGCTTGGCCACTTGTCTGAGGATGATAGGGAGTAGCGACGTTGTGACGGATTCCATGTCTTGATAGATAGTGCTCGAAGCGCTTGTCAATGAAGTGTGATCCTCCATCACTTATCACTATCCTGGGGACTCCAAATCTTGGAAATATGATTTCCTCAAACATCCTCTTCGAACTGATATTGTCGGCATGTTTGCAAGGTAGTGCCTCTACCCACTTGGAGACGTAATCAACCGCCACCAAGATGAACTCACACTTCTTAGATGGGGAAAATGGACCCATGTAGTCTATTCCCCAGACATCAAAGAGTTCAATCTGAAGGTTGTTGGTGAGTGGCATGGCATCCCTTGTATTTATGTTTCCGTGCCTTTGACATGGCCCACATCTTCTGATATATTGCTTCGTGTCATCGTACATCGTAGGCCAGTAGAATCCACATTGCCAGATCTTTGAATGTGTACGGAATGCTCCATAGTGTCCTCCGTATGGTGATGAGTGACATCTGTCGATGATCTTCAATCCTTCCTCAGTGGTCACACATCTTCTAAGTAGGCCATCAGCGCATACTCGGAAGAGATATGGCTCATCCCATATATGTGAACGACTTTCCTGAATAAGCTTCTTCTTGTTTGCTCCGGGTGGTACATAACCTGAAACCATAAAATTAACAATATCTGCATACCAGGGGTCAGATCTGTTAATCCCGTAAAGCATGTCGTCCCGGAGTGAGTCATTAATGGGGGGTTCCTGTGAATTCTTAAAGTACATTCTAGACAAGTGATCAGCAACATAATTTTCTACTCCCTTTTTATCTTTTATTTCTAAGTCAAATTCTTGGAGTAATAAAATCCATCTGATTAAGCGAGGTTTAGCATCTTTCTTAGTGAGCAAATATTTTAGTACAGCATGATCAGTGTAAACAATTATCTTAGCTCCAACTAAATAAGATCTAAATTTATCAATGGCAAAAACAACAGCCAGAAGCTCTTTTTCAGTGGTTGCATAATTAAGTTGAGCTCCTGTCAAAGTTTTACTTGCATAAGCAATTGCATGATGCTTTTTATCTTTAGTTTGTCCCAAAACTGCCCCCACAGCATAATCACTAGCATCACACATAATTTCAAAAGGCAACGACCAATCAGTTGGTTGAATGATTGGTGCAGAGATGAGTGCTTGCTTTAATAAATTGAAAGAATTTAGACATGCATCATCAAATTCGAAAGGAGCATCCTTGGCTAGCAAAAGAGTAAGTGGTCTCGCAATAAATGAAAAGTCTTTTATAAATCTACGATAAAAACCAGCATGGCCAAGAAAACTTCGAATTCCTTTTATATTCACAGGTGGAGGTAGTTGTTCAATTACTTCAATTTTAGCTCTATCTACCTCAATACCTCTTTCAGACACTAGGTGTCCTAGCACTATTCCTTCTCTAACCATAAAATGACATTTTTCCCAATTAAGGATTAAGTGCTTTTCTTCACATCTTTGCAAAACCTTATCTAAGTTCTCAAGACAACTATCAAAAGTTTTTCCATAAACTGAGAAATCATCCATGAAAACTTCCATAATCTCTTCAATCATATCAGAAAATATAGACATCATACATCTTTGAAAAGAAGCTGGTGCATTACATAACCCAAAAGACATTCTACGATAAGCATACGTTCCATATGGGCATGTAAAAGTGGTTTTGCTTTGATCATCAGGATGGATAGGGATCTGGTGATACCCTGAATATCCATCTAGAAAACAGAAAAACGAGTGTTTTGCTAACCGCTCAAGCATCTCATCTATAAAAGGCAAAGGAAAATGATCCTTTTTCGTGGCTTTATTAAGTTTTCTATAGTCTATGCACATCCGCCACCCAGTGACGGTGCGTTGCGGAATTAGCTCATTCTTATCATTAGTAACAACAGTCATGCCTCCCTTTTTAGGCACAACTTGAACAGGGCTTACCCACTCACTATGCGGCACAGGATATATAATCCCTGCATGCAGCAACTTTATAACTTCTTTTTTAACTACCTCTCTCATCGCGTTGTTAAGTCTACGTTGAGGCTCTCGAGAGGGTGTAACAGAAGGATCTGTCGGAATACGATGGGTACAAATCATAGGACTGATTCCTGTGAGATCTTGAAGTGAGTAGCCGAAAACAGAGTGGTGTTTTTCAAGAATGGTCATTAATCGCAGAGTTTGCTCCTGAGTGAGTTTATTACTAACGATCACAGGAAACTCTGGATTATTGTTTAGGAAAGCATAGGTAAGACCGGGTGGTAAAGTTTTGAGTTCTATGGGGGGTCTAGGTGTTTCTGCAAACTCATCTAAGGGTTCAGGTTCAGAAGGTTCGGCCTCTTCTTCAGTGAAGAAGGGGGCTTCCTCTTCTAAGTCTGGATCATCTAAAAGTTCTAGAGATGCAGCCTTTACCTCCTCCATAGGATCAGGCAAAAGATATGGCTCGGTCTTATTATTCAAGGAGTGAGTTATTGTAATTGGAAGTTTAAAATCCTTTCCCAAAGAAATGTAGAGCTTTCCAGTTTGACCTTCATAAAGGAGTCTTCTAAAAGGTTGTCCAATCAATAGGTCGAAACCCCATATATCAAAGATATAAAAGTTCAAATGAACCATGGAGCCTTCTACCATAAAGGGTAGGACATTAATAATTCCAAGACTGGGGACTAATCGTCCCGAAGATTCCTTTATGACCTTTGTTGTGGGGGTTAAAACAAGTTTCCCAAATAAATTAAGTGTAAAAGCTTCGGACATAATATTGATCCCCACAACAGGATTATAGAGAGCGTTAAATTGATCAGAATTATAAGCACAGCGTATAGTTATAGAGGGTGTGTCCACTCGGATTACTTCAGAGGAAAGCTCTGATTCCTCTAACCATTCGCTACTCATAACCGAGATAAGCTCTCTCAATTGACGTTCACTTGGTAAACAAATGCTAAATTGGCCGTTTTGGGGTCGGTCTATAGAATGGTAGTTTGAAATGTTTCCAAAATCGGCAAAGAGATCGGATTCTATGTCTAGCATGAAATCAGATGGTAGAATTTCTTCCTTTTGTGGTTCAGAACCTGGGATAGCTAAAGTAGATGAAAAATTTGGCAGAGTGTCTACTTCGGCTTCGTAGGTTTTATCATGGAGGGCATTATCCATCTCAGCTTCTAGGATTCTATTCAAGATCCCCTTAGCTTCATCAGTAGGGATACGAAAGAAAGAACCTCTAGCCATAGTATGCACCATTTGTTTATTATCTTTCTGAAGACCTCGAAAAAAGTGAAATAAAAGAATAGTGTCTTCAAGCAAAAGTTTTGGACCAGATTCTAAAAGATCAGAAAAACGTTTCCAGGATTTCCCCAAAGTTTCATTATCTTTTTGTTTAAAAGATAGGACTTCGAGTCTAAGGTCACCAGTACGGTCAAGGGAATAAAAATCTAGATAAAAGTTGGCTCTTAAAACTCCCCATTCACCTTGCTGTTGACTTACCTTCTGACTATACCATCGTCTAGCTTCTCCTCTTAAAGAAAAAGGAAAAAGCTTCCAACGTAAAGTCTTATCAGAGATGCCATCAATGCGAAGACAATCGCATGTCTGCTCAAAATCTCTAATATGAAGGTAAGGGTTTTCGTCTTCCTTTCCCGAAAAAGATAAATTTTGAATCATCGCAATCAACCTTGAACTTAACTTATACTGGGATGTTTGGATAGGCTGTGATGACTCCCATGGTAAAAGGTCAGTTGCTGAAGGTGTTGCGGCATCAAAGATAGATATAGAACCTTGGTTTTCCATTTTTGGTAAAAAGAAAAAGAAAGAATGAAAAAGATAAGAAAATAAAAAGTATGAATACAAGCTAGTAGTAAGACTCAAGGTTATCTCAGCAAACCGTCTTTCTCCCCGGCAACGGCGCCAGAAATACTTGTTGATATTTGGTAACGCAATTAGGAAATAGGATCCGCAAGCGCACGGATATCGGTGAGCACTTCACCCGAGATGTTATCCTGGGTATCGTATTTATATTTTTACCTTTAGGAGAAAGAGTGCATCTGACTAACCAAATCTATTACTACTAACCTTTAGGCTACAACCACTATGATTCGATGTGAGTGATGTATAGAGAAGACTACAACCGCACTCTTCTTCTAACCTTGGTAAGGATGATCTACTGTTCTATTGGGGAGGTTTACGGAATCTAGACACCACAAAGGATGTTCAACCCGCACCTATAAACCCTATCGATCCTGCTAACGGGATATGGAATACAAAGGTAACTCGGAATTGTCACGTTCCTCGCTACTACCACGGTCCGGCTAGACGAGGGGATATCTATGAGTATCCTAGCTTAAACACCACGTTTACGCTAGAGATGATTACTCTAAACTCTACGCGAAGAGATCAAAGTAAACTCATAAACCAAAGAACAATAAAACAAAGAACTTACTAGAATTTAGAAGTCGAAATACTGAAGAATCCTGAGAACAAGCCTCGGGTTAGAAGAACTTGCTCCCGCAGGTACAACCTCGGAGTAGACACCGACAGGCCGGCTTCCTCCGATCTACACCTCCACTCTATCTCTCTCAATCTAGTAGAACTAATTCTACTTTCACATTGGATGCTAAGCCCTAAGAGGTGGGAACCCTAGAGGGAACCTCTCTCTCTAAACCCTAACTAGAGATATGCAACTGAATAATGAATTGGGGTCTTCTCCACCAGAGGTCAGGGGCCTTGCTTATATAGCCCTTTTGGATGAATCTGGACCGTCGGATCAAACCGACCTTCATCCTACGGTTTTCCTTGATCCTCAAAGGCGGTGGAGCATAATCCGCGAGACTCGACCTGATTGGTCCCGGGGGCAGGGCGGGCGCCCTAGGGCACAGGGCGGGCGCCCTGTGTCCTGGCCCGTTACGGCTCCCGTTCGTTCCCATGGCTTCTGGAATCTTCTAGATATAAGATAATTACGTGTTCGGTTAATATCCCGTCATTAATCCGACATGTGGGCCTTTCTTCCATATTTCCTGATAACCCCCTGTAGAAATAGATAAACAGCAAAACTCGTGGAATTCTGTTAGATCAAACCCTAATTCTAGGTGTTGCTTGCATATAGGTCCTTTTCTTTATTTATTTGATGGTTATAATTGATACTTAAGAACCGTCAACAACCAAATTCCTAGCAATATTCTTCATTTGTTGATCCGAAGATGATATCATCAACATACACTTGACAAATGAAGATCTCTCCATTAAGCTTCTTGGTGAATAGTGTGGTGTTGACCTTCCCAATGGTGAAGCCCTTCTCAATGAGGAAGTCCCGGAGGCGCTCATACCACGCTCTAGGGGCTTGCTTGAGCCCATATAGCGCCTTGGACAACGTATAAACATGATTAGGATGTCTAGGGTCTTCAAACCTGGGAGGTTGATTAACATAGACTAGTTCACTTATGAAGCCATTTAAGAATGCACTTTTCACATCCATTTGATATAGTTTCATATCATGATGTGATGCATATGCAAGGAGGATACGAATGGCTTCAAGTCTTGCAACGGGTGCAAAGGTCTCTCTAAAATCAAGACCTTCAACTTGAGAGAACCCCTTTGCAACTAGTCTTGCCTTGTTCCTCACTACTATGCCTTGGTCATCTTGCTTATTGCGGAACACCCACTTGGTTCCAATGACTCTTGCACCTTTAGGATGCTCTTCAAGTGTCCACACTTGATTGCGGGTGAAGTTATTCAATTCTTCATGCATAGCATTCACCCAATCCGGATCTTGAAGAGCTTCTTCTACATTCTTAGGTTCAACACAAGAGACAAAAAAGTGATGTTCAACAAAAGAAGCAAGCTTTTGAGATCGAGTCATTACTCCCTTAGAAGGACTCCCTATGATGAGATCTTGTGGATGTGCTTGAAGTAGAGGTGAGTTTCTTCTATCAACCACTTGAGGAGGTGGATGGGGAGCATCAACATCTTGAGCTTGTGCCTCGGCTTGTTCATGAGAGACATAAGTATCTTCATTTTCAACTCTCTCATTCTTGTCATCATCTTGAGGCACATGTGATGAAGACGGTGGATCAACAATTTGTACATCGTCTTCATCATCTTTTGGCTTGATGTCTCCCACCGGCATGTTCTTCATTGCCTCCCTCAAGGGTTCATCACCTATATCATCACAATTCTCAATTGCTCCTTGGGAGCCGTTAGATTCATCAAATTCCACATCATATGTTTCTTCAACCAAACCGGTGGCATGGTTAAATACTCTATATGCTTTGGACTTTGATGAGTAACCAACAAGAAAACCAATATCACAACGTCTTTGAAACTTCCCTAGGTGTTGACGCTTCTTGTAGATGTAGCATTTACAACCAAACACCCGGAAGAATGAGACGTCCGGCTTCTTCCCATTAAGCAACTCATAGGGGGTCTTGCCAAGAAACTTTTGTAGGAAGAGGCGATTTGAAGCATAGCATGCGGTGTTGATTGCCTCGGCCCACAACTTTTCCGGAGTGTTGTACTCATCTAGCATTGTTCTTGCAAGGGTGATCAAAGTCCGGTTCTTTCTCTCAACTACACCATTTTGTTGAGGAGTATAGGTTGAAGAGACTTCATGCTTGATTCCAATTTCATCACAATAAGCTTCAATGTTTGTGTTGTCAAACTCTTTGCCATTGTCACTTCTAATCTTCTTTATCTTGACTTCAAATTCATTTTGAGCTCTCGTTGTAAACTTCTTGAAACAATTGGCCACTTCGGATTTGTCATGAAGGAAGAAGGTCCATGTAGTCATCCACTATCACAAGATAATAGAGATTACCACCCAAGCTCTTGTAGGTTGTAGACCCAAACAAATCCATGTGTAGAAGTTCTAGCACTCTTGAAGTTGACATGAAAGCTTTGGTTGGATGAGTGTTTGCAACTTGTTTGCCCGCTTGACATGCACTACAAGGTTTGTCCTTTTCAAACTTTACATCCTTCAATCCTCTCACTAGTTCTTTCTTCAATAGCTTGTTGAGAGTGTTCATTCCAACATGAGCAAGCCTCCTATGCCAAAGCCAACCAAGTGAGGTCTTGGTGAACAAACATGTCATCAAGTTTGCATCTTCGGAGGTGAAGTCAACAAGACAAAGATTGTTGTATCTAAAGCCTTTGAATATCACTTGCTTGTCATCTATCTTTGAAACTACCACTTCATTAGGTGTGAACAAGCATTGGAAGCTAAGGTCATAAAGTTGCCCAACGGATAATAAGTTGAAACTCAATGAAGCAACATAGAGCACATTTGAGAGTGAGTGATCATTTGATATTGCAATCTTGCCTATACCCTTGACTTTGCTCTTTGAATTATCCCCAAATGTGATCTTCTCTTGACATATCCCATTATCTTCAATGGAGGTGAACATACGAGGATCACCGGTCATATGTTGAGTGCAACCACTATCAATAACCCAATGAGATCCACCGGTCTTGTAGTTCACCTACACACAAGAGATCAAGCTTTTTGTTTAGGGACCCAAACTTGAGAGGGACCCTTGACTTTCTCAACTAGTGACTTGGCAACCCATATTTTCTTTGGCCTATTCTTGTTTGGGGGACCCAAGAACATAACTTTCATCTTTCCATTTGAATCTTTTCTTAGCATGTAATGAGCATTGAAGGCAAAGGGTCTAGCATGCTTAGGCAAGGGTTGTGGTGGTGGAGTTTTACACTCATGAGCAAAATGACCTTCTTGTCCACACTCAACACATCTCTTTGGCTTGGGCTTTGACTTACTTTGTTGTTGTTGAGCTTTTGCCTTCTTCTCTTGATTTGCCAAGTACCCAATACCACTTCTATCCATCTTCATCACGGTGTTCATGAGTAGCTCACTTTGCAAATATTGACCTCTTGTGAACTTGCTTAGGCCGGTCTTGAGATGCTCTTTCTCTTGCTTGAGCTTTTTGTTTTCTTCAATGAGTGACTCATTTGTTGTTTGCTTCTCAAGAGCCATCAAACCTTTTAGCTTCTTGTTCTCATTTGCAAGCTTCTCATTTTCACTCTTGATCTTGGCATAATCATCATAGTTGCTTGACTCAACCACACTCTTGCCTTTGCTACTAGAACCTTGCTCAATGCTTTCAATGATCAAGTCATCACATGATGTAGCGATATCACACTTAACAACTTTGTTAGTAGCATCATGTGCCTCAAGAGCAAGTTCATTAGCAACCACAAGACTATCATAGTCAATTTTCAATGTGGTGTATTTGTCTTTTAGAGAGTTATGTCTAGTGATGAGCTCATCATGCTTCTTCTTAAGTTTATCATGTTGGTCTCTAAGCTCTTTATTTGATGTTTTGAGCTCCTTGAGAGTGGAAGACATAACTTCATTTTGATCTTTAAGCTCACCACTAGCCTTTTGAGCACTTTCAAGCTTAGATGAGAGTGATTCATTTTCATTTTGAAGTTCATCATTTTCATTTCTTGTCCTTCTTATGACTTTAGTGTATTTGTTCAACAATTTTACAAGTTCATCATAAGAAGGTGCATCATATTCATCATCACTATCACTATCATCATCATCATCACTATCATGGTTTTGTACCTTTCGTTCACCCTTGGCCATAAGGCATAGATGAGTAGTGGACGATGATGGAGAAGGAGGCGGTGAAGGTGGTGATGAAGATGTTGGTGAAGATGATGGCCCCATCACAAATGCGGCAACCTTCTCTTTCTCATCACCGCTCTCATCTTCGGAGGACTCACAAGATGATTTAATGTTGGTGAGCCAATCACCAACAATATATGCCTTTCCTCCCTTCTTCTTCTTGTAGAACTCCTTCTTCTTGCCATCCTTCTTCTTGTATGGCTTGTTTTTCTTTTTCTCTTCTTCTTCATCACTTGAATCATTTTTTTTGCCCTTGTTCTTGTTCTTGTACTTGTCTTTTGGAGGTCTAGGGCATTGATGAGCTAAGTGGCCAAGTTCACCACAATTGTAGCAATCCATCTCCGAGATTGGCTTTCTTTTGCTACTTGTGAAGAATTTCTTTTTCTTGCCATCGAACTTGATGCCACTCTTGTTGAGCTTCTTTAGCATTTTGGTGGTTTTCCTCACCATGAGGGCAAGTGATTCATCATTAACATCACTTTCACTTGAGCTCTCTTGCACCAACATGGCTTGGCCCTTCTTCTTCTTCTTGTCATGGCTAGCTTTGAAGGCCAAGTCTTTCTTCTTGGAAGATGATGAGCCCTCTTCCGGAGTGATGTGCATATACATCTCATGAGCATTGATCTTCCCCAATACTTGTGTCGGTGTTGCGGTGGAAAGATCACTTTGGTGAAGCACGGTGACAATGTGACCATACTTCTCAACGGGAAGAACACTCAAGATCTTCCTTGCAACATCCGATTGGCTCATTTGAGTGAGCCCAAGAGCATTGAGGTCCTCTACAAGAACATTCAAACGAGTGTACATATCATTAGCACTTTCTTTGGGAAGCATCTCAAAAGAATTAATTTTCTTTAAAGCAATGTGATAGCGTTCCTCACGCTCACTCTTAGTTCCCTCATGGAGAGCACAAAGGTTTTCCCACAATTCATGAGCGTTCTTTGCATTACGCACACGATTGAAGATATCCTTGCCTAAGCCCCGGGTAGAGTGCATTTTTGGCCTTTGCATTCCACCGGTCGTACTTCTCCTCGTCACCACTTGGGTTAGCAGGATCCCTAATGGCGGGAAGCCCTTGGGTTGCGGCTCTAAGACACCCAACATCTATGGCTTCGAGGTACGCCTCCATTCAGATTTTCCAATATGGAAAATCATCACCCTCAAAGGTGGGAGGTGGTCCTTCCCCGTTAGACATCTTGCTCTAGGCGGTAAAGCCTAAATTAGGAGCAACTTGGATCCGATACCAATTAAAAGGATCAAGATGCCCAAGAGGGGGGTAAATTGGGCTTTTCTAAAAATTAATTGTAAGAATTAAATCCTACAAGCCGGAATTCACCCCTAGTGCCTACTTGTGTTCCTAGAGATTCTACCGGTAAAAAGTTTTGCACCCTAGTTTCCAATCCTAGTCTAGCATGGCAATTCTAGGAAAGTAAATCAAGCAATGAATGTAAATACGAGAATGTAAATGCTTGAAAGTAAGGGCAAGGAACACGGCGATGTTTTTCCGAGGTATCGGAGAGTCGCCACTCCCCACTAGTCCTCGTTGGAGCACCCGCGCAAGGGTGTAGCTCCCCCTTGATCCGCGCAAGGATCAAGTGCTCTCTACGGGCTGATTCTTCGACACTCTGTCGCGGTGAATCGCCCAAAACCGCTCACAAGATGAGTTGGGTCATCCACAAGCTCCGCTGGATGATCACCAAACTTCCAATCACCACCAAGCCGTCTAGGTGATGGCGATCACCAAGAGTAACAAGCTAGAACTCTCACTTGACCACAACAAGCCTAAGAGAAGGTGGATGCACACTTGCTACTCTCTAATCGCTAGTGAGGAACTCTCAAGCTTTGATTCTCAAAACACAATCCTCACTAGAGCTCTTGCACTCCCTTGCACTCCAAAGGTGTTTCTTAGCTGAACAAATGAGCAAGAGACCTCTAAAAGAGGTGGTGGGGATGTATTTATACACCCCACAGTTGAAACGAACCGTTACCTGCCAACTCAGCAAAATACGGGGTGACCCGACGCGCCGGTCGAAGTGACCGAACGCGTCGGTTGCTCGTAACGGTCGAAATTCTGAAATTTCGGCTGAGTGACCGGACGCGCCGGTCAGGGGCGACCGGACGTGTCCGATCATGCAGGGAGCTTACTGTAACGAGACCGGACGCGCGACTGCGTCCGATCGGTGATGACCGGACGCGTCCGGTCGTCGCAGGACCTTACTGGAACGTGACCGGACACGCCGATCACACCCAGGTCGCGTCCGATCGGATGGTTTCCCTCAAGTGACACGTGTTGGCCTAACCACCGCGTCCGGTCCTCGCAAGGGCCACGTCCGGTCGTCAGCGCAGAAACGTAGTCGCGGTTTTGAACTGACCGGACGCGTCCGGTCAAGCCGAGAACCGCGTCCGGTCAAGGGAAAAACCCTCTAAACTCTCCGAAACACGACGCAACTTGAACCAAGTTGCTTTCAACTGAACTTTGAGCTATTCTAGAGCTGCCTAGTGCTAAGTTTAACAAGTGTGCACCACACCTAAACATAAGACTCACCTAGGTCAAGCTACCCGCTCATGCTCCCCTTTATAGTACGGCCAAAAAGAGAAAACGAAGATCCTAACGACTATTCCGAATGTAACTCAACACCTCGACATCCGGAACTAACCGTCCTTAATCTTGACGTCACTCCTTTGAAAACCGAAATGATTTCCATCAAGGGGCATGAATACCATAGTGCCCAAAGCAGTTATCACCTCCATGACCTAACTTACCAAGTTTTCTGCAAAACACACGTTAGTCATGGTAATAAAGCGTTGTCATCAATTGCCGAAACCAGCTCTCGGGGCCTAGATGCTTTCAAACCCAGATGAGGATGATCTGAACAGGGGGTAGGACTCTGTTTATATAGGCCGGTGGGATGAACGTGAGCCCTTAGATCAAACCGACTTGAACAATGGTTGAGATGCAATCTTTAAGGCGGTGGAGGATCGATGACATAAGCTAGCTGACAGGTGGGGCCACCCTAGTTCGGCCGACCTGGCTCCTAGGTCGGCCGACCTGGCTCTATGCCAGGTGGGTCCCACCTTGGAGAATCTAATTTCTTGAGTCTTCTAGAATCTTCTCCATCTGGTTTTGCGTTGGAATATGCTTTTTACACCGACGTCCACCATTTCTTGTCTCATTTTCCTGTTTAATCCCTAAAAAACACAGATATACCAAAACTCATGGAATTCTGTCAGTTAAACCCCTATTCTACTTATATATTTCTTATTTATGCATTAATTCATGTTTGGTTGATGGTTTAAAATGACATTTAACAACCGTCAACACTCTCCTACATACTCCCCTATCTCTGCGACCGATAACTCCCCCAGTTTGCCCGCCGTTGTGTTCACTGCGTCGCCTGCCCCTCCGTCTCCCGTCACGGCGACCACTTGTGCTAGGCGGCGCAAAATCCAGACCGCTATATATCCCCTCCCATCCAAGCTTCCTGCTCTAGACCCCACCTGTAAGGTCCAAATGGCTAGAGGGGGGTGAATAGCCTATTTAAAAATCTACAAGCTTCACTAAACAAACACGTTAGTATAAAAGATGGCTAAGCTAATTCTAGCACTAGCTCAACTACACTATGCAAGCCACCTATGCAATTCTAGTGAAGCAAGACTATGATCTCTAATACACACCAACAAGACTAAGTCACTAAGCGACTTACTCCTATGTGATAAAAACTACACTAAGCAACCTAAACTAGGATTAGTACAAGAAAGTAAAGAGCAAGTGACTTGATTCTTATACCAACGATGTAAAGAAGTAATGCACTCGAAGAATCAATCACAATGATCAACCACAAGAGAAATCCTCGGTAAAGAGATGACACAAGATTTTTTACCGAGGTTCACTTGCTTCCCGGCAAGCTACTCCTCGTTGTGGCGATTTTTGAAGCTTCTTATGGTCTACCTTTAGACTCTCATAAGATGCCCTAAGCTCATCAAGTTCTTGCATAAGATTTTTCTTTTCCTTAAGCAAACATTTGCACTCCTTTCTAGATTCTTTAAAATGTTGAGTGCAATCTTCTAGCATAGTGATTAGTTCATCTTTAGTGAATTCTTCTTCATCACTATCACTATCACTAGCATTATCATGATCACTCTCATCGTCGGATGATACATTAGCGGCCTTAGCCATGAAGCATGATGGAGTATCGAAGAGGGAGACCTTCTCTTGGATGGCAATGCTAGCATATCCCTTCTTGCTTTTGTTGTCATCCTCATCATCACTTGAGGAGTCATCACTATCCCATGTAGCAACAAGAGAATCATTCTTCTTCTTATGAGAACTCTCCTTATTTTCTTGCTTCTTCTTTTGCTTCTTCCTCTCCTTCTTGATAGCATCTTCATCATCACTATCATAAGGACACTTTGCAATGAGATGGTCCTTGCATGGCATCTAAAGCATCTCATGGTATGCTCATTCTTCTTGGATGAGTTCTTCCTTCTTCTTGCACGAAAGCCCTTCTTCTTCATGAATTTGCCAAATTGCTTGACAAAAAGAGCCATCTTCTCATCAATGTTATCACTATCACAAGAGCTTGAGTCTTCATCACTTGATGATTCAATCTTGGACTTGCCCTTGGATGTGGTGGCTTTGAATGCCACACTCTTCTTCTTTTCATCATCTTTCTTCTAATTTTCCTTCTTCTTCTTCTTGACCAACTCATCCTTCTCATCATCTTCTCTATATGAATCATCGGTCATTACCTCTTGAAATATTTGTTGAGGAGTTGAATCCTTCAATGTAGTCCTCACTAGCACGGTGATCAATGTATCAAATCTCTTGGGCAAGCTTCTCAAGAACTTCATAGAGAATTGGTCATCCTTGACCTCCTCACCAAGTGCCTTTAGCTCATTGACAATGACTTGCAATCGATGAAACATTTCCGGTACACTTTCGTCATCTTGCATTTTGAAGCTTGAAAATTTTTCTTGCAAGATATATGCTTTAGCGGTCTTTGTGCCTTCGGTGCCCTCAAATGTTTCTTCAAGCTTGGCCCAAGCATCATGTGCAACTTCTATGTTCTTCACTTGCTCAAATGTCTTATCATCTAATGCCTCATGAAGAGCACTAATTGCAATGTCATTGCATTGGAGCTTCTTCTCTTCCACCGGTGTAGGTGCTTCCAGATTAGCAACCTCAAATTTTATTTCGGTGACCTTCCACACTTCTCTATTGATTGACTTGAGGTGTGCGGTCATCTTAACCTTCCAATATGCATAATTTGTGCCATCAAAGTGAGGTGCCTTCTTAGTGTTGTTGATGTGCAAGCTTAATTGAGCCATTTTTTTTTCACCGTAGGTTGTTAAGCCTCAAATAAACGGTGTCTCGGCTCCGATACCACTTGTAAGGTCCAAATGGTTAGAGGAGGGTGAATAGCCTATTTACAAATCTACAAGCTTCACTAAACAAACAAGTTAGTATAAAAGATGGCTAAGCTAATTCTAGCACTAGCTTAACTACACTATGCAAGCCACCTATGCAATTCTAGTGAAGCAAGGCTATGATCTCTAATACACACCAACAAGACTAAGCCACTAAGCTACTTACTCCTATGTGATAAAAGCTACACTAAGCAACCTAAACTAGGATTAGTACAAGAAAGTAAAGAGCAAGTGACTTGATTCTTATACCAACGATGTAAAGAAGTAATGCACTCGAAGAATCAATCACAATGATCAACCACAAGAGAAATCATCGGCAAAGAGATGACACAAGATTTTTTACCGAGGTTCACTTGCTTCCCAGCAAGCTACTCCTCGTTGTGGTGATGCACCCACTTGTCGGTTCACGAGCTAATCGACTATCAAGAGTCGAGCCCTCGGCGGGCGTCGCACAACCGCACACAAGATGGGGATCCTCCAAGCCACGAGCTCCACTAGAGTATCCAATTTGCGAACACCCGCGGGGAAGGATCAAGAACCCCTTACAACACTTGGTGAGGGCTCCAACAATCTCCAATTACGAGCTCAATCACCTCCGCTACTCCAAGCCGTCTACCGTGTCGGAAAACACGGAAGAGTAACAAGAAATCTGCAGCAACTCGAAGATCAAGTGCCTCTAGAATGCAACTCTCAAGCAATGCACTTGAATCTCACTCAATCTCACTCAAGATGTGCAACCAAGCAAAGAGATGAGTGGAGGGGTTGTTCTCTAGCTCAAAGGATGTCTCTAGGTCTCAAAATGTGCAAGAGTTGCCCTCAAACCCCGGCCAACTTCTATTTATAGCGAAGGGGTACGCAGCTAGCCGTTACCGGATGACACAGTTAAAAACGTGCTGACCGGACGCACCGGTCAGAGTGACCGGACGCGTCCGGTCACTACAGGACAAGCGTGAACAGTGCGCGTCAGAACTAGCCGTTGCTGTGACCGGACGCGCTCTAGCGTTTGACCGGACGCGACAGTGTCAGCGTCCGGTCACGGTCCAGTAAGCTCCCATCGAGACCGGACGCGTCCGATCGTACGTGACCGGACGCGCCAGCCGCGTCCGATTGGATCTGCCCTCCGTGCTGAACTCCTAGGTGCGTGACCGGACGCGCCGGTTCCACGAGGGACCGGACGCGCCGGTCCACGACCCTTCTCACACGCGCGTCTGTCTGTGGTTTGGACTGACCGGACTCGCCAGCCGTGTCCGGTCAATTTGACCACAGCGTCCGGTCACTGTAAATTCAGTGAAAATCATTTCGGACTTTCGCCACCATTTCTCGTCTCCGGCGCAATAGAAAATAGGCATTTTATTTTCTCGAAAACGCCTGAATCCCGCGCTCGCAAGCTCGGCGGGAGGGAGAACGAACCCCAAACCCCGTACTACCGCTCAAACACCACCGCCTTCGCAAATGTGCCAACACCATCATGTGAAAAACACCATGTGCATGTGTGTTAGCATTTTCACAAACATTTTCAAGGTGTTATGTTAGCTCTCTACTAGATCCTAATGCATATGCTCAAGACATTGATCTAGTGGCACTTGATTCCTGAGCTAACCGTGATTGCCCCTCTTGATAGTCGGCTATGTATCCTAAACCCGGTCAATCACTTCTCTACTCATCTTAGACCGGTAAAAGGAAAACCCTATGATTATACCTTTGCCTTGCGCTCTTAGATCCTTCTCCTCCACTTGATCATCATGTTCATCATATTTTGTGCATCTCCACCATGATCGTCATTTCATGTCCATGCACCATTTCTTTGTGATCTTGTGGCCACCACTCCTTGCCACGTACACCTTCATCACATGTGTTGCTTATGCCTAACTCAAAACACTTAACACATGGCATTAGCAACTTGGTGTCATTAATTACCAAAACCAAACTTGGGCTTTCACCACCCGCCTTCTGCATCATCGTCGCTGCCACGCCCTACCCCATCCACAGAAGCGACCCGTTACAGCCTTCTCCAGCACACACCCCACTCCACCTCGCGGCCTTCTCTAGCGCGCAGTCCGCCTTCTCCTATGGAACAACCCACCGGGCCTTTCTCCATCGGAGCGGCGAGCTCTGCGTCAGCGTTGAGCTTTGCATTGACGAGCCTCTATTCGTCCAAGAAGCTAAGTAGATGCGGTGTATGTTGCAAGAGTATGTTTGAAGTGTTTTAGATGTTTTAGAGATATGTTGCAAGTGTTGTATATCGATGTTGTAATGACTATGCACGTATGTTTCAAGTATATGTTCCAAATGTTTCATCTGTTCCAAAAGTATGTTGCAAGTGTTTTATCTGGATGTTGCAAAAGAACATCTAGATGTTGCATATACATGTATGTTGCAAGCATATGTTTTCAAGTGTTTCAGGTATATGTTTACAAGTGTTTTATCTAGATGTTGTATATGTTTACAATGTTTTAAAGTGTTTTCAGGCGTTTTCGCAAGTGTTTTAGACACTTGTTAGTGTTTCATTTGTCTTCTTTAGTATATTGCACCTGTTGCATTTGGATGTTTCAAAAGTAAATCAAGTGTTACAGATGGGATGCACGTGGGAAGTGGCTGACGGCGCGGGAGATGTTCGAGCCGGTGTGGGCAACGTCTGAGGTGGTGTGGGGCGACATCCAAGGCAGCGTGGACCTACTGTTGCGGCGCTCGCTCGTGAGCCCGACGTGCTAGGGTGCTAACTCACTCGCTGTGCGGCACTGTCTCCACGCGTCTAGGTGCTATAGTTTAAGCGATAACGCTTCTATGAGGCCGCCCGTCCGGGCGTGTCCACGCCGGACGCGCCGTTGTGGGCCTACGCGCCGATCGGCCCAACATCAACGTGTGGCCACTGCTACCTAACTCGCCTCACTTTCTCACCCACGCACCTAGTCCCTCACTTCCTCTTCCCTTCCTCGACTTGCGTCCCGCGCGCTATCCCAACGTGCGCCCATGGCCGCCTCTTTGGCCGGCGGCGGCCTTCTCCCCCACCCTAGCGGCCCCTTCCCCCACCCCGGCACTCGATGTGGAAAGCGGTGGCCACACCGCAGTAGCGCGTGAGCCGCCACCGTCAACCGTCGCAGCAATCCTCGCCGCCACCACCGGCAATGGCCAGGCTCTGGAGCAACCATCGCCGACCCCTGGCGGCCGGAATCGACCGGCGCAACCTTCCCCTCCCCTATGTTCCCTGACTCCCGGTGTATCCTTTTCTCACCCCGGCGTCCTCCTCCCCCACCCCCACGGTGCCTCTCCCCCCACACCGGCGTCCTCCCCCACTAGGATCCCCTAATGCCCACAGACCCAGCGGCCATGACACTCCCCGCGCCAGGTTCTCTCTCTTCCCCTATGTTGTAATTGTATGTTTCAGAGATATAATGTATTTGTTTCACATGGATGTTGTAAAAATAGATCGGGGAATGTTGTAAATGTTGTAATTGTTTCAGAGGCATGTTGCAAGAGTATGTTTTGAGTGTTTCAGAGGTATGTTTCATTTATGTTTTCCGGACACATGTTGCACATGTTTCACAGATATGTTGCATGTGTTTTATTCAGATGTTGCGTATGGTTGCAACGTTCTTCAAGTGTGTTTTTCAAGTGTTTTAGAAGCACGTTTCAAGTGTTTCAACTGCCTTCAGACGTATGTTGCAACCGTTGTATTTGTATATTTCAAAAGTAGATCGGGTGTTGCATGTCTCCTACTCCCACCTTCTGCTGCATCGTTTCTCCCGGAGCCGGCAGGCATACGAACGAGGAATGGACGATGGGCGTGGGATGAGGGAGCTGCGTGCGTTGGGCTCGAGCGAGGGAGCTCCGTACGGATGGACGCCGTCTCTGGAGCAGGATGGGCGCTGGGCGGAGGGGGCTGCCTACGTCATGGTTGGGAGCAGGGGCGCAGGCGCATGGTGATGTGAGTGTGGCGGACACGCTCTTCTGTTGCACAGGTATAGCAGACGCAATTCTGTTTTGATATACGTAAGGAGACGCGACAGGTGCATGAAACAGGAGCCGCATCCGGACGGAGACCTAGGGCCGGGCGCTAGGCTTGCCGTAGTTTAGGATAACCGGATTTTCCTCAAAGCTAGCAAAACCACCCAAACCGCCTCGCGCTCCCGCCCCAGATTCAGAACTCCACAGTCCAGAAGTCGCAACGTAAAAATCTGACGCTATAAAACAAACACCAGAATGCAACCGCCTTCTCCCAGGGACGAGCGCTACCGGGCGGCCAGCTCACCACGGCACCGCTGCGAGGCAATCGCCAATCCGCACCGCATCGCTCGCGCCTCGCGGTCACCGCTCCGAACTGGAAATCAAATGGCGCCGTCGCCGCTGTGCTCCGCTTCCCCGCGGCCGCTTCGAGCCCCAGGCCAGCCTCCCCGAGACGTCCGCCCGCCGCGGACGGTCGTCGTGGCCGCGGGCACCCGTGTGAGCGGCGCGGAGGCCCGCGCGTCGCTCGTGCTGGCCCTGGCCTCGCAGGCGCTCTCCGCCTCGCAGCGCCGCTTCGCCGACCTCGCCGGTGAGGCCGCCAAGTACGCCTTCCCGTCCCGCCGCTTCGAGCCCCGCACCCTCGAGGAGGCCCTCATGTCCGGTCGGTAATAAATGAATAGCAACAGCTTGTACTCCCAAAATCGTAAAATCCTCAGGATTTGAGGCCTCGATTTCTGAGTTAGGTTCATGTACTTTTTGCAGTGCCTGATCTCGAGACAGTTCCGTTCCGCGTCCTGAAGCGCGAAGCAGAGTACGAGATCAGAGAAGTGGAGGTAATTGTGCTAATATGTTTTCGCTTTTCAACCATGGTTTTTTTTTGTGCATGTGTGAAAATGGAACCCACTGTGATATGATAATACTATGAGGTTCATTGACTGAGAGCAACTCCAAGAGAGTTGTAAAAATAGATGGCTAAACTTATAATTTAGCCAACCTCTAAAATAGAAATCCCTGCAAAAAAAACAGAAAACTCCAATAGCCTTTCTAATACGGCGAGGAGATAGCTAGCGGCACATGCAAGCTATATTTACCATGCGAGAATTCCGGGATAGATGGCTTGCTATTTTAGAAAGCCAAATACAATAGCTGTTGGAGTCTCTTTTTCTTTCCAAAATAGTCAAATATAGATTACACAACATGTATGGCTCTTCTGTTGGAGTTGCTCTGATAGTGTCTTTTGTTGTGAACTCTGATCAGTCATACTTCATTGCTGAAACAACGATGCCCGGAAGATCTGGGTTTGATTTCAACGGATCATCGCAGTCATTCAACGTGCTAGCCTCTTATTTATTCGGTAAGGTATTTGCCACGTTTCTACCACCGGTCAGAAAGTCGCTTCCTTGTTTCATTGTATAGTCATAGTCTGAATTAAAGTGAAAATTACACGATTTTAATTCACTTTATCGTTGGCATGCTTGCTTGCAGAACACAACCTCTGAGCAAATGGAAATGACAACGCCTGTTTTTACTCGGAAGGGCGAGTCAAACAGTGAAACAATGGACATGACGACCCCAGTGATAACAAAGAAGGTGGATTTTGGCTTTCACTTGTGCCATTGTTTTGAGCTGTCTTTGTTTGGCGATTCAGGCTACTTCATTACCAAGAAAGTGATGAAGTTTTACCTTTCCTTTTTGTTTGTTTGTCACCTGCAGTTAGCTGGTAAAAATAAATGGAAAATGTCATTTGTGATGCCAGCGAAGTATGGTTCCAACTTGCCTCGCCCAAAAGATCCTTCTGTGACTATCAAGGAGGTGCCCAGCAAAATAGTTGCTGTTGCAGCCTTTTCAGGTCCATAATCTTGTACTTCTGCCATACCCATTTCATAACAGATGTGATTTCTGCCCTGGTTTTTAAGAAGCTATCTTGTTAAATTCAGAATCAAGTACGTAATTTGTAGGTACCAATTTTGAAATCTTATTTTCAGTTTTGTAATGAAAAAGTAGAAATATTCTGTATCAATTTTCTGTGCCTTTCCTTCTGTTGATTACTCAAGATACCAACCGAAACATGTGCATGGAGCCTGCTGTTATTATCACTAACCACATGACTTTTGTTTTCAGTCAGGGAATAGTTTAGAATGATAGGAGTTGTCATGTTCCTTCCCAATTCAAAACCTCCGACACGATCTTTAATATGGAGTTACTTTCATGATGAACAAATCGAACCAGATTTTCTTAAGTTGTTGTTTTGAAATGAGCTCTACCTATTTACCATTTGTCTTACAGAGTTTACAATTTTTTTGTTCAAATATAATAAAAGCACAAAAAACTCTTTTAGCCTCAAATTTTATTGGCTACTAGAGAAAGTTTTCACAACAATAAGCATCTCCATTTGTTTTTAAAACTCTGAAGCTAAAATAGTGAGATGGTTAGCTCTCTGCTAAATGAATCATTTCCCTTCATTCCTTGTTGATATCTTGGATATGATCAGTTATGAAGTCATATTGGTACTGCAGTGCAATATTTGTCGACCATGCTACCATTGTCATAGTCCATACTCCTTTTGTGTTCGTACAGGTTTGGTTACTGATGATGATATAAGCCAGAGGGAATCTAAATTGCGTGAATTTCTCCATAAAGATACTGAGTTTAGAGTGAAAGATGATTCAATGGTGGAAGTCGCACAGGTAAAGCTTCTGAAATGGTTATGGTTTATGAGCTGTAGTTTTACCCAGTTTATTAGAGGAATGTTATCAGTGCCTGATTCTAGATTTTCTCAATCTGCAGTACAATCCACCTTTCACACTTCCATTCACAAGGCGAAATGAAATAGCATTGGAGGTTGAGAGGAATGATATAGCCTTATGATGTCCTAGATTAACAAATTAATTTTTAGCATTTGAGAGTGTATGCATATGTTAGTTGTCCCTAATGTATATATGTACAATTTCTATCTGGCCTGTTCTGTATATATGTGACATGTTAATTATCACATGCATCATCAACATCAACATCAACATAGCCTTTTGTCCCGAGCAAGTTGGGGTAGGCTAGAGATGAAACCCAAAAGAGACGAGAAACAGAGAGACACGTAAAGGGACATAAAGTGCACAAGACAGAAAGAAGTCACGGTTCAGGCACTAATTATCACATGCATATATTACTGAATTGTAAATTAAATATTAAGATCTAAGTTTATTTTATTTTCTCATTTATTTGTGATATGATAGTATTAGTGCACAGGGTTGGCCTTTTCATAAGATCCATGTCATAAGCTAGGTTCTGCATCTATAATGAGGAGCCTTTTTTGTGGACATCTAGTAATAGTTTGAGCCTGTACTTTTCTTCGTGCATGTGTTTTATGTTTTTGACATCTAGTAATAGTAATGTTAATCAACCTTGTAGGACTGGTTAGGCAGCATATGTTGGCTTGCTGTGTGTGTAAGGTAGTTCCCAGCTGGGCTGAGCCCTTTGCGCTCAGTGGCCGGGTTGGGGTTTGCAGACGGTGTTTGGTGGTACTTTTGAAACTAAGAACTTTGTAATTTCGTTACACTACTAATGAAATTCGGATTGACCGTGGTGGAAAAAAATTTGGGAACTTTTTCACCCAAAGAATAGCTGTTGATAAGGATTCCCATGAAGTAGTACTTACCCGTATTGAGCTCTTCAATGTATGTTTGCTTCTTCTTTGATTCAAACTCTCAGTCTTGTATAGTTATTATCCTTGTGCAGCACCAGGGGCAAAGCGGACGTATTCTAGCAGTTTCGTGATTTAGTTTGCCACAGAGGTTAGATATTGGTATCATATACATGTTAATGTTGTTAAAGATAGTGGAACAGTCTCTTATTTGCTTAATAAAGTAGTTTCATAATAAGGAAAAGATGTTGTCCTTTTAGGGGGGAAAGATAGTATTCTTCTCTTACCAGTTTTTTTTTTGAAGAAACCTTCTCTTACCAGTTCATGGTTGTAGAATCCATTAGTTCATTGTTTCGACACATGATTAATAGTTCTACACTAGGATCATGCAGTTTATGTAATTGCTCTGTGGTCGAGGAGAATAACAAATGCTTTGAAGTTAAACCTTGTTATTTTTACCCTCAACTTCTACGTTTCTGTCAGTGGGAAAGAACTCTGCTTTCGAGTTTTGACACAAGGGCCTATTTTGTGAATCGTCTGACTGGGATTTGTGATAGTTTCTGTTCTTGTAAGAAGTTCTGTTGTGATAGTTTCTGTTCTTGTAAGAAGTTCTGTTGTGCCTTTTCCTTTTGGGGAAGATATTGCAGCTGTGCAAGCATCAATTGCGTGCCTGGCCTTGTACAGGACTTCCTTGCAAATATCTTGGATTGCCATTATCAATTAAGGAACTCTTCAAGGCTGATTTCTGTGCTATAATTCATAAAATTCCTGATAGATTGCCTGGGTGGAAAGCAGTCATGATGCACCCAGCTAGGAGAGCAACTGTACGAGCAGTGCTCAGACTGGGTCGCTGGTCATTTTTAGTGGTTCATTGGCGAGCCTAGATGTAATTAGCCCTGCCCCACTAGGGGTTGTACGAGTCTTCTTAGACTCTGTTATGTCGGGCTCAGCACCAGGCCTGTTAGTGGGCGCTAGGCCCGTTAGTGGGCTGATTATCTATTTATATATTTTCTTAAAATAGTTTAGTTATTTTCCTAAATTAGAATCTCATAGGCTATATATTTGTAACGTTGGTTGAGAAATAATTAAGCAAGAGCAATCTATTATTGCTCGGCTTCCCTTAGGGAGTCGGGAGTTTCCAAACCCTAGCCGCCACCCTCCCTAACCGCGTGAACAGTAAACGTCGCGTGAACAGTAACCGCGACACTGTAGCGCCACCACGGCGCCAATCCGCCGTTCTCGCTCGTTCAGACCTCGCCCACCAATCTCTCACCCCTACAACCTTCGTAGCCAGCCCGGTAGGATCCGTAATCCTATCAACCTGGTATCAGCGGCCTTGCCGATCATGGCCTCCACCACCGCCGCCGCCGCGCCGACGATCCCACCCACCACAGCGCCGCCAATCCCACCCACCACAACCCGTCCCCTGTCCGCTGCCATGGGCGCGCCGGTGGATGCCGCCGTGGGGTCCTCCGCTGCCGTTCCCCTGACCCTGGAGTCCCTCGCCGCCGTGGTCGCAGAGATGTCCGCCAACATGGCACAGATGAACCACAGCATCACCGCCATGCAGGCTGCGTGGGCGGGGCTCACGCGGCAGCCGGCTCCGCCGACTTCATCGCTGCCCCCGCCACCGCTTCCCTCGCCCCAACCGCCGCTATCAGCGCTGCCTACGCCCTCCATCGCTGCACCGGTCTTGGGCGCTAGTCCGCCGCCGAGCTCGGGTCTACCCCTCCACATGATCCGATGGCCAACCTCGCTGTCCCCCATCCCCGAGTGGGCGTTCGCGGGCTCTACGACTTCCCCGATCTACACCATGGCCACCTCCACCGTGGCCTCCCCCAGCGCGCCTACGGGCGGCATTGGGGCCCCGCCCCCCCGCTCGGGCGTCTTCTACGGCGACACCGTGGGGAACCTCTACTACGGAGGTGCCCCGTCCGCCGCTGCTCTCCACCTCGGGAACGACGCTGCTGCAGCCGCGGCCGTGGACGAGGGTGTGCCGGCCGCCGCCGCTGGCCCGGGCGTTCACACCGCCCCGCGTTTCTACAAGTTGGAGTTCCCGACGTTCGATGGCGGCGTCGACCCCCTCAATTGGTTGAACCAGTGCGAGCAATTCTTCCGCGGCCAGTGCACCCTGGCTTCGGACCGCACATGGCTCACCTCCTATCACCTTCGTGGCGATGCTCAGACTTGGTACTACGCCTTGGAGCAGGACGAAGGGATGCCGGCATGGGAGCGTTTCCGCGCCCTGTGTCAACTTTGCTTTGGGCCGCCAACGCAGAGCACGCGCCTGGCGCAGCTTGCGCGCTTGCCATTCACATCTTCGGTGCAGGAGTACTCCAACCGCTACAACGCGGTCCTCTGCCACGCGCGCGACCTCAACCCGCGCCAGAAGGCGGAGCTCTTTGTGGGCGGGCTGCCCGAACACATCCAGGTCGACGTGGAGATGCACCACCCGCCCGACCTCCAGACGGCGATGTACCTGGCGCGGGCCTTCGAGCGCCGAGCAGCTGCCCTGCAGCCAGCTGCAGACTCGTTCGTGGTGCCTTCCCTTCCACGTCCGGGTCTGCCGACGCCGCACCACCCGGTTGCGGGTCCCTCGGTGACTACAGGCGCTACACTGGCTGTTCCCGCGCCCCTACCCGCTCCAGCTCCCTCGTTTCGTCGTCTCACACCGGAGGAGCTGTTGGAGCGCCGTCGTCAAGGGCTTTGTTACAATTGTGATGAGCCCTACGTCCGCGGCCATCAGTGTAAGCGACTATTCTACTTGGAGTCGGCTGACTTCCTCGACGACGACGTACCAGCTGCGGTGGCGACTGATGCAGTGTTCCAGCATGAGCCCGGTGTTGGTTGACAATGCTTCTACCAGGTTTCAGCTCGAGGACGAGCTGTTTCTCCAGGCGGGGAGAGATGTTATGTCGGGCTCAGCACCAGGCCTGTTAGTGGGCACTAGGCCCGTTAGTGGGCTGATTATCTATTTATATATTTTCTTAAAATAGTTTAGTTATTTTCCTAAATTAGGATCTCATAGGCTATATATTTGTAACGTTGGTTGAGAAATAATTAAGCAAGAGCAATTTATTATTGCTCGGCTTCCCTTAGGGAGCCGGGAGTTTCCAAACCCTAGCCGCCACCCTCCCTAATCGCGTGAACAGTAAACGTCGTGTGAACAGTAACCGCGACACTGTAGCGCCGCCACGGCGCCAATCCGCCGTTCTCGCTCGTTCAGACCTCGCCCACCAATCTCTCACCCCTACAACCTTCGTAGCCAGCCCGGTAGGATCCGTAATTCTATCAGACTCTCCTATTCTTCTTAACATAATGAAAAGCACAACTCTCCAGCACTTTCAAGAAAAAATGTACCCAATATGTCTCATATGATCCCAGATCCCACAAACCATCCTTTCATAATGGTATATTCCAGTTCAATATCCTTATGATGCCATACACTAGGAGCCTTTTTCTTGGAAATACCAATCATGGGTATAATACTCTCTTAGTTTGAGTTGTGGCCGCTTCGTTTTTGTTTGTGTGTGTGAGAAATGCATAGTGTACTATCTAGGTATGGTTGTCAACATTGTTGATATCAGTTTCCAAGCGAGCCAAATATACCTACATTGTTTCCATCACTGTGTAGCGATACATTTGTAGCTACTAAGAATGATTTATCTTATTTTTATGTGTCTTGGAGAAGTTACCTTTTGATTGAGCTGACATTGGACTAGACTGAGAAATTTATGTAATCATCCATGATGCTACAAGAGTAACGATCCCAATTAAATAAAGGTGACACTTTGCTGGAACCAAGACATTAAGCATTGAATTGGTCCGTATTATATCAATAGGTACAAGGAAGCTGGCTTATACAGCAATGTTAGTCTTTTAGGCTTCCTATATATTTGTACGTTCTGCTTGTGACTTGAGGGCTTGTAGTTTTATGGTTCTCCACTACTCTGTTTATTTCTGAGCAGGGGAAGGGATAGATGGCAACTACCAAGAAAAGTGTGTTGTGTGTTGCACTGATGTATTCTTGCTTCCTCATGCACCATGCATGTGACCATGGTATTTATTTTCCCCCCGCATTCTCACAAACATTATCATAACCAAAAAGTGTCATTTGCAGCAAGTTCGTTCCTGCTCTGTTGTATGGTACTTGATATCACATGGCATTGGCAAAAGTCTTATACTGCATTGTTTTTTAAGCTAGCTAGTTATTCTAGTCTTTAGCTGCCTTTACAGTATTTTTTCAATGTCGTTGATTGATCATCTTCCAGTGTTCAATGTTATCAGTTGCAACTGTCCTTAATCTTACCAGTTTCCTCCTGATTGTTCACAGAGATAATTCTTTTGACATTTCTGAAAGGGAACATGGAGTTTAAAAACATAATAAGAAAGGTTCTTATAGAATTTAGAATGGAAAGCTAGGTGTTTGGTCTTTCTGTTTTTTGAAGATACACAATAATTTCATGATATGTTCAGAGGAAGAAGAGGGAAAAAGGAAAAGAAAATCTGAAAACTAAAATGGTTTAATTACAAAGTCCTCATGAGGTGATGAGAGCCAATAAAAAATGATAGACAATAATAAATTCACACAAATCATAAAATTGATGAAAACAGTGATTAAGAAGAGTTTGCTTTTCATTTGTGTTCATAGGATTTGTATGAAAAGACAAAAAATCTAACAAGGTATTATGGTTGATGTCAGATGAGAACCTCTTTTTGACTTGATGCAGATGGTGTGAGCTTTGGTTACAGTGGAAGTACTGGCCCAAAGTATTGGGGAAGCTTAAGCCCTAATTTCACACTTTGCTCAAAAGGAATCCAGCAATCTCCAATCGACATCGTGAAGGATGAAGCGGTCTACATTCCGCAGTTGGAGCCCCTTGAAAGGGATTATACAACTACAAATGCAACCATTGTTGACAATGTCTTCAACATCGCGGTTTGTTCCGAACCGAATATTTACTTTTAATTGTATTACAAAGTACTTTATTTTCTATGTGATTGTGATGTTTTACATACATTAGAAATAAATTTAACTTCAGACCCAAATATGTAAAAGAAAATGATTCATTCACATTTTTTTTGCGAGTTAACAAGGTTTTTTTATATGCTACATTAGAAATAAATTTAACAACAGTAACTCGATTCATTCACATTTGTACATGTTACCTCCAAATTCTGAGTTGTGGATTTTTCAATATGGATCATCATCGTCTGGTGTCATTGAATGATGCAGCTGCGTTACAATGACACCGCTGAGACCGTGAAGGTGGGTGGGATAAAGTATAAGCTAAAGCAATTGCATTGGCATTCCCCATCGGAGCACACCATCAACGGCAAAAGGTTTGCATGTACACTCTGATGAATTGTACAGCATGGATTATCTGCTGTACTAATTTAATGCACCCATGCTTTATCTTGAGTCCCTGATAGGTTTGCGATGGAGCTTCACATGGTTCACGTAACTGAAGATGGAAACGTTACTGTTGTGGCCATCCTTTATCGACATGGCAAACCAGACCCTTTCCTTTTCCAGGTGAACAGACTCACCCTGTACTTTGACTAGTTCTATGTAATTTTTGCACTTTGGTCATAATAAGAAACGAAAAGGATCCAGACCATTATGAATGTACACACTCTATACATGTTTTTAGGTAACTATGACTCGACAGTAGTGATTAGATATATCAGGCTTGAACTACTCTGAATACCCATGAGACGTTGACCTGTTCAAGAAGCCAAGAACTGAATGAAGTGTTCAAGGCTTGTATTTCTCTTGGGTTCAGAGCGTGGAAATGATTTGTCATTTGCATTTGATCTAGTAGATGCTGGTGCAGTTGCATGTTTAGCTTACCTTCTAACTAATAACCCTCGTAGTAGCCAAAATGTATCCCTCTATTTTTGTTTTGTGCGTGACTTTCAGATAAAGGAACAGTTGGCTGAGTTGTATGCGGAGGGCTGCAAGGCGGAGAAAGGCGATCCTCTCCCTGTTGGAGTGGTGGACATGACAGAACTGAAGCAGGGTGCGGATAGATATTACAGATACGTTGGATCCCTCACTGCGCCTCCATGCACTGAGAATGTGGTCTGGAACATTCTTGGCGAGGTAGTCACTGTGCCCTGCGCCGAAAACATTGTGAAGAACAATCTTGTTTACTCCATTTAGTTTGCTACAATCTGGAAGTTATGGATTGTTTTAACTTGCAGGTAAGAGAAATGACCAAGGAACAGGCTGCTGATCTGATGGCCCCTTTGGATGGGAGTTACAGGCACAACTCCAGACCACTACAGCAGTTGAATGGTCGCACGGTTCAGCTCTATGACAAGTCACTGAAAATTCGAAAGATGATGTAGCCCACTTCAGCTCGATCTGTTCATGTACTAGTTTGTTGCAAACTCCGACTACCAAATAATAGTGTAAATCGGCATGAACGATTGTAATGGTTTCGTCATGATTTGCGTTAAGAAATTGCATTCATGTTGCGGTCAGTTATATTTCAGCAATCAGTGTTGGCATTTATTCGCTGTTGTGATGCAAAACTACAAAAGTGAGTTGTCACATGAACTCAAATTATCTGTATATTCTGTTTTAGTACGTGCATTAGGGCGGTAAGTGGAAAAGATGTGATTAAACCATAGCAATTCGAGCATCCGGTAAACGTTCAAAACGCAAAGTAAAAAAAAAAAGGCAGAACAGCAAAGGTGTTGTCACATGAACTCAAATTATCTGTATATTCTGTTTTAGTACGTGCATTAGGGCGGTAAGTGGAAAAGATGTGATTAAACCATAGCAATTCGAGCATCCGGTAAACGTTCAAAACGCAAAGTAAAAAAAAAAGTCAGAACAGCAAAGGGCCCATCCGGGTTCGAACCGGAGACCTATAGATCTGCAGTCGATTGCTCTACCACTGAGCTATGGACCCGTTTTGCTTAATTTGTCTTATAAATTTATTTAGTTTCTTTACTGCTCTCTAGTTTCTTTTCCACATAGATTGGATTTCTTCTGTGACAGTTCATCGGTTCCGTTTACTCTGGGTGGAGAACACAATTTCTCCAAAAAGGACTGAAGGAGGACGTGCTCCTATATGCTTACTATCAGTACCAAAACACACGATTACATGCACGAGGCACCGGGCCAATTGAAAATAAAACAAATCACTCCAATCGAGCAGTGCATTCTGAGGTGGAGGAACTCCAATGGTCTGGACATGCAGGTGAGTGGGTATATATGTAATAATAAAGAGATAAAGACACCTGGTTTGGATCCAGCGGAGGGATGTTCGGTTAGCTCGGAATCCACCCAGAAATCATTCCAGTTGATCAGAGGTTATATAAATTAGCCAAGCATTTCTAGGATGAATCGTGCATGTAATGGTTCTATGGAAACCAAACGAGCCCTGAGTGGGTATGTAATACTACCTACCTTTTTCTTTCTCCGTCCTAAAATACAAGAAATCTAAGTTTGTCATAAGTCAAGTTTGTCATAAGAAATGTTTGTCATAAGAAATCTAAGGATGGTGGCACACGAGCAAAAATGGCGGACAGAGATGGAGAGAAAGGAGCAGAGGATAGACGAAGACTTGCGAAGCATGTGCAGGGCAGAGAGGAAGCAAGAGCACGGGGGATGGGGCCTATGTATTGCGTCTGGAGTGTTCTCGAGCAGAGGGAAAGGCCCACCAGCCGGCCACGTTGTTCTGTGAGCGGGCTGATATATTTTGTGCGGTCTACGGATGGAGGAGATATATTTTGTGCGGTTGGAGGAAGCGTCCGTTCAGACGTCAGGTAAGGTGCAGTACCGTTAGAACAAAACTGGTACATAGTTGGTCCTTGGTCAAGACGGAAGAGGAAGGAGGGGCCACGAAGAAGCACCAGGCTTGCATGAAGGTACCCAATTCTGGAGCTAAACTCACCCGCAAGTCTCTCTTGGGCTCACTTTGATTACATTATCACCTTCGATCCACCCATGCATGCACTATTTATAGTAAAAGGTGTTCACCGTTTAATAAAAAGACGAGAGCCACCGTCTACCTTGCATTGTGAACCAACTGAACTACCAACAGTTGTTAGCATACATTTTTATCCTAAATTTTTTACCATGGCCAAGATCCTCCTACTGATCGTCCTTGTTGCTACCATCACAGCCGTGGAAGCCACTCCACCAGTGCCGGAGCAATCGTCCGCCGAAGTTGACAAGAAGATCAACGAGGTGAATCTGACACTGAAGAAGGTTTTCGACGACGTCATCGCCTCCGCCCCGCCGGCCAAGAAGAAGGAAGCCATAGACACAACTTCTAAGCATCTCCACATCGCCGAGCGCGCCCTCGCAAAGGCCAAGGCAGGAGGCGAGGAAAAGGTAGCAACAGTTGCCTTGAAATACGAGTTAAACGCCAAGATCGTCATGGAGGCACCGCCGGCCATGAAGCTGGAGAGGATGGAGGAATTGTTCAACGCCATGGCTGCACCAAACCACAAAGAATGCCTCAACAACGTCGGCGACAAGGCCTTCTGCGAGACCGTCTCCAAGCTGCAGAAGGCCTTCAAGGAGGTCCGCGCCGCCGTCGCGCAAGGCAAGAAGGAGGAAACCATTGACGATGTGTTCCTCATCAACCAAGAATTCGCCCCCACTATCAGGGCTATCAACAAGGCGTACGCGGATGGAGATGAGAAGGCGATCGCGGCGGTTCTAGCTACCTACAACAAGTGTGCCGATGCGATCCTTGCAGCTCCGCCCGCTGAAAAGTTCAGAGTGATGCAAGAGAGCATCGCGGCCGCTTCTCGTGCATCGTCCGGAAAGGCATAGTGCCACTGCTGGCACCACAACTTTCGATCGACCACCTTGCAACGACACCATATCCATACGCTTAGCGCCAATGATCATAGTCATGTATGTAATGTTTACCATTCCTATACCCTACTTGTCTAGACCCTTTTGCTCTGTCGCTGGTTGGTTGTTTAATGTCTTCAGAAAACATGTTTGTCTAGAATGTGCGTGGTCTCAATGGCCGCGCGCGTCGTAGTGCTGTAAGAGAGTTTGTAGCCTAGGTCTCTAGCAGAGGGTGTCTGCTATGAGCTTCTTTCGGAAGAGTCACAGCTTAGTTCCGTGTAATTAGGATCAAATCTGAGGGGGTGTTCTTAGTTTGGTAATCCTGCAATTACCATCCTATTCACTCTATTTCTTCTTAGTGGCCGTTTGGATTCTTTTATTTTGAGGAATTGAAATCTACATAATAAATTAGGTTATTTTGCTTGGAATTTGGCATTTCACCACTTTTCAAAGTTTACATATATACAAGCCTATCTCAAATTCATAGGGTGAGAGATAGAAATTGATTATATAGATAACCATACTATGTTTCTACTTTGCAATTTATAACACGCTCTTCAACTTGCTCCCTTATGGTAGAAATGTAATACATAGGTATCTTTCTCGTATAACCAATAGTACTATACAAATATAATCCATATACAATCATATTAGCTTATATTAATTAATATGTGTCTAAATTATGATTATTAAAATAAATTCAATCCAAGAATCCAAACTAGACCTTAGTGAAAAAAGGTGTCAAGGCACGATCGCAAAAAAATAAAGTTCTGCTCTTTTTTTTTTCTTGTGAGCAAATATATAATTTTAATATGCGATCCCATCAATCTCCATGTATTCATTCTCTTGCAATAGGATCTTGTTGACGCAAAAACATATATGCCAAAGCATACAGAGAGCACCAGTACTGGACAGCACCTCGTTTGCACCCGAGGCAACCGGCACTAGGGTATATTCACCGTGCTTTTGTAGGATGGACAACTAGGGATCTTTTGGTACAGATTCTCCTGCTCCGGTCATTTCACTGTTGAGCACTGTTTATTAGAGCCAAATCCTCTCTTCTCTCTCCATCTCACAGAGAGGAGAAGCAGGGACCTGGCTCCAATGAAAAGTGCTCAACAGTAAAATAGCACGTGGAAGCTGGAGCCCGGAAAATCTGTACAAAGAGGCCCTAGGTTCCGAGCCTTTGCATGGAGATCAGTGACTAATTTCTAAGCAAATTAGCAAAGGCCACCAAAATACTCATTCGAAATGGACCCACTCAGGTCATGTGAGATCAGTGACTAATTTCTAAGCAAATTAGCAAAGGCCACCAAAATACTCATTCGAAATGGACCCACTCAGGTCATGTGCGTCGGGTACCACATATCAAATATCCAGATCTCCTCTGTTTCTGATAAAAGGGCTCAACAATCCTTTGACCTTTACACCCATGGTGTTAGGCACATGATAAGTAGTGGGTTAAGACTTAAAAAACATATCAAATAGTTCTTCATATGCTCTAATCTAAATTAATACATTTATTGATGAACATGTAGATTTTAAAATCTTTTAAATAAGATCAAACTATTTTTTGCCAAAAAAAGACTTAAAAATTAGTAAATAATAATTTATGTCACAAATGTGATAAAAATTTTAATTGCGTAAAAGAATAAGTTAAACGTCATTCATGACTGAAAGAGAAATTAAAATTAAGGATATGTTGAAAAGCTTGTCACCATCTGTCCCAAATTATATCATTTTGTATTTTCTAGGTATATAGCTTTTGCTATGCACCTAAATATACAATACATCGAGATACATAGTAAAAAGTAGTTGTCGGTACCTACAAACCAGGGGTACCCACAATTAACGATTAAGAAAAACAAAACGCTATCCACAAACGAAACAGAGCCAAAACAGCGGACGAGTTACCTCGACTGCATTCCGACTCGCACGAGGCCAGCTCGACAGGACGCCTCGACTACGTTCCGACTCCGACTCGTACGAGGCCAGCTCGACAGGACGCCTCGACTACGTTCCGACTCCGACTCGTACGAGGCACCCTCGACGGGACGCCTCGACCACGTCCCGACTCGTACGAGACCCGTTCGATAAGGCATCTCGACTATCGGCAACCCTCCGGCTCGCACGACCCCGAGTCGGATCACTCGACCCATCTCATTCACATGTTCTGAGGCAAAAGTCAGCGCATTTAATGTGACTACCTACTACCTTCTACCGTCATGGCTACAGCTATGACCGACGCAATGTTATCCTAAACACTAAACGCTAAACAGTCGGTCACCCTTTGTTTAGCGTTTAAACGGTTTAGACGGTGTTTAAACGGATTAAAACGGTCTAAACAGTTTTATATAATATTACCCAAATATGCATATTTTTTTATATAAAATCAATTATTCTAGCATTTATAAATATTAATTCAAGTAAAAATCAATTATTTTAGTATGTATATATATTTATGCATGTGAAAAGAATCAAATGTACATATTTATGCATGTAACAAATCAAGTGTACATATTTATAAATATAATAAACTTAAGTATACAAATTTATACATGTAAAACTTAACTAGATTTACCTTGTGTTCGCCTAAACACCCATTTAAACCACTGTTTAGCCCGTTTAATACCGTTTATCCCCGTTCCGTTTAGGCCGTTTAGACTGTTTTTCCCCGTTTTTTGACCGTTTAAACGGTCAACCGTTTAATTTTCCGTTTACCCCCTAAATAAAACAGTTTATCACCGTTTACCGTTTAGCGGCCGTTTAATCGGCCGTTTAGGCCGTTTAGGCGAACACTGGACCGACGTGGAAGCAATGCCGGTGTCAGGTCTCACTTTTTACTGCCCATCCCGGGATGGAAGATGAAAACCTGTCACTATACACACCTTACCGCGCACTGTTTTGCCATCGATCGCCCTCAAGGGAGGATACGACAAGGTCCGTATCCCACGATCTCAGGAATTCGTCCTTATCCGCCCGTCGTCGACCCATCCTCGACCCGGCCTCGATCCACCGCCGGTCAACAGGGAGAAAAGGCTGACGTGGCACAGGACTCAGGGTCCTTTCACCGTCTCGTCCCCGACGTCATCATGGTGTCCAGGGATGGTCGGCCATTCCTAAGACACATCGCTACAGCCACCTCTACAGGGGATCGACAAAACTTCACCTTAAGGCACCCCGGCGTCCCGGCCTCCTCTTACCCTATAAAAGGGCAGGCTAGAGCTCTACAAGAGGCAAGAAAGAAAACAACGAACACAAGCCAGAAGCCACGCTCAAACTAGCAAAGGCATCACCTACGGATCAACATCTCAAGCAATGACCCTTGTACTCTTTCATTTGAGACCTGGGCTCAGTTTCCTCTCTCACAGCTTGTAACCCCTACGCAAGCACCTCGGTGCAAGGAAATACAATACTCCCTCCTCCCCGCTGGACGTAGGGCCTTCTTTTGCCCGAACCAGGATAAATCCCCGTGTATTCTCCTTGTATCACCATCCAGATTAGGGACACGCAGCACTCACTCGTTGGCTTAGGACCCCCACAGGACCGAACGCCGACAGTAGTGTACCTAGAAAAGCCAAAATAACCTATAGATTGAAACGGAGGGAGCATCACATTATTAAATGATGAAGCTTACGTAAGTTAAATAACTTTTATTAATAACGTCAATACTTGTGATGCCATCAAACTTTTCAATAGTGCTCAAACAACTCTAAATCAACTCATGATCAAAGTTAGTAAGGTTTTGCACACGAAAAATCACAAGAAAATGCTTAAAAAGGTAAAAGAAAACCTTAGTGTCGATTAATTGATTGATGCCCTGTTTATGGATGTTTATAAAATAATTTTATTAAAACACTAAAAAATAAGCCAACATGAAAAAACATCTATAAGGAATGTATTTTACAGTACAAAATTATGTTGAAAAACATTTCAAATAGAACCATAAAGTTTGAATGGATTAAGGAAAATCAACCCTTTTGACTTTAAGCCTAACTCTAAAAGATTGGCTGACATTTAACTTTTGGTGAACAGCGTTCTCCCAATTTTTCTTAACAACTCACTTCAGTGCTAACATGAACTGCTTAGCATATCCGGCGGACCTCGACGGTCTGGCTAACGAGATCCCCGACCCCAAGCGCCACGCCGGCAGCTTCGAGCCCGCAGAAGGCGTCAAGCTCGTGCGCCTCGACCCCGCCGACCCAAAGGGAAAGGCGCTGAGCATCAGCGCCACCCACGATCCCAAATAGGAAACAGTGCTCGTCGACTTTCTCCGCATGAACGTCGACATCTTTGCGTGGAGTCCCTCGGATATGCCGAGCATACCTAGGGAAGTCGCCGAGCACGCCTTGGAGATCCGAGCTGGCTCCAAATCGGTGAAGCAACGCTTGCGCCGCTTCGACGAGGAGAAGCGCAAGGTCATCGGTGAGGAGACACACAAACTGTTGGAGGCCGGATTCATCAAGGAGGTTCATCACCCCAAGTGGCTAGCTAATCCCGTGTTAGTTAAGAAAAAGAGTGGGAAGTGGAGGATGTGTGTAGACTATACTAGTTTAAATAAAGCATGTCCAAAAGTTCCTTTTCCTTTGCCACGCATTGATCAAATCGTTGATTCCACTGCGGGATGTGAAACTCTTTCGTTCTTAGATGCATATTCCGGCTACCACCAGATCAAAATGAAGGAGTTCGACCAGCTCGCAACTTCGTTCATCACCCCATTCGGCATGTATTGCTATGTTACTATGCCCTTCGGTCTCCGGAACGCAGGGGATACGTACCAGCGATGCATGCAACACGTTTTTGGGGAACACATCGGACCAACCGTCGAGGCTTACGTCGACAATATTGTTGTCAAAACCAAAAAGGCTGATAATTTGATAAACGACCTCGACGTTGCGTTCAAGTGCCTCCGGGCAAAGAACATTAAGCTCAACCCTGAGAAATGTATTTTTGGCGTTCCTCGAGGCATGCTTCTAGGGTTCATCATTTTTGAGCGTGGCATCGAGGCCAACCTGGAAAAGATCGCCGCAATAACCAAGATGGGCCCTATCCGAGATCTGAAGGGCGTACAGAGGGTCACGGGCTGCTTAGCAGCCCTCAGTCGCTTAATTTCACGCCTCGGCGAAAAAGCGCTCCCACTGTATCGTCTCCTGAAGAAATCAGAACACTTCTCGTGGACCCTCAAGGCCGAGGAAGCTCTTGCAAGGCTCAAAGCTACACTCTCCAACTCACCGATCCTCGTCCCTCCGACCCCAGGGGAACCCCTCCTACTTTATGTCACCGCAACGACACAAGTAGTTAGCGCGGTCTTGGTTGTCGAGAGGGCAGAGGAAGGACACACCTTGCTCATCCAAAGACTGGTCTACTTCATTAGCGAGGTGCTCTCAGAAACCAAGGTTCACTACCCGCAGATCCAGAAGCTGTTGTACGCCATCGTCTTAACAGGTGCAAACTCCGTCACTACTTCGAGGGCCACCCGGTGACTGTGGTCTCCTCTTTCCCTCTGGGAGAGATAGCCCAGAACCGGGAAGCCTCGTGTAGGATAGCTAAGTGGGCAGTCGAGCTCATGGGTGAGACCCTCTCTTATGCGCCGCGCAAAGTCATCAAATCCCAAGTACTAGCAGATTTCCTGGCGGAGTAGACCGACACTCAACTTCCCCTGGTTCAGCTCTAGGCTGAGCTTTGGACTATGTACTTCGACAGGTCGCTGATGAAAACGGGAGTAGGCGCGGGTTTGCTCTTCGTCTCACCCCTCGGAGTCCACATGCGCTATATCATCCGGCTTCATTTTCCTGCCTCCAACAATATCGCCGAATACGAGGCGCTCGTCATGGGCTTGCGAATCACTGTCGAACTAGGGGTCTGACACCTCGATGTTCGAGGCGACTCTCAGCTCGTGATCGACCAGGTCATGAAGAGCTCGAGCTGCCGTGATCCCAAGATGGAGGCCTACTGTAAAGAGGTACGGCGCCTTGAGGACAAGTTTCACGGCCTCGAGCTCAACCACGTCGCACGCAGGTATAATGAGGCTGCTGATGAACTCACGAAAATCGCGTCCAGTCGAGCTACGGTTCCACCGAACGTTTTTACGAGAGATCTCCACCAACCGTCCGTCAACATCGGAATACACGGAGGGGTCGACGGGCTGTCACTCGACCCCCACCTGAGGCAGAAGCCCCCTTGACCGGGGCTGAGGCCATGCAGGTGGAAGGCTCGACCCCACCATTCAACCCCAAGCCTGACTGGCGTATTCCGTACCTCGACCATCTCATTCGAGGGGACCTCCCCTCGGATAAGATCGAGGCTCGACGGATCGCTCGTCGGGCCAAGTCCTTTGTGATATTTGGCGACAGCAGGGAGCTGTATCGCCGTAGCCCTACTAGCGTCCTCCAATGTTGTATCACAAATGAGGAAGGCAGAAACCTGCTCAATAATCTGCACTCGGGGGCTTGTGGTCATCACGCAGCACCTCGAACCCTCGTCGAAAACGCTTTCCGACAAGGTTTCTATTGGCCGACCGCAGTCTCCGACGCTATCAAACTAGTACGCTCCTACAAAGGCTGCCAGTACTATGCAAGACAGACCCATCTCCTGGCTCATGCCCTGCAAACTATTCCCATCACGTGACCGTTCGTTGTTTGGGGGTTCGACCTAGTCGGACCCCTGAAAAGGACAATTGGGGGCTTCACCCACTTGCTCGTCGCCATTGACAAATTTTCTAAGTGGATCGAGGCCCGTCCTATCACCAGCCTCAGGTCCGAGCAAGTTGTGCTCTTTTTCACCGACATCGTCCACCGCTTTGGGGTTCCCAACTGCATCATCACAGACAATGGCACACAATTCACTGGTAAAAAGTTTTTGGATTTCTGCGACAACCACCACATCCATGTGCTTTGGTCAGCCGTAGCTCATCCAAAAACAAACGGCCAAGTAGAACGTGCCAATGGCATGGTCCTACAAGGCCTGAAACCTAGAATCTTTGACAAGCTAAACAAACACGGCAAGAAATGGGCTGCCGAGCTTCCCTCGGTCCTGTGGAGCCTAAGAACAACGCCGAGTTGAGCCATGGGGTTCACTCTGTTCTTCTTAGTCTATGGATCCGAGGCTATGCTCCCAACTGATGTAGAATACAGATCCCCGACGCTGAAGGCCTACAACGAAAAAAATAACGATGCCACGAGAGAAGATGCCCTAGACTAGCTCGAGGAAGCCCGCGACGTGGCTCTGTTGCATTCTACCAAGTATCAACAAAGTCTCCGACGCTACCACGATAGACACGTCTGCAGGCACGACCTCAACGTTGGTGACCTGGTGCTATGGCGAAGCCAGAACACCAAGGGACGACACAAGCTCACGCCGCCGTGGGAAGGGCCATACATCATCGCAGAAAAGTTGAAGCCCGGCACCTACAAGCTATCGAACGAGAAGGGCGAAATCTTCACCAACGCTTGGAACATTGAACAGCTACGTCGCTTTTTCCCTTAAAAAGCCTCGAGGCTCCGTAAATTCTTTTCAATCTCATCAATAAAGAATACAGCGGTGTTCAAAGCTTTATTTTCATAACAACCAGGAAGGATCGACTCTGTTTTCTCAGAGTCGACCCTCCCTCGGGGGCTGCAAGGGGGGAACCCCCTGTCCCCAAAAAAACTCGTACTCTTTTTCAAAAAAGAAGAACTGTCGCTTAAGTCGACAACGCCGCAGGAGCACCCCAAGGCTCAAAAGGGTCGTCGAGTATCACTTACGCCTCCGAGGCTACGGTACCTCCACTCACCCCTCACGCCTAGGGGTGCGACCGCACGCTAAGTAGACCTAGTAACGGTTCGTAACTTTGAAAAAGAGTACATCCCCGGTCGCTTCAAATCAAGTTCTTACACGATCTGCAAGGCCGCAAACGCACCCTAAAGCTCGAGGGCAGTCGAGTCGCAAGATCACTTACGCCTCCGAGGCTACAGTACCTCCACTTGCTCCCTTACGCCAAGGGGCGCGACTGCACGCTAAGTAAATCATACGAGAACGTGATTCATGCGATAAAGGGAAGAAAAAACTCGAACAAAACTTAACGATCAGTACAAGTTCACATTCAAGCGTTCCAAGGCCTCCGAGGCCACTACGACCAAAGTTACAAACACTAACTTATTACATGGGCCTCCGTGCCCAGATTCGGCTCACAGGCCCTCGTCGTCGGCAGGCGGATCCACCTCAACCTCGAAGAGTTTGGCCAGGCGACTTCCAGGCTCCTTAGCGGCTTCTATCAGGCCCAGGCAGGCGGTTTCATTCTCCTCGTCTGTCTGATCTGGATCCGTGATGAAGCCATCAGCGACGAGCTCCATGTCATACACAAATCTGGACCGAACGACAGCCAGTGCCCTCTTCACGCCGTGATGAAGGCCGCCTCGTATCCTCTCGCGAACAAGGCGGCCCAGCGCCACCATCTGACGGACGAAGGAGTTCCCTGGGGCGTCCTCCTCAGTGTCGGCGTCGGGCTCGACCCCCAGGCCGTCGCATACGGAGGAAATGGCGCCCTGAAGCAACTGAGTCCGCTGGGTCTTGGCCTCGAAAAGGTTCTAGAACGAGGTGGCCGTCGCCTGAGCCGCCTGCTGCTCCTTCTTCAACTCTGGAACATAGGCATCAAGTTAGCACAAGCCTGGGGTCTCGACACCAAGGCCACTATACGACAAAAGCTTACCCTCAGAATGGGTCTGCCAACCCACGACCTCGTCGCGCAGCTCCCCGCACGTCTTCTTAGATGCTCGGAGAGCCTCGTCCCTGTCGTGGAGCGCCGCCCTCAGCACCTCAACCTCCCGGCTGGCGCCCGAAAGAGCCTCGTCCCTCTCTCGGACCGCCCCCGACAACGTCACAACGTCGCCCTCCAAGGTTCTAACGCGGGCGGACACCACCCCGACTTGGGTGTTGAGGGCATCACGCTGGCCACCAACCAAGGCGATGTCCTCCTCGAGCTCCTTCACACGCGCCAGATGTTGGAAACGGTGTAGACAAGTTTCATCCCTATAAAAGTCATTTTATTCCATAAAACTTTTATGGTCTCTTTCTCTCTCTTCATGTAAACTATGCCATGTGTTATTTAATGCTCACAAAACTCCCGTTGAGGCTGGCCTCAGAGACCAAACACACATCCTAAGGAAAGTTGGCCTCAGAGACCAAACACACGCATCCCGAGGAAAACAACACGCGTCGATCCAGGCGCAATATGTGGAAAATAATCAACGGTCAATGCGAGACTTGCAAACAATGCGAGACAACAAAATAATAAAAAAATATATTTCTTCTTCGTAGAACTTTGCAAGTTTCGGGGGCAACATCAGAAGCGAAGGACTTCTCGTGGTCTTCTTTCCGACCGAGTGATTTCTAAGCAGCCAATCTGACAGACTAAGTGTAACAAAAAAGGACCGACTTGCCCTTGTTAGGATAGGAATATTCTCAGAATCTAGGGTTGTTGAGAGCACTTTGGTCCGCCAGTTGTAAGAAGAAGCGGTATAAATAGAGCTCACTGTCAATAAAGAGGACGTCTTTTGCTAACAAAAATTTCAATGTAATACCTTGGATTCTCATTTCAGCATTCATTTTTCTGTAACTAACCGTCCAAGACTTTAGTCGAGGATAACAAAACCATTTCACATTCGAGCATTCAAAAGAGTTAAAAAAACAAAAAATAATTAAAAATAGAAGGTAAAACAACGAGCCCATTTGATTCATTATTGCCAAATGGACAACCATCGGTTGAGAACAACAAAACTATTTCCCATTCGAGATCTCAGGAACTTTGGAAAAGCAAAAAGTAATTAAACAGCAAAAGTTCGAAAAACTAAAAGGTAATTGAAAAATGAAATAAAACAGAAACAACTAAGGGCCCATCCGGGTTCGAACCGGAGACCTATCGATCTGCAGTCGATTGCTCTGCCACTGAGCTATGGACCCCATATTGTTCATTTTGCCTTGTATATATATCTTTTGTATCAACAATGGCCCTGTTCGGCAGGCTGTTTTTTAGTTTATAAGCCGGCTGTGGCTGATTTGCTGTGAGAGAAAAACACTGTTCCACGGCTGATAAGCCGTGCTGATAAGCTCAGTCGAACAGAGGAATGATACATCCAGGGATCCCGACAGTACGATTGGATTTCTTCTACTCTGAGTGGAGATCATCGTTTGTGCAAAAGGAGAACGTACTCCTCCTCCTACTCCTCGAGCACGAAGCACCAGACCGATTGAAAACAAAACAAAACAAATCACTCCAATCGAAACGGCGCACAGAAGCTTCCTACTCTGCCCGGTGGCGCCAAGCACCAAGCAGTCCCTCCTCCCGCAAGCCCAGGACCCGTTCCATGACCATGCATAGACAAAGGGGTTGTTTAGTTGGTGAAAAAGTTTGGGTTCGACTACTGTAGCACTTTTTGTTTTTATTTGGTAATTTGTGTCCAATCATGGACTAATTAGGCTCAAAAGATTTGTCTCGTGATTTACAACTAAACTGTGTAATTAGTTTTTTCTTTCGTCTACATTTAGTACTCCATGCATGTGCCGCAAGATTTGATGTGATAGGTACTGTAGCACTTTTTGGGTTCACTTTTTAGGTTGGTGACCCAACTAAACAGGCTCAAAGTACCAACCTGCATTGACTTGCGGCTTGTAGTCTGCTCGTGCAGGTGCAGCAGCTGAATTAAATTAACCAAACTCGATTAGCTTAATCTCAGACAAGACAGGCGCAAGAGCACACGGCAGAGGTCTCGGGTCTCGGGAGCACAATCCAATCCAAACCAAACTAAACCTACACCATTAGCTTCCAAATTAAGCGACCAGCCAACCCCCCTGGATTAAGCTAAGCCGCCCCCACCCACCGCTGTCGTGTCGATCAACTTTTCAAATCTCCACCTCCCAAACCATTGGCGCCTCCTCTCCAGTGCAGCGCTGCAGGCTCAACTGCTCAAGGAGTCAAGGTACCCCTCGCCACGGCCTCGCTCTTCAAAACCAAACACGTACCAGCCGTGCTTGCCTGCGTCTCCTTTCCACTGCTTCTTTCTTGCACCCACTGCGCACGCGCAGGCAGTCAAGCCAACCACATTGAGCTGCGACTGCGAGATGCCACCGCTCGGCGTCGGCTCCCTCGTCTCGCACGACGATGGCGGCGCGGAGCTGGGGGCGTCGTGCGGCTGCGACACCGCGCCGTCATACTCCGACTGCGACCCGTACGCCCCCGCGGAGTCTCTCCGGCTGCGGATCGGCGAGGACATCGACTGGAGCGACGTCGTCGGCGCCGTGGCGGCGGCGGCGGCGGTGCTGGAGCGGGACGACTCCACCAGGGGCGCCGCCGCCAACCCCAAGTCGTGCGCCGCGCGCAGGAGCGCCGCGAGGAGCTCGCTGTCCGCACCGGCGGCGCCGAGGGCGGTGGCCGTGGTCATCGGCGGCCTGCCGGCCGCGCGCGACCATGGCGGCAGGCGCCGCTCCCCGTGCCAGCTTCAGCTTGGGCTTGGCGGTGGCGCGAGGGTATTCGCGTCCGGGGAGGCCGCGGGCCATCGTCATCAGGCGGAGCCTGGGTCGCCCAAGGTGTCCTGCCTCGGAGGCGTCCGGTCGCAGCCGAGGACCGCGGCTGAGGGCATCAATAGTGGTGGCGGTGGGCGCCGGTGGTGGGCGTGGCTGGTGGCTGACGTCATGTTCTGCAGCTGCTGCTGGAAGGGTCGCCGCGACAGGAGGCCGAGGGCGAGCGAAGCCGAGTAGAGTCGCCAAGGGGCGCCACGGGGTATGGGATCGGAACATCAGATCGGTCGCTCGTGTAGGTGCGCCTGGCCACGTACTGTCGGCCACATGGATCTTTTTTTTTTCTGGTGGTTATTAGATTTGGGTTTTTGTCAGTTCACGGCCGGTCGGATCGGAGTAGCTCGTGCCTTTCCTGTACATGCATCTTCGCTAGGAGTTTAATTTGAATTTGAACTTTGTCGTGGCACTCTCTGCCTCCACATTGTCAAGTCTCTAGCCACTCTTGCTATACATTTTTTATGGGTCCAGATTGCTGCTGAGTGATATTTGTTTTAATCTCGAACTTTTGTGCCTTAGTAGCCTGTGATTCTGGAGTTTCCTTGCAGAGTACAAGTTGACTGAATTCGAGGATGTGTTTTTCCCCTCTGAAAGTTAAACCTCAATCGAGTCATGCCCCTCCTAGTACCCGATTTTGGATGTATCAAATGCATGCCGCGGTTGGCTTTTTCGTCGACTGACCTAAATCAGGTTTGGAGGCGCGATGCATGAAATGTAGTGGTCTAGTAGTAGAATAGCCATTGCGATGATAGCGCCACACATGGGTGCGAATTAGTGGTGACACTCGATCACGAGATATGAATGCTAGAGCATCGTGTCTGTGCGCATCAAGCAATAACCCCATGGAAGATGTCATGTAGGACGGCATCTAGCAGGAGCATAGGAAGATTATGGTGCAGAGGAGGAACGAATTAAAGTGTTGTACATAAGCAAAAACAGAGAAAATGCATTAAAGATTAATAGCCACAGAATTAATGCGTAAGTAGAATAGGCCCAGTTGCATCTGGTATACGCTGTGGAAACAACTGTATCCGAGAGTTATAAGGGAGAGGAAGAGAGGAAGTTGAGCTAGTCTCGGTGCACGCCGGCATTGGTGGCGAGCTGCGGCTCGAGTTCATCAGCGGTGGCCAATCCTCTATATCTTAGCTACCCAGACACTCAGTTCTATAATCGATAGTCGGATCTCGTAGTGTCATAACATCTAGTATCAGACTTTAGTGTTAGACTAATGTGATCCCTGTTTACTGATCCTTTGTGATCCCTGTTTAGCGCTCCTTAATTAGCGCAGTAGCTGTGTATGTGCATGCTACTACTTTAGGCGAGTTCACGTATGACCGCAACCTCCCCTTCTTACCCGGATCATGTTTCTATAAGCCGGTACGATATAGCAGTGGAGTATGTTCGCATTCTTGATCAATTAATCAATGAATTATCTTGCTATCATGGTATCAAAGCTAGGGTCTTAGTGGGATGACGGTTTAGGAGATAAGTGGTTGTGTGCAGCGCCTCGACCCAATAAGAGGAAGGCATACTAGCTTGGAATAAAAGGGAGCGGATGATGTCGTTGGTGGTGCGAATGATACGCTCGGCCCTGTCATTTTGTGATGAGGTGTAGGGACAGGACATGCGCAAAACTACACCGCGGGTGAGGAAGAATGTGCGAGCGGAAGAGTTGTCAAAACTCACGGCCATTGTCGCACTGGACAGTTTTAATGGAGGCACCGAACTATGTGGAAACATAAGGGAAAAAAATTAGCGAGAGTAGAAAAAGTGTCAGATTTTAAGCGGAGGGGAAAAGTCCAAAGAAAATGCGAGCAATCATTAAGGGTGACTAAATAATATTTGTACCCAGAGACACTAGCAACAGGGGAGGTCCAAAGGTCACAATGTATTAAATCAAAATTATTGACAGCTCGCGAAGTGGACTGACTAAATGGAAGGCGTAAATGACGGCCAAGCTGACAAGCATGACATAAATGTTCAGACTCGCTTTTATTACAGGGAATGGCAGAAGACGACACTAAACGCGACAGAGTGGAGCCAGCGGCAAGCGCAAGGGGCCGAAACACCGAGGATAGGAGAGGATAGAGTGGCCCAGAATTATTGCACCTAGCGATCACGCTCCTGGTTTTGAGATCCTTCACAAAAAGCCAGACGGGTCAAATTCAATAGAACAATTATTTTCTATGGTGAATTGACGAACTGAAATAAGATTCTTAATAAGCTGATGAGAAACAAGAACATTATTTAGGTGGAGGGAACCCTGAGTGGTAGGAAAAGACGAAGAGCCAGTGCTAGTAACAGGTAAAAGAGAGCCATCACCAACAACAATATGGGATGGTTTAGAAAGTGAAGGCGGATGAGAAGTGCAAAGATTACCGGAGTTTGATGTCATATGAGTTTCAGCACCGGTATCCATGTACCATTCCGTTGTTGGTGGCGGTTGCAAAGTCATCGTGTTGAACGTCGAAGCCAACGCGTTTGGATCCCAGGAGAAACCAACAGGATGGTGAGCCCAACGGGTGCCACCAACACCAGGAGGAGGCAACGGCAGCGGGGCGAGTGGCGGTGTTGGCCCTAGGCGAACGCCTGTAGACGGCCCAGGCAGCGCCATGTGGGGCGGCCCAGGGAGTTGTTGTGGCCCAGCGTAGAGAGCCTCCGGGTGAGGTGCCTGGAAGGCACCAGGCGGCCTGGTGGAAGGCTGCTGGCGACCGTCAGGTGGGCCACCCCAGAACGCCTGAAACGTGCCATAGGCCGGCTGCCAGCCGGGTGGAGCAGTTCTGGGCCGTGCAGGAGAAGATGCCCATGGCGCGGCTGGTGCAGGAGCCCAGGGCGCGACCTGCGTGGACGAGCCGCCACCACCGTTGCGCCTGCCGCCGCGTCTACTGTTCTTCTTGCCGTTGTTGTTGGAGACGGGGTTGTATGGCGATGTCGATGGTGCGGGGGGGGGGGCAAGGCGGCGAGGGCCTGCGCTGGGGCGCCATGCTTCGCCTGCATGGTGATCTCGGCGAGTCGAAGGTTGGAGTGCACTTCGAGGAACGTCGGGAACGGCCGTTGCCGTTGGATCAGAGCCGCCATGTAGGCGAAGCGGTCGTTGAGGCCACGGAGACAGTTGAGGACGAGCGTGCGGTCACGAACGGGCTCACCAAGATCAGCGAGTTGATCAGCCATGGTCTTAAGACGGCGGCAATAGTCATCAATAGACAAATCGCCTTGGAGAAATGTGCGGAACTCGGCGTCGAGGAGCAGTGCACGGGTCTCCTTGTTCCCAATGAACTGTTGGTCCAGTCCTAGCTAGACGATGCGGGCTGTGGGAGGGCCGTCCTCGCGGTTCATCACCAGCTCGAGGAACTCGGGGGTGTTGGTGCTGTACAACCATGAGAGGACAGTACAATCCATGCGCTTCCACGAGACGTCAGCGGAGCAGTCATCATCGGAGAGCACGTGGTCGGCGAGCGAATACCGCTCAAGCGTGTTGAGGAAGAGGCCACGCCACCGGTTGTAGTGGGACGAGGTGAGGTCGAGGACGACCGGGACGAGAGCCTTGATGTTGGTGATGGCCGCCGCCTGGGCATGGAGAGCAGCGGTGGCTGCTGCGACCTCGTTGGCGAGCACCAGGGCGCGGGCATCGGCGTCGCGGCGTTCGGCCGCCAAGCACTCGGCCTGCTGGCGCTCAGCCGCAAGATGCGCGGCCTCTAGGCGTGCAGCCTCTTGGCGAGCTGCCTCTTGGCGCTCCTTCAGGGTGAATGCAGCGACACGGTGCTCTAGCGCAAGGCGCGCGACGTCGTCAGCCATGGGTGGCGGCGTAGCAGGATGCTTAGCGGAAGCGGAAGCGGAGGGTAGGATCGAACCTCCTTGATACCATGATAGCGAGATAATTCATTGCCACACCTTTCTATGCCCTCCACAGAACCACGCCCTCCTATAGTTTTTTTAGAAAGGCGGCAAGAGAATTGCCGTAATTTTATTAGACGAGAAAAAAGAAAAGAAAAATAGTTACAAAGAATACAACTTTGGCTACCGAAAGCCCCGACTCTGACTTACAACTACCATGACCAAGAAACGCGCTACTGAGTTCCCTCCTACTCTTCTTGAACGTGTTCCCTCGTTGCAAGATGGAATTGCGTGATATCATCTTTACATAGCATAGCTACTTGACTTGCTTGCATGGATCGTTGTTGGAATGTTCTTCTATTTCTTTCTTTCCAAATGCTCCACCAAAAATAGATCATGACTCTGTCGAAATTTCTCCTGTGGTTCTTATCAAACTTGGCTCGGCACCTTCGCCAGAATCCATGAATTGTTCCTGTCATCGTTACTGCATCAAGCACTAGCAGGTTCAGCCACTGCTTTAGGTCTGACCAAACTTGCTTAGCAAATGGGCAGTTCAAGCATAGATGGTTTGGTGTCTCCGGCTCATTTCCACATAATTTGCAGGTCGGATCATTGGGCCAATTACGCTTGATCAGGTTGTTGGCGGTCAGTATTTTTTTGTGTAGCAGCGTTCATGCGAAGAACCTGCATTTGGCCTCTGCTTTGGCTTTCTAAATTGGCGCCAATCTCAGCTTGCTGTAACTCCCTTCAAATTGGAATCGATATGCCCTCTGCGTTGTATATTCACCGTCATTTGTCCATCTCCACCTTATAGTGTCCTCACTATTCTCGGACAACTGGATGTCACTTATTTGCTCCCAAAGCGTTACATACTCTTGAATCTCTTGTGATGTTTGAAGAGGCAGAATATGCATTATCCATTTGTTATCTTGCAGGGCTTTATGGACTGATACTTTCTTCCTTCTTGTCTTTCTGAAAAGGCAGGGGGCTAGATTTTTCGGTTTTCTTCCTTGCAGCCATGACGACGTCCAAAAACTCGCGGTCTTCCCATTGCCAATTGACACCACCGTAGAGGCAGCAAACAGGTCACGATCGCGTGCGTCACAGGGTAGGTCCAGCTCGTTCCAAGCACGTTCTTTGTGTTTCCATTGAAACCAAAGCCATCTCAACCTCAACGCCCTGGCAAAACGTTCGAGGTCTAAAATCCCCAGTCCCCCTTTTACTTTTGGACGGCATGTTGTTGGCCAATTCACCAATGAGTGACCGCCATAAACTTTGTCCGGTGTTTCCCCTCTCTAAAGAAAACTACGTCTTATCCTATCAATCTTTCTTATTAGCCATTTTTGCTCGGGGAATGCCGTCATGTGATAGATCGGTTGTGAGGATAGCACAGTTTTGACTAGTGTTTCTCTGCCTGCTGTTGATAAAAATTTGCCCTTCCATCCTGGCAATCTTGCTCCAATCTTATCTATCAGAGGTTGTACTTCTATCCTTCGAAGCTTTCTAATATGAAGCGGGAGTCCCAAGTATTTGCCGGGAAATTTACCGACCTTGCCCGGGAAGTTTTGTAGGAGTTGGGCTACTACCTGCTCTTGAAGGCGAATGGGGAAAATTTCGGTCTTTGATATATTTACCTTGAGGCCTGAGCATTCCCCAAAGAACGTCAGGATCTTATATAGGTGTTCCAGTTCCATTGCTGATGGGTCGGCGAAAATTGCCGCATCGTCCGCATATAATGAGCATCTTAGCTGGCCTGTCTTCGGCAAGACAGGCTTAAGTACCCCTTTATGTGCCGCCATTTCAATAATGCGTTGTAACGGATCTATGGCCAAAATGAAGAGGAGTGGGGAGAGTGGGTCACCTTGTCTTAGGCCTCTTGCATGTTTAATCCCCCCTGTCGGCTGTCCATTTACTAGCACTTTGGAGGAGGCGGTGCCTAGCAAGACCGCCACCCAGTCTCTCCACTTGGTACTAAAACCAAGCGCCTGCATGACTTCCAACAGGAACGTCCAGCCAATGGAATCGAAGGCCTTAGATCTGTCCAATTTGATGAAAAGTGCAGGTCTTCGCTTCCGATGTAGAAGTTGTATGACCCTCTGTGAATATATGAAGTTGTCATGTATGCACCTTTTTTTGATGAAGGCGTTTTGGGCAGTTGATATGAGTTCGTTCATATGTGGTGCCAATCTATTTGCTAGTAGCTTAGTGATTATCTTTGCCACACTATTAATCAGGCTGATCGGTCTGTATTCTGAAATTGTGGCCGCCACTTGATTCTTGGGGAGCAGCACTATGTTGGTCTCATTTATCAACTTCAATCTTGCCGTTCGATGTGAGTAGAAACTCCAGATTGCCTGGGAAAGGTCTTCTTTTATGATAGTCCAACACTTCTTGTAGAACAAGCCAATGAAACCATCGGGGCCTGGTGCCTTTTCAGATGGCATTTCTTTTATGACCGATGCGATCTCGTCTTGTGTGAATGGGGTGTCCAGATCGTCCAAATTATGATGTGCGTAGCCTAGCTCTTGCCAATTGATGGCCTTTGTTCTTGCATTCGGCTTCCCCATGATCTGTGAGAAGTGTGTATGTATCATTTTTTATTTTTCCTCTGGTGAAACCACGGTCCCTGTTTGGCCACTCAGGGATGGGATGAAAGTCTTCTTCCTTCTTGCATTTGCATCTAGCTGAAAAAATCTTGTATTTGTATCACCTTTCCGGATCCATGTTAAGCGCGAGTGTTGTCTTGCTCTTGCCTTTTGCATAGCAGCCAAGCCCAACGACCTTGTCTTCAAATATCGTTTGAAATCCAGTTCGTCATCTGACAGTTGCCGTGATTCTTGTGCCTTCTCCAAGTTGGCTAGTGTGATGTTGAGGATTGCCCAGCGTATTTTCCAGGCTGCTAAGTTTTTCCTTCTCCAAAGCTTCAGTGCTTTCGCCGTTCTTGTTAGCTTGACGTGAATGCGCAGTATTGCATCCTGTGTGTTAACTGATTTGTCCCAGACTTCTTTGACAGTCTCTAAAAAACCAGGCCAATTCACCCAATGTGATTCAAACCTGAAGCCCTTATATAAGTCAAACACCACGTCTCCTTGCATGAGAAGCGGACAGTGGTCGGAGCCTAGCGAAGCCAGTGCTTGCAGATATGTTCTCGGGAAGGTGTTTAGCCAATCCGGTGAAGCGAAAAGATGATCAATCTTCGTCATCGTCGGCGACCGCTGATCATTGCACCAAGTAAATTTCTTACCCCTAAGCTCAATTGGCGCCAACAGGAGATTATCTATTGTGGCTTTGAAACTATTTAGTAGTGAAAGATTGAGCCTTCCCTTACTTTTATCTTGTGTCCGGTAGATTAAATTAAAATCTCCTAATATAAGCCAGGCCGGTAGCATATGATGTTTCAAGTCGGTGATTTCCTGCATTAACTGTATTTTGTCATTGTCCGATTGCGGGCCATAGACTCCTGTTATTGACCATTCGTTGTTGTCAGCAAGCATCTTGATAGTTGCGGACACGGTGTTAGTCGTCGTATGTGGATTCTCTAGTTGGAAGTAGCGATCTGAAGCTGCTAAGAGAATCCCTCCGGATGCCCCAATTGATGGCAGGGAGACCGTGTTTTGTGCCATGTCAATGCCCACTGTCTCCACTAGTAAGGTATGTGTCCAGTTCATTACTTTCGTTTCTTGAAGGCAGATTACCGTGGCCCCTGAGGATATGATTTGGTTTCGCACACTTGCTCTTTTTGCCCCATCATTTAAACCTCTAACGTTCCAACATAATATGTTACAGTCTTTAATCGACATTGACAAAATATGCTACTACAAGCACTGTCTTTACGTACAGTCTCCTTTGTGACTTTTGATGTCTGCAGCAGTCAGCATTGCTCATACACATGGACAAGATTAAACTAGCATCCTTAATTATGGCCGAAGGCAACAGAGCCAGCAGGCTGGATCCGGTCAAATTCTTAGGGTTACAGTCAAATCGCCGAAGGCTACTCTGCCAACAGGCGTGAATCCAAACCACAAGGTTACACTCTGAGCGCCGAAGGCTACAAGGCCAGCAGGCATGAATCCGAAGTCTCAATCCAAACTGAAAAAGTGACATGGGCCTGATCGCCCCACTACTACCCCTCAGGGCCCTACGATACACCGGGCACTCAGCCCAATCCACCATGGGTGGAGTTGCTAACATGGATAACTGAGACTACTGAAGTTGGACGCCCAAAGGGGCCCCCTCGCCCTCCTATAGTCACCTTCGCGTGTTTGGGTGTCGTTGCTACCCTAATTTTTCCGCGACTGCTGACCATAAGCTCGCTCCGCGTTCCACCGCCTGTGTTTTCCTTGGGTATCCCTCTGAGCACAAGGGATACCGTTGTCTTAATCTCTCCTCTAATAAGATCATTATTTCTCGTCATGTTACGTTTGATGAAACCTCTTTTCCTTTCTCCGAGGTCTCATCCCCTCCTTCATCCGACTTTGATTTCTTATCGGAGTTTGATACTGCACCTGTTATTCCTATTGGTCGTCCCTGTGTTTCAGGTTCCCAGGTTGCTCGGACTACTGCTGCACCACGCGCCCCACACTGCCCCGCTGCCCCTGCTGACATCCTGTCGCAGGCTGTTGCCAGCGGTGCCCCGGGGGCGCGGCTTCCGGCTGCGGTACAAGGCGCACCGTCTCCCGCCGCTGGTGCGTCTGGCACAACTGGCGAGCTGTCCGACGCGGGCTCCCGGCTGCCAGGTTGCGAGCCCACCAGTACAGCTACGTCTCCAGCTACTACCGGTGTGGCCATTCCGCCGGCCAACTCTGCTGCACCACCGGACCTGCCTCCAAACGCACCTCCGTCTACAAACCAGCATGACATGGTCACACGTGCGAAGCATGGCTTTAGCCAGCCAAACAAAATATTTGATCTCCATGCGGCTCCCTTGTCACCACTACCGAAGACATATCGTGGGGCCCTGGCTGATCCAAATCGGAGGGCTGCTATGACTGATGAGTTCTCTGCTCTTCTAGCCAACAACACGTGGGATTTAGTTCCTCGTCCCTCTGGTGCTAATATTGTGACTGGCAAATGAGTTTATCGCCACAAGTTCCGTCCTGATGGTTCTTTGGATCGATACAAGGCATGTTGAGTCCTTCGTGGCTTCACTCAACGTCCTGGAATTGATTTTGATGAGACCTTCAGTCCTATTGTTAAGCTGGCCACTATTCAGACAGTGTTGACAGTGGCTCTTTCACATGATTGGCCTGTTCATCAATTGGATGTGAAGAACGCCTTTCTTCATGGCACCTTTGATGAGACTGTTTATTGTGTGCAGCTTGCTGGATTTATTGATAGTGCTCACCCGAATTTCGTTTGCCACCTCAACAAGTCTCTTTATGGTTTGAAGCAATCTCCCCGTGCCCGGTACAGTCGCTTCGCTACTCACATTCTCTCTTTGGGCTTTGTGAGTGCCAAGTTGGACATATCTTTATTTATATATCGCCGTGGCACTGAGACAATCTACTTGCTTCTCTACGTTGATGATATTGTTCTGACGGTCTCCTCTAATTCACTGCTTCATCAGGTCATTGACGCACTTCAGCAGGAATTTTCGATGAAAGATCTTGGTTCACTACATCATTTTTTGGGTCTTTCTGTCACCCGCCAGGATGGTGGTTTCCTCCACAGTCAGCGTCAGTATATTCTAGAGATTCTTCAGCGCGCTGGTATGGCAGATTGCAAACCATGCTCTACGCCAGTCGACACGTGCGCCAAGGTTTCTAGCACGGAGGGTGCTCCTGTTGCTGACCCAACCCATTACCGCGATCTGGCTGGAGCTCTGCAGTACCTCACCATCACTTGCCTAGATATTTCTTACGCTATTCAGCAGGTTTGTCTTCACATGCATGACCCTCGGGAGCCCCACTATGCTTTGGTCAAGCGAATCTTGCGCTATTTACACGAGACACTAGATTATGTCTTGCAGCTTCAATGCACGGATATCTCTACTTTGGTCGCCTACTCTGATGCTGATTGGGCCGGCTGTCCTGACACCCACCGCTCCACCTCTAGGTATGCAGTCTTTTTAGGTGATAATCTCGTGTCTTGGTCCTCGAAGCGGCAGCCTACTATTTCACGTTTAGTGCTGAGGCTGAGTATCGTCCCTGTTTACTGATCCTTTGTGAGCAGGGTGAAAGCATCTAGGCCCCAAGGTTTGGTTTCGGCAATTGATGACAACGCTTTATTACCATGACTAACGTGTGTTTTGCAGAAACGTTAGTAAGTTAGGTCATGGAGGTTATAACTGCTTTGGGCACCATGGTATTCGTGTCCCTTGATGGAAATCGTTTCGGTTTTCAAAAGAGTGACGTCAAGATTAAGGACGGTTAGTTCCGGATGTCGAGGTGTCAAGACGCATTCAGAATAGTCGTTAGGATCTTCGTTTTTTTCTTTTGGCCGTACTATAAAGGGGGGCATGAACGGGTAGCTTGACCTAGGCGAGTCCTATGTTTAGGTGTGGTGCACACTTGTTAAACTTGGCGCTAGGCAACCCTAGAATAGCTCAAAGTTCAGTTGGAAGCAACTTGGTTAAAGTTGCGACGCGTTTCGGAAAGTTTCGGGCTGTTTCCCACTGACCGGACGCGTCTTCGGCATGACCGGACGCGTCCGGTCAGTACGTAACCGCAGCTAGGGTTTCGGCCCTGACCACCGGACGCGGTCCTCGCGAGGACCGGACGCGGTGGTCAGTAGCTGACACGTGTCACTTGAGGGAAACACCCGTCGGACGTGACCTGGCTGTGATCGGCGCGTCCGGTCACAGTCCAATAAGGTCCAGAGAGGACCGGACGCGTCCGGTCATCACCGATCGGACGCGACCTCGCGTCCGGTGCGAGTACAGTAAGCTCCTTTGCACGATCGGACGTGTCCGGTCACCCCTGACCGGCGCGTCCGGTCATTCAGCTGAAATTCACGTTTTGACTGTTACGGGCGACCGGCGCGTCCGGTCAGTTCGACCGACGCGTTCGGTCAGCCCGTGTCAGAACATAACGGTTCGTTTTCTTTGAGGGGTGTATAAATACATCCCCTCCACCTCTTTTAGAGGTCTCTTGCTCATTCAAACATCTGAGAAAACCCTTTAGAGTGCAAGGGAGTGCAAGAGCTCTAGTGAGGATAGAGATTTGAGAATCAAAGTTTGAGAGTTCCTCACTAGTGATTAGAGAGTAGCAAGTGTGCATCCATCTCCTCATTTGGGCTCGTTGTGGTCAAGTGAGAGTTCTAGCTTGTTACTCTTGGTGATCGCCATCACCTAGACGGCTTGATGGTGATTGGGAGTTTGGTGATCATCCGGCGGAGCTTGTGGATGACCCAACTCATGTTGTGAGCGGTTTTGGGTGATTCACCGCGACGGAGTGTCGAAGAATCAACCCATAGAGAGCACTTGATCCTTGCGCGGATCAAGGGGGAGCGACACCCTTGCGCGGGTGCTCCAACGAGGACTAGTGGGGAGTGGCGACTCTCCGATACCTCGGAAAAACATCGCCGTGTTCCTTGCCCTTTACATTCAAGCATTTACATTCTCGTATTTACTTTCATTGCTTGATTTACTTTCCTAGAATTGCCATGCTAGACTAGGATTGGAAACTAGGGTGCAAAACTTTTATCGGTAGACTCTCTAGGAACACAAGTAGGCACTAGGGGTGAATTCCGGCTTGTAGGATTTAATTCTTGCAATTAATTTTTAGAAAAGCCCAATTCACCCCCCCTCTTGGGCATCTTGATCCTTTCAATTGGTATCGGAGCCGTGTTGCTCCTAATTTAGGCTTTACCGCCTAGAGCAAGATGTCTAACGGGGAAGGACCACCTCCCACCTTTGAGGGGGATGATTTTCCATATTGGAAAATCCGCATGGAGGCGTATCTCGAAGCCATTGATGTCGGGTGCCTTAGAGCCGCAACCCAAGGGCTTCCCGCTATCAAGGATCCCGCAAACCCCATTGGTGACGAGGAGAAATACGACCGGTGGAATGCAAAGGCCAAAAATGCACTCTACCGGGGCTTAGGCAAAGATATCTTTAATCGTGTGCGTAATGCAAAGAACGCTCATGATTTGTGGGAAAATCTTTGTGCTCTCCATGAGGGAACTAAGAGTGAGCGTGAGGAACGCTATCATATTGCTTTAAAGAAAATTAATTCTTTTGAGATGCTTCCCAAAGAAAGTGCTAATGACATGTACACTCGCTTAAATGTTCTTGTAGAGGACCTCAATGCTCTTGGGCTCACTCAAATGAGTCAATCGGATGTTGCAAGGAGGATCTTGAGTGTTCTTCCCGTTGAGAAGTATGGTCACATTGTCACCGTGCTTCATCAAAGTGATCTCTCCACCGCAACACCGACACAAGTATTGGGGAAGATCAATGCTCATGAGATGTACATGCACATCACTCCGGAAGAGGGCTCATCATCTTCCAAGAAGAAAGACTTGGCCTTCAAAGCTAGCTATGACAAGAAGAAGAAGAAGGGCCAAGCCATGATAGTGCAAGAAAGCTCAAGTGAAAGTGATGTCGATGATGAATCACTTGCACTCATGGTGAGAAAGACCACCAAGATGCTAAAGAAGCTCAACAAGAGTGGCATCAAGTTCGATGGCAAGAAAAAGAAATTCTTCACAAGTAGCAAGAGAAAGCCCATCTCGGAGATGGATTGCTACAATTGTGGTGAACTTGGCCACCTAGCTCATCAATGCCCTAGACCACCAAAAGACAAGTTCAAGAACAAGGGCAAGAAAAATGATTCAAGTGATGAAGAAGATGAGAAGAAGAAGAACAAGCCATACAAGAAGAAGGATGGCAAGAAGAAGGAGTTCTACAAGAAGAAGAAGGGAGGAAAAGCATACATTGTTGGTGATTGGCTCACCGACATTGAATCATCTTGTGATTCCTCCGAAGATGAGAGCAATGATGAGAAAGAGAAGGTTGCCGCTTTTGTGATGGGGCCATCATCTTCACCGACATCTTCACCACCACCTTCATCGCCTCCTTCACCATCATCGTCCACTGCTCACCTATGCCTTATGGCCAAGGGTGAACGAAAGGTACAAAACCATGATAGTGATGATGATGATGATAGTGATAGTGATGATGAATATGACGCACCTTCTTATGATGAACTTGTAAAATTGCTAAATAAATACACTAAAATCATAAGAAGGACAAGAAATGAAAATGATGAGCTTCAAAATGAAAATGAATCACTCTCATCAAAGCTTGAAAATGCTCAAAAGACTAGTGGTGAGCTTAGAGATCAAAATGAAGTTATGTCTTCCACTCTCAAGGAGCTCAAAACCTCAAACAAAGAGCTTAAAGATCAACATGATAAACTTGAGAAGAAGCATGATGAGCTCATCACTAGACATAACTCTTTGAAAGACAAATACACTACATTAAAAATTGACTATGATAGTCTTGTGGTTGCTAATGAACTTGCTCTTGAGACACATGATGCTACTAACAATGTTGTTAAGTGTAATATAGCTACATCATGTGATGATTTGATCATTGAAAGCATTGAGCAAGGTTCTAGTAGCAAAGGCAAGAGTGTGGTTGAGTCAAACAACTATGATGATTATGCCAAGATCAAGTGTGAGAATGAGAAGCTTGCAAATGAGAACAAGAAGCTTAAAGGTTTGATGGCTCTTGAGAAGCAAACAACCAATGAGTCACTCATTGAAGAGAACAAGAAGCTCAAGCAAGAAAAAGAGCACCTTAAGACCGGTCTAAGCAAGTTCACAAGAGGCCAATATTTGCAAAGTGAGCTCCTCATGAACACCGTAATGAAGATGGATAGAAGTGGTATTGGGTACTTGGCAAATCAAGAGAAGAAGGCAAAAGCTCAACAACAAAGCAAGTCAAAGCCCAAGCCAAAGAGATGTGTTGAGTGTGGTCAAGAAGGTCACTTTGCTCATGAATGCAAAACTCCACCACCACAACCCTTGCCCAAGCATGCTAGACCCTTTGCCTTCAATGCTCATTACATGCTAAGAAAATATTCAAATGGAAAGATGAAAGTCATGTTCTTGGGTCCCCCAAACAAGAATAGGCCAAAGAAAATATGGGTTGCCAAGTCACTAGTTGAGAAAGTCAAGGGCCCCTCTCAAGTTTGGGTCCCTAAATAAAAAGCTTGATCTCTTGTGTGTAGGTGAACTACAAGACCGGTGGATCTCATTGGGTTATTGATAGTGGTTGCACTCAACATATTACCGGTGATCCTCGTATGTTCACCTCCATTGAAGAGAATGGGATATGTCAAGAGAAGATCACATTTGAGGATAATTCAAAGAGCAAAGTCAAGGGTATAGGCAAGATTGCAATATCAAATGATCACTCACTCTCAAATGTGCTCTATGTTGCTTCATTGAGTTTCAACTTATTATCCGTCGGGCAACTTTGTGATCTTGGCTTCCAATGCTTGTTCACACCAAATGAAGTGGAAGTTTCAAAGATAGATGACAAGCAAGTGATATTCAAAGGCTTTAGATACAACAATCTTTATCTTGTTGACTTCACCTCCGAAGATGCAAATTTGATGACATGTTTGTTCACCAAGACCTCACTTGGTTGGCTTTGGCATAGGAGGCTTGCACATGTTGGAATGAGCACTCTCAACAAGCTATTGAAGAAAGAACTAGTGAGAGGATTGAAGGATGTGAAGTTTGAAAAGGACAAACCATGTAGTGCATGTCAAGCAGGCAAACAAGTTGCAAACACTCATCCAACCAAAGCTTTCATGTCAACCTCAAGAGTGCTAGAACTTCTACACATGGATTTGTTTGGGCCTACAACATACAAGAGCTTGGGTGGTAATCTCTATTGTCTTGTGATAGTGGATGACTACTCAAGATATACATGGACTTTCTTCCTTCATGACAAATCCGAAGTGGCAAGTTGCTTCAAGAAGTTTGCAAAGAGAGCTCAAAATGAATTTGAAGTCAAGATAAAGAAAATTAGAAGTGACAATGGCAAAGAGTTTGACAACACCAACATTGAAGCTTATTGTGATGAAATTGGAATCAAGCATGAGGTCTCTTCAACCTACACTCCTCAACAAAATGGTGTAGTTGAGAGAAAGAACCAGACTTTGATCACCCTTGCAAGAACAATGCTAGATGAGTACAACACTCCGGAAAAGTTTTGGGCCGAGGCAATCAACACCGCATGTTATGCTTCAAATCGCCTCTTCCTCCAAAAGTTTCTTGGCAAGACCCCCTATGAGTTGCTTAATGGGAAGAAGCCGGACGTCTCATTCTTCCGGGTGTTTGGTTGCAAATGCTACATCTACAAGAAGCGTCAACACCTAGGGAAGTTTCAAAGACGTTGTGATATTGGTTTTCTTGTTGGTTACTCATCAAAGTCCAAAGCATATAGAGTATTTAACCATACCACCGGTTTGGTTGAAGAAACATATGATGTGGAATTTGATGAATCTAACGGCTCCCAAGGAGCAATTGAGAATTGTGATAATGTAGGTGATGAACCCTTGAGGGAGGCCATGAAGAACATGCCCGTGGGAGACATCAAGCCAAAAGATGATGAAGACGATGTGCAAATCATTGATCCACCATCTTCATCACGTGTGCCTCAAGATGATGACAAGAATGAGAGAGTTGAAAATGAAGACACCTATATCTCTCATGAACAAGCCGAGGCACAAGCTCAAGATGTTGATGCTCCCCCTCCACCTCCTCAAGTGGTTGATAGAAGAAATTCACCTCTACTTCAAGCACATCCACAAGAACTCATCATAGGGAGTCCTACTAAGGGAGTGATGACTCGGTCTCAAAAGCTTGCTTCCTTTGTTGAACATCACTCTTTTGTCTCTTGTGTTGAACCTAAAAATGTAGAAGAAGCTCTTCAAGATCCGGATTGGGTGAATGCCATGCATGAAGAATTGAATAACTTCACCCGCAATCAAGTATGGACACTTGAAGAGCATCCTAAAGGTGCATGAGTTATTGGAACCAAGTGGGTGTTCCGAAACAAGCAAGATGACCAAGGCATAGTAGTGAGGAACAAGGCAAGACTAGTTGCAAAGGGGTTCTCTCAAGTTGAAGGCCTTGATTTTGGAGAGACCTTTGCACCCGTTGCAAGACTTGAAGCCATTCGTATCCTCCTTGCATATGCATCACATCATGATATGAAACTATATCAAATGGATGTGAAAAGTGCATTCTTAAATGGCTTTATAAATGAACTAGTCTTTGTCAATCAACCTCCCAGGTTTGAAGACCCTAGGTATCCTAATCATGTTTATAGGTTGTCCAAGGCGCTATATGGGCTCAAGCAAGCCCCTAGAGCGTGGTATGAGCGCCTCCGAGACTTCCTCATTGAGAAGGGCTTCACCATTGGGAAGGTCGACACCATACTATTCACCAAGAAGCTTAATGGGGAGATCTTCATTTGTCAAGTGTATGTTGATGATATCATCTTCGGGTCAACAAATGAAGATTATTGCAAGGAATTTGGTGAATTGATGTCGAAGGAGTTCGAGATGTCTATGATTGGTGAGCTCACATTCTTCCTTGGTTTTCAAGTCAAGCAAATGAGAGAAGGGATTTTTATCTCTCAAGAAAAGTATACCAAGGATCTTCTCAAAAGATTCAAGATGGAAGAATGCAAACCAATCAAGACCCCAATGCCATCAAATGGACATCTCGACCTAGATGAGGGAGGTAAACCGGTTGATCAAACTCTCTACCGTTCTATGATTGGTAGCTTGTTGTACCTTACCGCATCTAGGCCCGATATCATGTTTAGTGTGTGCATGTGTGCTCGCTTCCAAGCGTGCCCTAAAGAACCTCACTTAAGTGCCGTAAAAAGAATCCTAAGATATCTTAAGCACACCCCAAGCATTGGTCTTTGGTATCCCAAAGGAGCTAGATTCCAACTAGTTGGCTATTCCGATTCAGATTATGCCGGTTGCAAAATTGATAGAAAGAGCACATCCGGAGGGTGCCATCTGCTTGGGAGATCCTTAGTATCTTGGTCATCTAAAAAGCAAAATAGTGTGGCTTTGTCCACCGCCGAGGCGGAATACATTGCCGCGGGGGCTTGTTGTGCACAAATCTTATATATGAAATAAACCCTCCTAGACTATGGAGTTGTTCTTGAAAAGGTGCCACTTTTATGTGACAATGAAAGTGCCGTTAAAATTGCTAACAATCCGGTACAACACTCTCGCACCAAGCACATTGATATCCGCCATCACTTTCTAAGAGATCACGTTGCTAAAAATGACATATCGCTAGAAGGTGTACGAAGTGAAAATTAATTAGCGGATATCTTCACTAAACCTTTGGATGAGGCTACCTTTTGTAGGCTAAGAAGTGAACTTAATGTGCTTGATTCAAGTAACTTTAAAAGATGAGCGTGTGTTGTCCCTTGCATTGCATTGTATTATTTGTCACGTTTATTTTATCGCAATGCACTTAGGGCTTGGCTAACACGGTTACGATAACCCTCCTTTGGAGGAGTGAAGAAGCCTAACCGTGGATCAAACTTGACAAGCAACCTAGCTTTACTTACTTGTATTGCATTGCATATGCATGGTTGTTCGTTTGTCGTTTCTTTTCGGTTTAGCTTTGAGCAACCTCTGTGTTCGTCCATGAATAGAGAGAGCTTTTTGACGCTCCTAAAGGTCCAAAAACTCTATTGCATGGCCATACGTTGTTCCTCGGGTGTTTATTGCCTATTTTCCTAAAAATAATACTAGCCTAAGGCAAAATATTTTGAAAAATTTGAGGGTTTGAGTGAGGTCACTCATATCAGGTTCCAATTGGTGTTTATTTGTGTCTCTTTGAATTGGAACTTGATTGGGAGAAGTCGCGTCGGAGTTTGGAATGAAGAACGGCGAAGAACAGCGACCGGACGCTGGACCGGACGCTGCACCGGACGCAGTGATGCTTCACCACCGCGTCCGGTCCCGGCGTCCACCAGCGCGTCCGGTCATCTAGAAGATCAACTCCAGACCTAGTGACCGGATGCTGCACCGGACGCGCCTGTGTTAACCACCGCGTCCGGTCCCGGCTACCACCACCGCGTCCGGTCATCCGCGATGAATTCCCGAGCTCCCAGCGACCGGACTCTGACCGCGTCCGGTCAGTCCGCACCGGACGCGTCCGGTCACTCTAGGAGCTTACTGGAGTGTGACCGGACGCTGCACCACCGCGTCCGGTCATAACGACCACCGCGTCCGGTCATCACGCGTCGAGCGGATCTGAGCCCCTCATAAAACCGTTCGTTCTCGATCTGTTTTTTTTCATCGACCGAATCCGCCGCCGCCGCTCGCCCTCAACTCGCCGTTTCGCCGTCATCCGCCGCCCTTGGCCGTTCTGCTCGCCGCCGGGGAACTCGTCGGAGCCTAGCCGCGCGCCTCCTCGCCAGCCTGCACGCGCCTGCTCTTCCCGGCGCCCGTGCTGCCCACTGCCGTACCGCACCCGCGCCCTTCGCCGCGCGCCACCGCCGCCGCTCCACCTCGCCGACGGCAAGTCCTCCGCCGCCGTGGGCACCTCCAGCCGCAGCGCCACAGTTTCCCCTCGTGCTCTAGCCCCTCATCCTCCACCTTCGCTCGAGCTCCTAGGGTTTGCCCTAACCCTAGCCTAGGGTTTGCTCGAAACCCTCGCTTCAGGTGACGACTCGTTCGTTTTTCGTTCAAGTCTCGTCAATTCCGTTGTTAGGGCTAACCTTGACCGTGTTCATGCATTGATCATCTCGACTCGGTCCTTTCAGAGCTCGATCGTCGAATTCGGGGATTCTCGCGACCTAGGTCACCGCTTCTACTCACCGTCGTCTCGTCGATCCGAGGTAGCTTCGCGTCACGTTTCACATCGTATCTAATATGCTTGCTATCTCTAGGGCTTCGCACCTCTTAGTTATATATGTGCTTATAGTATATCTTTCTATTCCTTCGGTGCAGCGAGTCAGTCGGTGTGTCAGGGTCAGATCTGTTTGCTGAATCCGAGGCCAAGCCTGCGGATACGGATTGAGGCCAAGCCTCTTGAGTGTCAGTTCATCATCTTTCAGAGGTTCTCAGTCAGTTGATCAGCATGGTGCGTTGCAAGAACGCCGGTGGTGCTCCTGGTGACGGGGACGACAGTCCTCCCCGTCGTGCTGAGATTGCACGTGGTAAGCGCATCAAGATGATGGCCAGGAAGAAGAAGAAGACGCTTACAGAGGCAGAGGTTGCTCAGGCCATGGCAGATGCTGCAGAGCAGGCAGAGAGAGGTGGCAGACACAGTGGCATACACATAGGCGAGCGTCACTTTCACCTTGAAGGTCGACAGCTCGGCACTGAGGCCACTGAGGGTACCGAGGATACTGGACCTACCGAGCAGATGTCAGTAGATCCACCCACAGAGCCGACAGAGGCTACACAGGCTACACAGGCTACCGAGGCTCCACAGGCTACAGAGGATACAGAGGAGCAGCCAGCTCAGTCTCCACCACGTCGCCGCTCCACACGTGCTCGTACTCAGGTGACACCTAGGCCAGAGGGCCAGCGTCGTGGAGCACGTCCTCCTCCCAGAGCTAGAGGTTCACCCCCGGTCGAGCACTTTGACCTAAGGGGTGCTTCAGCACGTCAGGTGCAGGGGTTGAGGTTCGTGGAGGTCAGCCGTTGGTTTCCACCTGTCAGAGATCACAGAGCTTCAGGGGGTTTCTATACCCCACTTCAGGAGGATTTCTACAGGGCCTTAGTTGACAGTGGTATTGCTTTCAGACCTCAGAGGGTATGTCGACTTGAGGCATTGGTTGATGTTGTGGGAGAGCAGCTCCGTCCGCACCTGTCCTATATGCCTGGTTTGTCAGATCTTCTTGGACGGACAGGTGCATACTGCGGCACTTGGGTCAGGGAGTTCTATGCTTCACTTTGGATTGATCCCGCCCATGAGTTCATTCACTTTGCATTCAGAGGCCGCGATCACAGACTCTACAGCTCCAGAGCTCGAGAGATCCTCAGACTACCAGCTTCTGACACGAGGATCCATCAGCTATGTTATGGACAGACTCCACCACCCAGACGCCCTCACGGCGGAGCAGTGCCACCTACTGACCTAGTTCGACCCTGCTTCCGTGAGCCTTTTGGCGAAGGGTCCCGTCGTACGCCTGCTAGCCTGACGCCACTTGCCAGGGTCTTGGATGCTATTCTCAGACGTACTCTACTTCCCAGACTTGGCTACTGTTGGGCATTCTTAACGTCACTACCAAAAGTAGACTTAGTTTTCTAATTCTGATAACGGCGCCAAAAATGCCAAACCTATCCCTCATGCCACTTAAGCCAAGTTGTCATCCCCAGCATGACATGAGAGACGCGGTATTGAAATATGCATTTGCTCATCAAGATAAATAATAAAAGGGATCTGCAAGCGCACAGATTAATACCGATGTAGCATTTTAACCGGGAAGTATTCCAGGTATCGTTATTTATATTTTTACCACTGGGAAGGGATTTCTAAGTATCATGGTTGATAATGGAATGAGAATATGGAACTGAGTACACATCATTGCATGTATAACCGAGAGTATTTATCAATCTCTTTATACAGGTATAAATGTCATATTAAGTAAAGGTAAAGTGATAATGGTGACAAAGATAATTAATCTGATCAGCTAGCCACATATAATAATGATAAGCACCTCAACAGATATTCTAGCAAGTCATTAGCATGGAATTAGGATGAACTACAAAGATATTCCCTAAGTTATTATTAACTATAAAGTCTAGCATATCATAGTTAGTGCAATTATACTTGGCAATCATGGTGAGAAAAGACTATATCCATGCATAGTGAATATTAGCAAGGAAGATGAAGAACATAGCAATCACTCCCCTGTAATAGTGTTGCTCTGCCTGCCCTATACACGAGAGGGGGACTATATAAGAATCAACGAAGCTGTCACTATCGCGAACTACCCCACAATCCGGCATATAGGGTGCAATCGCAGATAAATACGGTATAGACACCACGTCTACACAATAATTATCATTCACCCACTGTACACATGGATAAACGCTATACGATCCTAAGCATGTATATAATTCCAATCTAACTAAGCCAAGCATATAACTATGATAAACTAAGAACAATATAATTGCAAATATAATCAAGTAGAGCAAAGTCATAATCAATATATTGAAATAGAACAAAGTTATATTCATAATATTGAAGAACAATGATGAACAATTGAAGAACAAGAGAGGAATTACCAAGAATCCTCTTGACAGATCCGGGAACCAATCGAAGATTGACTCCTTCTAGTTCTAATCCTATGTAGCTATGCTAACTAGAGATCTAGTTGATGTGGTGGCTCTAGGGCTTGATCAGAGGCTCTCCTCCTGAATTAGGGTTTGAAGTATGAGACGATGGCCTCTCCTCCAGGGTCAGGGGCCTTGCTTATATAGCCCTTTCGGATGAATCTGGGCCGTTGGATCAAACCGACATTGATCGTGCGGTTTTCCTTGATCCTCTAGGTCGGTGGAGCATAATCCTCGAGGCGGAGCCTGATTGGCTGAGCCAGCAGGGCGGGCGCCCTAGGGACTAGGGCGGGCGCCCTGTCCCCGGCTCTGTTACGCCTCCCGTTCGTTCTCGTGGCTTCTGGACTCTTCTAGATGTAAGATAATTACGTGTTCGGTTAATATCCCGTCATTAATCCGACATGTGGGCCTTTCTTCCGTATTTCCTGATAACCCCCTGCAGAAATAGATAAACAGCAAAACTCGTGGAATTCTATCAGATAAAACCCTAAGTCTAGGTGTTGGTTTCATTTGGATCCTTTTCTCTATTTATTTGATAGTTATAATTGATACTTAAGGACCGTCAACAGCTACAGAGAGGGACTGACACGTATGCAGCTTTGGGTTGTTCACCACCTCCTCTCACAGAGACAGTTTGACATCTGGAATCTTATTCTTAGTGAGATGGAGGACACCATTGCTGAGGGCTTCAAGGGTAATCGTCAGCTGCCCTATGCACACTGGATTTGCTTTATCATCAGATCTTCTATCCAGATGCCACCAGAGATCAGGGCGGAGATAGCAAACACTACTACTGCTTTCCCTGATTATGATATCCGTCAGCTTTGGACCTCCGTTACTAGAGATCAGGCCCCAGCGCCAGGACAGCGTGAGCGCCCAGAGGTTCCTGAGACAGCAGCTGAGCAGGAGCCAGAGTTGACGAGCTTGCTAAGGCAGAGATTGCGGACCTTGAGGCTCAGACTGCTGATATACCTGAGGATGTGACTTCAGACAGCACAGATGAGGACTACCAGCCCATCCCCAGGTACCGGTCTCCTCGGTCTCACGACCACGAGGCCGGTGGCTCTGGCTCAGCCTCCCGCTCAGACCCAGCCATGGTGGCTATTCTTGAGAGGTTGACCCAGGCTCAGGAGCAGCAGCAGCAGCATATTCAGCGACAGGCACAGGATACAGCTGCAGCACTTGCACAGATTCAGGCTCGTCAGGACGAGTTTCAGCGACAGCAGCTTGAGATCCAGAGGCAACAGGTTGAGATGCAGCGACAGAGTCAGCAGCAGTACATGGATCTCCTGCGCCACCTTATCACAGTCGGGGTTCCTCCGCCTGCTTCTGTCATGACTCAGGCTTTGCATTCCAGTGGTCCGTCGAGTCAGGGACAGCCGAGCTTCTAGTTTACATCTCCACAGCAGCAGGTTCCCCAGTCTTTTCAGTCCCCGAGCTTCACTCCTATTCATACGGGGTTTACACCGTCAGACCAGACTCGCCCGCACCTCCTGACAGGCACACCTATTGGTGATTTCAGTGCCACCTACAGCGAGTTGACTGGTCAGCCGACACCCTCGCACACTACTACGTTTCATACTTCGTCAGGGTTGTCAGCTCCCGAGGCAGCCATTCCTCCAGTGACAGGGACTGGGACTACAGAGACCATCCCTTCTTCAGTTGCCTCGACAGATCCCCTGCTATTGGCTTACTACAGGCTCAGGTTACTCAGACAGATCCACTTGTTACTACACAGTCAGTACCTGTTCCTACTCAGACCCAGACCGCTTCATAGCCACGTGCTTCTTCAGAGGGTCAGCCAGATAGCTCAGACTCCGAGGGTGATTCGCTACACTTCGTGATTACTCCGCGCACCTCGACACCCGACACGACTCCGTCTGTCCCCCCGTCAGATCATTAGATTAGTTTTTTTGGCGCTTGATGCCAAAGGGGGAGAGAGAGTAGTTTCAGGGGGAGTTTTGAGAGTGGGTTTTCGTTCTTTGTGTGCTACATTCATGCATATCATGTTTACTTTTCAGCATTGCATTCGTGTGACATTGTCGTCGAGTCGTAAACTTTGAGTCTTAATGTGTTATCTCGTCACAGTTTTAATATATGTCACCGTTTTAGTTAAATAGCTCTAAGGTTGTGCTTCCGTGCCTTACTCCGATTTCTTATGAGCTATATCTTTTTGTGTACTAACGCTTTTTGTCTTATCTTATGAAGTACACTCTTTTGGCTTGGGGCACATAAGCAATTCCTAACCCTTTGTGCTTATTGCTTTTTGCTTATGTGAACCAAGCATGCTCGAAAACCTCAACTCTAATCTTTTGAACCTTAGTGTTGTCATCAATCACCAAAAAGGGGGAGATTGAAAGCATCTAGGCCCCAAGGTTTGGTTTCGGCAATTGATGACAACGCTTTATTACCATGACTAACGTGTGTTTTGCAGAAACGTTGGTAAGTTAGGTCATGGAGGTTATAACTGCTTTGGGCACCATGGTATTCGTGTCTCTTGATGGAAATCGTTTCGGTTTTCAAAAGAGTGACGTCAAGATTAAGGACGGTTAGTTCCGGATGTCGAGGTGTCGAGACGCATTCGGAATAGTCGTTAGGATCTTTGTTTTTTTCTTTTGGCCGTACTATAAAGGGGGGCATGAACGGGTAGCTTGACCTAGGCGAGTCCTATGTTTAGGTGTGGTGCACACTTGTTAAACTTGGCGCTAGGCAACCCTAGAATAGCTCAAAGTTCAGTTGGAAGCAACTTGGTTAAAGTTGCGACGCGTTTCGGAAAGTTTCGGGCTGTTTCCCACTGACCGGACGCGGTCTTCGGCATGACCGGACGCGTCCGGTCAGTACGTAACCGCAGCTAGGGTTTCGGCCCTGACCACCGGACGCGGTCCTTGCGAGGACCGGACGCGGTGGTCAGTAGCTGACACGTGTCACTTGAGGGAAACACCCGTCGGACGCGACCTGGCTGTGATCGGCGCGTCCGGTCACAGTCCAGTAAGGTCCAGAGAGGACCGGACGCGTCCGGTCATCACCGATCGGACGCGGCCTCGCGTCCGGTGCGAGTACAGTAAGCTCCTTTGCACGATCGGACGCGTCCGGTCACCCCTGACCGGCGCGTCCGGTCATTCAGCTGAAATTCGCGTTTTGACCGTTACGGGCGACCGGCGCGTCCGGTCAGTTCGACCGGCACGTCCGGTCAGCCCGTGTCAGAACATAACGGTTCGTTTTCTTTGAGGGGTGTATAAATACATCCCCTCCACCTCTTTTAGAGGTCTCTTGCTCATTCAAACATCTGAGAAAACCCTTTAGAGTGCAAGGGAGTGCAAGAGCTCTAGTGAGGATAGAGATTTGAGAATCAAAGTTTGAGAGTTCCTCACTAGTGATTAGAGAGTAGCAAGTGTGCATCCATCTCCTCATTTGGGCTCGTTGTGGTCAAGTGAGAGTTCTAGCTTGTTACTCTTGGTGATCGCCATCACCTAGACGGCTTGGTGGTGATTGGGAGTTTGGTGATCATCCGGCGGAGCTTGTGGATGACCCAACTCATGTTGTGAGCGGTTTTGGGTGATTCACCGCGACGGAGTGTCAAAGAATCAACCCGTAGAGAGCACTTGATCCTTGCGCGGATCAAGGGGGAGCGACACCCTTGCGCGGGTGCTCCAACGAGGACTAGTGGGGAGTGGCGACTCTCCGATACCTCGGAAAAACATCGCCGTGTTCCTTGCCCTTTACATTCAAGCATTTACATTCTCGTATTTACTTTCATTGCTTGATTTACTTTCCTAGAATTGCCATGCTAGACTAGGATTGGAAACTAGGGTGCAAAACTTTTATCGATAGACTCTCTAGGAACACAAGTAGGCACTAGGGGTGAATTCCGGCTTGTAGGATTTAATTCTTGCAATTAATTTTTAGAAAAGCCCAATTCACCCCCCCCTCTTGGGCATCTTGATCCTTTCACAGGGGTCACATTAGTCTAACATTTAGTTCCTGGCACACAAGCATAGTACGCGTCTCAAGTTGGATATATATGGGACCGGGATACCTCATCGCCCGTATGTCCGGCCCACGTCTGCCTACTGGGCCAAAAACGACAAGGAATGAGGCGCACATATGCCGAACACATTAGCAGGCTTGGAGATCAAGTAATCTCTCTGATATCCGGCATCGTCATATCTAGACGATAGGATCGAATAATTCTGTTATATATGCTTTTCATGTAACAAGCTAGGAAACACATCTGTTAGCCGATCGGATCTGCTGTAACCATACCTGGGACTATATAAGGAGGGGTAGGGGACCTCCACATCGAGATCCGTCTTTTACATTCTAGCTCATAGATACAATCAGCAACCCCTGTAACCAAGCATACAAATATAGAGAGAGCTACTTCAAACTGGATGTAGGGCACCACGTGCCTGAACCGTATAATCCTTGTATCTTGTATGCTACCCATCTGCTTCCCTGTACGTGAATACACTGATCGATATTGCCAGAGATTTTGACAATTGGCACACCAGGTAAGGGCCTTTTACGCGCAGATTTGTTGTGTTTCAGATGGGCCTCATCACCAGGATCGACGATGACACTGACCGGATGTAGCCGGACAACAAGATCACTTCCGGTGGCTTGGCCTTCGTGGCCGACCGGCTTGGGACCTTGCATCTGCAAGATCCGAGCTATATGTGCAGGAGGACCAATCACCTCCCGTTTGTCCGTTCCTTGCCGCTCGCCGGGCTTGAAGGTGCCATGGAGGTGGTGATATGACATGGGGTTGTCCCTGATCTTTTGGTGAGCGGGGATAAACTCGATTTGGGGTGGATTCTACGTTGTGCTGCCCGACTACAATGACCAACAGGGACGCTGCGCCTTAGCGACAGTTACACCGGCTCCAATTTATTGTTGTTCTTGCCGTGCCAAGAACAACCTTGAACCTACAAGAAAATCGAAGAACAAGTAGACAAGCAAACAACGCAAGACCTTGTCCAAGGGACAAAATATGCAATCACAAATTTGGGGTTATGGATACAAGTAGTCGGGTGGTCTAAATCGACACACGTGTTGCAAGGAAGTAATTGGAAGCTAAACTTTCATGAAAAATCCTTCAAATACTGGTTGCTGCTTCTTTTTATAGCAAGGCTGCAACCAGGACGTCCTGAATGAGTTTTCCAAACCCTAGGACGCCTCCTCTTGGGCTTGTAGGATCTCTGGTAAGCCTAGGAGTGCCTAGAGGGGGGGGGCGAATAGGCCTATAAAAACTCAGGTCCAAATTCGGTTAGAATTGAGGGCGACACTGCCGGTCTGCGCAGAGGAATTTCAACACAATTTGAAATATAGCAATGGAAACTTAGATCAGGTGAATTCCCAGCTTACTGCAGTAGAGTTAGTCACAATATAACATCCAGAACCTGCAGGACAAGCTCCACCGAGTAGATCGACCACAAACCCTAGGAATACAACCTCAACAATAAATATGCAAGAAAGTAAACAGCACACGGTGATTTATCCCATGGTTCAGCTCGCCACCAAGGCTTGCCTACTCCACGTTGTTGAGGTTGGCCACAAATGGCTAGGGCTTGGCACCAAGGCTTGCCTTTTCCTCGTTCTCAAATCAAGAGAGTGAACTCTTAAAGTGAGGGGTGATTTCTTCGTTGCACAAGATGGTTATAAACCTCCCAAGGCTGCCACACGAGTTGGCAAGCTCAAGGGCGACACCTAGCCGGCTAGGAGCAAAGCTCCAAGAGTAATAAACTCAAGGACGCCGGCCAAATGCGAACCAAATGCTCTTTTGACTTTGGGAATCAATGGATCTGCTCTCCAATCGAAGTTTGCTGCCTTTTCTCTCAAGTTTTGATGATGGAAATCAAGCATTGGCTTAGGAGCTTGAGGAGCAACAATGGAGGAGAGAGAGATGAGCTCTGGTCTATTTCTGGTCGAACTGAACCATTTGGGAAGAAGAGGTGACCGTTGGAGGCCAGGCCAATAGGTATTTATACCCCTTGGGGCCCAACGGTCGGTTATGGATGGCACTGCCGTCCTCACCAAAACAGCAAGGATAGGCAACAGAAAGCATGGTTGTTTTGGCTGGTGTGCGAGGATGTTATGGTCAGGATCTGAGCACTTAGTTCACAATTTGATAGAAGTTATTGAGTCCCCCTTGATAGTACGGCTTTCCTATACTCAAATTCAAAGTATAAACGAATTAAACCTCCTTTGAGCCGGGATCTATCACCATTTGCAGTTGGAGGCTCCTCCATCACATGAATAATCCTTCTTTCATCATTCCCTGCTTATCATCTCGATAAATCTCATTAGACCTCTAATTCGTCATCAACGCCAAAACCCACATAGGGCTTGATTGCACTTACAGGGCTCCACTAAAATACAAGGCCCAAGGCCCAAAAGCAGAAGTTGTCTTCAGCTTGGAGGTCCGAACGTTACTTCATTGATTCTTCTCAACTCCGGTAGAATCGATGACCGGGTTGGATCCATTTGGAAGTAGACTTCAAGAGCTTTATAACAAGTACTCATGGGCCTTCAGCGACATCCGGAGTCAAAAGTTATGGCCATCTAAATCTGGCGCTGTGTGTAGGTTCGAACTTGATGTCCAAACATCTAGCTCGTCCCTTCCCTTGATGGCAACAACACCTTTCTCGTTCTCCTCTTGGTCGCTCCTTTGCTAATATGATTCTTAATTGTCATTCCTAAGGATAAATAGTCCAATTTTGATAAGAACATATTTGGACAGCTTGGAACGAATTTACGTGAGAATTAGGCTAGCAAGCTTGAACTGTATGTCTTGCTTGTTGGTTTCTATTTCTGTCCCTTGGGTGTGCTTGTATCAATGGTAGTGATGTCCTCATCATCTTCCCCGTCTTGCATGGGATCAAGCCTTGGAGGGCTCACCACCCAAAGACCTTGATCTTGCTTGGTACGTCTAATTTCCCTAAGTGCTTCCATGCAGGGCTTCTGCTTGCTTCGCTGGCCTACAATCTTTGGGTTCTCGGGCCATATTTTCTCTCCCATTGACAGTGATATGCAAACTGCACTGAAAACAAACCATTCCTGTTATAGTGGCGCCACACAATCTTGTCTTCCCGATGTGAGTGGGATTTGCAGTATTTGGCTTGCATCAATTGGCCAAAAAATGGACTTCACCAAATCTACATCCCACGTTGAATTAACCGGATTGATAAGCTCATCAACAGTTGTTACCATATTATTTCCTCTGGCCGTTTAGATCTTTAAATTGTGACTGTCGTGGTATCTAGTTATCCTCCCAAATATTAATCTGAGTCCCATCACCAACCCTCCAAATATATCCTTGCTTGAAGCACTGGAGCCCTGCAAACACACTTTGCCATGTGTATGAGCTCCCACTCTTCATGTTTGCCTTTAAGAGTTTACCATCTGGGTAATATTGAGCCCTGAAAACTTAGCACAGAAAGAATCAGGATCACTAAGTAGTCTCCAAGCTTGTTATGCTAGCATAGCCAAGTTGAAAGGCTACAAGTCTCTGAAACCCCATGCCTCCTTTACCTTTCGGTACACACATCTTCCACCATTCTTGCCAATGAATTCCTCCTTTACCTTTCGGTACACACATCTTCCACCATTCTTGCCAATGAATTCGTTTATGTTCATCATCATCACCCCACCAGAACTGCGAGATGGCATGCGTTATTCCTTTGCAATTTTTTTTTTGGAATTTTGAACACCATCATCGCGTATGCCGGTACTTGAGCGATCGATTTAATGAGAATATCCTTCCCTCGCGTACTAAGTAATTTCTCTTTCCTAGCCGGTTATTCTAGAATTCACCTTATCTATCAAATGACTGAAACCCAAGATATTTGTCATTAAGTGTTTCAGTCATAATATTTAAAGGTTCACATACCTCCAGTTTCACGTCAACCTCCGTGTTGCTAGAGAAGTAGACGCTCGATTTCACCTCACTAACCTTATGTCCTGAGCTTGCACTGTACCGATTCAAGATATTTGCAAGCCAGTCGGCGTTCTTCTTGTCAGCATGCATAAGAATGAGGGAATCGTCTAAAAAAGAAGATGTGAGATGCTTCTCTGCATACTTTAACACCATCCAATTCTCCTCTTTCCTCTGCCCCCCTCAACATACAGGACAACCCCTCCGCTGCAATCAAAAGAGATAAGGGGATATGGGATCCCCTTGTCTCAAATCCCTTGTTGGTGAGAATTCACCTATCTCCACTAAATCAAATCAGACTCTATATTTCACTGAAGTCACGCACGCCATAATCAATTTCACCCATCTCCGATCAAAGCCTAGCTTGAGCATAATTTTCTCAAGGAAAATCCATTCTACTCTATCATACGCTTTATGCATATCAAACTTCACAGCACATAGTCCTCCCTTCCCCTTCTTCTTTTTCATCGTATGAATGCATTCCTAAGCCAATAGAATATTATCCGTAATTAATCTTCTCGGCACAAAAGCACTTTGATGATAGCTTATAATGTCGGGTAGAATAATTTTGAGTCTATTTGACAACATCTTTGAAATTACCTTGTACACCACATTGCACAAAGAGATTGGTCGGAACTGAGCTATCTTCTCTGCATTCTATATTGCATCTAGAATCTCCCCAACCAAATCATCCTCCAATATACTCCAGAACCGTTTAAGGCCTTGTTTAGTTCCTCCCTCTAAAGTTTAGTCTCTATCACATCGGATGTTTGGATACATGTATGAAGTATTAAATATAGACTAAAAAATAACTAATTGCACAGATTACGACTAATTTGCGAGACAAATTAATTAAGTCTAATTAGTCCATGATTTGACACTATGGTGCTACAGTAAAGCTACAGTAACATGTGCTACTGACTGATTCATTAGGCTTAATAAATTCGCCTCGTAGATTACGGAGGACTTCTATAGTTTGTTTTATTATTATTGTCCAAACACTCCCATGTGACACCCCTAAACTTTAACCCCTAGATTTAAATACCTTACAAAATATTCCTTCACCATATCACTCATCTTATCAATATCTTCATGCCTTTCTTCCTGGTCATCGGCTAAGCCCATGACCAAGTTTCTTCTCAGACACAAATTGGTGAAAAAAAATTCCTCATATATAATTACTGTATGCTAGCGGAGCAGGGATGAATTGGATTATTAATTGAGATTGAAACGAAGGGAAGCGAATGTACCGATTCCGCTGAGATGATTACTGCGACTGCAGCGCACCACGCACGCGACGTAAGGTCGAAGCCTAGGTGGCAGGGCGGCACCCGGCACAAGCAGAAGTGGCGTCCGCCGCGGCACAAGCAGATGCGTCGAGACGGAACTACACAGCCGCCGCTAAACCGTCGTCGTTGGGCATTGCGGATGGAAGACGTGTTTACTTTCTAGCCTCGCGTGTTTGCCTTTTGGCTCTAACATGTTTGTTTTTTGACCAAGTAATAATCTAGCATTAATACTAATCAGTAATTCTAATACTACTAGTACATATTACATCCAAAATTGCTTCTGATGTATTGTATCACACATGCTAAAAATGCAATGCTCTCATATTCTAGTTTTATATTATTTATTAGCTTTCTATTATTTTCTAAAATGATCAAAACAGCTTAAACTTGTAAAATGCATAATAATAAATCATACGAGTATATTAATTAAACAAAGTAAAATATACGTAGGTTACTATAGACGTGGGAAAAATTCGTGACCTTTTTCAACACATGGGCACGTATCTAGTAGATGATATATATAGGGTGCAGTGTGGCCGCACAGCTTGATCCCCTAGGGCCGGGCCCTGACTGGCATCCTAGGAGACGACACACCTAGGGCGCCGGCCAAAAGGCAAGCTGGCTGCGCGCGCCCGCACCCAATCCTGATGATGATGATGATTGATCAATGGGAGAGCCACGTGCATCTCTAACCAATATGACGCTCACGTATGTTGCTGTGCTCTAGACAAAGAAATGCCCACCAAATACATTAGTCTATAGCAATACCAAAAAACCGTGGCAATAATAACATGATATTGCATCCATTTAGGATTGTAATTCCAATAAATACCTAACAATTGCAACGCCATAAAAAATTATTACCGTGGCAATAGGAACATGCTATTGCTTCCATTCAGAATTCTTGTTGCAATAACCACCTAGCAATTGCAATACCACTGAAGATTATTGCAACCCAGAACAACCATGGCAATAGTTACAAGTAAAAGCAACCAAATACAATATAGTTACAATAACACCGAGTAATTGTAATGAAAATCAATACTAATGCAACTCCAAAAGCGCCATGGCAATAATGCCAACTAATTGCAACATAATTCTTAAATTGTTGCAACAACAAACCACACATATTGCAACACATTTAGTCCGTTGCATTATAAGCACATATTGCAACTATTTTATGAAAATGTTGCAATACGATCCCTATGGCAACCAAATTAGTGATGTTGCAATCGTGTGACGTGGTATTAGAGGTGAATCCTCGTAGTGGAAGGTTGAGAGAACTAAGAAAACCGAGTTGACAAGGATGAGTCCTCCATGGTAGTAGAGGAGGTTACTGGTCCCTCCTAGTCTACTTTCAATTTTGGTGAGTAGGGGACTGAAGTCATGTACACTAGGTCTAGTTGTACCAAGGGACAGGCCTAAGTATGTGAATGGTGGCTACCAAATGCCTAGTTTTGCTCTCATCCAAGTTTATTGGCACAAAGAAAGATTTGCTGAAATTTACATTAAAGCATGAGGAGTCAAGAAATCTTGCCGTACTTGTTGATTGGTTCCTATCTTACTTGCTATTGGTGTCATTTTGTCCAAGTTCATGGTGTATGTTTGATATAGGCATATGATGCATACATGCGTTCTTTGATATGTTGATAATGGGAATTGATGTGTTAGCGAGCTAATCTTTGCAAGTATACTCCTTATTATGACATTTGGGTAGCACCATGTTTGAAGAATTGATACTATTGGGCTGTTTTGTTCTATGCATATAAGCTTGCTAGTTTCAACTCTTCCGCTGCCACTCTGCGCTCACAACATGTTTCGCAAACAAACATACTAGCTTTAATTAAACTCAGAACCTAATAACAAAAAAGTTAAATTCAGAAAATACAGGGTACATCATGAATGTTAAGTAATCTGGATTGCTCAAGTTTTACAGGAAGCAGCAGACAATGGCGAAGCTAGAGTAAAATGGAGTTGGTTCAGCAGCATATAAGCCGTTTGGCCATCTATATATGCATGTCCATTCATTGTGATTGCGAATATGTAATGAGTAGATTATTTGAATGCCACTTTTATTCCTGTGATGTATCAAATTTTGACAAATGGAAAAGCAGATGCCTAATTTGCTACTTATATATCGTATCAAGTTACTACTAGCAATTCATATTTTTCAGTGTATGTTAGTTCAGCTTTGCCTAGGGTGGAACTCAACAGTCAAATGAATGTAAGCCTAGTATACAAGTCCAATTTGCTTGTGAATATATTTCTCTGTTTTTTTTTTCAGGTCTAGTGGTGCTACTCCAAAGTTACTGTTCCTTGTCTAATTTACAAAAGATTGTACTAGCACACCAAATCTATGCTCGTTTTCAGTTTTGAATATGCCTAGTTTTGTAAGCTTGTATTTCGTTACCTGCGAGTTTGGTCAGTTTGTACGTGTTACCTACAATATAATAAAAGGTGAAATTTAAGAGTGGAGTCAAAATTCAGAAAGAATAAACTCTGATTATTTCTTCTGCTAATAAACTGAATAAACAATGAACATTTACAAATATGACCAAGAATAAATCAGACGGAGTAGTTACTACCAGTACTTATTAGAGCTGGGACTTCGGCCGTGCCATTTAAGGACGGGTTATGGCATGATCGTTTGGCACGACCTGAAGCACGGCACGACACAAAATGTTTTGGGTTGTGCCAGCACGACACGAACACGAAGGCCGTGCCATGCCTAGGATCTTGGCACGGCGGGCTACATGGTTTGGCTCGCAATTTGAGCCGTGCTTGGACCGGCACGTCACAAAAATGGCACGTAGACACTTCTGCAACTATACAATACAATTTTCTAACATTTACTATACTGTCTCTCGTCTAATTCTTGAATAGATTATGAAAATGATTAAAACTGTCATTAAAATAATACACACAAAATATACATATTTCATATCACGAGCGAAAAAAAACTAGTAGATACATTTTGAGGACCGTGCTTGGACCTGCATGACCCGAAAGCGTACCAGCATGGCACGAGCTGTGGTTGGGTTAAAGAAAAGATTTATCGTGCTATATCGGCACGACCCGTGTGCCTTCAGTGTCTAGAGAGCACTCATCTTCGCTGCTTAAACATTATTAGTACTGATGTTTGAGCAGCGAAGACGAGTCGTCCTTGGAACCGGTTGAAGTGGACGGGTCAACGGAGCACGACGTGTGAGTAGTCGTCGTCGTCGTCGACCGAGTCAAGCTGGAGGGCGTCATCCCTGACGTGGAAACGCTGTACGAGAAGAGGCCCTCCGGCGAGGTCAGTGGCACCGCGTAAGTCGGCACGGGCATCTTGGCAGGCAGCGCCGGCACCGGACCGGTGGACTGGAGAGCGGCCATGGCTTCTCTGACGGACGGGCGTGCGCGGGGGTCAGGGTGCGCGCACCAGAGCCCGACGGCCATGACGCGCTCCATCTCCGCCGCGTCGTACTCTCCGTTCAGCCGCTCGTCGGCTGCCGCGAGAGCGGCTCCCCGGCCGTACAGGTCCCAGACCCACTCGACGAGCCGGAACACGGCGTTCCTCTGGCTGCCGCCGCCCAGCTGACTCATCGGCCTCCTCCCGCACGCGACCTCCAGCACGACGACGCCGAAGCTGTAGACGTCCGACTCGGCGCTGGCTTTGCCGGTGATCAGGCTCTCGGGGTCGACGTAGCCCGGCGTGCCCGAGACGGCGGTCATCGTCTGCATCCCGACGGCGTGGTCGATGAACCTCGCGAGCCCGAAGTCGCCTAGCTTGGCGCTGAAGGACTCGTCCAGCATGACGTTGCTGGGCTTCACGTCGCGGTGGACGACGCACTGCTCCCACTCCTCGTGGAGGTAGAGCAGTGCGGACCCAAGCCCAAGGACAATCCTGAGCCTGTTGCAAGCAATTGGGACAATATGTATTCACGAATGAATGATAATCAATCAAGGGCTTAAGTTTAACAATATATAGATATTCGATAAGGATATTCCCATTTAATGTAATGTAATTACTACTACTAGTAACAACCTCATAGGCCATGTCAGGAAGGTGCCGTTGCCGTGGAGATGGACGTCGAGGCTGCGGTTGGGCACGAGCTCGTAGACGAGCAGCAGCTCGTCGCGGCCGTGGCACCAGCCGACGAGCTGAACGAGGTTCCGGTGGCGGAGCCTGCTTATCACCTTGATCTCCGACTTGTACTCCCTTCTCCCCTGCGTGGAGGATCCTTTAGCGAATCTCTTGATGGCCACGGCGGCGAGGCCGCCGTTGCGATCACTCAGGTGTCCTCGGTACACGGAGCCGAAGCCACCTTGCCCGAGCTTCTCCTCCGGCGCGAAGCTCTTCGTCGCAGCAACGAGCTCGCTGTACGGGAAACGCCTCGGCCCCGTCCCCATTTCTATCTCCCTAATAGGCTCGTGGCGGTCATCGTCCGAGCTGCTGCCCATGTCCTCACCAAACTCTTGTGCCAGCTCCAGCTCCAGCTCCCTCTTCCTCTTGCTCCGACGCCGTCGTGCGAGGGACGCTGCCAAAGCAAAGAGAACCACGACGAACAGCGCTGCGCTGACGGTGGCTCCTGCTATAACTCCACCACGTATGGTGGTGCCAGAGGTACTTGGGGTCGTTGGTGATGGTGAAGGTGGTGGTGGCAGCAGTGGTGGAGGTGCCGCTACCTTAGGTTCCAACGTCGAGCTGAAGTACCAAGAACGCACCTGGTGCAGCTCCACGGACGTGGACGTCGAGGCAGAGAATCCTACGGCGACATCCCCCGGCAACGCACTCTTGAGGTCCACCTTCTGGCTAAGGTGGTAAGACACGTTTCTCCCATCATCCAGCCACAGCGTCGTCTCCAGGATGCTCGAGAGGTTGTCGAACCTGATCTCGGCGGTCATGTTCCCTTTGAGGGTGAAGCTCGGCAGGACCTCCGTGGCCACGGACCTGATGGAGTTGACGTCGATGCCGAGGTGGTCGTACGTGCTGTTCGGGTCGAGCGCCATGGTGTCGTTGAAGGTGTCGAACTCCACCGCCACGAACCGGCCGTCGCCGGTGGCCACGGCGTCCGCGCTTTGGTTGGTGAGGCCCAAGTTGTACGTTTCAGACTCGGATGGCATTCTGGACGGGTAGCCGGCAAGGAAGAAGGCCATGCCGGCACCCTTGTTGTTGATGCCACCGTACTCCACCGGTGGGTCGATGACGAAGGAGAAGCGCGTCGTGAAGCTGGCCACCTCACTGGTGTCCTTGTCCCAGACGATCATGGGCGCGGTGTTGTACGACGCGCGGCCCCTGCTGTTGCCGATGCCCGTGATCCTGTTCGCGGTCACCTCGATCCGGTTGTCGTTGATGTACGCCTGGCCTTCCACTCTGATATCCTTGTAGTCATCTGAGCTGAAGGAGGTGTAGTTGAAGGACAAGGCGGCCGCGACGGGAGCCTCGGGAAGGTAACAGATGGCGATGAAGATGAAGCCGATGGCGCAAGTGGTCGCCGACGACGTGGTGATCACGGAGAAGCCAGCCGCCATCACCGCTAGCTGCCCCGCTGGCCTCGAGGCTGGAGCAGGTGCACGTACAAGGGTGTCCCAGTCAGTGAGTCTACTGGAACGCGTATTACACAGGATATATGGGCGGTAGTCTGCTGCTGTCTAACACTATATGTCACTGAACGAAAATTGAACTCGTCCGACGCGTGCACAATTCGAAGTTCAAACCGATCGATCCTGCACCTCTTCCTACAAACCTGCAAAAATCCTGGGTGGTCCCCATGTGATGTGAACCTGCAAAAAATCTTGGGTGGTCCTCATGTGATGTGTGGACATTAAACTGGACAACAAGGCTCCCGAACCAACTTGGATTCCAGGAAAAAAGAAGAATCTGTCTGCTCGGTACTCTGATGTTTCAGGGGCATCTCACACCACCTGAACGCCTCATCGAGAACAGAAATAAAATGGAGTGTCTCTGATCCACTCAATTGTCATGACGATAGGATCAAAATCAAATAAATAAAAATTAAATTAAAAATATAGATGACAAACGATTTTCATAATCACATGATCCAAACCAAATGAACCAAATAAAACTAATAAAAATAATGCAAAAAATATTTAACTAACAAAATAAAAAAGAAATTAGATTATTTCAATGGAAACCAAATTTAAAGATTTCAAAGTGAAACAAAATAAAACATACATAAAAAAGGCAGAAAAAATTAAGTAAGTGTTGGAGTAATTCAAACCATTCTCATTTATAAACAATCAATTTACACCAACTGAACACAGAACATACGACAAAAGCAGGAATGGTAAATATGGTCCAATGAGATGTAATCTGCAACCACTAAACAAGGAATGAACAAATTGGAATAATGCACCGTCATTGTTGCAAATGCCACCTCTGCCACAGCACTGAAAAGGATCTAGATGGCAACTATTTTGCACTAGCTTTAATACACACAATGCAAGGCCTACACAATTCTAGCACCTTGGTTTCTGGTCTGTCACAACGCCAACAAGACGCCACACAAGCTACAACTAAGCTAGATGAAAGGTTCTTGTTTGATTTTTTAAATTGAGTGACAACTTAGGTGGATTAATTATGGTTTATGTGAGATACACAGGTGACTAGTCCACAAGTACATGTGTGTAAGCAACATATGCCATGAAGGTGGAAATAGCTTGGAGATGTTGCAAAGCTTGCACATGTGATGTGGAGGAGCTTATTGCATATGAGACATGACATGGAGTCATGTGACCAAGGTGGAGAAGATCAAGATGAGGCTTGGCTCGATGGACCGGTTGCAAGTGTGAAGGGCAAGTCGGAGGCTTTGAAGCGAGGGACCGTGTGACGGTGAAGCTTGAGCAAGACTTGGCGCCAATGGACCAACGCAACGGTGAAGAGCAAGTGAGGTCAAGATCGATGAACCAATATGGTCACGTGATGATATGAAGTGGATCATATCATTTGGTGATTGGTTGGTGCATGTATTGCATCAACATCAAAGGAGATGGAATGGAATGTGCAAGGCAAAGGTATAGCCTAGGGCATTTTATTTCACCGGTCAAAGGTTGTGTAGAGAAGTGCATGACCGGGTTTAGAATAGATGGTCATACTATCAAGAGGGGCAAACTTATTTGCATATCGGTCATCTAGTGTCACTCGAGTGATCTAACTTTGCTTCGTTGCTAGAATCGAGTGACGTGTCAAGTTGAGTGGCTAACTCCTTTGAAGAAAATGATTGTGAAAAATGCTAACACACTTGCACATGGTGGTGTTAGCACATTTGCAAAGGAGGTGTCGTTTGAGAGGTGGAGAAGTGTGGAGACTCCCTCTCCCTCATGTCGAGCTTGTGAGGCAGGATTCGGTGAAAAAACGGAGGCGAACGGAGGTCACTGGTAGTGACCGGACATGGTCTCAGCACGACCGGACGCATCCGATCAGTGGCAGCAGCGGTCAGGCGCGGGACGCTAGGGCTTTGCACCGGCATGTCCGGTCAAGCCCCAGAGAAACTGCGAAGCACGCGAGGTCGATCGGACGCGGTGGCGCGTCAGGTCACGATCGATCGAACGAGTCAGGTCGCGAGTGGGTGCTTACTGGAAGCAACCGGACGCTGGCGCTGTGGCGTCCGATTTGTCTTGCGGTGCGTCCGGTCGCTGGCTCGCTGGCGCACGGCTATGCGTGACCTGTGCGTCCGGTCAGTTGAGTAGCGTGTCTGGTCGCTTGGTGACCATTGGCGCGTGGTGACCGTTGGAGGATCGAGCGGTCGCGGTTGAATCCAGGGCGACACGTGGATGGCCAGGAGCGACCGGACGTAGTGCAGCGCGTCCGGTCATATCGACCGGCGCGTTTGGTCACTACAAAAAATGCCCAGTGAAAGGGTAACGGCGCTATTTGACCGTGGGGTTATAAATACAAGTAGTGGCTGGCCTTGGATGGGGCTGAGCACCTTGGGAATTGTCACACCCCAAAATTTCTAATTTTAGGTTGTGCATAGGAAACACTAACTAAAATAAATATTTTAATATTTGAATAGAACTTGTCATTAGTTTAGATTTCATATATTTTTTATTAAAGAAAAATGGTGCTTTTCGATTATTTTAGAATTAACTTGACGGGCTTTGGTTGATGTGATGCTTGTTTTGGTGTTTATGAGTGCAAACGGATTACGAGTACGATAGAGCGACGTTTATCTCTCCTTGAGAAATTTTTCTGGCCCTTTTTCGAATTAAAATTCCAGTTTTAATGAACTTAATCTTTTTCTTTGATCGTTTCACCAATCTTTTCTTGAGCTCCAAATACTTTATTTGGGTTCCTTATGTTTCATAATGTCTCTGAGAATTTTCTCTGAATTTTTAGAGCTTTCGGAGTATTTTTTATGGCTTAAATAATAATTTTAGACTTTTATGGAATTATTTTATCCATGAAATTAATTAATTCCGAAAAATAAATAAATATATCATTTTTCTCAATGCTCAAAGCCCATGTGCAATAATCCTAAATGTCCATTCATTTATTTACTAATGGGCTTTAATAATTAATTAGGCCTATTAGTAAATATGGAGGGTGCAACGTCAATTAACACTATATCGCTAGTTGATATGGAGGTGGAGAGTTTTCCTCCCTATATATATATGTACCTACCCCTTGGGTAAAGTACACCAAAACTACCGTAGAGGAGCCTCTAGTTTGGGAAATCTCTCGTGTAGTAAATTAGATATTTTTTCTCCTTCTTGTGTCGCCCTAGGCCGAGGCCCTTCAAATGGATGGAGGTAGAAGATGAAGTATTTACAGTTCTGCCACTGGTTTGTAATATCTTTGTCGTTTCTTTGTTTTAATTTTGTTTTTGCGCGCACGGTTTTAGTGTTCTGGTTGCACGCATTTTACTTTTTCACTTCGCGCTTGCTTGGCTGGCTCTGACATCTGGGTTCCATCGCCTGGCTATTTATTCCCGTGTTGCATGCGCCTGTGCAGTTCTAGAACCAGCAGAGCACATGGCCAGCAGTTGCATTCGCCTGTAGTACTAGAACCAGCAGAACACATGGCCAGTTAGTTTGCTAGCTTTGATCTAAACATCCCTACTAGAAGATGAGAACGGATCGTGGAGACCTGCGACGTGAGGAAGCGAGGCGCGCGAGGAGCGGCAAGCGGCGAGCACAGACGAGGGCTTAAGAAAGTGAGAGCGGCGAGCGTGGACGACGCATGAGAGGCGAATGGGCGTGGCGCGGAGTAAATGCACGGTGCGGCGATCGAAGAGGCAAGGGCAATCCCGTCCAGATTAGCGGCTGCAGGTGCATAACGACGTTCTTTACGCAAACGAGGAGAGGAGCCAGGACTACGTTTTTTTCCGATACGAAGGGAGTATATCGTGTCACTCAATTATGAATTTATTGATTTACGTGCAATATTTATTTAATGCATTTTTAATTAAAAGCAACCTAGTGTAGTAACTCATTCTTGTGATTTTGCGATCATGCCAACTAAAGCTACATGCTATCGGCATAGACGTGTTATATGCTAGTCATATATAAATTAAATATTAATTTAATTGACATGCAATTAGTTCTATGATTAAAAGCAATCTAAGTTTGTAAATCCGTTCTTGTTGCGATAGTTTCATAGCGTCGCGCTCTATACAATAGCGATAGTTTTTGTGATGTCACTCAAGTATGAATTTATCTATTTAAATGTAACTTGATTAATATTTATTTAACAGCTTTCTAACTAAAAGCAACATAGGGGTATAATTTCGTTCTTGTTGCTTCGTGACTATGCTAGTGTAAGAGACGCATTAGCAACGTTGTTTACCATGTCACATTATGTGTTTACAAATTAAATTATGTTTATTTGATTAATGTTTATGTCATGCTCTTTTAAATTAGAAGCGACTTAGGTTCATACATAGAACATTCTTAAATAAATGTTAACTTGATTAATATTAACTTAAATGTTTTTTAATCATAATTAGTTTAGTTAAACATGAAGCATGTAGTTAATTTAACTAACATTTTTCTACTGTCTTATTAAATTAAAAGTAACTTTGGTTTATAATTTGTCTTTTATAAATAATCAAATGCTATCATAATTAATAAGAACTTAAGTGTTTCTTAAATAGAACTTGTTTAGTTTATGCAAGAAACATATAATGATTCGATTAGCTATTATCACCTTCTTTATGCTTTCTAATTTATAAATGTTTAAATGACTTAAACACTAAATAAATATTTATAAATAAAATATGAATAAGGTTAACTTCATCTTTTATAATTCAATGTAAATTGGTTAATTCAACTTTAGGATAATTCTCTAGAAGTCTATCACCTTAATTCATTAACTAAAATAAATTAAATGTATAGTTTGTCTTCTCCGATTTGTTGCACCTCCTCGATAGTCGCGTGTCCTCTTTGATGGTAGCTCTGTTATCCGTCGGTCTTACGTTTTCGCGATCATAGCATCATGTCGTATAGTCTAGTGCGCTCTTTTAAAGTGTCTCGTTTGTTTGGTGTGTTGTTCTTAGTTGTGTTTATTGTCTGTTTGTTCTACTTGATTGCTGAGAGTAGAAGAAGTATGGTTAATTAGCGCTGAAGACGAGGAGCTGAGGACCGAAAGTCGAAGCAAAAGGACTTGAGACCAGAAGATAGCAACTGGAGATTCTGAGCAGCTAAGTTTGGGAAAAGGCAAGTGTAGCATGGGATCATCCTTGTTTCCTATTCACCTTTAATACACTTAATTCATGTGCATGTGTCTACCTTGTTACCCCTAAGGATATCCTAGCTTTTGTATCTTGTACCTTGACATCGGTGGAACATTGCATTGGGTAGTATTTATGCTAGTGCTCAATATAAATAACCATGATCTGTAACTTGACTAATGGTATATGCAATAAACGTTTAAAAGATGCTTTATAGAAACATGGCTCAAGAGGGCTAGAGCATTGGGTTGTTTTTATGGTGCTCTAGTTTCTCTCCTTAAGGACTTATCTGTAAGCGAACATCCGGGACTTACAGTATAACTATGAGGGCTATATGGCTCTGGCTTTAGTCAAGTATGAGAACCTTTTCTAGCTTGTTAGTAGTAACCTTCATGGCGTAAGAATGGCTTGACGAATCGGATATAGTGCGGCCTCTGTCCTTATGTGTATAGGTTGCGCGTCATTGTGCCATTTGAAAGGGGGCCTCTACATCTGTTTGTCGAGTGAATCTAATGGCCCTAACTTGTTAGACGAACATTTGAAAGACTTCATAGTGAACCCTGCCGACCTTCCTTGGTAGTGGGTCAAGAGGCTGATCACCTCGGGCAAAAGGGTAAATCACGACTCACAGTGAAAGTGTACAACCTCTGCAGAGTGTAAAACTGGTATATCAGCCGTGCTCACGGTCACAAGTGGCCTTGGACCCTTACAGAATAAATGATGAACACTGGTGATAATGTTAATATTGATGATATTGATGCTCATTAATGATTATTGTTTCTTGCTATACATTATTCTCGTTTACATGATCATGAGGTTATTTGGGCTTACGTAACTTGTTGCTACTCAAATGCTAAAAAGATGACTCACTAAAAGCTATTGCAGTAAACCCGTGTCAAACCTTTTGAGCCTCATGAACCCCGTGTTATATTTGTTGAGTTCGACATGGACTCACTCTTGCTATTCCCTACACTCCAATGTGTAGTAAGGTGCTGCTTAGAAGAAGAATAAAGGTGTAGTGGAGTTTCCAAAAGTCTTTTCGAAGTGCTTGGCATACGGAACCCCTAGTTAGCCGTCCCTGAGAAAAATGGAGCCCAAGCAGAAGTTTAGCCACCGTTCTGCGATACTCTGATAGTTGTAAGTGTTCATATAGTAAGTATTCTGCTTTATATAAACATTGTTTTGATATCTCTATTCTGTTGTTGTATGTGTGGACTTCCTGGGCACACATATAACGAGTGCTTGGTCTTCTTTAGAAAACCGGGCGTGACAGGAATGTGTTGCCCTTGTGTATGCTTGGTTTGAGAAGCCTCCAACTCACTTGTGCTTGCTAGATTACGAATCAATAAGCGAGTGAGTGATTCTAGTGTGATTGCATCATGAGGTTGTATCGAGTGGCACTAGGTGTTCGTGTTGCAAGCCGGTGGTGCTTGTTACTCTTGGAGGTTGTCACCTCCTAGACGGCTTGATGGCTTGTGACTCCGTCGAAGCTCGCAAGAAGATTGTGTGAGGCTCTCGAGAAGCTTTGTAAGGGGGATTGTGTTCACTCTGCGGGGATCGCGAAGAGCAACTCTAGTAGAGCGTGTCATTGAGCTACCACACTTGCGGTAGGTTCTTGCGGCGCCTTTAGGAGGCTCGGTTGTGGACACCGATTAGCCGTCAAACTACGAGGTGTTGGTCGACACAACGGGGACTAGCTTGGTGGCAACCAAGTGAACCTCGGTGAAAAATCGTGTCAACTTTGTGTATTTCTTCACGGTGGTTTGCATCCTCTCTACGCAAGCTTATATTTACATTATACACTTTAGTGCTTGTGTAGGTGCTCTTGTAACTAGTTTGCTTGTGTAGCTAGCTAGTTACCTTCTTTCTTGTTTAGCTAGAAGTATCCCCTTTGAGTGACTAATTAGGTTTGTGTAACCTTGTTAGTCATATTGCTTAGTTTGTGTAGCTAAGTTTTTTACGCTCTCTAATTTGGCATTGGTTGCCTTGTTATTGATCATTGCTAGTGAGCTTAGGGGCTTTGTGCTTTTGCTTCACTAGTGGTGTAGGAGCTCCCTTGGTTGGCAAAGTACTAGTGCATAGGTTTGTGTGACCTTGCTCTAGAATTGATTAGGTGAGCTCTTGCTATGTTTGGCACCTCAGTTGTGTAATTAGGATCTTTTGTAAAATGCTAAAGTTATAAATAGAGGGGTGTAGTCTTGGCTAGATCGATAGTTTTAATTCCGTACTTATTTTGGGTTAGCCAACGCGATTAAGTTTCAGAAAGGACTATTCTCCCCCTCTAATCCGCCATCTCGACCCTTCACTAGATAGCTACAACAAGCTAGATCTACTTAAGAAAGCAACTACAACTAGTTACAACTACATATAACTACCACTACACTACTCTAGCTCTAGGCAAACAACTATCACTCAAGCAAGAGATGAAAGTAAATGCGATAGAGTGAGTAGTGAGCAGACCAATTGGGGCATGAGGTGACACAAGATATGTTCCCAAGGTTCGGTTGCTTGCTAGCAACCTACGTCCTCGTTGTGGCAAGTCCCAAGTGATGGTTCACGAGCTAACTAGAGTGACAAGCTAGACCCACCAAGGGTGCTACAAGAACCACTCAAATGGTGTACTCCAACTAGCCACAATTCCACTAGAGTATCCTTTTGCTCCCCGCGAGGTGGGATCAAAACCTCTCATCAGTCTTCTTCAATGACCAACAGTTGCTCCAAGCTGTCTAGGTGGTGGCAACCACCAAGAGTAATAAGAAAACCACAACTCAATCGATCACTAGTGCCACTAGATGCAAGAACTCAATACAAATGCACTACAATCACTCCCAGTCTCAATTTGGACGAAGCACTAGGCAAAGAGATGAGTGGGGAGGTGTTTGCATAAGCTCACAAGGGTGTATGATCGATTAGAATGCTACAATACAAACTCCTTCACCTCACGAACCAGTGAGGCCATCACTAGAGTTTCCATGTTTGAACTAACAATCCTGAGCCTGTTTGACAAATATTTGCTTGGTAAAAGCTAGTACACCTTTAGTTCTGGATCCTTGGGGTATTGCAGCTGATAAGAAAAGTCCTCTATCCAAAGGAGGATGAAGTATCCACATCATAGTAGTCAAACTAACTGACCTTGCCATCTACATAAGCTGGGTTTGCACCTTCACCATAAAAAAATCCCCATGATGCAACTCAATTGTAATTTCTCCATCCTCATCGCCTACAATACTGCATAAGAACAATATCACTACACCAACATACTCTAATAACATACCAACCTTTACCTAGGAAGTATGCGTAGTAGAAACCCTAACCAACGAAAATCATTCAAATTGCAGCTACTGCCACTACCATCAACCTACCTCCTACAACCAAAAAGGACACAAATTTGGACGGAGAATGACTCAATGTACTGAGGCGGTGAAAGGTCCTAATATGGCTAGAGGGGGTGAATAGCCTATTAAAAAGTTCTACAAACTCACTAGAACAAAAGGTTAGTATAACAAATGGCGAAAAGCGAATTAGCTCTAGCTTTACGAGGGTTGCAAGCCACCTATCCAACAATTCTAGTAACTATGATCACTATAACAAACAAAGGCTAAGTCACTATGAGCTCTCACAAGCTAGCTACACTAAAGAGCTCAACTAGGTGACAAACTACACTAGCAAAGAGAATATAAGCTCTCAAAACTAATTACACTAAAGAGCTTGTTACAACTAGTTTGCGGAATATGAAAGAGAGGTAAGTGATCTTTATACCGCCATGTCGAGGAATGAACCAATCACAACAATATGAAGACCAATCACCAGAAGAAATCCAAGAAAACAATCACAAAGGTGACACACAAATTTTCTCCCGAGGTTCATGTGCTTGCCGGCACGCTATGTCCCCGTTGTGTCGACCACCACTTCGTGGTTCGGCGGCTAATTGGCAATCCAAAGCCAAGCTCCCCAAGAGCACCGTAAGAACCTACCGCAAGTGAGGTAACTCAATGACACGAGCAATTTACTAGAGTTGCCTTTGACGCTCCACCGGGGAAGGCACAACACCCCTCACAAAAACACCGGGATGTGGCCAAGAACAAGCACCACTCTTGTCACAACTCCTTCGCTGCCTCCAAGCCATCTAGGTGACGGCAACCACCAAGTGTAACAAGAATCCCACAGCCAATGCTCACCCAAGTGCCAACTAGATGCAAACTCACAAGCAAATGCACTTGAGATCACTCAAACTCACTTTGATTTGTCAATCAAGCAAGGGAGATGAGTGGGAGGGGATGTGCTTAGCTCAAGAGGATGTTAGAGTGTCAAAAAGTTCAAGAGAGTCCTCTAGGAGCCGGCCAATAAGTATTTATAAGTAGCCCCAAAGAATAGAGCCGTTAGGAACAAGTTGCCGCTGTCTGCGTACTGACCGGACGCGCCGGTCGAACTGACCGGACGCGGTCGCAGCGTCCAGTCGCCGCTGATTCGTGTTGCTGACCACGCGACCGGACACACCGCTTGAACTGACCGGACGCCATAGTGTCAGCGTGCGGTCGATTCCAGTAATCACCCACACATGATCGGACGCGTCCGATCGACCTCATGTGTTTCGCAACTTCTCTGGAGTTTGACCGGACGCGCCAGTCTCGTGACCGACCGGACGCACCGGTGTGCGCGCTGCTGCCTCTGCACGCGGGATGAGCTGACCGGACATGCTAGCCGCGTCTGATCCAGCGTTCGGTCACCCCAATGACTCCCTTTCGTCTTCGTTTCTTCACGTTTGGCGCAACGGAAAATAGGCGTTTCACTTCCACAAAAGTGCCGAATCCCGCCTCGCAAGCTCGACGAGAGGGAGAGAGGAACCCAAACCCCTCTCTACCGCTCAAACACCACCGCCTTTGCAAATGTGCTAACATCACCAAGTGTACATCACCATGTGCATGTGTGTTAGCATTTTCACAATCATTTTCGAGGCGATAAGTTAGCCCTCCACTAGATCTAAATGCATATGCAAATGAATCTTCATCTAGTGGCACTTAAGTGATCAATAGCCCCAGAAATTCCCTTCTTTATAGTACGACTATCGATCCTAAGTGTGATCACACCCTCTGTGGTGTCTTGATCACCAAAAAGCAAATCCTATCTATACCTTTGCCTTGAGCTTCATAGGATTGCACTCCATCTCCTCTTCTTCTCCAAGCATGGCACCAAGTCATCATGATCAACATGCATCTTGCCATAACTTAGGAGTGTACCAATCACCTTTTGCTATCAACACTTAAGCACATGTGATTAGTATTTAGGTTTCATCAATTAGCCAAAATCAAACTAGGGACTTTCAGGCGGCTCATCCGATAGCTAGCACAAGGTGGCCACCATCGCGCTAGCTGAAAGCCCTAGTTTAGTTTTGGATAATTGATGAAACCTAGCACTAACCTTTGTCATGAGTGTGATATGAGCTAAGCGATTGAGCAAGGTGAGGTCCATGGAGGTGGAGATGGATATATGTTGATGATGATCAAGCTTAAATTGGAAAAGAAGAAAGAGAAAAACAAAAACCGAGATGATCAAGGCAAAGGTATATGATAGGTTTTTGTTTTGCACTCAAGACACCATAGAGAGTGTGAGTGACTTAGGATCGATAGCCATACTATAAAGAGGGGAAATCTTTGGCTAAACGGTTTATCGAGTGCCACTAGGTGACATGATTCTTGCATATGCATTTAGGAACCTAGTGTGCTAACTTGTGACCCTTGTAAAATACTTTGAAAAATGCTAACACACGTGTACACAAGTTCTACACTTTGTGGTTAGCAAGTTGGAAGCAAGGGTGAAACAGTCGTGGACTTAGAAAAAGAAAAGGGCGAGCTGCATGTTGATCGGACGCTGAGCAGGTCCTGACTGGACGCTGGCTCAAAGTCCGGTCAATTATAGCCTTGGCACGCTAACTGGCCGAGAGGGTTGCGGAGCGACCGGATGCAGGGACCGGCGCGTCCGGTCACTTCTTCGGGCGAGCGAACCCAGGCGCCAGTGCGCGACTGGACGCGCAGGGGCTACGTCAGGTCACGGCTGACGTACGCTGGTGTCAGCAACTGGAGCGCGCAATGAGAAACTCTATGCTGACCGGACTCACCGGCGCGTCCGGTGCTTTGTGACCTGACGCATTCGGTCAATAAAAACTGACTCTGGAACCTCTCTGTACTCGATCTGACTCTCGATGGTTCAGGGTCCGGTCATCTTGAGCGCGAGTCCGGCCATTGTTTGACTGTGACGCTGACCCGTAAGCGACCGTTGGAGATCAACATACTAGATTTGAACACGGACACATGGACGGCCTGGAGCGACCGGACGTTGGTCGACCGGACGCAGAGGTGTGTCCGGTTAGTGCGTCCGGTCACCCCAAGACTGTCCAATAGCTCTTTGATCTTTGAGGGTCTATAAACAGAAAGGCACCGGCTTGGGGCTCACTCTCTTGGCACTTTGACATACTTGACATCCTTGTGAGCCTAAGCAAACACCTCCCACTCATCTCCATCATTGATTCATCATTATAGTGCAATTGGGAGTGATTTCTAGTGTATTTGCTTGAGTGATTGCATCTAGTGGCACTTGGGGATCGTTGTGGCTGTGGATTTCTTGTTACTCTTGGTGGTTGCCGCCACCTATACGGCTTGAAGCAGCAGTGGAGGTCCGACACATGTTGGTGATTGTTCGTGACCGGCTCTGGTGATCTTGTGAGGGGTATTGTACCTTCCCCGGCGAAGCGCCACAAGTAGCTCTAGTAAATTGCTCGTGTCATTAAGTTACCTCACTTGTGGGTCGGTTCTTGCAGTGTCCAACGTGTGGACGAGGTTCGTTCAACACCTCTTAGCTGCCAAACCACCAAGTGTTGGTCGACACAACGAGAACTAGCATGCCGGCAAGTACATGAACCTCGGGAGAAAAATCACTTGTCTTTTGCCATTGGATTTCTCCCGGTATTCATATTATGTTGATTGATTGATTGGTTCATCTCCTCTACGCGATGGTATAATCATCTTGCTCACTCATTTACATTCCCGCAAACTAGTTGTAACAAGCTCTTTAGTGTAACTAGTTTTGAGAGCTTGTCTTTTCTTTGTTAGGTTAGCTCTCACCTAGTTGAGCTCTTTAGTGTAGCTAGCTTTGAGCGCTCTTATTGACTTAGTCATTGCTTGTCTTAGAGATTATAGCAACTAGAATTGTTGGGATAGGAGGCTTGCAACACTTGTTAGAGCTAGTGTAAAAAGCTTTATAGCCAATTAGTTGTCTAACAAGTTTGTTTAGTGTTTTGTAGTTTTTAAATTAGGCTATTCATCCCCATCTAGCCAATTAGGATCTTTCACTAGCTCAGTGCGGCTACCGTGGTAACTAGTGCCTCCAGCCCTCCCTTCCTACTCCACTACCGCCTCGTCTCCTCCGCCGCCGCGCCGTGGTCGCCTCAGCCATCGACGTGATGTAGGAGACAGAGAGAGTAGTGAGAGAGAGGGGAGGAGTGGGGAATGACCGTGGGGGCTATTTGCAGGGGCTATTTGCCAAATAACCGCAGGCCAGCGCAGTCACGTGCGCTGCAATGCACTATATTTCACTTTAGCAGCTACCGTGGCTTGTCCACATCGGTTAAAAACATAAAAACGAAGGGGGTATAGACTATTAATGAACCATTAATCAAGTTCTTCACCCACAAATACACTTTCAAACCTGATGGAGCAAAGCGGCACAACCTGACAAGGTAATGGACTAAGCATACATTTTACGCTTAAAAATGATAAACATACTCCCTCGCTTTCTATTTAACAAAAAAGTACCACGCACATATTTTATGTTTTTTAATAAACTAGATAAGTGCCCGTGCGTTGCATCGGGAATAATAAAATTGTTATGAGATAACATGCACCATGTTCTGCATAAAAATTTCAATGCAATAAGGATCAGGAATATTTTTGTCAAAATGATTGAAGATGAGTTGAAAAACAATTGTACTCGCGGTATTAATGTATTATGTCAACAACATGCGTGGCAACGACGAGGCAAACCCCCTTCTTTAACCTTCTGCACCCTCTCTGCTTGTCGTTCCTAACCTCTAACCACATGGACCGAGAAATAGTGCACCCATGTAAACCATTAGTGATGCACTCTGTTGAATGCTCCAACACCCCCCCAAAAAAAATTCAGCTCCAAAATCTTGAAACTTTTTCCATTTATCCTTTGTTGTCAACAGGAAAAAAATATTTTGTTTCTTTAGGCCGTTACATGCATTTGTAGCTATATCTGAATGAGACATGATCATCATCAGGTATCAGGTGTTATCATTTTCAAGAGCACCTGTCTCCTTTTGCATCACAATCTTTAATGTTGTAGCCACCAAAAGAAAATCAGTATATAAAAGAACAAAATAATTATATATAGTATTGAACTAACAGTTAGTGTAAACTATCAGTTAGCCTAAACTATATTGAAGAAATTTGGATATTTGGGGTGACTATTCTCCTGGCCGCATCTATACTATTGAACAATAACAATATCAAAGAAAATCAGTATATTTTCTGGCGGCAGAGGTTGACGCATAGAACTTCTGTTGATCGTGGTCCGGACGGTGGCAGATTGACCTCTTTGTGCGTGACTATTCTCCTTGGTTGGTATCCTGGAACAAAGCAGACATCCCTAAGAGATGAGCAACGAAGAGTGCGAAGAGAAAAGAATTCGTCAGTCTGACTTCATTGAACAATTGGAGAGGATACTGACTGACTAACGTTTGTAACCTGTAAACAGATGCTAAAATGTGAGCGCCTGCTACTGCAAAAATATAAATTGATACCTTACAGTTTGAAGCGATGAGTGCCCTATATGTATATTTTTGTTGTTGGCGAAATAGCCATCTTCGTCCCCAAACTATTGCCGGAGGCTCACTTTGGTCCCTCAACTTTCAAAATGTCAAGTTTAGTCCTTAAACAATTCATTTGCGGCCGATCTCGTCCATCCCCATCAAGTAATCGCCACGTGTCCAAGACTACATGCCAAAAGTCATTGCTGCCCCTCGCCCATCCTTTTGGAAGCCGTCCAGGCTTCACGGCGTCTCGCAGTCCCGTTTCCTCCCTCTCTTCCCCGTTTCCACTCTCCATTTCTTGTTCATCATGGCGGCTGCATAGCTAGGTTAGGGTTTCTTGGGGAGGAGAGCAGTGGGGGACAGGCGCAGCGCGGGAAGGGGGTGAGTGTAACACCCCAGGTGTTTATCACCAATTAGGCAGTGGGTTTAAGCTCAAACATGATAGATTAGTGGAGATGACGATGCCAAAGTCAAACCTATGGAAATAAACCCTAACCTAAACTTGGATATTGCACCCTTGCTTACATATAGGCTCAATTAAAAGATATATGCTTGGGTGTTGTTATCAAAGTATCTTCACATGTCTCACATCAATAACTATCTATATTGATCCCTGGAAAAGTTTCATGAAGTTCGGAATCAAAAAGTCACATGAAATGATAAGTTCCATTCCTATTGGAATTTGCCCCATTAAGTTAATGGAACTATAGATCATCAACGAAGCTTTGCAAATTTACCCAAATGACTCTAGATGAACTCTACAACACCTTAACTACACTTAGGGCACTTAATGGAACAATGTTCATGTTGATCATTTTGCCTAAATGTGCTTCTAAGTGATGGTTGACCATGTATGGACCCGGGAATACTTTGGTTTGACCATTTTAAAAGTGTGACCTAGAAGTTTTGCATGACTATGCACCCTTTGACAAAGTCGTAGAGAATTTTATAAGGAACAAACTTTATTTAAGAGTCAAGCCATGAAAATGTGCGTAACATGCTCAAACAGGGCCCACAAGTCAGAATTGGGACTGTTTCCAACACTTAACAATTTTAAAACCCCCGATTTCAGTGTCTTCGACATTGACATCCCGCGTTCTCGAGTTTTTACTAAGTAACTTAAATTGGTCCAAAAATGAAAGTTGGAAATAATTTGTTGGAGAACAACATGTAAAAAGTTGGGATCAGTTTGACCAAGTTTGGCATTGCAAAATTCCAAAACCGAGCCCTAGCTTAACTTGTTGACACTGGTGATTTGGGGACTAATTATCTCCTAATTTGTGGGTCTTATGACCATGGTGCTTAAATGAAATTTGTAGGGCATCATGAAATGAACAACTTTCATAATTGGCCCAAAGTCCAAATCAGCCCATAACAGGCCCAAAATGGTGTTCCACGACGGCCACTCCAGTGCCTGCCACCTGTTCGGTGGAATGCCCCAACGACAGCCACGCGTCCGGGACGTGGCCTCCATGCGCCCGCAGTGCGCCCCACCTCCGCTGCCGCGCGTCCCTGCCCTCCATACACCATGCCGAGCGGTCCACGGTCGCTCCTTCATTGCCCCAGAGCCCATCGTCGCTCTCAGGTTTCTCCTCATGCTCTCGCTTGTCGCCTCGGCCGCGTCCGCCATGGCCAGGCGGAGCTCCGAGCTCGCTGCCGCGGGCGTTCCTACTCCTTCACGCGTTCTCCTCGCTCAAAGCAGTCTTTCTCGGTCGCGTGCAGGCCGGGCTGTCCACGCCGAGGCCATTCGGTCGCGGGAGCCGTGCCTCCGTCACTGCTGCTGCAGAGCCGCCATGTGAGGCTGCGGAGCTCTCTGTCGCCACCGCGTCTTCTGCCACGGGCCGCCCTCCGTCGAAGCCGAGTCCCTCCTCGGAACCACGCGAGCCCGTGGGCCCTCCAGTGCCCCTTCCCCACTCGCAGCGTCGCCGGCAGCGCCATCGCCGCCTGCAACAGCCGCCACGGCCACGCGTGCGCGTGGTCACGCCACTGTGGGCCACCCCTGGGTGAGCTGCGCCCCTGCTCGGGTGCGCGCGTGGCCCAGGCTGGCCGCGCCGCAACCAATTGCCGCCGGCACCGCCGCACTGGCCGGCCGGACGACCCCCCGGCGTGCTCTGCTCGAGGAAGAAGAAGGGGGACTTCGGGTCCAAATAGGGGAGATAGGAGGGGGCTAGATGAAAAGACACTGACTCATATGAATAGTATTGATAGGACTTATTTGTTTGGTTCAATTAAAGTTTATTGCAGGGGCCTAAATGAAGAAGGTCGTTTCCCTCTCTCTCAGTATCTCTCTGGGTGACTGACGTGCGGGCCCGGCCGAACCAGGGGTCCCACGTGTCGGTTATGAATGGCAGGGATGGGGTAAGCATTCGGGTGCGCCTAGCAATTGCAATAGGGTTTGTTTTAATTCCGATTTTGAATTTCAATTTCATGTTAATCTTTGAAAATCTATATCTCATGATAGAAAAGTCCAAAAATAGTAAATGGGGACTTTTTGGAAACCTTGAGAAAAGATCTACGCAGTGGAGTCATAATATGTTACATTTTGTAGGTATTTTCTAATGTCTTTATTTAAGTTTTAAAAATGCTCTAAAAATGCCTTTAAACTTAACCAGAGCAAGATCTGGAGTTTTACAACTCCAAAAATAGTGATTCTTGTTTTGTTAATTTTGTGATGACATGTAATTGCTAGGAAAAATATTAAACACACTACTTGTTCACTGTTTCCTTAAAGTTTTGATTTGACCTTGATAAATAAGGAAATCTGCAATTATATTGCTTGTCAAGTTATATCTTGAGTTGTGTTGCTCCAATTGATGTGAAATTTTTAGGGTAGGCTTGTCATGCTATGGATGTACTATGGTATAAATTTCATGGCCATTGCTTACTGTATGCTCAAGTTATTGAGTTAACTTATTTATGGCTTGATAAATAGTTTATCAATAATATATAAATGATAAAATAGAAAATGTTGCCCCATCACCTTATTATGATGTTTCTCTATCATATTGATTCATAAGATGGCCTTGGGTTCACAGAAAATATTGAGTTTTAGGTTTAACTTGCTCTCACATGATTTATTGCCATAGCAATTTGTCTTTTTCATAGAGGTTGTTATACATGTCCAAATGGTTTCAAATTTGGACAGTAAACTTTTGGGAGCATGTGTAGGCCACTGTAATTTTGGTAGAATTTATTGTGCACCTTGGATATGTGTTCATAATTCCACCTAATTATCTAAGATAAATTAAGAAATGTATTAAAATAATTTATCTAGGAATGGACACTATGTTTTCTGGTGTTCATTAGTCATGTGTGACATGTTGGTAAAGTTGGTTTTGTCTAATTATATGTTTGCAACATAAGTTAATAATTATTTCTTGCAGATGAGGTTTCTGGACAGATCTGGGAACTTAGTAAAGTTCTTCATGATAATGTGCTTTGTTGTGAAACTTATTTATACAAAAGTTGTAGATAATTCATGTATCTAGCTTGTGTCAAAATTTGGTGGCATTTGGTCAAGTAGTTTTTGAGTTATAGATGTTTAAAGTCAGGTTCCAGATTTGGTTGCTCTCTGTTTGGAGCAGACCAGAGTCTGTAGTTTCATATTTTCGACCAATTAAACTTGGGAATCAGGCTTAGTGGATATTAAATGAATTGTAGACAATTTCATAAGCTTTCCAGAATATCTTTTTTCAAGTCATTGGGATTTAGGGATCTCCAGTTATGATTGATTTACTGAGCTACTGTATGGATGTCCAGAAAGTGATAGATTTTAGTTGTAGTGCTTTGATTAACTTTGCCATGCTAGTGTGTTGAAGTGTGACTCATACCTTTGAAAGTACTTGGGTTGGTACCCTAGGATCTTATAAGACTTGTGTCTTGATTGATGTGCTTGCAATCTTCTATGTTATGCCCTAATAAGGATTAAGTTAATTAGCTCTAGGTGTTTATGCGAACTTTGGTATGCTTGTTTGATTACTTTGTTTATTTCACTCCTATGCATTCATACACATGCATTATTGCATCTCATTTAGGTACGCTAGCTGAAAAAAAACGTAAAGGACGTGATGTAGCATTGGAGCCAAACCTGAAGACGGTGTTTGGTGGATCCATCCCGAAGAAAGAAGGACCGGACAAGTGATAGATTGGAGGTTGCTCGCCAAGTGACTTCATCTGACATACTCTAACTTGAGTCGGATCCCAGGCAAGCCCCGGAGCATTATAAGCCTCCTATCTTCAAAGCAATTAATTATATATATGTTATAAGTATTGTTGCATTAAGTGGTAGGAGTTGGTTGGAAAAACCCTTGCTGCATTATATCATTCCTTGTCCAGTTATATGAATCCTTGAATCCTACATAGACTAGGATCGAGTAGATGCTTAGCCCTGCTTTAAGCGGTAGAAGTCAGGTGATTTCCTGTCACCTGCGAGATGTAGGGATATTCATATATGGCACGGTTGGCTATATTGCTATCGTGGAATGGAACCATGTGTTAATAAAATGAAATGAGACCGGGCGGGATGACGACAGTGAAGCAACAAGGCATGAAGGTCTTGGGTGTGGATCTATCCCCGTCTGAGTCGTTTAAGGACCGATTCGCTGTACGTCCTTGAGTCATGTTGAACGCAGTCTAACACTTAGTTGGCCGGATAAGTCGTTCCGACCGTGAAGCCGAGTAATATGGTTCAGGCCGGGAATCGAATGATAGGTTGCTTCTTGGAGGAGAGAAAGGATGTGCTTGGGGACATTGGCATGAGACCAAGGGGGGGTTAGAGTCCCTATCACCTGGCAGAGTGTCGCCCTTGGGGTCACGACATCATTCGGACCCGCGATTCCTGAATCATATGAAAAGGTGGCCTGTGCGACCCTGGCAGGGGTCTGCACGGTGAGTGTTAGAAATACCCCTCCAGCTAGATAGGAATTCGATTCGAATCGCCGTCGCTCCCGGTTAGTGAGCACTTGACTTGAGCAACGGCAACGTAGATTCCATTAAATTGAACGGATGGTTAATTGGATAACGATGGAAAGGTTGCCTCAATTTATACCTGCTATGGTTAATATTGTTTGCTCCTAATAAAGTGAGTGCTCTAGTACAGGTGCTAATATAGATGACAGGTTAATGATAATTAACTTGATGCTTAAGCATTAATGATTACTTATCCATATTAAGCTTTTATGCAAAATGTTGTCAAGCTAGCCCACTTTATATCAGCCTTGCATGATCCTTGGTGTCACTTTATTTCTGGTTTACGACGGGTAAGTCTAGCTGAGTATATTATTGTACTCAGGGTTTTATCCCCACTTATTGCAGGTTGTGATGTATCATGACGACTGCAAGAGTTGGTTGGCTCCTGCCGTAGTGGCGGAGTGTGATCACGGGCATGATCCTCCTGAGTTAGCTTCTCTCTAATGCTTTTGTTGGAAGTCGACCTTGGTACTAGCATGTATTTGAAATAAGATAAATGTTAGTTTCAAATTACTTTGCTTCCACTACTTTTTAACTTAAGTTGTAATAACTATGTTGAACTCCGATGTATATTGAATTACTTGTGAAATGGTTGTAACATGTGACTTGTTATGTTGAATCACTACGATCTTGGCTTGTATGTTGGTTGGTTTGAAATTCCTCGTGATTTCATTGGACTACCGGAGTTATATGGGCTCAAGTGCGAGAATTTGATCACTTCGGTGATTGTTTTTGTACTTGTGCTCTTATAATTTGGACGGTTCCGTTACAGTGAGGCGCGCCCCTTCTGCTGGTAGAGGCGGACACCTGCTCATACGCGACCACGATGCGGGAAGAGGAGTGGACGTGCTCCACGGTAAGATGAAAGTGGCACCTAGATGGTTTTGTGATTTGATTTGTTTTCCTGGTAGAATGTTTGAATTTGACCATATCAGATCTTTAGGGCTGCAAAACAATGTCTGAATTTGAGGTACTGGAAGTTTGATTTCATTTTAATGGGGAATTTGTTCTTGATGCGTCCAAGATGTTGTATTACAATGGGGATTCTAGGGTGTCCCACACAGAGAAGGACAAGATATCTATCCCTGAACTTGAAGGCCACCTATTGGATCACACAACTTTTCCTAGATTTGTTAGGATGTACTGGTTGCCATATGGTGCATATTTGAATAGTGGAATGAAGCTACTTGTAGATGACAAGTCATGTTTGGACATGATTAATGAGCTGGGAACTAGTAGGGCTGTGGATATATACACTGAACCAATTAGTGTTGGTGGGAATGAAGAAACCGAAACACAGTATGCAGATGAGGATGTATTTGCCCTATTTCAAGATGACAATATCATGGATTTGGATCATGCAGAACCTGTTGTCAAGGAACAAACTGTTCAGGATGCTAACATGCTGCGTCTGGAAGGTCTAACCCAATGTCAGGATGGTCTGAATGAAGAAGAAGAAGAAGAAGAATCAGAGAGTGGATGTGATGCAACAGGTTTCACAACTGATGAAGATGATGAATTTAGGGAGATAAGAACTAAATACGACGACTTTATGTCGGAAGTAAAGAAGAGAGGAGATATTCCATTAGACAACCCAATTGAGGTGGATGTCATACACTGCGCTGATCCTAACAGTAGTGATCAGGCCTTAAAAGGTGGAGTTGGTGTTCCATACTTTGATTCAGATGGAGATGCATCATATGATGAGGATAGTGATGGTGTAGTTACATGAAGGAAGTGCAGGTTCCCAATATTTGATAGTTCTGCTGAGACTCCCCAGTTGTGTGTTGACATGTGCTTTAGAGGAAAGGATGAATTGAAGGATGCAATAGAGAGGTATGCACTGAAGATGAAGACAAATATCAAATATGTGAAGAATGACCTGAAAAGGATTAGAGTTGTTGGTATGTGGAAAGGTTGCCCTTGGCTTCTATATGCTTCACATAACTCAAGGTCAGATTGGTTTCAGATTAGAACTTATATTCCCGATCATGCTTATTGTCCTGAGCTTAAAAATAAAAGGTTATCTACAAGTAGGATATGTGACAAGTATGAGAGTACTATCAAGGCTAATCCATCTTGGACGGCTAGAGCAATGAAGGAGAAAGTACAAGAGGACATGGGAGTGGATGGGTCAATCACAATGATTAAGAGAGCAAAGGCATGGGTAGTGAAGAAAATAATGGATACTAAGACTGGTGAGTACTCCAAGTTGTTTGACTATGCTCTTGAGTTGTAGCATATTAATCCCGGAACTAGTGTGCATGTTGCCCTTGACCCAGAGGAAGAGGACCATGTGTTTCAAAGGTTCTACATATGTTTTGATGCATATAGAAGAGGATTCTTGGATGCAGGAGGGTAGTTGGGCTTGATGGTTGTTTCCTGAAGGGGCCATTAAAAGGTGAGTTGTTGTCAGCTATTGGCAGGGATGCCAATAATCAGATTTACCCAATTGCATGGGCGGTTGTGGAATATGAGAATAAAGATTCATGGAATTGGTTTCTTGGGCACCTTCAGAAAGATATCAGCATACCTATTGGAGCTACAGGCTGGGTGTTTATAATAGACCAACAGAAGGTAAATTTCTATCTACTTCTGTGCATTTTGTGTTTGAATCATTGAAACAATATGTTTAAATCATTTGTCCTTTTTTTGCAGGGGCTGTTTAGTGTAGTATCTACGTTATTTCCATTGGCTGAGCATAGGATGTGTGCACGCCACATCTATGCCAACTGGAGAAAGAAACATAGGCTGTAGGAGTACCAAAAGAGGTTTTGGAAGATTGCAAAGGCACCTAATGAGCAGTTGTTTAAGCATTACAAGAGTAAGCTTGCTACAAAAACTCCTCGAGGATGGCAGGATTTAGAGAAAACAAATCCTATTCATTAGTCTCGAGCTTGGTTCAGACCTGAATCAAATTTTGAATCGGTTGACAACAAGATGAGTGAATCATTCAATAGTTGGATTATAGAATCAAGGTTTAAGCCTATTATTACTATGTTGGAGGACATCAGGATCCTAGTGACTAGAAGAATCCAAGAAAATAGGAGTAATAGTGAGAGGTGGACAATGGCAGTGAGTCCTAACATCAGGAAATTCAACAAGATTAAGCATAGGACAAAGCTGTGTCATGTCTTGTGGAATAGTGATGCTAGATTTGAAGTGAGAGACAAAAAATGGAGGTTCACAGTAGACCTGACAAGCAAAACATGCTCATGTAGGTACTGGCAAGTCTCTGGGATTCCATGCCAACAGCTTGTGCTGCCCTATTCAAAATGGCGCAAGAGCCTAACAATTACATACATGAGTGCTTCTCACTTGAGACATACAAGAAGGCATACCAACATGTACTGCAGCCAGTGGAACATGGGTCGGCTTGGCCTGTGTCTCCTAAACCCAAATCATTGCCTCCTAAAGTAAGAAAGATGCCAAGCCGACCAAAGAAAAATAGGAGAAAAGACCCTTCAGAACCAGTGAAATCAGGAACCAAGTCGTCAAAAGTTGGTACTAAAATTAGATGTCGTCGCTGTGGAAATTATGGTAACAACTCGAGGACATGCTCTATGAAAATGGTGTTTACTGAATTTACTATTTCCCCTTACTGCACTATATTCATTCCTTACTCATTTTACTAACTTGGTCTGTATTGCATAGCAGCAAGAACATGCTGGGTCATCTAATCATCCGGTCACCAATGCAAGTCAGAGTACCCCGCTGGCAATTGAACCTGCATAGTCGAAGCAAACTAAAGGAAAATCCATAGCGGCATCATCAAGTCAGAGTAAGATGCCTGAGGGTTCATCATTTATACAGGTTAGTAATATTGATGGCATGTCCATGGTACAGCCTAAGTAAATTGTATGTTTGCCTAAAGTAGCTTTGCTATTTATAGTCTGGCCATAAGAGAAGACTGATATCTTTTGGAGAGAGTGCTCAAGCATCTGCAAAGTCAAGCGCTCAAGCATCTGCTAGAGGGAGTGCTTCTGTTGTCATTGAAACCAACGCTGGGACTGCTGGCTCATTTGCAAAGGCAACAATCAATGTGCAAGGAGGGCGTGCATCTTCAAACATCCAGTCCTCATCACTTGGACATGGAGCAGCAGCAGGACAAAGCAGCTCTTCTCAGAAAAAAGCATCAACACGTCTGGTGCATTCAAAGAAAAAGATGTAATTTTAAGGCAATAATACTATAGGACGTATGCCAAGTAGCACTAGACGTACTCTAAAACCTATTTTACTATAAAACTATTTTCTTACCCCTTGACTCTTTGGTTTTGATTATTTTCTCATCCTTGTCTTGGTGTATTCCCTCCTTGATATAGTTTCCTTTGAGCTATTATTTTTTGCTCCCTTGGATTTTGTTTTATGTTGTTTTTACTAAAAGTTTTCTGATCCCACCTGGTTCAAAGATTCGATGGCTTTTCATCATCCATAATCTTCCCTTAGGATGACCACCATTGTCTTGATGTGTTGCTTGTGTGTTGTCCTTGTTTTTGTGGTTTGAAGGTGGCCCGGAAGGTTTTGTCTTGAGAAGTAGCTCGATCTATGTTAAGTGGGGTAGTGTCATCTTCTATCCTACTTAATTTTTCAATCGATCCTAATTCTTGCCATTTACTCTTACACCGTTCCTGTCTACCCTTGGTTGTCATGCTATCTTATTTATCTCATCTTAATGGAGGATCAACACACGAAGGACTCATCAATAGCAGCAAGCCTTAGAGAAATTGTTGCCTTCAATGACATCGCCAGGTGGAACAAGATCTTTGTTAAGTGGGGTAGCGTCCGCTACCATCATCAATCTCAAGTCACGAGATAAGAAGGCCCCAAGACCAATTGCTATCATATTATCATCTTTTGCTAGTCCTTGCCCCTTAACCAATCTCACCTTCTTGCCATCAATCTTTACTTTTTCTTATCAACGTTTGACAACTTTTGACCCCTGTCCTTACATCTTATAAATCCTGATTCAAGGAATTACAGAGACTTGAAGATCAATTTATCCTTCTCACTGGTCTCCCCGAATGATGAAATGGAAAACTAGTCTTTACCCTTCTTCAACCAATGCTAATCTGCCACTTTTTCATGATGTCTCATAAATCTTGAATCCAGGAGTTGTGAGCACCTTAAGATCTATCTTTATCTCTTATGTCATCTCTTGCTAATCTCCACTCCATGTTTTTACACCTCATAAAATGAAGACTCGATGGATCAAAAGGAATTTGCTAATATTAGTTTGAAATTTCCGTATATTTTTATTAAAGAAAATGGTGCTTTTCTAATTATTTCTAAATTAATTTGATGTGCTTTGGTTGATGTGATGCTTGTTTTTGGTGTTTGTGAGTGCAAACAGTTTCAAAATACGATAGGACGACATATCTTTCGCTCTAGAGAAACTCCAGAGAAAATTTTCAACCTTTTCTAGAATTAAATTCCTTTTTCTTTGAGCTTTATCTTTTTCCCAATCATCTCAATAATCTTTTCTTGAGTTTCAAACTCCTTTTGATCCATCACGTTCATATATACCTTGGAAATTTTTCTCAGATTTTTCTCCAATTTCCGTGATTTTTTGTGGCTTAAATATGATTTCAGGATTTTCCTAGAATTATTTTTAAATAGGAAATAAATCCCGAAATTAAGAAATTCCAAAAAGTTTTCAAACCCTACAACTATATATATGTCGGCGTAGCCCTCGACGCGCTGGTTTCAGAAGTACGGCCCGTTTCGCGAGCCGCCACCCCCAACAACGCAGATCGGACGCCGAAGTTCTGTATCTCTAGGTTTTCGGCGAACCTTCGGCGAGCGTTTCCGGCCATCTCTGGCGTCCCCTGAGAAAACCGCCACCGCTGCGAGGTTTGTCTCGATCTCCTCTACGCCATCATGCCTTTCTTTTCGTGAATCCTCCTCGCTTGAGTGTTTCCCTTGTCCTCTCTTTTTATCTCTGGCGAATTTCACCATGGCTAGTCCCTTGTTCTCTATTTCTGGCCATGTCCGGCCACGACCGAGCCCCTCCTCATCTTGGCCCTGGCGCCGCCGCCCCTGTCCACCCACGCCTCGTGTCCCATCCCTGCGCTGTGCTGCTCGGGCTGCCCTGCAGCCGTGTGCTGCACGGATGTGCGTCATCGGCACCTCCGCGGGCTGGCCTGTGCCCACCACCTCGCCTGGTCCCGCGCGTGGGCCCGCACTGCGTCCTTGCTGGTCGGCCGGCCGAGCCACCCTGGCCCTGGCTAGAGCCCCATCCCTTTCCTGTGCGCGGTGCAACAGCAACCTGTGGTGATGGAGGTCATAACGTCCGTACAGAACCAAAGGTAGAAGATGAAGTAATTACGATGTTGCCACCAGCTGTAATTTAGCCACCGTTTAATCATTTTAGCTCCGTTTCGAGTCGTTCCAGTTGCGTTAGTTTTGTATCGTCGCGCTCTACACAGTAGCAGTAATGTTCATCATGTCACTTGTAGATGAATTTATTAATTGAAATACTAATTTGATTAATGCTTATTTAATAGCTTTCTAACTAAAACTAACCTAGGGTTGTAATTCCGTGTGTCACGTTTCTACCTTGCTGACTGTAATCTACATGCTAGCAACGATGTTTTATCACGTTATGTATTTATAAATTTAATCATGTTAATTTAGTTAGTGTTAATGAAATGCCTTTTCCTTAGCTAAAAGCAGCTTAGGGCCTAATCTTCCATCTTTCATAAAGTAAAGGTAAACTTGATTAATACCAACCTTAATGTATCTCTATTGCTTATATTTTGTTTAGTTAAACATGAAATATATAATTAGTTTGGTTAATGTTTATTTAGTGTCTTTTGAAATAAAAGCAAGTTAGGTTTATATATCGATTTTTCATAAGTTAATTATAATATGACTAATATCAACCTGAACGTCTTTTGAATTATAAGATGATTAGTTCAACCTTGAAACATAAGTGCTTTCATTCAGTTGTGGTTAAATAAATTGGTGAAATACACTTGCATCTAGTTTTATAATTAGAATCAATATAAATTTTACTTTGTGTGTTTTTGTATACAAATATCCATATGACTAATTTGCTTAGTGTTAACCTATATGTTTATAATTATAATCTAATTATTTTAAACACATTTCATATACAAAATTCAAAGTAGATGCCCTCACATGTTATTTCTTTTGCAAAGGTAAAAGCTTAGTAACTTGCTAAATAAATTAGGTGATAACATTATAAAATAAAACCTGATTAGCTTCAACTCGCTTTCTCTGTTTAAATGAGATTTGTCTAAATCTGAATTAACAACTCTCTCATGACTTTGTTTGACTAAAATAAATCAAGCTTGTAGATGTTTCTTTTACAATATAAATCTTTAGCTATTTCTTTTGCACCGTAGCTTTGATCTCAATGTTTCTTGTGCTCCCGTGATCGTAGCAATGAGCCGTGCCGTTTAGTGCGCTCTTCTTTAAAGTGTCTCTTTTGATTGGTGTATTGTTCTTAGTTGTTTGTTTGTTTGTCCATTTGTGTTGCTTGGTTGCTACGAGTAAAGGAAGCGTGGTTCGTTAGCGAGGAAGACCAGGAGGTGAGGACTGACAAGTACAACAGAAGTTGAAGATCAGAAACAGAGGTTGAAGAATTTTGAGCAGCTAACTCTGAGCAAGGCAAGTATAACATGGTACCATCCTTGTCCTATTCACTGAAGATATTATTTATATGCATGTGTCTTCCTTGACAACCGTAGAGATTATAACTTAGTAATTGATACCCTGATTCCCTATCACCTGTGGGTTGTGCATTTGGGTAGCTTAGCTAGTGCGTGATCTATGAACAATGATCTTATAATATGGCTAATGAATTGTGCAACCAACCATTAAGATGATTTTATTACTGTTGAAAAGGGGCTAGAGCATGTGGGTTATTTTGAAGCTCTGGTTTCTCTCCATAAGGACTTATCTGTACGTGATCATCCGGGATATATCGTACAACTGTGGGAGCTATATGACTCTGGCTTTAGTTGTTCAAGAGACATTTTCTAGCTTGTTAGTGGTTACCTTAATTGGTGTAAGAATGGCTTGACACGTTGGGTGTAGGACAGCCTCTAGTCTTATGAGTATAGCTGCGAAGGGGTTCCTACATCTGCCTGCCGAGTGAATCTAATGGCCCTAACTTGTTAGACGAACTCTTAGATGGCTTTATATGGTTTTTAGTGTTTTGGAATTTATAACCCCAATGCAACTGAAAACCATGACTTACAGTAAAAGTGTACACCTCTGCGCAGAGTTAAAAACTAATATACTAACCGTGCCCACGGATACGGGTAGCCTTGAAACATACAGATAGTTGATCACCATTGTTATATCATGCTTAATTCTATTGTTACTTCCATGTTTATGTTAATTGCTATTTTATTATTCTTATTACAATTGATCATTGGTTCATTAATGAGTTTTGGTATACCTTGATGCTATTCAATTGCTAAATGAATGATGATTCAAAGCTAAATACAGTCAAACAATGTCTAGCTTTTTGTGCCTCATGAATCATATGTTATACTTGCAGAGTACGACATGTGCTCACCCTTGCTATTTTCCCTCACACTCCAGTGTGTAGTAAGGTGCTACTTAGAAGAAGGACGAATGTGTAGTGGAGTTTTCAGAAGTGCTTGGCATATGGAGCCCTCAGTCAGTCGTCCCTGAGAAGAATGGAGCCCGAGCAGAAGTTTAGCACCCGTTCTCCAATACTCTGATGGTTGTAAGTCTTATTATAGAATGTATTCCGCTTTATATAAATATTGTTTTGATATTCTATTCTGTTGTTGTATGTGTGGACTTTCTGGGCACATATATGACGAGCCTGGTTTTGTTCTTTAGAAAATCAGGTGTGACAGAGTGAATTTGTTATGTCAAAAACGTGAGTATGAGACATGAGACATGACAGACATATTAAATTTGTTTCTAGACATGAGACATGACAGACATGTTAAATTTGTTTCTGCACCCATTCCAATGGTTACACAATGAGCCATAGGCCACAAGCAATTACAATGCTAAAAAGAATTAAGATTACAATGCAGTTTCTCATGTTTCTCATGTTTTCAAATACGAGGCACAAGACTCTGGAGCTCTTGTTTTCAAACCTGGTTTGACGATCACTGTTGTTAATCAACTACTTAACATCACTGTTTCTCATGTTTTCAAATACGAGGCACGAGACTCTGGAGCTCTTGTTTTCAAACCTGGTTTGACGATCTAAAATTCCCATGAAGATTATTTGATTCTATTAATCTATTTCGGACATGAAGACAGGAAATTGCAGAACACTGAAACATCATGGTTTTCAATTTAGTGCGTGAATGTTGGTCCAAATTTAGACAGAGAGTAGTGAGGATGGAATAAGCTATGTGGCATTCATATTGTGGAGCTAGCAGTTGATTTTTTTTAGTTGTAGAGATTTCACTGGAGAAAATCAAAATCAGTCAACAGTAAGAATTGGTGTCTAAATTACTGTACAAATGTATTTGACACTTTCTTTCTGCTACTTTTGTACCAACATAAAGATTCCAGCTAAGGTTTGTACAAATTATTCTTCTTAGCAACTGCTCCTTGAATACCTGTAAAAATGGCATTTGACAACAATATAGAGTCCTTGTTTCGAGTTAATCTTATTCATAAATTAGGGAAGGGCAGATAATACTTGGCTTTACACACTTACACTGATGTAATAAGTTCATAAGTTCAATCCTTTAAATAAGCTAGATAGACCAACGACACAATAACTACAGGAAAAGCATAAGTGATGGCTGCACTGCTGCAGCGATAGCAAAACCTGGATTCGCTGAATCGACATGACATTGGTTAAACATTCCAAAATGCTCCCAAGCTACTCCAATACTACACAACCTGATGAAGGAGCACGTTGAAGAAAGATGGCTTTAGTCCGGGTGGACATGATAGAAAGGTAGAAGAAGCAAAGTAATGTTTTGAGTCCTCAAAGTATGCATACAATAAACTGCAAAACCATTGCTGCATTTCATAGTGGAAGATATTTGCAGACTCATAAGAGGAACTTTCAGTCTATGTGAACAGGAACTGGATAGAGGATCATTCATCCACCAGCGACTCATATAAGAGGACTTAAATCACAGGTTCAGTAGAAAACAAAGGGAGAAAAAGGGAGGGGTGCCAGAGTCACACTAATCGATTGTAGTAAACCACCACTGATGGACACCCAGAACATTCATAGGATTTCAGACTTTCAGAGTTAAGTAGCAGCTCATGGATGAGCACACGACCTTGCACCAGAGCACACGACCTAGCGAAGCAATGCACCACGACAACGGTGCGACAACAAATTGATAAAAAGCAGGTGTAATGGGCAAGGAAAAGAACAAGAGAATGCAAGACAACACCTGAAACATGCCACCTATCGGTTTGGCTGGCAAATAAGCAGAGAGCAGTGATGCTAGTAAATCTGAACTATAACCTACCCGTTGCTGCATCTGCCTAATGACAAGCCCGAATATTCTTTTGGCCATACAATGCCTTGTTTGTTCAGCCCGCCTGCAGCATCAAGCATAAAAGGTTACATACTGCATATGTTCAAACTGGAGTACTGGACTACGCACGCAGGCCTACAAGCGCAAGCCTATAATGGTTACAGAGATCAGAGTTCCTGGAACTACACTTCCTGTAGTAGTCTTAAGTGCAGACATATATTCCATTCGTCTCTTCCTAACTAAATTGCTTCTAAGTGAAACAAGATTAGACGAATCAAATCCTACACAAGGAAACATTAGTCCACCTTAGTAACCTGTATGCTGACCTGATGCCAATAAAATCTAACTCTCAAGCAAGGAATAAGTTGATTCCCCCATTGCCAAACTACACCTCACATATATTTTTTTTTGCAGCTATGTCTTGAACTCAGCTTATACAAACTAAAATTCTGTATGGCATGCAAGACTTTTACCTATGCCACTCTCAAGCCACAGACCAGTGGCACATAAAGATGGGGATGGTTCGGATCGATCTGACGGTTCGTCAATCCGACCCATAAAATAGATCCTAATGGCTCAGAGGTAAGGCTGGATAACGAGCCGAGCTGGCTCGGCTCGGCTCGTTCTGGCTCGTTAGGATAACGAGCTAGCTCGGTTCGGCTCGTTATCTTAACGAGCCAGAAAGCCAGCTCGGCTCGGCTCGTTATGAGCTCGAGCTGGCTCGTTAGGCTCGCGAGCCAGGTATAAAAAATACACAAAATATAATATTTGCATTTATCTATAGCTTAAAAATATTAATAATATAAAAATAATATATTCAATAACCTTAAATCGAATAAAATATTCATATGAGCTAACGTATCATCTATTTGTGAAGTGCAAGACTAATATAAGTTATGATGATTTTTTCTCTAAAACTACGGCTCGTTTGGCTCGCGAGCGGCTCACGAGCCAGTTCGAGTTGGCTCGTTATAGCTAACGAGCTAAAATCTTGGCTCGGCTCGGCTCGTTATCATAACGAACCGAGCCGAGCTGAGCCGAGCCAGCCGCGAGCCGAGCGAGCTAACGAGCTTCGAGTTTTTCGTCCAGCCTTACTCAGAGGCACTCGAACCTTAGGGTCACGTGGATCGATCCACCCCTTCGGCTGTGCTGCGGCGGCGGTCCATCGTGCATCCTGCCGCAAGATTCGCCATCCGGCTGCCCGGCCACCAGCCACTTCCTCCCTCGGCAGCTCCCCAAACTTCTCCAATCGAGCCACCCGGACACTGTGCTGCTCAAGCGTGGCGCGCGGCTGGTGCTGCCGACATGTACGCCATGGAACTGCAGAATGAAGACGGGCGCAGGAAGAGGAGAAGCAGTCCTCCAAGGCAGAATCCTGGGCTGTCGGAGGAAATCATCGTTAAGGAGATCCTGTTGCGGCTGCCTGTGTGCGCACTTCGTCTAGCATGTGTGCGCACGCCGTGATGGGTTGAACCACATGATGAGCTCCTAATCGAGTCCACTCCAGCAGAAGGATCGAATGGTGCCCCTTCCATCTTTGCATGGATCTGTGGATAGTTCTAGGTTCGCTCTGGAGCAACCACCCCCATCTTTAGTGGCACACAATATCATAATTCTTGGCACCTCTACATTTGTAAGTATAATATCACAAGAAAAGGCCAGTGCACGAAAGTTAAGTCATACTGTCCATTGGCACAAAATCAATCTCTAGGCGACAGGTGGTCAGTCAAAGATGGCATCTTACTCTAAAAAATACCATAGATTAGGTTGGCTCTGCTACAGTAATGAAAAATGGATCCAAAAAACTAATCCAAAACGGAGAACGCTAACTTTTTTCACCTTGCTGCGCAGGGGCAGGCAGGCTCGGCAGCGAAGTCGTGCCCTAGCCCGTCGGCCCACATCACGCCCGATCGACCAGGATCTCATCCTCCTCAAACTGTGCCACATCAGTCGATGCCAAATCCTGAAACAACACGAAGTCCCGAACCCCTAGTAAGATGCGAAGAGACTCGATCAGAAGAAGATGTGAGGCCCGGAGGTCAGGTCGGCCATGCTTGCCTGGAAGTGGATGGAGGCACGGTCGACGGCTGCAGTCCCGGCGTGGAGTGACGACAGCGGGCGCCAGATGGGGAAGGGCGACTTGCGACCGGCGGTGGCTCAGGCGACAAGCAGAGGACCGAAGGTGTCGATCGGGCGATGGCGAAGGTGGCGCGCGAGGGCGAGAGAGGGATGAGGAGGCGAGGGCGCGATCCCGTCGTGTCGCGCGACTGGTGGCGTGAATGTGATAGTAGCCGGGGGGGTTAACATACCGCGGACGAGAAAATCGCAGACATAAGACTATCCGCACTGAGACCTCTATATTCATCCTCTAAAAGGAATATTCTATCCTAGTCATCACAAAATATACAGTTTTCCCGTATTCATCCATCCTCTATATCATCCTCTATCCACTATGGGGCCCACTTGTCACTTTATCTAAATATATCCATGTGAGATCTTGTTTTGAAGAATTTATTGAAACGAATTTAATGGTGCAATCGGAATTTAATTTGACTTTTTGGTTTGTGAGTTATCGTATTTTTTAGCTAGCAGTAACAGTGGGACCCGCGAAGATTCTTTCCCTCTCTCTGCCCGCGCTGCCTCCGTGGCGCTGGCCGCTGGCCGCCGTACCATCCTGTAAATGTCCCTGTGGCTGCTGGATTTAGCGTCTGCCGATCGATACCGTGCTCGGTAGAGTATGCCGGTGCAGCCATCTTTCTACGCCAAACGCATTTAGCGTTTCTTTTACCGGCACCGCTGCACATGGTCTAAGACACCAGAACGCCCTTCGCAAACTTAGACTACCTGCACCGGACACTGTAAAAGGATCGCCAAATTTATTTAGCGTAGCAAATCGGCCACAGCGAGGGACGCTACCCGGTCCGGAAGAACCTTACGTCCGGTATATCTAGCGTGATACTGTTTGTCCGGTAAATGTCAAGCACATGCAGCGGTGGGGGAGGGGAGAGAGAAGCGAGAGGTGAGAGAATGTGTAGTGGTGGGCCCCATTATTCCAGGTAACAAAAAAATGTTATAACTCATAAATCGAAAAACCAAATTAAATTCTGATTGCACCATTAAATTCGTTTCAATAAATACTTTAAAACTAGATCTCACATGAATATATTTAGATAAAGCGACAAGTGGGCCCCACAATAGATAGATGATGATATACATGATGGATGGGTGCGGGAGAAATGAGTATAGAGGAAAGAATCTTGATGATCAGGATGCATAGAGGATGAAAATAGAGGATCGTGAGTGCGGATAGCCTTAGTGTGGTGGAGCACTGGCGCTTCGCTTTGATGTTTCATTTATTAGACTACCCACAGTAGGTACTCTAATAACGATACTCTAAAGCTTTAGAGTATGAATATAGAGTAAAAACTACTGCACTGGGTACTCTAAAACGATACTCTATCATTTCTCTCACTCTATATTTAGAGTGGTACTGTGCTTACTCTATACTCTGTAGTGGCGGCCCCACTAGTAAAACAAAGGGAAAAATGCTATAACTCACAAACCAAAAATCCAAATTAAATTTCGATTTCACCATTAAATTCGTCTCAATAAATCCTTCAAAACTAGATCACACATGGATATATTTAGATAAAGTGACAAGTGGGTCTCACAGTGGATAGAGTGGATAGAGGATGATATAGAGGATGGATGGGTGCGGGAGAATTGAGTATAGAGGAGAGAATCTTGCTGACTACGACGTATAGAGGATGAATATAGAGCTTCATGAGTGCGGGTAGTCTTAGGACTCCAAGCATCGTCTTCGTAAATACGACTCTCTAAACATTGGCTTATTGGTTTTCATAACATTTATATATTATTAAATCTCTTTTCTCATCTAATAAATACATATATTTCCTACCTCCCATGTCGTCCAGCTAGGCGCTCGAGCAGGCCCGCCAGACTAGCACTATCAGCAGAGCAACGCGGATTTGGTACCCCAGTGGTTACGTACCCATGCTGTTTCAGGCCGTACAGATGGGCTTGGAGATTCGGGTAAACTTTAATGACCTTCGGACTAATTAGGCGATTAGCTGACGTGTACTACAGGGTGGACCAGAGTGGGTGGCCTCTCGTGTGCACGTAGCGAAACATAAAATACTGTAGCCTTGGGTACCCTGCTGTCGGGTCGAATCAATCTCCGGTTTAGTAGTTTTCAAAAAGTGAACCTAAAAATGCTATAATATATGTCACATTAAATCTTATAGTACATGTATGGAGTACTAAATACAGATAAAAGAAAAAAAACTAATTACACAGATTAGTTGTAAATTACGAGACAAATCTTTTAAACCTAATTAGTTCATAATTGACACAAATTATCAAATAAAATGAAAATGCTACAGTAGCCGAACCCAAAATATTTCATCAAATAAACAGGCCCTCACTGTTGAACCACTGCTGTTCTGCACAGCAGATGGGCAGAGGAATCTTCAGCGCCGGTGTGGAAGGGAAGAACTATAGCACGGCTTCGGGAGCCTTCCAACAGCCAAGGTAACTCAGGGGCGGGACGGAGGCGAGTGGAGCTAGGTGTAGAGCTTCTACCACCGTACGGAGCTCCGGCGCCGTCAGGCTGGCCTCATTGCGGAAGCTACAGACGAGGCGGCCGACGTCCAAGAGGAGCAGGTACTGCGTGTTGGAACCGAGGATCGACGAACAATAGACGAGGAATATATCGGCGACGAACGCCGTGGCGATAAATGCATGTATCTCAGCTATTATTACTGAATTACAACACAATTCGGTTCAAGTTGAGCTGAAGCATTACATCGGTTAATATAGCCCACGCCCTGAGCTCATACAAGAGCTACGAACTCATGTGTGCGCAACGGACGCACATCATCCACATGAACCGGTCACACTTCTCATGCCAGCGCTTTCTCATCCACAGATTCAGTCACACGAACATACGGTGAGCTATTCTCCCGCACCTACGCTGCATGCCTCTAATACTTCCTTGAGTCAACTAACTAGACCCTAAAAATAGCACTTGACGCAGTACACACATGCATCAAGCAGCCATGCCCACACACGCGCACACACACGTTCTAATTCGGCGCACATACACCGATCAAGTTCAGGTTTATTTCCAACAATCTTCTTCTAAACCTGAACTCATCATCGACATGTCGCACACACGATAAAGTCGACCTAGTCAATGGACTCCAACGCGAGCTCGAACACGCGCACCATCGACGACTCACACGTCATGCACGGACACGACGTCATGTCGCACATACGACAAAACGCGAGCTCGAACACGCGCACCATTGATGATTCACACGCCACGCACGAACATGACGTGGTTTATTCTCGCCGCGCGTCCTGCTCCTAAAGGAGCGCGTCTTCTTTAGCGTCGCCGAACAACGCCTCCTCCTAATCTTCACTTGCCGTTGCTGGAGTGCTGCAGTTGTCACCGTCTTCATCGCCACGGCCGCCGCTACAGCCTTGTGACATGACGCCGCCACCTCTGCATGCCCCATCTCCATGCAACGCCACCGTCTTCTTCTTGGCGGCACACGCCGTTTTCTTCGGCCGGCGACAGGCGCCGTACTCCACACCTCCATAGACCGACACACGGTCTGGAGCTTGAGCACCCCACCGCTCTTGATCGCCACCACGTGCTAGCCACCGCCAGCACGAACGGATCGCACGACGAGGTTTTGGGACCTCTGTCATGCCGTCGATGACATGCTCCACCACAACCGTATGTGGTGCCAGCGTCGACATCTTCAGCTGGCTCTCCTCTCCCTAACCTAGGCTCTGGTACCAATTGTTGGAACCGAGGATCGACGAACGATCATAGTAACACGAACAATAGACAAGGAATATATCGGCGACGAACGCCGCGGCGACAAACGCATGTATCTTAGCTATTATTACTGAATTACAACACAACTCGGTTCAAGTTGAGCTGAAGCATTACATTGGCTAATATAGCCCATGCCCTGAGCTCATGCAAGAGCTACGAACTTATGTGTGCGCAATGGACGCACATCATCCACATGAACCGGTCACACTTCTCATGCCAGCGTTTTCTCATCCACAGATTCAGTCACACGAACATACGGTGAACTATTCTCCCGCACCTACGCTGCATGCCTCTAATACTTCCTTGACTCAACTCACTAGACCCTAAAAATAGCACTTGACATAGTATACACATACATCAAGTTGCCATACCCACACACGTTCTAATCCGACGCACATGCACCGATCAAGTTCAGTTTATTTCCAACAATGCCGAGCTCGCCGGTACTGGCTGCCCCGGCTCCAGCAGCCCGTCGAGCAGGGCGCATCGGGAGCAGAAAGTGCCGCCGCGACCACGGGCCGCGGGACGACGCCGGCGGTGGCGGTGCCTCCACGGAGGTCGCTGCAGAAAAACAGGTTCGATTCCGATTCTACTCGCCATGTGTCATAAGGACCTCTGCACGAATGGTTTGCAACCATTCATACAAGCTAAATATCAGTTTTAGTCATAGAAGTGACCACGGCATCATTCAGATAAATACCCGAATGAGCCCAATCATGCTGACCCTTGTGTGCATCTGAATCAGGAAATCCCAGAACCCATTGTAGTGCTAATCATCTACTGGTATGCATTTTGAATAGTATAAAGAAGCAAAGAGGCAATGGTTAATGTTTAGACGTTTTTAATGATAATTTGTCAATTCGTGTTTTCTCCATGCTTATGTTTATACAATTACTTTTCTGCAATCGTGTATGATCCACAAATTGCATAGAAATGTGTTAACATTGCACCTATGTTTTGCAACCATTCAAAGTACTAGTTGAATAAAAGGCTCAATCAGAGAAGCAACCACAGCATCATTCTGATAGCACGGACTCGTTTAAAGAACTACCTGAATGAGCCCAATCATGCTGCAGCAGGCAATCCAATAAGACCATTCTAGCGCTACTGATCTACTGATATGCATTTTCAAAACTATAAAAGGGAAAAGTAGGCATTTGTTATTGTTTCGACATTTTTAAGGACAATCCAGTTAGCAATACAAGTTTTCTCCATGCTTTTGTTTTGGTCAGAGAGTTATCCGAAATCATTGCATAGAAATGTAATAACATTGCAACAGATGACTTATATCAAGATTGCTCTTTATCATTGCACTACGAGAACTCATGAAAACAGGTGTGGATAGGTCGTAGCGAATGATAATCTGTTGCATTAATAACGCATATAACTGGTTCTGTCAGCAGCAGACTGAGTTAAATGTTTCAAGTGACTGATGGTTCTTTGATGCAATTTTTTTCTGGCAACAGCCCACAACAAGGATGGCTGATGATCCGGATAGGTATGGAGTTGGTTCAAATGCTGTTGAATCTGGGGGCAATCAGGCAAGGTGCAGCGTCAAAGCAATTAATGACATTATTTCAGGATTCGATGAAAGGAAAAGGAAACTGGCTGAGTCTATCGGATTCGGTGGACTTCTCAAATTTCCACCAATTAAGTCTACAAATAGAAGGTTCTCATCTTGGCTAATGGGGCAAGTTGATGTTGCAAATTCATGCTTGGCATTGCCGAATGGCAGCATTTTAAGCTTCACAAAGAAGGATATAGCTACTGTTTTTGGCATTCCTGATACCGGCAAGAGGGTGAATGAAGCAGGGCATCTGAGCAAGGAAGCCAAGGAGAGATTGAAGCTCCAGTGTTGGCCGACTGTGGGTAAAGATCAACGTAGTATTAAAGCTGTGCAGCAGCTACTGGACACGAGGTACCCAGTAGGGATGAGCACAGAGCAGGAAACTGCTTTCAAGGTTGCATTCGTGGTTTTTGTGATGTCTACTCTGTTTGTGCCTGGAGCTAAACATGATTATGTGCACGTAGACTACTGGGGCGCACTTTCCGATGCCAGTTGTATTCACAAATTTGACTGGGCTGACTACATTCATAAAAAGTTGCTAGCAGCAGTTGCAAAATTTAAATCGGACGAGGAATCAGGCTGCCGTGCACCACATATAACCGGTTGCTACCTTTTTCTACAGGTGAGACTTCATTACAATCCCTGATATGAGTATATAATCATGTTTAGCACGGTTGCATTGGAATGATGGACGGGTCTAACAGTTCACCTGCATAGGTTCTGTACCATGACAACTTGGAAATCGATGTATGGGATATGGACCATAGTGTCCTACCAAGGATCTCTTCATTTACCTATGAGCGAATTAAAGGAATGATTGCAGCGGACACAGTGCAGCGAAAGGATGCGAAGTCGACACCTGAGTCTGGGAAATCAAAGGTAAAAAAAATACCACTTCTGAACATCTACACGTGTTGAGAAAATAATGGGTTATATGGTAATAAAGTAGGCCATAGTGTCCTAACAGCAGGGATGTTCGATGACACGTGCACAGGTACGGAGCAGGGAGCAGTCCTGTCCTGCTACACATGGGCACATAAGTTGGCGATGGCACCACATGCAGTAGACAAGGAGTCGCAGATTTCTTTGTGGTATGCATCAGTTAGAATGGCCAGAGTTCTACATCTACCACTAGAGGTGTGTAATCTCATTGCACATGTGGTGATTTGTTCTCATTTATAAGTCATGTAGGAAATATCATGCATTAGATAGATAAGTAGAAAATATTGTAACATATCTTTGTAGCGACCAAGTTATTACAGAAAGGATGATTGTCTTTTTATTATTAATGTGAAATATTAGGCTGCGGGCCCAATATTTGTGGCGGTTGATGATTTCGATCGACGCAGACTGAATAGAAGCAGCAATAATGGAATGGAATGTAGTTTTGCTCAGTATAATGGAGCCATTTGTCGATGGGTTCAGATACCAGTTCGAGTGGCAGTCTTCACATAATGGTGAGAATATTGGAGCTACAATAGTTTATAAGACACACGTAGAGTGTGCAAATATTTGCAAAAAATTGGACAGTAGTATTTATTTGACTAGAGACACTTTTTTCTGAAACAGGGGATGGCTGCATCACTTCTGGGTTGATGGATACCGATGGACTCGAGCAAGATTGTCCTGATATCCCTGTCAGGAGGCGTGACAAGGCACGTCACAACATTACAAGGGCATGTGAAAGCAAATGTCTGGAAACGGGATCATCATCAAGTGCAGACAGGCAACCACAGTCATCCGAGGAAATGTTATGCACTGAGGTTCAGATCGCACATAAAAGAATCTGCACAGAAACAAGTAGAACTGGGACACAAATAGAAGATGATCATTGGCAGGTGAGCAATGGCAGCAACTCAGAAGGGGTTGACTATTTAGTGATAAGATCAATGGCACGGTTCTACTTGCTGGTACGACGCATTAAGGAGCACAGTCAGATAGATCTTAACGCAATGACAACCGATGAGGCAGATTGGTTGCCAGTGCAACGTCAGGTTGATGTAAGGAATCAGGAAGATCTGAGGTCACCCTGGGAGCTTGGCTGCTTTTGGCCGTTCAATGAAAGGACACCCAACGCACTGTGGCAAGTCAGTGAGCAGTGTGACAATGGTAGCCACCGGCGATTGATCACACCGTGAGACACTTGTTTTCGATTCTTTATATTTTTTGTTCGTATGAACAAGATTATCAAAGTCATGGAAAAAAAATAGCGCGCTATTTTGCCGCTATAGCGCCGCTATAGCGGCCCGAAAGACTTGACGCGACGATATTGCTCATTTCTGCGCTATTGCCGCTATTGCGCGCTATAGCGCCGCTAAACCGAAATAGCGCCGTAGCGCGCTATTTAGCCGCTAACCCTGAATCACTAGTTTGTCAAGTACTCAAGTGTGCATGTTTGCTTATGAACTTATGAACTTATGATTATCATGAGAATTATGACTTATGAACTTATGATTATCATGATATTATGGGAATATGTTACTTGTTTAGTGTTTACAGTCTTTATTTACACTTCAGTTATCATGTGTTGCCTGTTGTATTAAAATAGCGCGCTATAGCGGCGCAATAGCGGCGCTATAGCGTGCACAGCCACATGACGCTACGTCATATAGCTGCCGCTATAGCGGCGCTATAGCGGCGCATAGCGCCCAGAAGAGGCTGCCGCTAAATTCTATAGCCCGCGATTTTTTTCATTGATCAAAGTAGAATCAATCATGTCATGGTGCCGCTTGTTATGCAACCATAGAAGCAAGCGTATCTGGAGGACCATGAATGTTGGTGGATGTGATCCTGGCAGGGTGAAGACCAAGGAGGAACTACTATGAAAGATGAAGGAATGTTTACTGTAGTGACATGAGTGTATGAGGATGCGATTTTTGTGTAATGTGCAGAAACAACCTCGACCAAGTAGTTTGATATGCCGGGATAACTGCTATTAGTGTTAGAATGGTACTGGACCATGATAATGAGCCTGTCTGTAATACTATTAATCAGCTAGGTTAATGGTTGATGTTCGAACATATTGGGATGGTTTCTGGTACTGTGTTAAGTAAATTAGGCTGTGGTTAGTTCAATGGATGAACCTATTTTCAGCTATCAGCTAGGTTAATGGTTGATGTACGAACATAATGGGATGGTTTCTGGTACTGTGTTAACTAAATTAGGCTGTGGTTAGTTCAATGGATGAACCTGTTTTCAGCTTGGTCTGTGAATGACGTGTTCTCTTAATGATACTAAGTTTCTAGTCATTGTGACATTGGAGATTATTCAGAGCCGATGGGCTCCTAGAGATGCGAAGATGTTGCATGGTCTGATTATGAGTGCTTACTCGATATCCATAAATATACATATCAGAAATACTTGACAAATACGGTGTTTATCCATGCTGTTATTATATTCACAAAAATGCGTTCTGATAGACCCTTTGTTTTTCTCGATTTTGTGTTTTTGTATTAAGTGAGGAGAATTTTGATTACAAAGGATTGGGTCTTATAGATTTTCAATAAGCATATGCCCACCCAAACTCACACTTGCTGATAGACCCCTTGTGAATAACAAAGGGTAACAGATGGAACGTAGCCTGTGCCAATTTGAAATATGGGAGGAAAAAAATACAGAACGAGCTAACGGAGCCTCTCTTGGAGATGAATAAACAAATCAACCAGTTACTCATGTTTCCCTGAACAGAGTTTGTAGTTAAAAGCAAATATAAATAGTTGTGATGAAGGAATGATCAAAGCACAGGTTCAGTTACATAAGAAGATACTGACATTTAAATGCTGAAAGTTCGAATCAAAGGGATAAAACTAGCTACTGAATCCGCGATACGCTTAATGAAACCAAATATAACAAAGGGGTGGAAACTGCCGAGGATCAATGTTGCTGGAGCTGACAGGTGACTACTAGAATCCTAGGACATCAGCACTATGTCTGCAGGTGCATCAGATAGCAGATGCTGTTTATGCCTAGCGATCGGTGGATGCTTAAAAACAGCAGGTTGCGTGGGATCAGAAGCTAGAATGCCAGTACATCAGCGATGGACTGGGTCTTTCCATTCCTTGGATTCTCTTCATCAGTGCTCTGCGATTGGTTCCTCTTCTGCTCTTCCTTCCAAGATTGAAGGCTAGAGCTAGAAGGTCTTCCCTTCTTTGTTGGTCTGTCTGGGCAACTAATATTTGAGGTGGGCATAGAAGTGGAGACACACGTGGGAATAACTGGTTCCGTTGCACTGGTATGGCGATCATGTGTAGCTTTGCGTTCTAGTTCAGGTTCAGCAGTGTAAGCCTGTCTTCGAACTGAATCCAGTGCTTCCATGGCTTCTATGAATGCATCCTCGCTGATGGCTTCAGTTCCATTCGCAACCTCCAATGCACAATTAATTATGGCCCTTTTCTTGAGGAGGTCAGCAGATACAACTGATAAAACTGAAATTCTCTTGCCATCGCGGTTGTCGTCTGGTTCAAATTGATTCTTCAGCCACCGGGCCATAATATTCCTCTTGGGTATCTCCTTGACATCAAGGTGAACTAACATCTAGAATTCATAGAGGAACGAAATAATGATGGAGGCTACAAATATTGATAATAGGATCCAAAATGACAACACGTCTGGGCAATTTACCTTTAAAGAATGCCTGCACAGCAACCCCATGTGCTCGTATAGCCCACACTGGCATGTGATCTTGTCCCTATAGTCATACATCACCTTGTAACGCAATTGATCAGGATTTCCATCAGATAGTGAGTGCGCTACTTCAAAGACACCATCAGCGTCTCTACTTTTGATCATGTAGCTACCGGAACAGTACAGCTCATTATAGAACTTCTGATACATTCTCCTGGTGTATAGTGATGCAGCATGTCTCTCAATAGGCACACCAACACGTCGCTTCCTACGCATCTGCAAGCATAGGGGGCAAGTAATGAGTTTCGAGGATAAGCTTCTGATCTACAAGTGAAAAAATTTAAAAATAATTGAATACACATAAGCAATGAGTATGCAGACCTGTTTTGTGAAGTGCACCTCCTCTTCTTGATCATTTCGATCCATTTGAAATTCATTAAACTTCCGTACAAACATATGCATTGGAGCAGATCGTTGAATAAATTGCTTTAACATGTGGTTAGCACTCTCGCTTCGCTGTGTACTTGTCATACCCGCACAAAATACATCCATGAAGTAAGGTTTGGCCCACTTTGCACGATACTTATATAGTCTCTGAAGGAACTGATTCTTGTCAAGATTGTACTTGCGCATTAGCTGCTTCCACTTCCTTTCAAACTTGGCTGCATTTCTTTCTTCAGTCACTAGTTTGTTGAATTCTTTCTTGAATTTACTTTTCTTGCTGTATGCAGGGCCAACTTTTTGTTTGGTCTTCCTAAGGACATGCCATCGACACCATCGATGATTACTCCGTGGAAAGATGGACTTTATGGCAGCTGCCATTGCTTGGCATTGGTCTGCGAGGTTTATAAGACTACCATATTTAGAGCTAGATTAAAAAGTTTGGTCAACTACATATCGTGAAACTGAAGTGTAACATCCACATTGAAAAAACTATTTATGAACTAACCTGTAAGAATTGTCTCCGGTTCTTTGCCACCCATTATCTCACTGAACTTGCTGAAAGCCCACTCAAAATCTTCAGTCTTCTCAGTAGTAAGGAGAACACCGCCGAAGATAATAGATTGGAAGTGATTATTTACACCAACAAACAGGCCAAAGGGTAAACTGTAGAGGTTAGTCCGATAAGTGATGTCAAATGTCACCACATCACCAAATTTTGCATAGTCAGCTTTGTTCTTGCCTGTGCACCATAGCATGGATTTAATCTTCCCTTCGTCATCAACTGAAAACCTAATTTCCATGCCTACATCATTACTCTTCATCTCCTCAAGTAGACGGATTGTTTTTCCAACATCATCCTTTATGCTTTCCTGTGCAATCTTGGCACATAGAGATCTGACAGCTTCTTTCCGGATCGGTTGGGCTGATTGCGGGCCATGTACGTCGAGGATGCTGCAAACCCGGCCTATAGGGATATTATTCTCACGAAGCTTTAAGACAAGGTCCTTTGTCATTGGATCAATCTCACTATGCGATGGCCACTGCTTATTCTGGCCATAAGTAGCAGAGCAAGGATGATTGTGCTCCGTCACAACATGGCTAATAACCCATCCATGATCACCTGTGCGATGGAGCCTCACCATCGCTTTGCAACCTGTCCTGCATGTCGCAGCCGTGATGTTCGGGCTAATACCCTGCGTGAGTAACAATAAAATGTTGCAGGGGCTTCGCTCATAGATGACATAGCCAAACAATTAGAAAACACACAATAGAGTTTAAGTTTGTATATTACCTCGCATGAACCAGGCGCGTCCCGGCAAAATATGAGGCCCTGTTCGAAACAATAAGTGGAGGCCTAATATCTAGTGTTAAAACAAGAAAATGATAGCAAATATCAATATATTACTTATATTGCTAAGTACAACAGTATAGACCAAGGATTATACCTGTTGTATAACCATCATTTGAAAAGCAATATTCTTTTAGCACTCTTTGAAATTAAATCTTCAATGATATATTCATAATCAATCATCTCCAACATGCCACCTTAAGTGCTATTAACACCAATGCATTAAGTATTTCTTATACTCCAGCAGGCCACGTTTATGGGCCAAACAAGACAGTTTTGGCTGATTTACTAATTAAAACAAAGCCTAAAACTACTGTATATAATTAGTATACTTAGTAAATCTTGGGGCCCATGATTTTTGGAGGCCCTGTTCGGTCGCACAGCCCGCACGGGCCCAGGGACGCCCCTGCATGAACAGACAAGGTCTTGCCTAGTGGTGTAATTGTTGTCATTAATTCTGTTCCTGCCTTTCCTGATGCCAAATCCAATTTCCCAAGAATATAAATTGTAAAAGTCCTTGGCTTCTTTAGCTGAATTGAACTCCATCCCAACCATTGGCAAGAAAACCGGCTCCCCCGGGCGATTGATGGAGTTCCGCATTGCCTTTGTCAGAGGGCTTTCCTCCAACGGTGAAATCCTTGATTCAGGTCCATGTTTCCCTCTCTTCCTGGTATGAAACAATGTATATACAACAAAAGCAAGAGTTGAACTGAACAAATATGTATACATTTCACAAAGACATATCAATGAGAGGACTGTGTGCACTGAGCTCAGTGTAGTAATCCTATACTGCCCTGTCTACCGCGGCAAATAGATCGTGATCCCTATGTAGAAAAATTTGTGAAAGGCACAATTATTCTGAACTAGACCTTATGACCATTACATGACATGGAACAAAATAGTTATAGAAGACACACACTTACATTGTAAGATTCGTATAAAAACAAATTTGATATGGCATGAGGTGTTCATTTGGTGATCTACTTTTGTTTGTTCAAGGTGTTATCAAGCTGTTCAGAGATTCACATTTATAGATATATATATGCTATCACAAATGATCCATGCACCTGCTAATTTGCTTAATTCAGACAGGAACAACTGAATTTAAGATATACTCAAATGCTTTATATGATCATTTATGAGAAGTGGAAATGAGCTATCTCACTGGAAAACAGTTCTGTCAGTTACTTTGTTTACTGAAAGGGCTGCCTTGTCGATTGCATGGAAGTGATAACTAGACCATCCTAGAGCAGACTGATATTGGCAAGCAGAATTCTATGCGTAAACGAGCTCCTGAAACAATCCCAATTCACTAAAACAGATGCTGCAGCGTAGTGTTAACTAAACAATAAGGGCCATACCAAGGCGAACGATTGAGCTCAATCAGCTCGAGATCCTGAAGAACAGAGCGCGCAAGCAGTAGTTAAAAATAGCAGAATCTGAATAGGCCAACCCGTCAGAACATGGGGACCATTGTGTGTGGAAACAACAATACTCAAGTACACAAGTTTATTAAAAAAATATTAAAAAAATAATCAACCTCGATTAGAAGATGGGTGAGGAGAGAGCCTGGTTACCTCTTAAGGATATGAGTTGCTGTGGAGACCTGATTCAAAGTAACAGAAGGAGTGCGATCTCCAGCGATTGCAGAGCCGATGGATCTAGATCGATGTGCGGTGGGTACAATCAGAACTCGCTGCTCATCAGAACTGCCAGAAAGACGCCGATTAAGATGTCTCTGCTGCTCATGACAACCAAGCCTGCCATCACCGGCAGCCGGCGGATCCCCATCGTCGCGCGCGTCCATGGCAACCGAGTTCTCAAAACCTAGAAGGAACTGGAGTCAAAGAGGCTCTTTCATAACTACGGCTTTCGAACGATTTGAGAAATAAGCAGGTATAAAAGGGTCTCCGCGCGGCCGTCTAGTTCTTGATTTTGAAATATTTGGAAGGGTTACCCAGATCCCGCCACACAGGTTGTTAACCATGCCACGTCATCATCGTGATCTCGTTTAAAGGAAAGGAAGCGAAGACATCAGGGACACGCGTCAGTCATCGAGTCCCGGATTAGTTAAATCAGAGCCGTTAAAGGTTGTGGGTACGTAGCCATGGGGTATCAAATCATTTACGATCAGCAGAGCGGTCGAAGATGCCGTCGGCGAGCCGGTTCATCGCGCCGCCTAGAAAAAACAGAAGCGGCAAGGCGCAGGGCGAGATGGCGCAGGAGAGCCTGACGCAGGTCACCGGGTCGTTCCTGGAGAGCAGCACGGCGAAGATGGACGCCCATGCAGTCTGCGCACAAAAACGGGGAAAGAGAACGCTGCACGGAGATGATGATGATGATCGGACGGGGATCGGCGGATCGCTGCGTCACTTTGAACTGCAGTGATGATCTGGAGGAGATGATTGTACCTCGCAGAGGAGATCGACCCTGCTGAGCGCCGCGTTCGCCGGCGCCAGCGCGATCAGCCTGCCTTCCCCTGCTATCTAGTTCAGCAGCCACAGTGTCAGAGATCTCATCATTCTCATGAGAACTGGTTCCAGGTCTGAACACCTCTTTGGCAACGGCGTGTACCTGGACGACGAAGTCGCTCTCAGCGATGACGCCGAGGGAGACGCAGGAGAGGCGGTCGACGGCCGTGGACCAGGCGAACCACGGCTGCAGGAGCAGCGCAGAGGCAGACGGAGCTCGAGGGATGGTTGGAGATGTGAGAAACGAGAGCTCGGAATTGGTGATTGCTACGCAGGTTGAGCGAGCGCCTACGTAAGCAGCGGTTTCCCTTCCTCCCGAGAGGCGACCATCCTCGCCGTCTCCGTCCTCAAGGGCGGTGATGCCGAGAGACGAATCGCCGCAGGCCAGGGGCGCGTCGGTCTTGAGCAAGCTCAGCTCCGTCTGGAGGATGTCCGAAGACAGCTGAACGAACGGAATGTTGTCGAGTTCTGCCTCCTCGTCCTCGGCTGCGGCCAGGCCCACCGTCGTCGCACCGGCGCGATCTGACGATGCGGAGACGCAACTCGGGGCGAATTCGAAGCGCTTTGGGGAACAAATATACTGTATGTATCTGGATGAGAAAAGAGATTTAATACACCAAATGTCATGAAAATGAAGAAGCCAACGTTTTAAGAGTCATTTTTACAGAGACGATGTTAGCAGTCCTATGTTTGCGAAGCGTATTGTTCGATGTCCTATATCTGTAATTTTCTCACCACGGCGGGCCAATAGTAGCCGGGGGTTACAAAGCTAGGGGTGAATTGATAGTAGGCGGACACACGATATCAACCTGTATGTTTTAGTTTTAGATTAGACTAGGTAGCGTGCTCGTACGTTATTACGGGACAACTAAACTTTTATACTAAAAATATATGGATCATATGATAAGATAATAATATTGTAAGACATTAAACTGACATTTAATCTAAAAAGTAAAGTTCATGAAATTAACAGTCACGAAGAGTGCGGCGTCGCAGACTCACAAACTTTACTGTATAGATTTTTTCGTGATACAATTAAAATAATATTTTATATCGGTAAAAAGAAATACGCAGTTCATTTACGGAAAAGAGAATAGCAAACTTTATCCGGAGGACTAAGACCACGGATATCCTCCTTGCTAGTGGGAGTAGAGTCGATGCTCACACTTCACAGGCTATCACATCTTTTTGTACAGGCTATCACATCTTTTGTACACTTTGTCTTATCCTTGCACCGCCACTTTCTGGATAGGATAATGTGATTAACCTCACACAAGTTACGATAAAATACATCGTGTTAGGCTTTCCTCACATCAGCAACATAGATTCATAGCAGAAGAAATAATCGACTGAAATAGGTTTGGGTTTAAGTGGAGATTTTCTATTTTCTATTCTATTGGTTTCTGACTTCACGGGGAGGGGGAAGAACAGTCCAACAAGTTCTAGGGGACATATGTGCTTTGACGCCAAGTGGCTGGGCTGAGGCTTGGGGTTGATTGATTTCCGAATATTTTCTGAGATTTGTTATCGAACTCTTGATGGGAACTATTTATTTATTCTAATGTTATGGTTAGTTTGGTTGGCTGGTGCGTGGTGGCCCATGTGAGAGCCTTGGCTGTAGTGGCATCCTCAAGCATAGGGCAGTATGCAGTGCGGAGCTCCTTTAGTTTCTTGCTTAGTTTCAGACGCTGAACTGCTTCGTTGTGCCCCCAGCCTTTTTTCACTTTCTTTGTTTTTTTTTCTGTTTTTCTTTCCCTGTGCACATGTGGGCCCACAATGAAGGAGAGCACGATGGAGCGATGGACCACCGGTGTTACATAATTTAGGTAATTATTAATTATTAATTACTTGTCCCCTGGTTTCGGATGGCGAATAGACAAACTAACCGAATCCTTTGACCACGGCAACAGCTCGGGCGGGATCGGAGGTACTAACAGCCCATCCGCGACAACGAGGGTCCTCAGTTCGATAGTGCGTCTTTGGTTTGACTCTCCGGGATCTGGTAGTAGGCGGCGGCAAGCGACGATATCCCTGCTTATTTATTTGGGATGGTACAACTGGGCAGAGTGCCCTTGCTTTGCGTCTGCTCCTCACTGTTTTTTTCTTCTAGAATTTGTGCACTGAGCTTGCATTGCTAACTCTGTAAAGTGCAGCTGAATAGATAGAATAGCTGAAGCTCATGCCTGTAGCAGATAAACACACCACCACTTAGATGTCATTAATTTTTTTCTGAACCAAGTTTTTTTTATTTCTGTTCATCGACGTTATTGGTTCTGTAAAATGATTAATCATTTTTGCCAGCAGCTGCAATAAGCATATATTTTAGTGTGAGCTGAATCTTGGCCTTCTCATTTTAGTACTAATTCACTGGTGTAGATGAGAACGGATGGGTTGCTTTGGGTTTAGTAGGTTCTGAGATATCAGATAAGGTGAACACCATTTGTGTTTACTCACCCACATGTTGTTTGATGAAATGTCTCACCTAATAAATAAATGAGCCTTATATCCAGGACGCGGGCAAGCAGGAGGCCGGCTGCCCTCAGGACCTCACGCACTGTGAGTGTCTGACTCCACACTCTGGGGAAGGACTGCAGCCATTGGCCAGCAGTTAGGCCCGCTCCCAGCGTGCTTGCCACTGCTCAGTTTCTTGCTTTGCCTTTTGCCTCTCCGTACAGCGTACATGTACTGGTACATATGCTTTTGTTGTTTTCTATTTTTCTTTGCTTCTAAACCCTTTGATCTGTATTTAATCCGTAGGGCTAAATGGCTGATTGAGTAATATTTTGTTGTCAATTTAGATCTTCTGTTGCTTTTTTAGATAATTTTTAGGTGCTTTACTATTTGATTTGTTTTATATTTATAAGAATTAAGGCTAATAATAATCTCTCCACAGTCTGTGTATATTTTGGAACGCCGCACGGTGCCACGGCCGCACACCAGACCAGTAAGTCTACTTGCATCAGAATTCATTTTTAAGTTCTCTGTTCTAAATGCCTGCGGGTTGAAAATACTTTCAAGAACTCAACAAATATTAGAGGTGTGAGGAGGTGCCATTTTGTTCTAAAAAAATGTGGATAATAATTACTATGTAAAAAGCAATGAATTGAGTTAAGTTAGCTTGGTGCTGCACAACTTCTCTACTTTCAAACTTCTCAGGAACTGATCTGGCTTTGTTTGAGGTTTGATCCATCTTTTTCTATTGGTTTTCTCAGTGTGGGTTGTTTCCTGACATTGCTTTTGTCAGTCTAGCTAACATAATAAAATTGAGGAACAGAATTACCAGCAGTATAATTTCCATGGCCTATGAGGGAACTGCCTCATAAGATTACACACATTAAAAATTCTGATACTGTCCTTTTTCCTGAAAGTAAGGCAGGAGCTCGCCTTGCATGCTTTCCATTTGACTCCTGTTTGCCAACATAGGAGTGTTGGAGCCTGCTTGAGATTTTTCGAGCTAAAAAATATTTGGGCTTGAAACAATCGGATTCGAATTACTATACTCTATAAAATGCCTCATCTTGTTGACATGGTGACCTCTCTACTCTGAAATTGATCTCTTGTACATGCATGTAACTATCCAAATATACGTTTATTTCTGTTCTTTTCTTTTCCAGCAGGGGATCTACATTTGCACTTGCATGCAAGCAAATAATGGTCATTTGTTTTTCACCTATTTTACCTGTGTATGACTTTCTGTAGCTCTTCTCTTTTCGCAGCAGGCCTCAATGGCTAATAGTAGCTCTGCTCAAGTGCCCTAATAGTAGTTCTTTTGCAGGAGGACCTCACTCCGAAATGAATTGTTGAGATGCTGAGAAGAGGCGAAACACCCCGTGTGGCCGTGTGACAAATGCTTTGTATTTTGAGCTGACGTTTAGTGGCAAACGCTTTGCATTTTGGCAGCCGGTGAAGGAGCTGAACCTGACCGTGCTACGCAATTTTGTTGTATTCTGTCTTGTTATTGGCCATTTAATGATGAGATCATATTGCCTCATATATCTTGAATTTAATGATGAGCTTAGCAACCTGATCCTTTATTTTGTCACAAGGAGCATTTTTCTTACTGCAATTTTTTAGTAAGAATTAATTACGGAAGTGTCTTTTCTTGGTAGAGATCAAGAGATGGATGGTTCACGCTTGTATTTTTAAGTGCATCCCTTAAATAAAACCATGGCAACGCACGGGCACTATACTAGTCGTATGATAAGATAACAATACTGTAAGACATTAATCTGACATTTAATCTAAAAAGTAAAGTTCGTGAAATTAACAGTCACGAAGAGTGCGGCGTCGCAGGCTCACAAACTCTACTGTATAGATTTTTTCGTGATACAATTAAAATAATATTTTATATCGGTAAAAAGAAATACGCAGTTCATTTACGGAAAAGAGAATAGCAAACTTTATCCGGAGGACTAAGACCACGGATATCCTCCTTGCTAGTGGGAGTAGAGTCGATGCTCACACTTCACAGGCTATCACATCTTTTTGTACAGGCTATCACATCTTTTGTACACTTTGTCTTATCCTTGCACCGCCACTTTCTGGATAGGATAATGTGATTAACCTCACACAAGTTACGATAAAATACATCGTGTGCAGTAAAAAAGTAAGACAAACCATGTTTCTTTTCTCACCGGCCTTCTTGTTGACCACAAACAGGAACTCCTTTGTCGGTGTTTCGAACCGTCGACGAGTAAATTTATATTGCGCGTTTGGCCCCAATGGTGAGCACGGAGGACATAAGGAATTATACTGATTCGGGTAGAACGTCCCTACGTCCAGTTTGAGGCCGCTCGTGTACCGGCTCTAAAGTTTGCAGTAGAGGTTACAAATGAGCGAGAGAGGAAAAAGATCCCAAGTCTCTGGTGAAGATGAAGTGGAGTTGAAATGCTTCAGAGTGTTAGAAGTCTCTTGGAAGCTTGTCTAGAGGGGACACCCAGTCTCCCCTTTTATAGACCAAGAAGAGGACCTTTACATGAGAGAGAGAAAAAAGACAGAGAAGAAGAGAGCCTCGAGGCCGCATCGTCCTTCTTCTCCTGTTGGCGGGTCCCGCCGATGGTGTAGGCGATGGCGAGGGCAGCCCCACGTTGTGATGTAGATGTCGATGGAGACAGTTCCACGTCGCAGCCCTATTTGCTACTGGCGCCACATGCGGGCGTCATCAACCGGTCGTGGCATCCCGTCCCGTCCCGTCCTGTCTGACATTGTAGGCAATGTGGACCCCAGGCATGGCCCGTCATGGCCACAGGTCGCATTGAGGCGTGCTTATTCCTATCCGGTGTCAGAAATTTGACTCTAGGACTCAAGCTTTCACGTCTGTGGTGGTCGGAGGCTTCGCGGGCCCCGTGGGACCTGCGTTCTTGGGCGAGGCATAGCCCGTGCCCCCAAGGTCAGGCGAGGCGAAGCCTGCGCCCCCGGGGTCAGGCGAGTCAGAGCCCGCGTCCCCGGGTTTGGACGAGACGGAGCTCGTGCCCCTAGGGTCGAACAAGGCGACGCTCATACCCCCGGAGTTGGATGAGGCGGAGTCTGCGCTCTGGGAGTCGGATGAAGCCACAGTCACGCCCCTTAATCGTCCGGGCAAATGGATCGTCAACTACCATCAGTTCCCCCTCTTTGGCCCTAATATCGATATCCGACAGTAGCTCTCGAGCCTGCGGAGGAGTTGGATACTCCTTCGTAGGCTTTTCCGCATGGTGAGACTTCAGAGCGCTTTGTCTGTCGTAGCTTGTAGGGCCTTTTTAGTTAGGTTGTGATGGTCGATTCACTTGGTCGTATGCGACCGCGCATCGGGCCTCTTTGCGAGTCCGAGCCCCCGAGCCCCTGCGCGCAGCAGGGGTCCGGTCAAAGGGTCGTCTCATCTTCTAATCGTTCACCCTCAAGTGTTTTCTCAGAAAAACAGAGGGGTTGAGCCGTGCCATGTTTTCCTCGTTGGACGAATCATGGTGCTCGGTGAGCTGCTATCAGGCCAGTTCGAGTGGGGCCTCGGTTTCCATTCGCGGAGATCCGACCTGGGTCAACTGGTGACCGACTCCAAATTCTTAATGGCTAGTCCATATAGTTCTCAGGTCCGTTCGAGCGGTCTCGAGGGCTCTCTGCCTTTCTTCAAGGAAAAACCATGGACCGTGTGTGGTCAAGACTTGAACGCGGGTCAGGATGCCCGCGGCACTCGTGCGCGCGGGGACTAGCCGCTAGCGGGCCCATCCCTTTCCACCCCTCACTCTAAAGGCGCCGAAGAGCGGCTGTCGAACCCATCGGTGGGCCAACTTTCGAACTCCTGGGCCTTAATGGGCTGTAGGAGCATTTTCAGCTCCGTATCCCTCTTACCTGTAGCGGTTCATGGCCCATCGGGGCGGGTGAACCGCCATCCATTGCATCCTTCGAGGGAGTGGCCGGGGATGGCGTGTGCACGATTCCCAGAGGGGCGTGTTGACGGGACATGGTAGGCGGACGGTTCGCCTTCTCATTCTGCCTCCCCCTATAAATAGAGGGTGTTGCCTCCCGTCTTCGGTACGCTTAATCACAATCCCACCTCCTCCTCCTCCGCCAGCGCCTAGGATTTCTTGCTCACGCCCTTCCATTGCCGCCGAATCATCCACCCCACTGCTGAAAGGTCCCAATTGGCTAGAGGGGGGTGAATAGCCTAAATTAAAACTCTACAAATTACTAGAGCAAAGATTAGTAACACAAATGACGATAAAAGTGGTTTGCTCTATCTCTAAGTGTTAAGCAAGCCACCTAGTTACCTAATGTCTCTATGGTACACACAAGCTAGGTTGCTACAACTACTACTACCTAGAGTGCTAGCAACAAGAACAAGCACAACTAAACAAGCTATAACACAAGGTAAAGTTGTGGTAAGTAAACGATGGAAAGATGATTTTATACCGACGTGTAGAGGCAAGTGAACCAATGAAGAATACCAATGTGAAGCCAATCACCGGGAGACAATTAATCACAATATCAAAAGAGACACCAAGATTTTCTCCTGAGGTTCATGTGTTTGCTGGCACGCTAGTCCCCGTTGTGTCGACTAACACTACGTGGTTCGGCGGCTAATTGGGAATCCACACCCAAGCTCTCCAAGAGCGTCGCAAGAACCTACCGCTAGTGAGGTAACTCAATGACACGTGCAATATATTAGAGCTACCTTATGGCTCTTTGCCGGGGGAAGGTGCAAAGCTCCTCATAAGTCGCCGGAGCCGGCCACGAACAACCTCCAACTCGTACAAACCTCCTTCGCTGCTCCAAGCCATCTAGGTGGCGGCAACCACCAAGAGAAACAAGAATCCTGCAGCAAAAGAACACCCTAGTGCCAACTAGATGCAAACTCATAAGCAAATGCACTTGAGATCACTCAATCTCACATTTATTAGGCAATCAATCAAGGGAGATGAGTGGGAGGGGATGTGCTCAGCTCAAGAGAATGTTAGAGAGTCAAAATATCCAAGAGAGTCCTCCCCAAACCGGCCAAACACATATTTATAAGCAACTCCAAAGAATAGAGCCGTTAGGAACAAAGTGTTGTTGCTATCGTGCTGACCAGACGCGCCAATCGATTTGACCAGACGCGGACACAGCGTCCGATCACACTACGCACCTCTGCCCGATGCTCTCCATGTGTCCCATTTTAAATTTTGTTCATTCGATCTCCAACGGTCACAAAATGTTATCTTCTCAGTCATAGCATGACCAGACGCAACGCTAGAATTGACCGGACGCGCCCTGGAGTTCGGTCGCGATGAATTCACACTGCTGAACACTTCGACCGAATGCACTGCAGATGTCACACCCATTTTTAAGGACAAAAATAGGATGCATAAAAGACTCATGTGCGCCCTAGGACATGATCGCACACACAAGTAGACAAATTACATAGTATCATCACAGTGCTTATTACATAGCGAATAAATATTTAACTCATAGTCTTGAATAATAAATAATAGTAACTAGTAGTAGATCTTCAGCAGAAACTCCAAACACAGGGACACGGTTGACTGGTTGACACCAAGACTAGTACTCATTACGATAATCTTCCTCACAATCTTTATCTGTTATGGTGGAAATAGCAAGGGTGAGTCCATGTCGAACTCAACAAGTATAACACAGGGTTTATGTGGCACAAAAGGCTAGACACTGTTTAACTGTGTTTAGCTATTAATCATCATATAATTAACAATTAGGTAGCATCAAGGTAATTCACTTCCCGTTAATGAACCAATGATCAATTGTAATAAGGATAATGAATAGCATTATCATGAGCATAACAATAACAACAGAAATTAAGCATGATATAACAATTATGATCAACTATTCTGTAAGAATCCCCAAGGTCGCTCGTATCCGTGAGCACGGCTATTATACCAGTTTTTAACTCTGCGTAGAGGTGTACACTTTCACTGTGAGTCATAACTTCCAAATGCATGGGTTCGCGACTCCCCAAAACACCGGAAATCATATAAAGCCACATAAAGGTTAGTCTAACAAGTTAGGGCCATTAGATTCACTCGGCAGGCAGATGTAGAACCCCCCTTCCCAGTGGCACACAACTCGCAGCCTATACACACAAAGGACAGGGGCTCACCCTACACCCAATGTGGCAAGCCATTCTTACGCCATTTAAGGTAACCACTAACAAGATAGAAAATGTCCTTTAAACAACTAGAGCCAGAGCCATATAGCCCTCGCAGCTGTACTGTAAATCCCGGTTATCACTTACAGGTAAGTCCTTACGGAGAGTAACTAGAGCGACAAACAATCAACACAACACAACGCTCTAGTCCCCTTTGTCAACAGTAATAAAATCATCTTAATGGTTGGTTGCTGAATCCATTAATCAAATTACACGATCATTGTTCATAATTAAGCACTAGCAACAACTACCCAAATGCATAGACCATAGGTAACAAGAAATCAAGATACCAATCACTAAGTTATAATCTCTAAGGTTGTCAAGGAAAACACATGCATATGTATGATAATTTCAGTGAATAGGTAACAAGGATAATCCCATGTTATACTTGCCTTGATCAAAGTGATACTCCAGATGACTCTGCTGATCTCGCTCAAAGTAATACTCCTGATTGTTCAGAAACTGCTCACCGTCTAAACCCGATCACCAATCAACAACATACATGCAATCGAGCAAACATACACGAAGCAAACAAAGAGATTTAATTAGAACAGTATACCAACAGTAAAAAACAGTAATAAACATTTATAAAACTCTTCTGCATGTTCCAACGATCACACAGACGTAAAGATCACAAAATTCGGAGTTAAAACGTGAAAGTTATGAATTTTCTCAGATTTTCTATAGATAAATAATTACTTAAATATAAACTCAAAAATTAATTTTCCCAAACCTACTGTACAACTATACCAAGATGTAGAGCTCGCAAATACGAACCTAACTCAACTTGAACGGATCAAATCGGAGTTAAAACGAAGATTTTATGACCAAAACAAGTTTAGTGACAAAACTATAAATATCAGAAAACGTATTTTTGATTTACTGAGAAGAAATACGCTTTCAAAACACGGAAACGTCTTTCGGGAATTACGCCAATGGACTGCAGGTTCTATTAAGAAAAAGGGCAGGGACTCTTTATCAAGATTGCCATGAAAGAGGTATTGGCTGCTCTGAGCCATTGATGATGCGATGAGTGGCTGAGATTAGATGAAAGGGAATTAGAGAGAGGGAGAGCTGGCTGTACAGCAACTCAGGCTCAGTGGTTCCATTGCCGGCGGCGAGCTTTGCCAGCAAGCATGGGAAACTAGGCCTACAGACCACAGCGGAGCGAACCAAAAGCACGGGCCAAACGAGGAGATGATGACGAGCTCACCTAGACTCCAAAACCGATCGGAGGCAAGACAGAGATGACTAGCGGCGCGACCGAGCTGCTACGACTCCCTACGAAACATCGGCGACGTCGCATGAGGAAACCATGACGAGAAGGAGAGAAAAAGAAAATGACACAGAGACCCTCTACCGTGCGGAGAAACTCGACAACAAGTCGAAGACGGCGGCGGAGCGACACAACAGCGAATTCGAGTAGCGGCGGCGCTGCTAGGGCTGCGAGCTCGATGCGAGGCCGTAGCAACTCGAAGATAGGAAAGAATAGCAAAAGGGAAAGGCGGCGGCTTTTATAGGGCGTCCAGACGTGCTCCTCTCGTGGAAAGATTCCGCAGGAACCTGGATTGAACACGACTTATTTCCTTTGGTTGCTAAATCGAATCGGAACAGAGTCCGGCTCCTTGATAATACAAAATAGGAGATGACACTGTATAGTGGGCCACGGCATCAGCAATGCAAACTGAAAGGGAGAAAGCGCATCAGCGCCTGCTGCACCGCAGCAGCAGCCTTGGCCGGCATGCTGATTCTAGGCCTGGGAAACAATAGTTGTGCCGCTGGCTACGAAGGCAGGATAGCAAGCCAGCAAGCAAAAGAACAGAGAGGGCACAAGCATTTCACCTTGATTATTTCTGAAACGGAATTTTCCCAACGATTTTCGAAAGCATGTACACTCAGTTTAAAACCAATCAATACAAAACATCAATGCTCTGGCATGAAATGCAACATCATGTGTCTAGCCTTATAGTGGATTTTAATTTTCATAAAATTATTTTTTACTAAGTTCGAATGCTCACGTAAATGCATAATTAAATAAAATTTGCCTATTATAAAAAGAATGAAATTTTCAGGGTGTTACAAATTCTACCCCCCTTAAAAGAATCTCGTCCTCGAGATTGGACTGCTTACTCAAATAACTGCGGATATGCCTTCCTCAATTCATCCTCTTTCCCAAGTTGCCTCTGCCTCTGAATATCTATTCCATTGAACCTTGCACATTTTAATAACCCGACTTCGAGTAACTCTCTCAGCAGTTTCTAAAACCTTGATCGGAAACTCTTCATAGGTAAGATTCTCTTTAACAGTCAATTCCTCTAAAGGTATCTGCTCCTCAGGCACACGTAAACACTTCTTAAGTTGTGAAACATGAAACACATCATGTACCCCAGACAAATTCTCAGGCAACTCTAATTGATAAGTAACTTCTCCACGTCTAACAATAACTTTAAATGGCCCAACATACCTTGGTGCTAATTTACCTTTCATGTTAAACCACTTCACACTTCTCATTGGTGACACCTTCAAATAGACATAATCACCTACTTCAAACACTAAATCCCTTCTCCGGTTATCAGCATAACTTTTCTGACGAGATTGTGCTACTCTCAAGTTTTCACGAATCGCTCGCACTTGATCTTCCGCATTTCTAAGAACATCTGTACCAAATACCTGAGACTCACCTGTCTGATCCTAGAACAATGGAGTTCTACACTTACGTCCATACAAAGCCTCAAACGGTGACATCTTAAGACTCTGTTGATAACTATTATTGTAAGAGAACTCTGCATAAGGCAAACTCTTATCCCAACTAGTTCCATATTGCAATGCACAGGCTCTCAACATATCTTCCAGTACCTGGTTGGTTCTTTCAGTCTGCCCATCTGTCTATGGATGATATGTTGTACGAAAATTCAGCTTTGTCCCCAAAGATTCATGTACAGCTTTCCAAAAGTGTGACGTAAACTGCGAACCTCGATCAGATACAATCTTCTTTGGAACTCCATGCAAACATACTATCCTCTCCATATACAACTCTGCCAATTTTGGTCCATGGTAGGTAGCCTTAACTGGTATGAAATGAGCAACTTTAGTTAACCGATCTACTATCACCCATATAGAGTCATAACCTTTCTGAGTACGAGGTAACCCCACTATAAAGTCCATACCAACTTCCTCCCACTTCTATTCAGGAATCTTCATTGGTTGCAATAATCCAGCAGGTCTCTGATGCTCAGCTTTCACTCTCTGACAAGTGTCACACACTGCTATATACTCAGCCACATCACGCTTTAATCCAACCCACCAATACTTCTGTTTGAGATCCAAATACATCTTAGTACTACCAGGATGAATAGAATAAGCTGACTCATGAGCTTCACAAAGGATTGCCTGCCTAATAGCCTGATCCTCAGGTACACACAGCCTCTTTCCAAACCACAAAATCCCATTATCATCCATTAGAAACCCTGGTGACTTACCAATCACTATATCCTCCGCTATCTTCTTTAGTTTCTCATCCTTCAACTGACCCTTGTATATTTCTTGGTCTAATGTAGGTTCTATCACCAATTCCATTGTATTAGTAACAATTTCTAAATTCAAATATTCAAATTCAGCACATAACTCACTAGTCATGGACAACATTTGCATCTTATTGGCATAACTCTTCCGGCTAAGGGCATCAGCTACAACATTGGCCTTACCAGGATGATAGTGTATCTCTATATCATAATCCTTGATCAATTCTAACCATCTACGTTGCCTCAGGTTCAGATCAGACTGAGTGAAAATATACTTCAAACTCTTATGATCGGTGTATATATCACTCTTATGCCCAATCAAATAGTGTCTCCAAATCTTCAAAGCATGAACTACAGCTGCTAACTCCAAATCATGCGTAGGATAATTCAACTCATGCTTTCTCAACTGTCTAGATGCATAAGCAACAACTCTGCCTTCTTGCATAAGAACACATCCCAATCCTTGACGAGAAGCATCACAATAAATAGAGAACTTCTTACTCAAATCTGGCAATACCAAAACAGGTGTTGTAGTCAATCTCTTCTTCAATTCTTCAAAACTAGCTTGACATTTATTAGACCATACAAACTTGGCATTCTTCTCTAATAGAGATATCATAGGCTTAGCAAGTTTAGAAAACCCTTCAATGAACCGTCTGTAATATCCAGCTAAACCCAAGAAACTACGAATCTCGCCCACATCAGTAGGTGGTTTCCAATTCAATACATCATTTACTTTGCCTAGATCCACTGATATTCCTCCATTAGAGACAATATGACCAAGAAAAGAGACTTCCTTCAACCAAAACTCACATTTACTTCGCTTAGCATATAATTTATGCTCTCTAAGTTTCTGTAATACCAACCTCAGATGTTCAGCATGCTCTTCCTCAGTCTTGGAGAATACCAGTATATCATCAATAAATACCACCACAAACTTATCAAGATACTCCATGAACACCTTATTCGTCATGTACATAAAGTAGGCAGGTGCATTGGTCAAACCAAATGACATAACAGTATACTCATACAAACCATACCTCGTAGTAAAAGCTGTCTTAGGAATATCAGAGGCACGAATCTTAAGTTGATGATAACCAGAACGCAAATCAATCTTAGAGAACACACAAGCACCTCTCAACTGATCAAACAAGTCATCAATTCTGGGCAAAGGATACTTGTTCTTGATAGTTACTTCATTAAGTGACCGATAATCAACACACATCCTTTGACCACTATCTTTCTTATCAACAAAATAACTGGTGCACCCCACGGTGAAGAACTAGGACGAATAAAACCTTTATCTTGTAATTCCTTAATTTATTTCTTAAGTTCTTCTAATTCATCTACTCCCATTTATATGGTCGTTTGGCTATGGGTGCAGTTCTAGGTAATAATTCAATAAGAAATTCAATGTCTCGGTCAGGTGGCATACCTGGCAAATCATCAGGAAAGACATCTGGAAATTCATCGATAACTGGATTCTCTTCGATAGCATCATCATCAAGCTGATTCACTAAGGCGGTTGGCTGCTTCTGCACTGCTACATCCACACTGATCTTCTCCCCATTAGGTGCATTCACAACTACTACCCTCTACTGATACTGAATCACTGCCTGATTTTATTTCATCCAATCCATACCCAAAATCACATCAATACCAGATGTCCTCAACACTATAGGAGTTATCTTAAACTCTACCCCCCCTTAAAACCATGCTAACTGGAAGACAACGATTATTGGTTTGCATGTACCTCCAGGTGAGTTTACTAAGAGAGGTTCTTTCATGGCAAACATGGGTACACTATGCGTTCTAACAAAAATATTGGAAATAAAGGTATGTGAGACTCCAGAATAAAAAAGAATGGTTGCAGGAGTAGAATGGACATTGAACGTACCAAGCATAACTTCTGGTGCCTCATGAGCAGTATCTGTAGACACATGATTCACCCTTCCAGTGCCGGATTGCCTCTGGTTGCTTTTCTAGCTCTGAGGGGTCTGCTGGTTCTGCTTCTCAGGACAATGGTAAGACATATGTCCCTCTTTACCGCAGATATAGCATCTAGTAGGCGTGTTGGGAGCACTGTTCTTCATTGGAGTAGCATTGGAATTTCCAGTGCGAGAAGTCTGTTGTCCACTCTGCTGATACTGTTGACGTTGCTGGTAGGAAAGACGTTGCTGAGACTGACTGTTCTGCCAATTCTGAGACCATTTCTGGTTTGAATTGCGATTCCACTAGCTAACTGGTCCTTGGAACTTCTGATGAAAGCCATACTGAAAAGTCGTACGCTGGCGGTTATTGCTTCCTGAACCTTGCCCTTTCATCTTTCTGTTCCTATCCATCTCCTTGGGCTCATTATCAAGCATAATAGCTTTATTTACCAGCTCTTGGAATTTGCATAATTATTGCCCTTCAGCTGCAGACGGAGATCATAATATATTCCCTTAAGAAAGAGACGTTGTATGTCAGTATCTTCTCTCACTTCATTGGGAGCATAGCGAGCCAACTAAAAAACTTATCATAATACTCACTGACACTCATCTGTCCCATCCTAAGGTTCCTGAATTCCTCCTGCTTCAGCTTAATCACACCCTCAGGAATATGGCGGGCCTTGAAATCTCTGACAAAATCATTCCAAGTGATAGGAGGAGCATTGTCAGGACGTGCAGCTTGATACGACTCCCACCAAGTCTGAGCTGTCCCCTGTAACTGACCAGATGCATATAACACCTTTTCCATATCATTACATTGAGCAATGTTCAATTGTTTCTCCACTGCTCACACCCAATCATCCGCCTCCAATGGATCAGCAGCATGAGAAAACACTGGAGGGCGTCCCTTCAAAAATTCCCCACGTTTGTCTCTCACATGAACAGGTGGCGGTCCTCCTGCAGGGGGATTGTTCTGCATGTGTTGCATGAACATTTGCATCATCTGATTCTGTGTATTCATAAGTTCCTCCATAGTAATGGGTGGGTTAGCACCTCCACGACCTCTGCCACGACCTCTGGCTGACATCTGTTTTCAAAACACAGAAAATGAGACTCAGTACTATCCAAGATGATGTATACAACAGATAAGCAAATCTGATTTCTCTGGGCGAATTCCAATTTCAGCGACTCAGTAAAACTGCCACATCTCGTGTTACAGGTATATCTCTTAGCTCATAATAGATAATAAGGTGATTTTTGTGGGGTTGGAAAGGTACAAAAGTCTAATTATTCCCAGTAAAATTTCTTAAATTTCCCACGAGCAGATTTTAAGTTATTTCAAAAACATCCCAGACTGATCCAGAAATCAGCAAAAGGCAGAACCAAGTTTACCCCAACCCCAACTTAATATTCTTGATCAAACTTAATATTCTTAACCATGGAACTTGTAGACATGTCTACAAAACTCCAGCACACATTACAAAGATCCAAATCACACATTATCATAATAACAATTCATCAATCACGCAATTGTTCACACCACAAACTAACACTCGACAATACCAAACTCAAATTGACTCGCAAAATACTATCGTTCTTATTACATAGGGATTTCCTAATCTTAATTAAGCTTCTCATAAATCTTGGGACGGCCTAGCTCAGCCCTTAGTTCGTTGATCTCCTTATAAGCTTGTTCCTTAAGTTCTTTTTCCTTTAGCAACTCATCCTTCAAATCTACCTCATGGAGAGCCAATTCACGAATCAATCCCACTATAGCTTGTAAAGTCAAAGATGAATCATCTGCAAGCAGCACGGTCCAAACACCCTTCTCATGTAAGAAACAAGGAAAGTGCCGGAGTGCACCCTGCAATGTTTTGTCCGAGCGAAGACCATGGTAGTAAACAAATGCATTGTAGGCGACATCCTCCATGCTTGTTTCTACGGTTGCCCAGCTCACTCGGGTGATGAACTTTGACTCCACCTTAGGCTCCTTAGTGGTAGGATCCCTTGTCTTGACCCATAGCTTAGTCTCCCAGTAAGAATCTATCCATGGATGACTGTACTCCTTGCAGCGATACTCCAACGTAGCTTCCCAATCATAGTAATAGTTATCCAAGGTTCTTGTCAGCATGTCATGGAAGAAAACATCGGCTTTACGAACCATGATTTGAAGCTTTGTGGTCCACCCCATGATTGAATCCTCCATTGGTGTGTCACCGACTCTTGATTCAGCATCGGATATCTCTTGGTCACCATCTACATGGGGCTCCTGAGGTTTGAAGCGGGCAATGTACTATGCAGCGGACAGACGGGGATGAGGAGGCATCTACAAGAATTAGACATAGATTAGATGGAATCAATGCATTTTCACAATAGAATAAGGTAGAAGAAGCATAAAAATTTAGCAATTAACAAGGTGAAAGGAATAAGCATGAAATAAGTGAAGCTTAGATGCTAATAACGACCATTCTAACTAGGCTTGCGTCCTACAGTCAACACAGCTTTGATACCAATTTGTCACACCCATTTTTAAGGACAAAAATAGGATGCATAAAAGACTCATGTGCGCCCCAGGACATGATCGCACACACAAGTAGACAAATTACATAGTATCATCACAGTGCTTATTACATAGCGAATAAATATTTAACTCATAGTCTTGAATAATAAATAATAGTAACTAGTAGTAAATCTTCAGCGGAAACTCCAAACACAGGGACACGGCTGACTGGTTGACACCAAGACTAGTACTCATTACGATAATCTTCCTCACAATCTTCATCTGTTATGGTGAAAATAGCAAGGGTGAGTCCATGTCGAACTCAACAAGTATAACACAGGGTTTATGTGGCACAAAGGCTAGACACTGTTTAACTGTGTTTAGCTTTTAATCATCATATAATTAACAATTAGGTAGCATCAAGGTAATCCACTTCCCGTTAATGAACCAATGATCAATTGTAATAAGGATAATGAATAGCATTATCATGAGCATAACAATAACAACAGAAATTAAGCATGATATACCAATTATGATCAACTATTCTGTAAGATCCCCAAGGCCACTCGTATCCGTGATCATGGCTAGTATACCAGTTTTTAACTCTGCGCAGAGGTGTACACTTTCACTGTGAGTCATAACTTCCAAATGCATGGGTTCATGAGTCCCCAAAACATTGGAAATCATATAAAGCCACTTAAAGGTTCGTCTAACAAGTTAGGGCCATTAGATTCACTCGGCAGGCAGATGTAGAATCCCCTTCCCAGTGGCACACAACTCGCAGCCTATACACACAAAGGACAGGGGCTCGCCCTACACCCAACGTGGCAAGCCATTCTTACGCCATTTAAGGTAACCACTAACAAGCTAGAAAAGGTCCTTTAAACAACTAGAGCCAGAGCCATATCGCCCTCACAGCTATACTGTAAATCCCAATTATCACTTACAGGTAAGTCCTTACGGAGAGTAACTAGAGCGACAAACAATCAACACAACACAACGCTCTAGTCCCCTTTGTCAACAGTAATAAAATCATCTTAATGGTTGGTTGCTGAATCCATTAATCAAATTACACAATCATTGTTCATAATTAAGCACTAGCAACAGCTACCCAAATGCATAGCCCATAGGTAACAAGGAATCAAGATACCAATCTCTAAGTTATAATATCTAAGGTTGTCAAGGAAAACACATGCATATGTATGATAATTTCAGTGAACAAGTAACAAGGATAATCCCATGTTATACTTGCCTTGATCAAAGTGATACTCCGGATGACTCTGCTGATCTGGCTCAAAGTAATACTCCTGATCGTCCAGAAACTGCTCACCGTCTAAACCTGATCACCAATCAACAACATACATGCAATCGAGCAAACATACACGAAGCAAACAAAGAGATATAATTAGAACAGTACACCAACAGTAACAAAACAGTAATAAAAGTTTATAAAACTCTTCTACACGTTCCTACGATCACACAGATGTAAAGATCACAAAATTCAGAGTTAAAACGTGAAAGTTATGAATTTTCTAAGATTTCCTATAGATAAATAATTACTTAAATATAAACTCAAAAATTAATTTTCCCAAACCTACTATACAACTATACCAACATGTAGAGCTCGCAAATACGAACCTAACGCAACTTGAACGGATCAAATAGGAGTTAAAACGAAGATTTTATGACCAAAACAAGTTTAGTGGCAAAACTGTAAATATCAGAAAACGTATTTTTGATTTACCGAGAAGAAATACGCTTTCAAAACACGGAAATGTCTTTCGGGAATTACGCCAAGGGACTGCAGGTTCTATTAAGAAAAAGGGCAGGGACTCTTTATCAAGATTGCCATCAAAGAGGTATTGGCTGCTCTGAGCCTTTGATCATGCGATGAGTGGCTGAGATTAGATGAAAGGGAATTAGAGAGAGGGAGAGCTGGTTGTACAGCAACTTCGACTCGGTGGTTCCATTGTCAGCGGCGAGCTTTGCCAGCAAGCATGGGAAACTAGGCCTACAGACCACAGCGGAGCGAACCAAAAGCACAGGCCTAACGAGGAGATGATGACGAGCTCACCTAGGCTCCAAAACCGATCGGAGGCGAGACAGAGATGACTAGCGGCGTGACCGAGCTGCTACGACTCCCTGGGAAACATCGGCGACGTCGCATGAGGAAACCATGACGAGAAGGAGAGAAAAAGAAAACATAACAGAGATCCTCTACCGTGCGGAGAAACTCGGCAACAAGTCGAAGACGACGGCGGAGCGACACAGCAGCGAATTCGAGTAGCGGCGGCACTGCTAGGGCTGCGAGCTCGATGCGAGGCCGTAGCAACTCGAAGATAGGAAAGAATAGCAAAAGGGAAAGGCGGTGGCTTTTATAGGGCGTCTAGACGTGCTCCTCTCGTGGAAAGATTCCACAGGAACCTGGATTGAACACGACTTATTTCCTTTGGCTGCTAAATCGAATCAGAACAGAGTACGACTCCTGGACAATACAAATAGGAGATGACACTGTACAGTGGGCCACGGCGTCAGCAATGCAAACTGAAAGGGAGAAAGCGCATCAGCGCCTGCTGCACCGCAGCAGCAGCCTTGGTTGGCATGCTGATTCTAGGCCTGGGAAACAACAGTTGTGCCGCTGGCTACGAAGGCAGGATAGCAAGCCAGCAAGCAAAAGAACAGAGAGGGCACAAGCATTTCACCTTGATTATTTCTGAAACAGAATTTTCCCAACGATTTTCGAAAGCATGTACACTCAGTTTAAAACCAATCAATACAAAACACCAATGCTCTGGCATGAAATGCAACATCATGTGTCAAGCCTTATAGTGGATTTTAATTTTCATAAAATTATTATTTACTAAGTTCGAATGCTCACGTAAATGCATAATTAAATAAATTTTCCCTACTATAAAAAGAATGAAATTTTCAGGGTGTTACAGCAGAATTGACCGGACGCGGCACACCCGGTGTCCGATTTGAGTACAGAAAGGGTCCAGAGAGCATTTTTGTCGACCGGACGCGTCCGATCGTAACTGACCGGACGCGTCACCACGTCCGATCAACCCCTCGTGTTCTGCTATCCCTCTGGGCGCCTGACCGAATGCACCGGTCCCGCGAGTGACCGGACGCGCCAGTGGCAAACCCTAGTCCGTGCGCTTCTGCTGCAGCGTTGAACTGACCGGTCACTGTCAGTGACCTCCGTTCACCTCCGTTTCTATCCATGAAGACTTAGAGAAATTCTCCGCCTCTGGCATAGTGGAAAATATGCATTTCACTTCCACGAAAGCACCGAATCCCGCCGAGCAAGCTCGGCGGGAGGGAGAGAGGGCCCCAAACCCATCTCTACCGCTCAAACTCCACCGTCTTCGCAAATGTGCTAACACCACCAAGAGTACATTGTCATATGAATGTGTGTTAGCATTTTCACAATCATTTTCAAGGCGTTAAGCTAGCTCACCACTAGATCTAAATGCATATGCAAATGAATCTTCATCTAGTGACACTTAAGTGATCAATAGCCCTGAAAATTCCCCTTTTTATAGTACGGCTATCGATCCTAAGTGTGATCACACCCTCTATGGTGTCTTGATCACTAAAAGCAAATCCTATTGATACCTTTATCTTGAGCTCTATAGGGTTGCACTCCATCTCCTCTTCTTCTCCAAGTATGGCACCAAGTCATCATGATCAACATGTATCTTACCATCACTTAGGAGTGTACCAATCACCTTTCGCTATCAACAATCAAGCACATGTGATTAGTACTCAGGTTTCATCAATTAGCCAAAACCAAACTAGGGACTTTCAACCACCCTCTGCCTCCCCATGGAGCCGTGGTGTCGCTCAGACATCCTTCATGCTCGCATGGAGAGTCTCGCCTAGCGCGGTCTTCTTCCGGCGAGGACCGAGGCATTGGAGTGGGTCATACCTGTTGTAACGGATCAACATGATTATACGAGATTAAGTAAGAAAATCTTCCGCCGAGGTAGATAATTTACCAAACTTAAGCTCGTACAATCCGAGATTCTGTGAAATCACGAAGGATTTCAAACCAACCAACATTCCAACCAAGATCGTACTGGTTTAGCAGCCACCTTCACATGTTATATAAAGTTCGCAACGACAGTTGAATACATCGGAGTTCAGAACATAAAGTTATTACAACACAAGTTCAAATTAACATAGCGGAAGCAAGTAGTTTTAAAACCACACACACTTAGTTCAGATACAGTGCCAGTACGTAGTCATCTCCAACAAAAGCATCAAATGAGAAATACGGAGTGACCATTGCCCTTGGTCCTAGTTGTCGCCCATCGCCGGATACAGACAGTTGACGCAATACCCATAGTACATCTGACCATCTACAACAACAATAGGAACAACGCCCTGAGTACGAGAAGGTACTCAGCTAGACTTACCCATCTGTCGGTGTTCGGACCCGAGGGGGTCCTAGACCAACGAGTAAATGCTGCATGTCCCTTTCCTGGATGGTGATGCAAGGAGAACACACGGGGATTTATCCTGGTTCGGGCAAGAGAAGGCCCTACGTCCAGCGGGGGAGAGGAGATGTTTGTATTTCCTTGCACCGAGGTGCTTGCGTAGGGGTTACAAGCTTGCGAGAGAGGGTGGTGAGCCCAGGTCTCAAGGAGGAAAAAGAAAGTACAAGATGATTGCTTGAGATGTTGATCGCTATCTGGTGCTTGGTCCGTTGTTCCGCCCTCCTCTCCAGAGCCCTGGCCTACCCCTTTTATAGGACGAGAAGAGGCCGGGGCTACGGATGCCTTGAGGTGATGTTTTGTCTACCATTGTCGAGGTGACTGTAGTGACGTGCCCTAGAAATGGGAGGCCATCCCTGGACACCATGGAGTTATAGCGGATGAGACGCCGAAATGACCAGGAGCGTCGTGCCATGCCGTCCTTCTGTCCCTGTTGTGTTGTGTTAGGCGTCGAGGCCGGGCCGAGGCCGAGTCGAGGCTGGGTCGAGGCTGATCGGATAAGTCCGAATCCCAAGAATCGCGGTGTACGGACTTTGTCGTATCCTCCTCGAGGGTTAACAGTGATGCATAGGGCGAGGTACGGTGGGCACAGTGACGTTTTTCACCTCCCATCACGGGATGGGCGGTAAAACAGTGAGGACTGACACTGGTATTGTTCCCACGTCGACCCAGGCTGCGGCCATGCCGGTAGGTGGTAGTTGGTGGTTGTATTAAATGCCATGACTTTTATCCCGTGGTAGGTGGAGAAAGAGGGGATCGAGCACCTCGACCTGGGCTCACGCGAGTCGGAGCGCTCCCGGTGGGCGATCGAGCCTCGTGCGGGTCGGAGCGCGGTCGAGGCCTCCCGTCGAGGGGGCCTCGTATGAGTCGGAGACGAGATGCGGTCGAGGCATTCCGTCGAGCCAGCCTCGTACGAGGCGGACCTGTCGCGCGTTCTGAAGTAGGCTATGTTTTGTCGTGGTTTAGTCGTTTTAGTTTTTATTATCGTTAAATGTGGGTACCCCTATATTGTTGGTACCGACAGTAGCCCCCGGGCCTTTAGGTGAGTGTATGCTCACTCTCCTAGAGGCTTTTTGCCGATGAACTGGAGATGAACTAGAGTTATAGCGCCGTGTGCTTTTTCAGTAGGGGCGTCCGAGCGCCCTCAGGACTTCTCCGGTGGGGGCGCGCGAGCGCACCCGCCGGGTGTAGCCCCCGAGGCCTCGGTGGAGTATTGAGAAAATCTCCTCCGAGGTCTTATTCGTGGTTTTATCAGGGAGTAGTTGATGCGGCCGAGCCCCCGAGCCTCGCGCGCACGAGGTCGATCGGAGTCCCCGCCATCTTTCGTTGTTCGGCCCTCACGCTCTTCCTTCGGAGAGGAGGAGGGGTGGGGAACGTCGTACTACCCCGTTTGGGCGAGTCCGGCGATCTCCGGTGAGCTGCTAGCGGGGAGATTCGAGTGAGAGTCCGTGCTCCAGTCGTTAGGAGTCGGCTTGTGGCCCGGAGGCACTCTTCAAAGCTGCCAAGGAGTGGTCGTGCGGATCTCGGTTCCCTACGACGGGATCCGAGGGCTCGATGCCTCCCCCGAGGGGATTCCTGCTTCGACCTCGTCCTTTGGCCTCGAATACGTCTTGGGGTGCCTCGAGAGCGTGGCTCGAGCCCTGGCCACGTACGGGCGTACCCCTGGTCATCCCTTGCTCTGTTGCTCGAGGGCAGCTGTCGAACCCAGGTCGAGGGCCAGCTTCTGTTCCCTCAAGACTTATAGCGGGCTCGGAGCCCGTTATAGGAATCTAGGAATATCCGTCCGTGGATCTCGCCCCGCCCGTTAGCCAGGCGCGCCTTTTTAGGGCGAGATCGGCGCGGTTAGTGGGCGACGTGGCGTTCGGTTACAGCGTGGGGGACGGCCACGTGCCTTGCTCCTGTAAGACGTGGGGGACGGTTAGGTGAGCGCATTTATTGCGGGAAACTGTTCCTACCTTTTTGCGCGGCCGTTGGACTTCCTCCTGGCCTATAAAGGCGAGACCCAGGGGTCTGTGCTCCCCTCCGGTTCTTTGCGCTCCTGCCATCCCTTAGCCTCAGGAAACCCTAGCCTTCTCGCGCCCTCCGCCCACACTGCTGCCGCCGCCGCCGCCTCCTCCTTTGCTCATTCCCCTCCTGACGGCGTCAATGGCTGGAAAGAGCCAAATTCTCCCCGCCGAGGACTGGGCTATTTCCTCGGTGACGGAGAGGAAGTTAGAGGAGCTGGTCGAAGACGGGTTGCTGCGGCCGAGGACGAACCGGTCGCGGCCGGAGTGGATAGCGCCGCCGCCGGCCCACCGGGAGCCGGTGCCCCCAGAAGGATACGTGGTGAGCTTCGTGTGCTTCCACGAGCGGGGGTTCGGCGTTCCCTCGTCGGTCTTCATGCGCGCGCTTCTCCACTACTACCGGGTGGAGCTTCATCACCTTGCCCCCAATGCCGTCGCACAGGCCGCCATCTTCGCGGCGGTCTATGAGGGGTATCTCGGGGTGGAGCCGCAGTGGAACCTGTGGCTTCACCTCTTCAAGGGCGAACTCTTCGCGAAGAGAGCGGGGAAGAAGGGAGTCCTCTACGCGACGCGGGTAGGGAGCTGCGTCCTGCAGTTGAGGTCGAGCCGGGCGGATCAGTACATCCCGGCTCGCCTCATCTCCTCGAACAGCGGGTGGCACGAGGGCTGGTTCTACCTCCGCAACGATGACAACCAGTTGTCGAGGTACACCGGCCGTGTGCTGACCGCCAGGGAGGACCGCTGGACATACGGAGTGCCGGATGCCGAGAAGCCGCGCCTGGATCCGTTGCTGGCGGCACTGCAGCAGCTTCGCGCTCGAGGCTTGACGGCGGCGGCGGTAGCGACGGCGTTCCATCACCGCAGGGTGATGCCGCTGTGCCGGCGTCGCCTGCGCCTCGACCAGATGACTCCGGAGGCGTCTCTGGAGGGGAGCCGGATGTCTCACGAGGCCCTCACCCTCGAGGAGGGACTTCGTCGAGCCCGCCAGATGGTCGGGACCTTCAAGGCGGAGGAAGTTGACCGGCTCCCTATGAGGCCCACTGAGGGGTTCGAGCCCGTGGTAAGTTCTTTGAGTTGGTACGCTCGTTTTGGTTTTGCTCGTTTCTTGGATCCCCTTAACCCGGTCGATGCCGGTGTGTAGGACTTGTCGGCGCTGCGGGAGACGCGGCCGCCGGTACCGGAGGACCAGCCTGCCCGGGAGGCTCGACGGCAGCACGCCTCGAAGCAGAAGGAGGTCAAGGAGTCGACCAAGAAGCGGGCGGCCCGCAAGGCCAAGGAGGCGGAGGCACGGAAGAAACTCCGGCGCCAGCAGGCCCTCGACGGGCTTCCTTTGGAGCCGTCGCCCTCCGAGACCATGTCGGGGGAGGATGACGATAGCAGCGGTGAGGATGACGATGCCTTGTCGCGGTACGAGGCCGCGACCGGGCTGGGGAGCCTCCCCGATATCCGCCCCCTGCTGGAGCCCATCGCAGGGTCATCCTCCTCGGTCGTCGTGGTCGAGGAGGTTGACGAGGATGACGAGGAAGAGGAGAAGAAGAAGAAGAAGAAGGAAGAGAAGAAGGAGGCGGGCCCCTCGGCGGGAGGGGCTGCCTTGCCCCGGACCCAGCAAGTGGGGTCGACGGGGGCGCCTGCCCCAGCCCAGGCCCCGCAAGCTCGGGCGGGGACCGGGGCGGTGGCGCCGACATCGTCGGCGGCGGCGCCACCGTCGGGCGTGAGAACCCGAGGCCAGCTGGCCTCGGAAGCGCAGAAGACGCGCAGTGGTGCGCCGGCGAGGGCCCCACGGAGCGCCCGGTCTGCGGGTGGGGCTGCCGCGAGGCCGCCGCCCGCCGCCTCGGGCGGCTCGGACCGTGCGGGGTCGAGGCCTTTGGTGCCGATCTCCGGGTGAGTTTTCGAGCTAAGGGGATTTGTCTTTTTTTGAATTCGTCGGCCGACCTCATTTTTTACTTTACAGGCTGAAGTGGAAGGCGGAGCACATGGGGCCCACCCCCGTGAAGTCTCTTCGGGCCTGCGCCGTCGTCCTCAACCGGTCGGCGGAGCAGGACGCGGCCTGGGTCCGCGAGGTCGAGGCCGCGAAGGAGCGCCGTCGACAGCAGCAGGAGGCTGTAGGCGCTTCGATGGTCGCCGGCCCCGACCCCACTGCGGCGAGGGCAGTGGCGCCTGGCCCGGTCGAGGCGGAGCCCAGGGCGCTGCCCTCGGCCGAGGCCACCGTTGAAGCGGCCGTGGAAAGGGCGGGTGCCGATGCGACCGTGGAGGGGGCTGCACCGGCACCGGAGCAAGAGGTGGCACCGGCGAGGGGGCCGCAGCCACAGCAAGACCTGCCGGCGCGGCCGGTAGGCACGGCGGAGGGCGAGGTCATCGAGCCCTCTACCGGGGCCTCGGAAGAAGTGGCGCCGGAGGTCGAGGTGCCGGTTGCGGGGGCACTGTTGGCCGGAGCGTCGGTTTCCGAGCCGCCAACGGGCGGGGCACCGGTCCCGGAGGCGTCGACGGCGGAGGCGCCAGCTCCAGAGGTGCCGGTAGCCGAGGGGCCGGTCACCGCCAAGGGGCGGGTGCCCGTGGTCGTTGCCCTCGACGACGCCCCTCTTGACAGAGGAAAACAAATAATGGGGGTCGAGGGGGGCGAGGCCACGAGTCGAGCTGACGCCTCGACCTCCGCTGGGGCCGTGGGAGCTGCGGGCGAGGCCATCGAGGCCGGCCCTTCGGCGGGGCCGGGAGACGCCCCGGCCGCGTCGTCGTCGTGGCCTGACTTCGCCGCGCTGGCGATAGCGCGGGCTGAGGAGGAGATCCCGAGGTGGGGGGGCCGTCCCTTCAGTTCAGGGACGCCGCGAACCCCGATGCCGAGCCTATCCTCACTCTGAACGACAGGGATGAGGTGCATCGCTGGCAGTATCTCGAGGGCGTCCGCCAGCATCTCGATCGGCTACTCCACATGGTAACCGACGCTGTCTCGCGGGGTATACGGGATGCCACCGAGGTACGATTAACCTGTTAGCTTCTTTCATGGCTCTCAGTGTCTTTTTTTCCTTGGTTTCATTATCTTTTTTGGTCTCTTTTGAATTAGGAACTGAAGGAGTGCTCCCGCCGCAAGTCACTCTTCATCCGAGGCGAGAGTGGCGTGTGGGCGTCGTTGTCCCGGCAACGGGCCCTGGTCGAGGAGACCCAGAAGAGGCTCGCCGATCGGACCGCTGAGATGGCGGAGCTGCGCACCGCCTTCTCGACGGTGAAGGAGGAGGCGATCCAGGCTTGGGCGGCTGAAGCCACAATGCGCACCGAGGTGGACAAGGTCCGGGAAGAGGCTGCCCAGGCCCGCAGGGACCTCGAGCCCCTGGCGGCGTGGGTCAAGGAGCTCGAGGAGGACGTCTCCTAGGTCAGCCGTCAACGTGACCTCCTCAACGTCCAAATCGGGCAGGTCACGGCCTGGTTTAGTGCGCTGAAGGACGAGATCTCGGGGCTGAACGGGGCCGTCCAAGAGAAGGACGCGGCGCTCCAAACCGCCCGCCAGGAGATCGAGGCACTGAAGGCGACCGTCCGTGAGAAAGACAGTGCCCTCCTGGGGCTCGAGTAGTCATGCGGGGGGCTCCACGATGAGGTTGTGGGTTTAAAGACCCACGTCGAGGGTAAGTAACCTGTTTTGGCCATAGAGTTGAGGCTTCGCGTTAGGTGCTAATTTGTCTTGTCGTGTTTCAGAGCTGGAAAGTGAGAACCGGGAGGCCCACTCGACCGCCAACTCCCTGCAGAGCCTCCTCGAAGCCGAGACCCGGAGGACCCAGCTGCTCGAGGGCGCGATTAGCACGGTGTGCGATGGTCTGGGGGTCGAGCCCGACGCCGACACCAGAGAAGACGCTCCAGGGAACTCCTTCATCCGTCGGATGGCGGCGCTAGGTCACCTTACCCGGGAGAAGATACGGGACAGCCTCCACCACGGCGTGAAGAGGGCACTGGCCGTCGTCCACTCGGGGTTTGTGTTCGACATGGAGCTCGTTGTCGATGGCTTCATCACAGACCCGGAGCGGACGGACGAGGAGAATGAAGACGCCTGCCTGGAGCTGATTGAAGCCGCGGAGGGGCCTGGGAGCCGTCTGGCCTCGCTCTTTGAACCTGAGGTGGTCCCGCCTGCTGACGACGAAGGCCTGTGAGCCGAATCTGGGCACGGAGGCCCATGTAATAAGTTAGTTACTTTGAATTTTGGTTGTGGTGGCCTTAGGGGCCTTTAAGAACTCAAAACATAAACTAGTTCGTGATGGATCTAGTTTTATTCGAGCTTTTCTTCCTTTAATGGCTTGGATCGTGTTCTCGTACGATTTACTTGACACGCAGTCGTGCCCTTTGGCGTAGGGGAGCGAGTGGAGGTACCGTAGCCTCGGAGGCGTAAGTGATCTCGCGGCTCGACTACCCTCGAGTTTCAGGGTGCTTTTGCGGCCTCGCGGATTGTGTGAGAACCTGATTTAAGCGGCAGGGGGTGTGTTCTCTTCCAAAGTTAGGAACCGTCATTTAGACCTTTCTAGCGTGAAGTTGCACCTCTAGAAGGCGTAAGGAGTGAGTGGAGGCACCATAGCCCCGGAGGCGTAGGTGATACTCCTGGCCCGAGGGTCCTTTCGAACCTTAGGGTGCTCTTACAGCGCCGTTGATCTAAGAAGCGGTTCTTAAAATTAAAAAAGAGTGTAAATTTTTTCGGGGACTGAGGGGTTCCCCCCTGTGTAGCCCCCGAGGGAGGGTCGATTCTGGTGGTACAGAGTCAATCCTTCCTCATCGTGAGACGAGGATTTTAACACTGCTGTATTCTTTATTGATGAAAAAGAAATTACAGAGCCTCGAGGCTTTCTAAGGAAAGAAGCGACGTAGCTGTTCAATGTTCCAAGCGTTGGTGAAGATTTCGCCCTTCTCGTTGGATAGCTTGTAGGTGCCCGGCTTCAGTACTTCTGCGATGATGTACGGTCCTTCCCATGGCGGTGTGAGCTTGTGGCGTCCCTTAGTGTTCTGGTTCCGTCGTAGCACCAGATCGCCGACGTTGAGGTCACGCTTGCGGATGTGTCTGTCGTGGTAACGTCGGAGACCTTGTTGGTACCTGACAGAATGCAATAGAGCCACATCTCGGGCCTCCTCGAGCTGGTTGAGGGCGTCTTCTCTTGCGGCGTCGTTATTTCTTTCGTTGTAGGCCTTCAATCTTGGGGATCCGTATTCAATATCGGTTGGGAGGACTGCCTCAGAACCGTAGACTAAGAAGAACGGAGTGAACCCCGTGGCTCGACTCGGCGTTGTTCTTAGGCTCCACAGGACCGAGGGCAGCTCGGCAGCCCATCTTTTGCCATGCTTGTTTAGCTTGTCAAAAATTCTGGGTTTCAGGCCTTGTAGGAGCATGCCATTGGCACGTTCCACTTGGCCATTTGTTTTTGGATGGGCCACGGCCGACCAGAGCACGCGAATGTGATGGTGGTCGCAGAAATCCAGAAATTTTTTACCAGTGAACTGGGTGCCATTGTCCGTGATGATGCAGTTGGGGACCCCAAAGCGATGAATAATGTCGGTGAAGAATTGTACAGCTTGCTCGGACCTGATGCTGGTGATAGGGCGGGCCTCGATCCACTTGGAGAACTTGTCAATAGCGACGAGCAAGTGGGTGAAGCCACCAGTTGTCCTCTTTAGAGGTCCGACAAGGTCGAGGCCCCAAACGGCAAACGGCCACGTGATGGGAATGGTTTGCAGAGCATGTGCCGGGAGATGAGTCTGTCTCGCATAGTACTGACAACCTTTACAGGAGCGTACTAGCTTGACAGCGTCGGAGACCGCGGTCGGCCAATAGAATCCTTGTCGAAAGGCGTTCCCGACGAGGGTTCGAGGCGCAGCGTGGTGACCGCAAGCCCCCGAGTGCAGGTCGCTGAGCAGGTCCCTGCCTTCCTCGTTTGTGATGCAACGTTGGAGGATGCCTGTGGGGCTGCGGCGGTACAGCTCCCTACTGTTGCCAATGATCACAAAGGTTTTGGCCCGGCGAGCGATCCGTCGAGCCTCGGTCTTACTCGAGGGGAGGTCCCCTTGGATAAGGTAGTCGAGGTACGGAGCGCGCCAGTCGGGCTTGAGGCCAGATGGTAGGGTCGAGCCTTCCACCTGCATGGCCTCAGCCCCGGTCGAGGGGGCTTCGGTCTTAGGTGGGGGGTCGAGTGACGTCCCGTCGACCCCTCCGTCTGGCCCAAGGTCGACGGATGGCCGCTGAAGATCTTTTGCGAAAACGTCTGGTGGAACCGTAGTTCGACTGGACGTGATTTTTGCGAGTTCATCGGCGGCCTCGTTATACCTGCGTGCGATGTGGTTGAGCTCGAGGCCGTGAAACTTGTCCTCGAGGCGCCGTACTTCCTGGCAGTAGGCTTCCATATTGGGGTCACGGCAACTCGAGCTCTTCATGACCTGGTCGATCACGAGCTGGGAGTCGCCTCGAACGTCAAGGTGTCGGACCCCGAGCTCGATGGCAATTCTCAGCCCCGTGACGAGTGCCTCGTATTCAGCGACGTTGTTTGACGCAGGAAAATGAAGCCGGATGACATAGCGCATGTGAACCCCGAGGGGCGAGATGAAGAGCAAGCCCGCGCCTGCTCCTGTTTTCATCAACGACCCGTCGAAGTACATGGTCCAGAGCTCGGCCTGGAGCTGTGCGGGAGGGAGTTGGGTGTCGGTCCATTCAGCCAGGAAGTCTGCCAATATCTGTGACTTTATAGCTTTGCGCGGTGCATAAGATAAGGTCTCACCCATGAGCTCGACCGCCCACTTGGCAATCCTACCCGAGGCTTCTCGGTTCTGGGCTATCTCCCCAGGGGAAAGAAGAAACCACAGTAACCGGGTGGCCCTCGAAGTAGTGTCGGAGCTTGCGCCGTGTCAAGATGACAGCATATAGCAGTTTCTGGATTTGAGGGTACCGGACCTTGGTTTCCGAAAGCACCTCGCTAATGAAATAGACCGGCCTCAGGACAAGCAAGGTATGAGCCTCCTCGGCCCGTTCGACGACCAGGACCGCGCTGACTACTTGTGACGTTGCAGCGACATAAAGTAGGAGCGGTTCTCCTGGGGTCGGAGGGACGAGAATTGGTGAGTTAGAGAGCGTGACCTTGAGTTTTGTGAGGGCTTCCTCGGCCTCGAGGGTCCAGGAAAAATGCTTTGATTTCTTCAAGAGGCGGTACAGAGGGAGCGCTTTTTCGCCGAGGCGCGAAATGAAACGGCTGAGTGCCGCCAAGCAGCCCGTGACCCTCTGCACGCCTTTCAGATCTCGGATGGGGCCCATCTTGGTTATCGCAGAGATTTTTTCTGGATTGGCCTCGATGCCCCGCTTAGACACGATGAATCCTAAAAGCATACCTCGAGGGACGCCAAAAACGCATTTTTCTGGATTGAGCTTGATATTCTTTACCCAGAGGCATTTGAAGGCAACGTCGAGGTCGTTCACTAGATTATCGGCTTGTCTGGTCTTGACTACGATGTCATCGACGTATGCCTCGACAGTTGGTCCGATGTGTTCTCCGAAAACGTGCTGCATGCATCGCTGGTACGTTGCCCCTGCGTTCCGGAGACCGAAGGGCATCGTAACGTAGCAATACATGCCGAACGGGGTAATGAACGAAGTCGCGAGCTGGTCGGACTCCTTCATTTTTATCTGATGGTAACCGGAGTAAGCGTCTAAGAACGAAAGAGTTTCGCATCCCGCAGTTGAATCAACGATTTGATCAATGCATGGCAAAGGAAAGGGAACCTTTGGACATGCTTTATTCAAACTAGTATAGTCTACACACATTCTCCATTTCCCACTATTTTTCTTAACTAATACAGGATTAGCTAGCCACTCGGGATGGTGAACCTCCTTGATGAACCCGGCCTCCAGTAGCTTGTGGATCTCTTCGCCGATGACCCTGCGCTTCTCCTCGTCGAAGCGGCGCAGGCGTTGCTTCACCGGTTTGGATCCAGCCCGGATCTCCAAGGCGTGCTCGGCGACTTCCCTGGGTATGCCCGGCATATCCGAGGGACTCCACGCAAAAATGTCGACATTTGCGCGGAGAAAGTCGACGAGCACGGCTTCCTATTTCGGGTCGAGGGTGGCGCTGACGTTCAGCGCCTTCCCGTTGGGATCAGCGGGGTCGAGGGGCACGTGTTTGACGTCCTCCGCGGGCTCGAAGCTGCCGGCGTGGCGTTTTGGGTCGGGAATCTCGTTGGCGAGACCGTCGAGGTCTGCGGCCAAAGTCGCCGACTCCAAAACCGCCTCGCCGTGTTCGACGCACTCGACGTCGCACTCGTAGGCATGTTCATACGAGGGCCCCACAGTGATGACGCCGTTTGGGCCGGGCATCTTGAGCTTGAGATAGGTGTAGTTCGGCACAGCCATGAACTTGGCGTAGCACGGGCGCCCGAGGATGGCGTGGTATGTCCCACGGAATCTGACCACCTCGAAGGTGAGGGTCTCCTTCCTGAAGTTGGCCGATGTGCCGAGGGGTTCCGCCCGCTTCCCTGGCACAACTCCGTGGAAGCCCCCGACACTAGGCTGGAGGCGCGCTCTCTCGACCCCCAGGAGGTCGAGGGTCTGGGAGTAGATGATGTTGAGGCTGCTTCCGCCGTCCATGAGTACTTTGGTGAGGCGCGTGTTGGCGATGATGGGATCAACAACAAGAGGGTAGACCCCCGGATTGGGGATGTAGTCCGGATGATCATCACGGTCGAAAGTGATGGCCACCGTAGACCAGTCAAGGAAACGAGGGACCGCCGTTTGTACGGAGAAAACCTCTCGCCGCTCTCGCTTGCGCTGGCGCGCTGAGAGGCGGGTCGAGGGTCCTCCGTAGATCATGAAGCAGTCATGGATCTCGGGGAACCCCTCATCCTTGTCATTACCTTTTGGGTCTTCCTTCTTGTCGGTGTTCTTGCTACCTGCGCCCTCGAAGTACCTGCGGAGCATATGACAATCTTTGAGGTTATGGTTAGTGGGTCCCTTGTGGTAAGGGCATGGCTCTTTCAGCATTTTGTCGAAGATGCCCCCGCCGGGGGGGCCTCGAGGCTTCTTGCGTTCGGTAGCGGCGACAAGCTCGTCGGCCGGGGCCTCGAGCTTGCCCTGCTGGCCTTTCTTCTTCTTGCGGTTGTTCCTCTTGGAGCCCCGGGTGGAGCTCGCGGGATCGTCATCTTCTGCTTCCCCGTGTCCTGCTCGTCGCCGAAGGTGGCACCAACTGCCTCCTCGCCGGCGGCGAAGTTGGTGACGATGTCCATCAATCCATTGGCAGTGAGCGGGGTGTGATGGCCTAGCTCTCGGACCAACTCCTTGCAAGTGGTGCCCGAGAGGAAAGCCATGATCACGTCAGAGTCGGTGACGTTGGGGAGCTCGGTGCGTTGCCTGGAGAAGCGCCGGATGTAATCCCGGAGGGATTCACCTGGCTTCTGCTTGCAACTCCAGAGGTCCCACGAGTTGCCGGGGCGCATGTAAGTTCCCTTGAAGTTTCCCTCGAACACCCTCACGAGATCACCCCAGTCGTGGATCTGCTGGGGCAGAAGATCCTCGAGCCAGGCTCGAGCGGTGTCGGAGAGGAACAGGGGGAGCTGTCGGATGATGACTCGATCGTCGGTGGCCCCGCCCAGCTGACATGCCAAGCGGAAGTCGGTGAGCCAAAGTTCGGGTTTGGTCTCGCCGTTGTACTTAGCAAGAGTCGTGGGAGGGCCGAACCGCGCCGGCAGTATCGTTTCACGGATTGCCTTGCTGAAGACCCGAGGGCCCGGAGGCTCGGGTGAAGGACTGCGGTCCTCCGAGCTGTCGTAGCGCCCGCCCCTATGCACGTGGTAACCTCGAGCCACACCGTCACCGTGCTTGCGCGTGCGGCGCTCGACGATGTTGCCACGGGTGTCTCGAGGCCCTTGGTCGTGAGTCACGTGCTCGGGGGCGGGAGCCATTCGAATCCGTCGGGGAGGTTCGGGATGAACCGAGGCCTCTCTCTCCTGTCAAGAGGGCTCTGTGAGCCGCTCCGAGGCGGGCTCGCGTCGCCTCGAGGCAGAGCTCTCGGCCTGCTGCAGGGCAGCGGTCTCGAGGAGTTCTCGGATCTCATCTCGAGCCCGGCGAGCATCGGGATTTGACGGCTCGGGCATATTGCGCAGGAGCATGGCGGCGGCGACGACGTTCTGGCTGGCTCGAGCGAAGACCGGGGGGTCGGTTACCCGGTCCTCGTCGATGCGACGGTTGACGTCGTGAGCTCTTCCGCGAGCTCTCCCGCCAAGTGCGCGTTCCGCACGCTCATGCTCGAGAGTTTGTTGGAGTAGACGCAGGTTTTCTCGTTCCTCGTCGAGCCTTTCCTGCAACTCGCGGATTTGGTCGAGCTGCACCCCTTGATCCGCAAGGAGTTGAGCCTCGTCCCGCTCGGCAGGGAGCTCGATGTGAGGGGGCGTGTGCCTTCCTCCGACCGGCTCTTCTTCCTGCGAATCCGACGCGCTTTCAACATCGACATTGAAGCACTCACGGGTCGGATCGTAGGTGTCATCAGCCGAGTCGGAGTCAGGGGCGCCGAAATAATAGTATGACGGGGGAATGCATGGCCGTTGCGGATTGCCACTAGGGTTGCGGCGTGGGGAAGCGGTCACACGGGGTTCTGTTTCTGGTGCCTCAGTAGAGTCCAGATAATCAGAAGCCGGCGTGGACGCAACGAGATCCAGAGCGGAGCGTAGATGGTGCCCACGGAGTTCCTCATAAGCACTCATGCGAGTGCTCACGGAAGAAGCGTACGCCTGGGCAGCCGAATCTAGCCCAAACAGGAACGGCGAAGGAGATGTGGCTGTCCACGCCGGAACGGGTGCTCCGGGTAGCGGTGTTTCACCGGACGGAGGAGCGGCAGGATTTTCCGTCGGCATGTCGCCCTTGGCTAAGCTGATCCTCCCCAGACCTTCAATGAAGGAGTCTGGGTTGGCGTCCGGCTGAGGGGCGCCGAACCGGGGGATCCCGTCACCTTCCGCGAGATGAAGACGGTGGTTACGCCGGGCTCGTCGTCGTCGGGCAGCTCGCACCTGCCTTGAACGACGATACCGGCGGATCGCTCCCCCAGGCTAGGAGAGCTCGTAATCCTCGTCAGTTGGGTGCCTGGGTGGGAGCAGGACCATGTCATAGCCGTAGCCAAGTGACATGAACTCCAAACTCCTGAACCAGATCACCGTGGCCAACGGGATAGGACGATTGGGGTCAGCCATCCAGGAAAAAGGCGGGAAAGCGACGTTGGCACGCAGCGATCCCCTACCTGGCGCGCCAACTGTCGGTGTTCGGACCCGAGGGGGTCCTAGACCAACGAGTAAATGCTGCGTGTCCCTTTCCTGGATGGTGATGCAAGGAGAACACACGGGGATTTATCCTGGTTCGGGCAAGAGAAGGCCCTACGTCCAGCGGGGGAGAGGAGATGTTTGTATTTCCTTGCACCGAGGTGCTTGCGTAGGGGTTACAAGCTTGCGAGAGAGGGTGGTGAGCCCAGGTCTCAAGGAGGAAAAAGAAAGTACAAGATGATTGCTTGAGATGTTGATCGCTATCTGGTGCTTGGTCCGTTGTTCCGCCCTCCTCTCCAGAGCCCTGGCCTACCCCTTTTATAGGACGAGAAGAGGCCGGGGCTACGGATGCCTTGAGGTGATGTTTTGTCTACCATTGTCGAGGTGACTGTAGCGACGTGCCCTAGAAATGGGAGGCCATCCCTGGACGCCATGGAGTTATAGCGGATGAGACGCCGAAATGACCAGGAGCGCCGTGCCATGCCGTCCTTCTGTCCTTGTTGTGTTGTGTTAGGCGTCGAGGCCGGGTCGAGGCCGAGTCGAGGCCGGGTCGAGGCTGATCGGATAAGTCTGAATCCCTGGAATCACGGTGTACGGACTTTGTTGTATCCTCCTCGAGGGTTAACAGTGATGCATAGGGCGAGGTACGGTGGGCACAGTGACGTTTTTCACCTCCCATCACGGGATGGGCGGTAAAACAGTGAGGACTGACACTGGTATTGTTCCCACGTCGACCCAGGCTGCGGCCATGCCGGTAGGTGGTAGTTGGTGGTTGTATTAAATGCCATGACTTTTGTCCCGTGGTAGGTGGAGAAAGAGGGGATCGAGCGCCTCGATCTGGGCTCACGCGAGTCGGAGCGCTCCCGGTGGGCGATCGAGCCTCGTGCGGGTCGGAGCGCGGTCGAGGCCTCCCGTCGAGGGGGCCTCGTACGAGTCGGAGACGAGATGCGGTCGAGGCATTCCGTCGAGCCAGCCTCGTACGAGGCGGACATGTCGCGCGTTCTGAAGTAGGCTATGTTTTGTCGTGGTTTAGTCGTTTTAGTTTTTATTATCGTTAAATGTGGGTACCCCTATATTGTTGGTACCGACACCATCGTAAACCAGAAATAACATGACACCAAGGAGTATGCAAGGCTTTTATAAGGTGGACTGACTTGACTTGTTTTGCAGAAAAGCATAAGCTACTATAAAGATACTAATTTAAGTATTTTGCATCATTTTTAGTATGACCTATCCAACTAGATAAGCACCTATACTATAGCAATCACTTGATTAATCAATACATCCAGTTACCAATTTAAATTTAGCATTTTCAATACCATCCAATAACCATCATTGTTCCATCATAATTACTACGATATTGTAGCTCGAGTCAAGTGCTCACTATCCAGGAGCGATGGCGATTCGAATCGATTCCTAACCAACTGGTGATTTATTCCTCACACAAACCACGCTTCCACCGTCAGGGTCGCTTAGATCACCAATGACACTTTCCAAGTAGCCGCGGGATAACAGTCATGGACCGTACTACCCAGGGACCACCCGACTGCCAGGACGCACCTTGGGCTCACTCTTCGCATCCCCGTCATACCCCCTTCAGCACCAGTCTACCAATCCGAGTTTATCCGGGCTCGAATAGTGTCACTAGCTTCGCGGTCGAAAGGTACTTTATTCGGCCAGCTAAATGTGAGGTATGCATTCAACATGACAAGAGGGATGAGCAACGATCAGTCCTTAATCGACACAGATGGAAAACTAACAGCACCCCATAACCCTGTCTGGTTGCCTCCAACTTTTCTGTCAGGTCTCCAATTATCCATCAAAAAATGGTTAATTCCCTGATATCATTTTTTTCATAGCTAAATTCTTTCAGTGACCACCTATAAATGTAGGTGACCGAAAATCACCGATCGCTACCGGTCTAAGCAAGGCTAAGCAGTTATTCAATCCTGACCTAACAGGGTAAAAAGGTAACTAGGTGGGCAAGGATAGTAATAAATGCAACAATGGTTTCACTCAACTCCTATAACTTAATGCAACAATATATATAGCTCATATATAAATAATTGCTTTTATAAAATAGGAGACTTAGAATGCTCCGGGGCTTGCCTCTTTCAAATGAACTAGGCTGGTGATCTACGCACTCGGGCAACTCCTCTCCTGGTTCCTCTTCCTCGAGCACCTCCTGTGCCTGGGGATCTTGTGGATCTGCTCCGGTCAGTTCTTCCTGCACTGCTACTGGCGACTCCTCCTGTGATCCTGTATGATGCAATTGCATAAGTAAACATGCAAGCGGTGTATCGGATGCGGTGGAATGCCATGTTTATGATGACATGATATGCGGATGAGCACATTGAAACTTATCGAGTGGATTAGAGGCAAAAGCTTTTGTATGATGACATGATATGCAGATGAGCACATTGAAACTTATCGAGTAGATTAGAGGCAAAAGCTTTTCTACAAAGTAGTCAACATCATCCAAGAACATGTACCACAAAACATGTCATCTATTCTTATATGAGCTAGCATATAATTCTCACACAAGTGTTGCTACACTTTATCAATCTCCACTACCTTAACTTATCAAGTAACACTAGCAAGGTAGTTTGGTGCTTCAAAGATACACCAAACACTTCTTATTACTTAAATTACTCATAAAGAATAACTTTTTATTTCCTATTTAAACTAGGGTTACACAGTAACACCTGTTTTGGTTGCAAGGGAAAATCTACAAAAATTATAGTAGTATAGTCCTACTCCAAATAGCATACCACAAAAATTTCATGGGATTTCGATAAGTAAAACAATCTATACAAAATTAACAAGCTATAGCATAATAATAAGCATGAGAATACTTTGTACTATGAAAAGTATCAAACAACAGATTCATTATTTTTCCTATGCTTTACTCAATAAACAATCACATCACAAAAATTATCACATGCATGGGTTATACAATTTTTGCTCTCTACCAAAAATAACAAAAATCATCAATTAAAGGCATTTAAACTACACCTCAAAATATTTCCACACAACATGCCTGACATATATTTTTTCTACAGAGCACAGTACACAAGAAGAGTAACAAACTTGGAATCATAATTTTCTGATTTTTCTTTGATTTACTACACATTTTCTAAGATAACAGCAATAATAAGAATTAAATAATTCTATACAGAAAAGTAACACAAAATTAACATGCAATATTTTTAAGCCATAGATCTACTCATGAGAAACACTACAAAATTTGTTTCACAATTTTTGGAGCTAAAATGAGCAAGTTATGAATTTCTAAAGCTCTTAAGTAATTTCTGAAAACATTTCTTAAACTCCTTTTCAAAATTTGTTGCTGAAACTGCCGGGACCCGTGGGTCAACGGGCCCCACATGGCAGCCACAGAGAAGGGGGGAAGGTTTGACCGGTGAGATCTCGCCGTCGGTGACGATGGAGGTGGTTAGGGCGAGCACCCGGTGGAGCGGAGGGAGGCGGAGCAATGGCCGATCAGAATCGGGCACGGGTGGAGCAGCGACGGCGTTAGGCGGTGGCGGAGCTCGGAGGATGGCGGCGATGGCGCGGTGGCCGCTGGCTCCATTGCGGCTGCTGCTGGCGTGCGAGAAGAGCGAATTGGAGGGACGGAGAGCGACTGCTCGGTTCGGCCGATGTGGAGGCGTGGCGAGGCGGTGGGGCCCACGGCGTGCCACCCATACGCCGGCGACGGCGAGCGGCTTCCACGCGGCGGCCGCGGCCTAAGCGCGGTCGGGCGCTGGCGCGTGGCGCGCGCGGGCGAGTGTGCGGGCGCGGATGCGGGCCGGGCTGGCTTGCCGACCTAGGCCGGAAACGGGGCGCTGGCCCAGTCAGGCGAGGAACCCTTTTTCTTTTATAAATAAATTTCTAGATTTTCTAAACTGATTCAAATTCAAATTTTGAAGATGAAAAAGGCATTTTCACAAGTTGTCCCCAAAACAAAAGTTGTTCAAAATTTAATTCTCTACAACTTTGCTTAAGGGCACCTTTTGAAATTCTAAACAGATTTTGAATTAAAGGTTCAAAGTCCATTTTTTAATTAAAAACCCATTTTCTAGAATATTTTTAAAAGAAAATTTTGGGGAGATTTTGAATATAAAAGTTGCTCCAAAAATCATGCTAATTAATTCTAGGTTATTTAACATTATAGCCAAACAAGTTTTACAACCCTAGCAAGCAAATGCAACATGTATGTTTCAAAAGATGTTTCACACGTTTCCAATTTAGTTTTAACTTACATTGCATGTGATTATGAAATGCATTTGATGCTAATGCTCATGCTTTGGAATGTTAATGCATGCTTAACACCCGAGGTGTTACAGCCCTCCCCCCTTATAAGAATCTCGTCCCGAGATTTTGAGTTACGAACCTTTTATTAGAAAAGTCTTTATAAGCAGTTTGCATATATTCTCCCATTTCCCAAGTCGCATCACCCTCATCGTGATGGCTCCACTGTATCTTGTAAGTCGTCACCACTTTATTTCGAGTGATCCGATCCTTAGTATCCAAAACTCGAACTGGTTGCTCACGATATACTAAATCTGCTTTGGTTCGAATACCCTGAGGTTCTATTCTTTCTTCCGGAACACGCAAACATTTCTTCAACTGTGATACATGGAAGACTAGAAAGATCGAACTCATTGCTTCTGGTAACTGTAACTTATACGCTACTGGACCCTTCTTCTCTATGATTCTATACGGTCCTACAAATCTAGCAGCGAGCTTCTTCTTGATTCCAAACCATTTCTTCTTCATTGGGGTAACTTTCAAGTAGACGTAGTCACCAACTTGAAATTCTAGCGGTCTTCTCCTCTTATCTGCATAACTCTTCTGACGTGATTGTGCAGCTTGCATGTTTTGTTGGATGATACGGACCTCCTTTCTCCAGGTTTGACCCAATTTAACGGTGTCCTACATTTTCTGCCATATAGGGCTTCAAATGGAGCCATCTTGATACTTTCTTGGTAACTATTGTTGTAAGCGAACTCTGCCAAAGGTAACCATGACTCCCATGAACCTCTGGACGATAGCACACAAGCTCTAAGCATATCTTCAAGAACAGCATTAACTCGCTTAGTCTGCCCATCTGTCTGCGGGTGGTAAGCTGTACTACGAATCAAACTAGTATCCAAACCTTTATGAAGATGCTCCAAAAAATGAGCAGTAAACTGTGAACCACGGTCAGACATGATAGTCTTCAGTATACCGTGTAATCGGACAATCTCAGCAATATACTTCTCCGCATATTGAGGTGGCCGAAAAGCGTTCTTGACTGGCAGAAAGTGAGCTAATTTGGTAAGGCGGTCAACAATTACCCAAATCGAATCATTTCCTTTTGGTGTGGTGGGAAGACCAGTGATAAAATCCATACTTATAGCATACCATTTCCAATCTGGTACGGACAAGGGTTGCAACAGTCCTACGGGTCTCATGTGAAGTGCTTTCACTCTGCAACACATGTCGCAACAAGCAACATACACTGCAATCTCCTTTTTCATCTTGTTCCACCAATAACGAGGTCTCAACTCTTGATACATTTTACTACTTTCAGGATGGATAGACAGCTTAGAATAATGAGCTTCATCCATCAATTTGTTCTTGAGCTCTCGATCCTTGGGTACTACCAAGCGGTCCTTAAACCATAACACTCCTTGTTCATCCAATATAAAGTGTTTGGTCGGTTCCCTCTTCATTTTCTCCTTGATATAAAATATTCCCTTATCTATTTTCTGACCTTCAATGATTTGGCTCTCCAAAGTACAACTAATCTGAATATTGTGCAACACAGCAGGATGCAACAAATTAAACCCCTCTTCAAACAACGGCTGTATAGCAATAGAATGTGACTTCCTACTTAGGGCATCTGCTACTACATTAGCCTTCCCAGGATGATAGTGCACATTCAGGTTATAATCTTTTATCAGCTCTAACCATCTTCGTTGTCGCATATTCAACTCAGACTGAGTAAAGATGTACTTGAGACTCTTATGATCTGTAAAGATATTGCACACATTTTCCAGCAAGTAGTGTCTCCAAATCTTTAGAGCATGCACAACAGCTGCAAGTTCCAAGTCATGCGTAGGATAATTAACCTCATGCTTCCTCAATTGACGTGAGGCGTACGCAATGACTCTCCCATTTTGCATCAGAACACATCCTAAGCCATTCTTAGATGCATCGCAAAACACATCAAACAACTTTTTCTATATCTGGTTGTGCCAGAACAGGGGCAGTGGTTAGCAATTTCCGCAAGGTGGAGAAAGCTACCTCACACTCCTCTGTCCAGGCGAACTTATGATCCTTCTGACGCAGACTTGTCATTGACTTGGCAATCTTTGAGAAATCCGATATAAAACGATGATAGTAACCGGCTAATCCAAGAAAACTTTGAACCTCATGAACTATGGTTGGTGACTTCCAATCCATGACCTCTTGTACCTTACTAGGGTCTACTGAAATTCCATGTTCAGATAACACATGACCAAGGAAAGGAACTGTCTTTAGCCAGAACTCACACTTGGTGAACTTAGCATACAACTGATGATCTCTGAGTCTAGTCAAGACAATCCTAAGATGCTTTGCATGATCTTCTTTGTTCTCTGAGTATATTAGGATGTCATCAATGAACACAATCACAAACTTATCCAACTCTGGCATAAATACTGAATTCATCAGATACATAAAGTATGCAGGAGCATTTGTCAAACCAAAAGACATGACAAGATACTCATACAAACCGTATCTGGTAGAAAACACGGTCTTGGGTATATCTTGTGGTCTAATTTTGATCTGATGATACCTTGATCTCAAATCTATCTTAGAGAATACCTTGGCTTTAGACAATTGGTAGAGGATACTTGTTCTTAATTGTCACTGCATTCAGTGGCCGATAGTCTACGCACATACGCAAGGAGTTATCCTTCCTCTTCTTCACGAACAGTGTGGGACATCCCCATTCCGAGGAACTCGGACGAATCAAACCCTTCTTCAATAGATCTTGGAGTTGTTTCTTCAACTCAGCTAATTCATTAGGAGGCATCTGATAAGGCCTTCTTGAGATCGGTGGGGTTCCCGGGATTAACTTAATGGCAAACTCAACATCTCGGTCCGGTGGAAGACCTGGTAACTCATCTGGAAACACGTCCGAAAAATCACACACTACTAGAATCTTGGCTATAAGATTAGTTTGGACTGCACAAGTTGTACTGGCTAGATCTATTTTCTGAGGTAGGATCACCTGAAAGGTGCCTTCTTCAATAGGTTCCTTGAGAGAAATACTTCTTCCTCCTACATCAATTACTACTCCCATCTTATTCATCCAGTTCATCCCCATAATCACATCCAAAACTAGACCTGGCATAACTATTAGGTTAAGCTTATACTGTCTGCCTGCTATGTTCAGGGTTACCCCTGGATTATCTGATTAGTCAACAAATTAGCCCCAGCTGAACTGATCCGATATGCACATTCCAACTCGACTATCTTTTGCTCATATCTTTTTGCAAATGCTTGACTTACAAATGAATGAGATGATCTGGAATCAAACAAAACTACGGCAGGATGATTGTTGATAGAAAACATACCAGCTGTCACAGGTTCTCCTTCTGGGATGTCATCAACGGTGGTGTGGTGCACACGAGCTTGATACTGAGTCTGCTGCTTCTTGGGATAGGGGGCAAAACTTCGCAAAGTGCCCAGGTTGGTTGCAGTTGAAACACGGTCCCCTTACTTGAGTCACAGCTCCAGATGAACTGCCTTGTCCAGTCTTAGCTTGTGGCAACGCCATCTTGAATGGCTTCTGGTTCCTCTGAGGTTGTTGAGCATTCTGACTCTTCCGCTGGGGTGGCCTGAACCTTGCACCAGGGGCATGCGAACGATACGCGGGATGATTTGCCATCGGGGCCCTAGGCTGGGACGGACCTAAATCAAAAGCTCTCTTACGAGTCTTGGACGCAGCATATACATTATTGTTCTTCTCTTACTTCAAGCAGTCACTAACAAAGTCGTTGAAACCAGTTCTCGTGTTGGTACCCACGTGTTTCATCATCTTGGGATTCAGACCCCTATTGAAACTGGCGATCTTTTTGGCATCAATATTCACCATGTCAGAGGCATAGTTGCTTAGATTGTTGAATGCATACAGATATTGGGTCACGGTCTTCGTGCCTTGATTCAGTGCCAGAAATTCTCTGAGATTCATTTCTGTCAGACCAGGTGGAATGTACACTCCATGAAAAGCTTTAGCGAACTCCCTCCAAGTGATGTGGGTATTGAGAGGAAAAGTGGTGCGGTGGTGCTTCCACCACATCCCTGCCGGACCTTGAAGCTGATGAGCTGCATACTCGGTCTTCAGTTCTTCCGTCATCCTCAAAACACGAAACTTGTCTTCCATTGTATTTATCCACTCTTCTGCATCCAAGGGTTCAGCGGCTTCCTTGAAAATTGGTGGATGGGTGTCCATGAAATCCTTGAAACTGCTATACTGGTTTGCTTCATGCCCACTCTGGTTTACTCCACGGCGGGAATTATCCGTAATACTGCGCAATGCAGCCTCCATATTCTGCTGCATGTTCTCCATGCTGCGTTGACTTCCGAGGAACTGTGCGAAGAACTATTCCGTGGTGTACGGTGGAGGAGGAGGCGGTGGTGATCACGGTTCTCATTTCCAGCGGCACTACCACCAGCCTCAGTGGCATCATACACGGTATGGCGAGTGTTCGGCATCTGCATATTTCAGCAACAGTAATTATTAGGCGATGTTGTAGAAATTGCGGGCGAATGAAAAATTATGCCGTACTGAATTCACTGGAGAGAATAAATTCATACAATAAAACAGGGGCACAATAAGTCATTCCAATTAACACAACATCACTAATTAGATTACTTAAGCGCAACACATCGCGTTCAATACAACCAACTTGCCAGCATACATACACTAGACTTTTGACGATCGGATATCGCCACAAACACATCCATGTTTTCCAACATTACAACAAGGTCTTAGTCTTTCTACTCATTATTACATGTCCAACGTGCCAACCAAGCAAAAGATCATCGCAGAACGAAATCCTAGTAGCTAGCGCAACACTACTAGTCTACTCATCGTGGTCGCTGTCTAAGTCGGAGATGTTGGCGTTGTCGCCATCCATAGCATCGTCGTCATCCTCAGCGGGTGCCTCAGGCTCTTTAGGATCTTCGTCCTCATCTAGATCCATCTCTGCTGCACTAGGAGGAACGTAGGGGTGGAGCTGGTTGTTCAGCAGATGAACCTCCTCATGTAGGTTATCATTGTACTCCTCTGCATTGGCCAGCTGCTGCTCTAGCTCAAACTGTCGAGCCCTCAGAACATTCTCGGCAGACCAGGCTTCATTCCTCTGATGGAGCACATGGGTCAACATGCGCTCGGCGTTCCTATTGGCGGTGCTCAGACGTCCAACCTGCTCTCTCAGTGCACGTATGTCTCCCTCAAAGACTACGGTCCTCTGGGTAGCCTGATCCCTCTGACGAGTCAACTGAGCCATCTCTACAGTGAGTCTCTCAATCTCAGCGTCGTGATCCCTCTGAAGCTGACGTCGATCATCGCGAGCTTGACCAAGAGCACCAGACACACATCGCAGGCTACCTTCCACTCCATCGAAGACCTTCATCACTGCGAACATGGCACTCATAGCAAGGTTATCACTGTTATGTGCTTCTGCTGCACCAATCTCCAGAGACCTTCCTCTTGCTTGCTGCCACGAGTCAGTGGAGGGGTTGCCCCTCGGAAAGACCCCAACTATAGCTGCTGCCAACTCCTGAGGAAAACGATCCATGATATCCCTCAGTATCCCAAAGGCTGCCCTCTCAGCGGCTTCTTCAGCGGTCCTGCCAGTTGACTCATAACGCCAACCAGTCCACTCAGAACCATCACCTCTGGCATGAACAACGGCTTCCACAGTAACCAAGAGACCTTCCCCCAACTTCTCTTTTGCCCAGAAGTAGCGGGGCTCCATTCCATCAGGATAGCCTACGTAGCTGAGCACTCCCCAAAAGAGCGTAGGCATCCCAAACTCTCCAAGGAACGTGTGACGCTGACGGGTGCGTGGAGCAAGCTGATGGCAGGGAGCTCTGCCTGTGGACTTGCGAGCTATCTGCTTGGTGCGTGCCATCAGTAGCAAAATTTTATTACCCCAATGAGAACAGATTTTAAGTTGTCATTTTTATCAAAATGAGATAATCAACTTATAAGGGGAGGAATAATGCCATGAACGAAATACACAAACATGATGCATGCATGTTTCGTACGTCCTCACAAACTTAGAAAATAACAATTACTAGCGGTATAGACGGTGGCATACAACAATCTCTCGTAAACGCAGCTAATACATACTACTCGATAGCGCTGTTATGTACCTGCAGAAAATCACTTCAGCCCAAACCCTGACAGTATGAAAAATATGCACGAAAGCAGTAAAGTAAGCTACTCGCTCTACCCGCATCCCCAGATACAAGTATAACGGTAGCAACTACCCGAATTATCGTCCTATTGACGACATCGTCACCTCATGACGGAATTCCCACACATTGGATACCTTTATATAAACATGCGTATAGCACGTAAATATTCTGGCATCACACAAGCACTTCCCTAGATCGGCAGTGTATCCGACCATGCTCTCACAACTCTCACTTACCAAGGCATAGAGGCAATTGATCCATACATTACCACTCAAGTGAATGGCACTCATACAATAGCATGCCATATGAGCAACGAATTTGAAATATGATGCAGAAACCCCCAAGTCAGTACTTAAATAAGCCACCTAGAATCCTTAACTGGGCATAAAGGATATGACCACTAACACACTATTAAGTTTTATAACTCAGTTTTAAACACAGTTTTGTTTAAAATACCCATGTGAACAATAACATGCTAAACCATGCTCCGATACCAGCTGTAACAGATCAACATGATTATACGAGATTAAGTAAGAAAATCTTCCGCCGAGGCAGATAATTTACCAAAGTTAAGCTCGTACAATCCGAGATTCCGTGAAATCATGAAGGATTTCAAACCAACCAACATCCAACCAAGATCGTACTGGTTTAGTAGCCACATTCACATGTTATATAAAGTTCGCAACGACAGTTGAATACATCGGAGTTCAGAACATAAAGTTATTACAACACAAGTTCAAATTAACATAACGGAAGCAAGTAGTTTTAAAACCACACACACACTTAGTTCAGATACAGTGCCAGTACGTAGTCATCTCCAACAAAAGCATCAGATGAGAAATACGGAGTGACCATTGCCCTTGGTCCTAGTTGTCGCCCATCGCCGAATACAGACAGTTGACGCAATACCCATAGTACATCTGACCATCTGCAACAACAATAGGAACAACGCCTTGAGTACGAGAAGGTACTCAGCTAGACTTACCCATCGTAAACCAGAAATAACATGACACCAAGGAGTATGCAAGGCTTTTATAAGGTGGACTGGCTTGACTTGTTTTGCATAAAAGCATAAGCTACTATAAAGATACTAATTTAAGTATTTTACATCATTTTTAGTATGACCTATCCAACTAGATAAGCACCTATACTATAGCAATCACTTGATTAATCAATACATCCAGTTACCAATTTAAATTTAGCATTTTCAATACCATCCAATAACCATCATTGTTCCATCATAATTACTACGATGCTGTAGCTCGAGTCAAGTGCTCACTATCCAGGAGCGATGGCGATTTGAATCGATTCCTAACCAGCTGGTGATTTATTCCTCACACAAACCACGCTTCCCCCGTCAGGGTCGCTTAGATCACCGATGACACTTTCTAAGTAGCCGCGGGATAACAGTCATGGACCGCACTACCTAGGGACCGCCCGACTACCAGGACACACCTTGGGCTCACTCTTCGCGTCCCCGTCATATCCCCTTCAGCACCAGTCTGCCAATCCGAGTTTATCCTGGCTCGAATAGTGTCACTAGCTTCGCGGTCGAAAGGTACTTTATTCGGCCAGCTAAATGTGAGGCATGCGTTCAACATGACAAGAAGGACGAGCAACGATCGGTCCTTAATCGACACAGACGGAAAACTAACAGCACCCCATAACCCTGTCTGGTTGCCTCCAACTTTTCCGTCCGGTCTCCAATTATCCATCAACACATGGTTAATTTCCGGATATCATTCTTTTCATAGCTAAATTCTTTCAGTAACCACCAATAAATGTAGGTGACCGGAAATCACCGATCGCTACCAGTCTAAGCAAGGCTAAGTAGTTATTCGATCCTGACCTAACAGGGTAAAAAGATAACCAGGTGGGCAAGGATAGTAATAAATGCAACAACGGTTTCACTCAACTCCTATAACTTAATGCAACAATATATATATAGCTTATATATAAAGAATTGCTTTTATAAAATAGGAGACTTAGAATGCTCTGGGGCTTGCCTCTTTCAAACGAACTAGACTGGTGATCTACGCACTCTGGCAACTCCTCTCCTGGTTCCTCTTCCTCGAGCACCTCCTGTGCCTGGGGATCTTGTGGATCTGCTCCGGTCAATTCTTCCTGCACTGCTACTGGCGACTCCTCCTGCGATCCTGTATGATGCAATTGCATAAGTAAACATGTAAGCGGTGCATCAGATGCGGTGGAATGCCATGTTTATGATGACATGATATGCGGATGAGCACATTGAAACTTATCGAGTGGATTAGAGGCAAAAGCTTTTGTATGATGACATGATATGTAGATGAGCACATTGAAACTTATCGAGTGGATTAGAGGCAAAAGCTTTTCTACAAAGTAGTCAACATCATCCAAGAACATGTACCACAAAACATGTCATCTATTCTTATACGAGCTAGCATATAATTCTCACACAAGTGTTGCTACACTTTATCAATCTCCACTACCTTAACTTATCAAGTAACACCAGCAAGGTAGTTTGGTGCTTCAAAGATACACCAAACACTTCTTATTACTTAAATTACTCATAAAGAATAACTTTTTATTTCCTATTTAAACTAGGGTTACACAGTAACACCTATTTTGGTTGCATGGAAAAATCTACAAAAATTACAGTAGTATAGTCCTATCCCAAATAGCATACCACAGAAATTTCATGGGATTTGGATAAGTAAAACAATCTATACAAAATTAACAAGCTATAGCATAATAATGAGCATGAGAATACTTTGTGCTATGAAAAGTATCAAACAACAAATTCATTATTTTTCCTATGCTTTACTCAGTAAACAATCACATCACAAATATTATCACATGCATGGGTTATAAATTTTTTTCTCTCTACCAAAAATAACAAAAATCATCAATTAAAGGCATTTAAACTACACCTCAAAATATTTCCACACAACATGCCTGACATATATTTTTCCTACAAAGCACAGTACACAAGAAGAGTAACAAACTTGGAATCATAATTTTCTGATTTTTCTTTGATTTACTACACATTTTCTAAGATAACAGCAATAATACGAATTATATAATTCTATACAGAAAAGTAAAACAAAATTAACATGCAATATTTTTAAGCCATAGATCTACTCATGAGAAACACTACAAAATTTGTTTCTAAAGCTCTTAAGTAATTTCTGAAAACATTTCTGAAACTCCTTTTCAAAATTTGTCGCTGAAAATGCTAAGTGCACCCCATGGGATCACCCCCGAAACACCTAGAGAGACAGACAGCCGGGACCCGCGGGTCAACCGGCCCCACATGGCAGCCACAGAGAAGGGGGGAAAGGTTTGACCGGCGAGATTTCACCGTCGGTGAGGCGGCCAGCGACGAGATCACCACCAACACACTCCTTGCGACAAGGCGAAGTTGGTGGTGCCCAGAACGTGGCCAGTGTTGACGGTTCTTAAGTATTAATTATAACCATCAAATAAATAAAGAAAAGGACCTATATGCAAGCAACACCTAGAATTAGGGTTTGATCTAACAGAATTCCACGAGTTTTGCTGTTTATCTATTTCTGCAGGGGGTTATCAGGAAATACGGAAGAAAGGCCCACATGTCGGATTAATGACGGGATATTAACCGAACACGTAATTATCTTACATCTAGAAGATTCCAGAAGCCACGGGAACGAACGGGAGCCGTAACGGGCCAGGACACAGGGCGCCCGCCCTGCCCCCGGACCAATCAGGTCGAGTCTCGCGGATTATGCTCCACCGCCTTTGAGGATCAAGGAAAACCGTAGGATGAAGGTCGGTTTGATCCGACGGTCCAGATTCATCCAAAAGGGCTATATAAGCAAGGCCCCTGACCCCTAGTGGAGAAGACACCAATTCATTATTCAGTTGCATATCTCTAGTTAGGGTTTAGAGAGAGAGGTTCCCTCTAGGGTTCCCACCTCTTAGGGCTTAGCATCCAATGTGAAAGTAGAATTAGTTCTACTAGATTGAGAGAGATAGAGTGGAGGTGTAGATCGGAGGAAGCCGGCCTGTCGGTGTCTACTCCGAGGTTGTACCTGCGGGAGCAAGTTCTTCTAACCCGAGGCTTGTTCTCAGGATTCTTCAGTATTTCGACTTCTAAATTCTAGTAAGTTCTTTGTTTTATTGTTCTTTGGTTTATGAGTTTACTTTGATCTCTTCGCGTAGAGTTTAGAGTAATCATCTCTAGCGTAAACGTGGTGTTTAAGCTAGGATACTCATAGATATCCCCTCGTCTAGCCGGACCGTGGTAGTAGCGAGGAACGTGACAATTCCGAGTTACCTTTGTATTCCATATCCCGTTAGCAGGATCGATAGGGTTTATAGGTGTGGGTTGAACATCCTTTGTGGTGTCTAGATTCCGTAAACCTCCCCAATAGAACAGTAGATCATCCTTACCAAGGTTAGAAGAAGAGTGCGGTTGTAGTCTTCTCTATACATCACTCACATCGAATCATAGTGGTTGTAGCCTAAAGGTTAGTAGTAATAGATTTGGTTAGTCAGATGCACTCTTTCTCCTAAAGGTAAAAATATAAATACGATACCCAGGATAACATCTCGGGTGAAGTGCTCACCGATATCCGTGCGCTTGCGAATCCTATTTCCTAATTGCGTTACCAAATATCAACAAGCATTTCTGGCGCCGTTGCCGGGGAGAAAGACGGTTTGCTGAGATAACCTTGAGTCTTACTACTAGCTTGTATTCATACTTTTTATTTTCTTATCTTTTTCATTCTTTCTTTTTCTTTTTACCAAAAATAGAAAACCAAGGTTCTATATCTATCTTTGATGCCGCAACACCTTCAGCAACTGACCTTTTACCATGGGAGTCATCACAGCCTATCCAAACATCCCAGTATAAGTTAAGTTCAAGGTTGATTGCGATGATTCAAAATTTATCTTTTTCGGGAAAGGAAGACGAAAACCCTTACCTTCATATTAGAGATTTTGAGCAAACATGCGATTGTCTTCGCATTGATGGCATCTCTAATAAGACTTTACGTTGGAAGCTTTTTCCTTTTTCTTTAAGAGGAGAAGCTAGACGATGGTATAGTCAGAAGGTAAGTCAACAACAAGGTGAATGGGGAGTTTTAAGAGCCAACTTTTGTCTAGATTTTTATTCCCTTGACCGTACTGGTGACCTTAGACTCGAAGTCCTATCTTTTAAACAAAAAGATAATGAAACTTTGGGGAAATCCTGGAAACGTTTTTCTGATCTTTTAGAATCTGGTCCAAAACTTTTGCTTGAAGACACTGTTCTTTTATTTCACTTTTTTCGAGGTCTTCAGAAAGATAATAAACAAATGCTGCATACTATGGCTAGAGGTTCTTTCTTTCGTATCCCTACTGATGAAGCTAAGGGGATCTTGAATAGAATCCTAGAAGCTGAGATGGATAATGCCCTCCATGATAAAACCTACGAAGCCGAAGTAGACACTCTGCCAAATTTTTCATCTACTTTAGCTATCCCAGGTTCTGAGCCACAAAAGGAAGAAATTCTACCATCTGATTTCATAGAATCCGATCTCTTTGCCGATTTTGGAAACATTTCAAACTACCATTCTATAGACCGACCCCAAAATGGCCAATTTAGCATTTGTTTACCAAGTGAATGTCAATTGAGAGAGTTTATCTCGGTTATGAGTAGCGAATGGTTAGAGGAGTCAGAGCTTTCCTCTGAAGTAATCCGAGTGGACACACCCTCTATAACTATACGATGTGCTTATAATTCTGATCAATTTAACGCTCTCTATAATCCTGTTGTGGGGATCAATATTATGTCCGAAGCTTTTGCACTTAATTTATTTGGGAAACTTGTTTTAACCCCCACAACAAAGGTCATAAAGGAATCTTCGGGACGATTAGTCCCCAGTCTTGGAATTATTAATGTCCTACCCTTTATGGTAGAAGGCTCCATGGTTCATTTGAACTTTTATATCTTTGATATATGGGGTTTCGACCTACTAATTGGACAACCTTTTAGAAGACTCCTTTATGAAGGTCAAACTGGAAAGCTCCACATTTCCTTGGGAAAGGATTTTAAACTTCCAATTACAATAACTCACTCCTTGAATAATAAGACCGAGCCATATCTTTTGCCTGATCCTATGGAGGAGGTAAAGGCTGCATCTCTAGAACTTTTAGATGATCCAGACTTAGAAGAGGAAGCCCCCTTCTTCACTGAAGAAGATGCCGAACCTTCTGAACCTGAACCCTTAGATGAGTTTGCAGAAACACCTAGACCCCCCATAGAACTCAAAACTTTACCACCCGGTCTTACCTATGCTTTCCTAAACAATAATCCAGAGTTTCCTGTGATCGTTAGTAATAAACTCACTCAGGAGCAAACTCTGCGATTAATGACCATTCTTGAAAAGCACCACTCTGTTTTCGGCTACTCACTTCAAGATCTCACAGGAATCAGTCCTATGATTTGTACCCATCGTATTCCGACAGATCCTTCTGTTACACCCTCTCAAGAGCCTCAACGTAGACTTAACAACGCGATGAGAGAGGTAGTTAAAAAAGAAGTTATAAAGTTGCTGCATGCAGGGAGTATATATCCTGTGCCGCATAGTGAGTGGGTAAGCCTTGTTCAAGTTGTGCCTAAAAAGGGAGGCATGACTGTTGTTACTAATGATAAGAATGAGCTAATTCTGCAACGCACCGTCACTGGGTGGCGGATGTGCATAGACTATAGAAAACTTAATAAAGCCACGAAAAAGGATCATTTTCCTTTGCCTTTTATAGATGAGATGCTTGAGCGGTTAGCAAAACACTCGTTTTTCTGTTTTCTAGATGGATATTCAGGGTATCACCAGATCCCTATCCATCCTGATGATCAAAGCAAAACCACTTTTACATGCCCATATGGAACGTATGCTTATCGTAGAATGTCTTTTGGGTTATGTAATGCACCAGCTTCTTTTCAAAGATGTATGATGTCTATATTTTCTGATATGATTGAAGAGATTATGGAAGTTTTCATGGATGATTTTTCTGTTTATGGAAAAACTTTTGATAGTTGTCTTGAGAACTTAGATAAGGTTTTGCAAAGATGTGAAGAAAAGCACTTAATCCTTAATTGGGAAAAATGTCATTTTATGGTTAGAGAAGGAATAGTGCTAGGACACCTAGTGTCTGAAAGAGGTATTGAGGTAGATAGAGCTAAAATTGAAGTAATTGAACAACTACCTCCACCTGTGAATATAAAAGGAATTCAAAGTTTTCTTGGCCATGCTGGTTTTTATCGCAGATTTATAAAAGACTTTTCATTTATTGCGAGACCACTTACTCTTTTGCTAGCCAAGGATGCTCCTTTCGAATTTGATGATGCATGTCTAAATTCTTTCAATTTATTAAAGCAAGCACTCATCTCTGCACCAATCATTCAACCCCCTGATTGGTCGTTGCCTTTTGAAATTATGTGTGATGCTAGTGATTATGCTGAGGGGGCAGTTTTGGGACAAACTAAAGATAAAAAGCATCATGCAATTGCTTATGCAAGTAAAACTTTGACAGGAGCTCAACTTAATTATGCAACCACTGAAAAAGAGCTTCTGGCTGTTGTTTTTGCCATTGATAAATTTAGATCTTATTTAGTTGGAGCTAAGATAATTGTTTACACTGATCATGCTGCACTAAAATATTTGCTCACTAAGAAAGATGCTAAACCTCGCTTAATCAGATGGATTTTATTACTCCAAGAATTTGACTTAGAAATAAAAGATAAAAAGGGAGTAGAAAATTCTGTTGCTGATCACTTGTCTAGAATGTACTTTAAGAATTCACAGGAAGAAGCTTATTCAGGAAAGTCGTTCACATATATGGGATGAGCCATATCTCTTCCGAGTATGCGCTGATGGCCTACTTAGAAGATGTGTGACCACTGAGGAAGGATTGAAGATCATCGACAGATGTCACTCATCACCATACGGAGGTCACTATGGAGCATTCCGTACACATTCAAAGATCTGGCAATGTGGATTCTACTGGCCTACGATGTACGATGACACGAAGCAATATATCAGAAGATGTGGGCCATGTCAAAGGCACGGAAACATAAATACAAGGGATGTCATGCCACTCACCAACAACCTTCAGATTGAACTCTTTGATGTCTGGGGAATAGACTACATGGGTCCATTTCCCCCATCTAAGAAGTGTGAGTTCATCTTGGTGGCGGTTGATTACGTCTCCAAGTGGGTAGAGGCACTACCTTGCAAACATGCCGACAATATCAGTTCGAAGAGGATGTTTGAGAAAATCATATTTCCAAGATTTGGAGTCTCCAGGATAGTGATAAGTGATGGAGGATCACACTTCATTGACAAGCGCTTCGAGTACTATCTATCAAGACATGGAATCCGTCACAACGTCGCTACTCCCTATCATCCTCAGACAAGTGGCCAAGCAGAGACTGTAACAGAACCGACCAAATTATAAGAGCACAAGTACGAAAACAAGCACCGAAGCGCTCAAATTTTCAAACTTGAGCCCATATAATCCCGGTAGTCAATCGAAATCACGAAGGATTTCAAACCAAACTGCTTACAACCAGGATCGCATCATTCAACATACACATCATACGTTACATTTCACAAGTAGTTCCGAAATAGTTAACACCACGGAGTAGCAATTATTACAAACCGAGTTTGAAAGTAGCGGAAGCATAACACACACTTTAGTTACTTAATTACTGCCAGTCTGGATGATCGACATCCCACAAAAGCATGAGGAAAGTACATAAAGATGATCATGCCCTTGTGATCTAGTCATCATCACCCGCAAGGTGGAGACACGTCTTGCAGAATCCCTGATAAAGCATGTCATCTGCAATAGGAGGGAATAAACCCTGAGTACTGGAATGTACTCAGCTAGACTTACCCGTCATAAACCAGAAATAAATAAGACACCAAGGATTATGCAAGGCTTACACAAGAGGCTAGCTGACACCACATTTTGCATAAAGGCATAAGTAGTTGAAACTCTTATACCTGTACTAGCATTTATTTTAGCATTTACCTGTCATCTATCTTAGCACCTGTACTAAACATGCACTTGATTATCATCAAACAATTATTCATATTATTCCAGAGCAGGTATAAATTGTGGCAATATTGTATCATTCACTTAACCATCTGTTCAATTAATGGGATCTACGTTGCCGCTGCTCAAGTCAAGTGCTCACTAACCGGGAGCGACGGCGATTCGAATCGAATTCCTATCCAGCTGGAGGGGTATTTCTAACACTCACCGTGCAGACCCCTGCCAGGGTCGCACAGGCCACCATTTCATATGATTCAGGAATCGCGGGTCCGAATGATGTCGCAACCCCAAGGGCGACACTCTGCCAGGTGTTAGGGACTCTAACCCCCCCTTGGTCTCACGCCAATGTCCCCAAGCACATCCTTTCTCTCCTCCAAGAAGCAACCTACCATTCGATTCCCGGCCTGAATCACATTACTCGGCTTCGCGGTCGGAATGACTTATCCGGCCAACTAAGTGTTAGACTGCGTTCAACATGACTCAAAGACGTACAGCGAATCGGTCCTTAAACGACTCAGACGGGCATGGCTCCACACCCAAGACGTGAAGTGTCTTGCAGCTATACCATCGAACTCCCGCCCGGTCTCAATTTCACTTTAAAGCATGGTTCCATCACGATAGCCATAAGCCACTCGCGACCCAATCTTATCTCTCGCGGATGACCGGAAATCACCCGACTTCTACCGTACTAAGCAGGGCTAAGCATTGACACGTGCCTACACCTAATATAGGATTAGGGCACGATATCTGGACAAGGACAGGTATAATGCAACAGTTGTTTTCATACAACTCCTACTACTTAATGCAGTAAACAATTAAAAGTACTCAAGATATCTTTATAAAACAATGGGTTCAGCATGCACCGGGGCTTGCCTTTGAGAAACGTTGCGGGTCTGTGGTCCGGACACTCGGGTAGATCGTCTGACGGAGCTTCCCCGACGTTGGGTTCTTCTGCTGATTCCTCCGGTTGACTCAGCACCTCCTCCGGTATCGTTTGTTCGAATTCGAGGAGTGTCACCCCCTCCGGTACACCTATTGCATGAGTGCATAATAAATCCCATGAATGCATAATGAAAGATGCAATATGCTCGGAATGAAATGCATTACAACAATTTACGCTCTAATCAAATCACTTCAAAAGAGTAGGTGCAAATTTCCTCTCCGGTAGAGAAGTACTCACCTAAGCTACTTAACCTAAGATAAAGCTGCTCATCCTCAGTTAAGGCCCTAACACCTAACAATTACAAAAGTAACATGTCTTAGGATACCACACCAATTCAATCAGCAAAAAGCCACAGTAAGCATTCTGGACAGCAGCTACTTGTTTTTATCACAACTAGAGATTTACACTTCCAAAAGATATGATCTAAGGCAATCTGGAAAGCTTGAGAAATGCTCTACAATTCATTTTCAGACCTCAACCCCAAACTCCCAAGTTTTCCATGTCAAACTTCACAAGTTCCAGAATCTGTCCTCTCAAAACAGAGAGTAGCAGATTCTGAACTGCCACCTAAAACAACAGTAACTCTCAAACTACTAAGCCAAATGCTCCCAAATTTTGACACAAGCTAGTTCATCAAGTTCACTGTAACTTTGGTATTTACAAGTTTTCCAGCAACCAATTTTATCAAAGGTCAAACTTAGAAATACTACCAGCTGTCCAGAAGACCTAAAATTAAAAAGGGTAAATTTATTGATGTGGCCAAAATCCCCTAAAACCAAACTAATGTTACCAACAATTCACATGATGTATAAAAACACCAGAAAGTGAGGTGGGACCAACTAGAACATTTATTTAACCCCATTTCTTAATTTACTTAATTAATTAGGTGGAATTTTAAACATATATGTAAACTGCTCCTAAAATTCTACAAAAATTACAGGGGACTCTCTGACCCCAAAAGAGACCACAGTAAAAATTTGAACAAGTTTTATTCACAGAAACTCTCTATACAAAATTCACAAGCCCAAAAGGCTTATTTCTGTATAATTCATAAATCACATTGAAAAGTATCAAACAACAGATTTCATATTTTTCTTAGACACTCTAGGGTACCAAGACATTCTCCAAAAAGTTACAAGAACATTGCACATGTAGAAAAATTACAAAAATTCCTTCAATTATTTCCTAGAATAAAATGATAGCCTTATAACTTGAAAATTACCTAAGCACTGATGCCCAAATTTTTACCAGAGCTAGGGCTAGCATAGAGTAACCTACCCACCAAATTTCATGATTTATGGAACACTACAGCTCAAGTTATAAATTAAACAAATTTGCATGCATTCCAAAACACATTTAAAGGATCTATTAAATTCTTACAGAATTTAAACATCTCATGCCAGATCCATATTTTTCTAAAATACTACACATCATGTAGATTCTAACAAAATTTATCTCATGATTTTTGGATCATTAAAACCCTAGATCTATATTTTTCCAACTTGTACAAAAATCAGTGACAAAATAATAAAATGAAATTCATTTCGGAAGACTGGGCCGGCCCGGGAACTCGGCCCACACACTTGAGCGCGCGCGGCCCGCTCAGCGCCCCCGCCCGCGCGCGACACTGACGGGCGGGCCCCCGCGGTCAGTGACCGGAGGCAGGGGAGGCGGCGTCCCGCGAGCTCCGACGAGCTCGAGCTCGCCGGAGAAGGACTCGCTCGGCCAACCGAACACCGCCTCGCGCTCTCCGTCACCCGGTGCGTCGATTGGTGCCCGTAGAATGGATGGGGATGGGGTGGAATGGGCTTGCCACCGCGAGCGGCGGCCGGTGAGGTCCGGTGGCGGCGCACCGTCGCCGGTGAGGATGGTCAGTGCGGTCTAGGCTCGGTACGAGCTTCACCGAAGCTAGGCGGATCCATTTTGATAGGAAGGGAGGATGGAGAGGGACCCGAAGCACCCCGACCACGGTGAGGTCCCATGGCGGGCTCCGGCGACCTCTCGGAGACGGAGAAGAAAGCAATGCGGCTCACCTTGAGTCAAATCGCGGGCGTTGGTGGGTCAAGGGGATGGAGGGTGGTGAGGCGGAGGGAGTGGCGAGGTCTGGCGGCCGGCGATGCGGTGTAGCTCGCGCTTGAGCTCGCCGGAGAAGAACTGAAATGGCGGCTCGGTTTCGGTGTTCTTGCGACTGGAAGAGAGGGAGGCGGAGGAATGGAGGCTGGCTCGCGCGTCGTGGCGTCTTGAAGGCGTCGAGGCCTGACTGGTGGGGCCAGGGCCAGCGTACGGGCGCCACCGCGCCTCCACGCGTCAACGTTGCCCTGTGGCCGGTCGGCCACTGACGAAACTGAATCGCGATTCATTGACGCCATCGGTAGTGACTGACAGAGTGATTTCGAACGTGATTAACTTCTAAAGTAGCTCGTTTCAGTGGAAACTCAAATTAACAAAGTTGTAGACCTATGTAAGCTCTACAATTTTGTAATAGGCCTCCAGAGCTGATTCGGTTTGGTTAGTGAGATATAGGGACATTAAGTAGTGCTCAGTGAAACTGAAACCGGGGTTCAGTTAATGATGCCGACTGACAGCTGAAGTTCATGACACGATAACTCTTGAACCACTGAGAACCAGGCTTGGGTAATGTTGACAAAGTTGTAGGGCTACATGTGATCTACAAGTTTGTCAATATGAGTGAAAGCTGGTTTGGCTTGGTTTGCAAACTACAAGCTCCTAAAGTAGACATCAGTAAAACTGTAGGGTCAGATTCCAGACTTAGAAAAATTCTAAGTCTTGGAGATACTTCACTAGCTGACTTGTGGGCCTCTTTTGAGCATGTTGTGATCACTTTCATGAGATGGTCATATTGAGACTTTTGTTCTCCATGAATTTCTTTACAACTTTGCTTAAGGGTGCTCTTCCATGCAAGGTCTCTAAGTTAGACTTTTTAAATGGTCAAACTAGAACCTTCTAGGGTCAAATAGTGGTCAAACCTTTCTTGGAGGGCAATTTTTTAAATTTTGGTCAACATGAACCTTGTTCCAAATGTTACCCTAAGTATAACTAAGGTGTTGTAGGTCATGATTGGCTACCTTACCTTTTTGTTACACCAACTATCAATCACTCTTGACACAAACCAACAACCCTAAACAAACACATGAATTGCATTACATAAAATAGTAAACATGGATTATGCATGTCATGCTTATGCAAATGCAATGCAATTAAGGACTAAACACTTGAGGTGTTACAGAGACTTCTAACAAGCAAATCAAGAACATTCTTCAGAAGACGGTGAACGAGATGGGAACGGCATGGAAGGACAAGTTACCCGATGCACTCTGGGCTTACCGGACAGCATACAAGACCCCAATTGGAATGTCTCCATACCAATTGGTATACGGAAAGACATGTCACCTACCTGTTGAACTTGAGTTCAAGGCACACTGGGCCATAAAAAGATGGAATATGGACCTAGATATCGCCGGAAAACATAGAAGAATGCAATTATCGGAGTTAGAAGAATGGCGGGAGAAAGCATATCACAATTCAAAGATCTACAAAGAAAGAGTCAAGAGATGGCATGACAAGAGGATCAAGAAGAAGGAGTTCTCACCCGGAGATAAGGTATTACTTTTTAATTCCAGGGTGAAGCTTTTCGGGCATGGAAAGCTCCGGAGCAAATGGGAAGGACCATTCAAGGTAATTCATTCATCATCCCACGGAGCTATCACACTTCAAAATGACGAAGGTACGTTATTCAAGGTAAATGGTCAACGTCTTAAATTATTTTTAGAGCCCAATAAAGAATTAGAAGAAATAGACGTGATCAATTTTTACCTTCCAATTAAAAATTAAAGCCCGACGCCAACAAGAGGATTGATGAGTTAGAGCATAGTCTTAGGAGGCGTGAGCGTCGCTGAGCTATCTAGATTAGATCTTGGGGCTATATATGTCTTAGTTATTATTAGATTCGATTAGGTTCGCTTATAATCAGTTTAGATCTATTATATTCGGTTATTATTATTATTCGGTTATAATAAATGCCTCAAGATTAATAAAGATTATTATTAGTATGTCTTGTGTGTCTCTACTTTACTTTTGTGCAAGAAAGCAGAAAACAAGTATGGGGGAGATTCCCTGACATGTCACACACACTTCGATTGCACCACTCCATGAACCAGGTACACACTCTGCACACTTTTATTACACACTTACACACTCACCTTAGTTTGTGCAGAATTTTATCTCTCTAAACATGATAAATTAAAAGGATAAAAATGCTTATAATCATGATCAATCTCACTCTGTGATATTTCCTGGAAACCTGCAATTATTAAAATTATTTCAAAACCCTGTGTTGCTAAAAGTCATTGTGGAATAAGAGATGGTAAGGGTATGAGTACCTTATTCTTAGTATCTTTATTGCTTGGAGAATTTGTTTTAAAAATCTCAAAATTATAGCTACCATCCTCAAGTTTTATATGCCTGCTAAACATGAAAATATTAATTAAAGCTATCTGCTTTGTATTGAGTTTGTTCAAAACAAGTTAGACCCTTGTTGAGAGATTTATCATACTCCTAAGATCAAGACATTTTTATTCAGAAAGATTCACTCTTCCGAAGTATTATTGCGTTAGAGGCATGGGCTATGCAAAATTATGAATAGATCGAGGAAATAAAAAGGAGCAAGTGCTCGATAACCTCGCAGAAAAAAAAATGGACAAGTGTCCGGCAGTAGAATTAGGGGTACCTCGGTATCCACCCAAAATGAAAAAAAATGAGATATGATAAAAATATGATGGAAAGAAAATGATAGCCCATGGTCCCTCTAATAAGCAATATGCCAGTAAGAGTGACAAGTTTTTAATTTTCAAAGTCTTTGATCTAAAGAGTATGGTATTCTTCTCCTCGGATCCGGTTTTGACCATACAATAAATGCAAGGTATGTATGCTTAAAGAATTATTTTTGCAAAATCAAAACAGCCTCAGAGAGAAATATAAAAGATAATGAGTGACTCTGAGAGCACCTATGAGGATAAAGGTATGCTAAGTTTTTCTTTTCAAAAATATGTAAAAACTCCAAGTGATAGGGATTAAGAAGAAGAAAGGCTCTTTACTCTGACCATATATTTCCCTGACTATAAGTGCACAGTGGATTTTTATAACACCCTGCAGGTATGAAAGAATGTTTCAACCCCAGATGTTTTATTAACCAACCTTTTCTCGAGGACGAATAAAAGCCTAAGTATGGGGGTGTTTGTTGACGGTTCTTAAGTATTAATTATAACCATCAAATAAATAAAGAAAAGGACCTATATGCAAGCAACACCTAGAATTAGGGTTTGATCTAACAGAATTCCACGAGTTTTGCTGTTTATCTATTTCTGCAGGGGGTTATCAGGAAATACGGAAGAAAGGCCCACATGTCGGATTAATGACGGGATATTAACCGAACACGTAATTATCTTACATCTAGAAGATTTCAGAAGCCACGGGAACGAACGGGAGCCGTAACGGGCCAGGACACAGGGCGCCCGCCCTGTGCCCTAGGGCGCCCGCCCTGCCCCCGGGACCAATCAGGTCGAGTCTCGCGGATTATGCTCCACCGCCTTTGAGGATCAAGGAAAACTGTAGGATGAAGGTCGGTTTGATCCGACGGTCCAGATTCATCCAAAAGGGCTATATAAGCAAGGCCCCTGACCCCTGGTGGAGAAGACCCCAATTCATTATTCAGTTGCATATCTCTAGTTAGGGTTTAGAGAGAGAGGTTCCCTCTAGGGTTCTCACCTCTTAGGGCTTAGCATCCAATGTGAAAGTAGAATTAGTTCTACTAGATTGAGAGAGATAGAGTGGAGGTGTAGATCGGAGGAAGCCGGCCTGTCGGTGTCTACTCCGAGGTTGTACCTGCGGGAGCAAGTTCTTCTAACCCGAGGCTTGTTCTCAGGATTCTTCAGTATTTCGACTTCTAAATTCTAGTAAGTTCTTTGTTTTATTGTTCTTTGGTTTATGAGTTTACTTTGATCTCTTCGCGTAGAGTTTAGAGTAATCATCTCTAGCGTAAACGTGGTGTTTAAGCTAGGATACTCATAGATATCCCCTCGTCTAGCCGGACCGTGGTAGTAGCGAGGAACGTAACAATTCCGAGTTACCTTTGTATTCCATATCCCGTTAGCAGGATCGATAGGGTTTATAGGTGCGGGTTGAACATCCTTTGTGGTGTCTAGATTCCGTAAACCTCCCCAATAGAACAGTAGATCATCCTTACCAAGGTTAGAAGAAGAGTGCGGTTGTAGTCTTCTCTATACATCACTCACATCGAATCATAGTGGTTGTAGCCTAAAGGTTAGTAGTAATAGATTTGGTTAGTCAGATGCACTCTTTCTCCTAAAGGTAAAAATATAAATACGATACCCAGGATAACATCTCGGGTGAAGTGCTCACCGATATCCGTGCGCTTGCGGATCCTATTTCCTAATTGCGTTACCAAATATCAACAGCCAGACGAGCTCGGCATTGAGCTCGCCGGCACGCATGGCGGGGCGGCGGCGCTGGCGTACGGTGGCCGGCCGGTGCAGGCCACGGTGGCGGTGAAAGGTCTTGATGGCTAGAGGGGGGGTGAATAGCCTTTTAAAAATTTCTACAAAGACAAGCTAAACAAGTTTATCAATATAACAAATAGCGAGATGCGTGTTTTGCTTAGCCTACGGGGTGTTTGCAAGCCACCTATCCAATTCACAATTCTAGTATATTTGCACACAACCACGCAAGTCAAACTGAGAAGGAAACCACAACTAGCAAGCTACACAAAAGAGCTACTCTAGCAAAGTAACTAAGAAAATAATACAAGAGAGAGTTAGAAGGGTATCACCGAGGGGCGAAGTATTGAGCCAACCAAACAATGTGATCAAGAGATGAATTCCACAATACACAACCACCGGAATCGATCAATCACAATAAGAATGATGACACAAAGATTTATCCCGAGGTTCACGTGCTTGCCGGCACGCTAGTCCCTGTTGTGTCCCTCTTCACCACGTGGTTCGGTGGCTAATCGGTCTCACACCGAGCCTCTCAAAAGGCACCACAAGAACCTACCAAATGGCAAAAGGTTGCAATGACACGAGCAATTTACTAATGTTGCCTTTGGCGCTTCGCCGAGGTAGGCACAAACCCCTCACAATCACCGGAGGTGGCCAAGAACAATCACCAACTCTTGCCAACGCCTCCAAGCTGCTCCAAGCCGTCTAGGTGGCGGCAACCACCAAGAGAAACAAGAATCCCGCAGCAAATCAACCACCAAGTGCCAACTAGATGCAATCTCACAATGCAAAATGCACTTGGATCACTCAATCTCACTTCGAATAAGCAAAGAAGCAAGAGAGATGAGTGGGAGGGGAGTTGCTTAGCTCAAAGTGCTCACAAGTATGTCAAAAGTCTGAAAGGGAGAGCCTTGAGCCGGCCAACAAGTATTTATAGACGTACCCCTTCGAATATAGCCGCTAGGAACTTGAAACAGCCGAAGTCGCGCTGACCGGACGCGCTGGTCAAACTGACTAGACGCGCCGATCGCACAACGGCTACTTTTGCGAAGCACCGACCGGACGCGCTGGTCGCGTGGACCGGACGCGCTGGGCTCGACCGGACGCGCTGGTCCTGTACTGGACCAGACGCGCTGGTCAAGCCTGAGCAGCACACAATGAAACAGCGACCGGACGCGCTCGAGAATTGACCGGACGCCACAGTGCCAGCGTCCGGTTGGAGTATAGTAAGCTCCCTGATCGACCGGATGTGTCCGGTCGGTCGTGACCGGACTCGCTGCGCGTCCGATCAACCAAATAAAACACGGGCAGACGCTAAACGCTGACCGGATGCGTCCGGTCAAACAGAGACCGCGTCCGATCCAGCGTCCGGTCACCACTGTGACCTCCGTTCGCTTCCGTTCGATTTCCGACTTCCGGTGTAGTGGAAAATAGGCGTTTCAACTCCTCGAAAACACCTGAATCCCGCCTCGCAAGCTCGGCGAGAGGGAGAGAGGACCCAAACCCTCTCTACCGCTCAAACTCCACTGCCTTCGCAAATGTGCTAACACCACCAAGTGATCACGTCATGTGCGAGTGTGTTAGCATTTTCACAATCATTTTTCGAGGCGTTATTAGTTCTATCCAAATGCATATGATTATGAAATGCACATCTAGAGGCACTTAGGAGTTCAATAGCCGCGTCATTCCCCTCTTTATAGTATGGCTATCTATCCTATAATGTAACCACACCCACTAGGTGTCTTAGTTACTAAAACACAACCCTTAAGCATAAACCTTTGCCTTGATCACGTAGGGTTGCGTCCAAATCCAAGTGTGGCCATCATGATCACCATGTCCATCTTGCCACCAACCTTGGAATGTACTAATCCTCATACGCTACATACAACTTAGGCATAGAATTAGTACTTATGCATTGTCACTAATTACCAACACCAAACATAGAGCTTTCAATCTCCCCCTTGTTGGTAATTGGTGACAACCCTTTCACAAAGATATTATGATAAAATTTTGATTGAACCCATGTCACATTGTCCAAGTATATTACCATATGTAAGAAGTATGGACAAGTGATCATGAATTCAAATTGATAGCAATGGCGCCCCCTACATGTATGCTATATGTTTGGATTTAGGAAGCATACATGCTTAGATAGGACAATATAGGAGCATTGACTACCAATAGGTGCTAAGTGTTTTAGATTATAGACCTTTGAAGCGTGATACCATCGGAGTAGCGATAAACACCATCTTAGCACCTTATGTAGTTAGATATCACTTAGAAAAACACAAACATAACTAAAAACCTCGTGAGATCAACATTATAAGCAAGGCTCTAGTACCACTTCAAAAAACATGAAGCAAGAAAAATCTAACTACTTCCTATTCATGCTAGTACTTCAATACACCATTCAATTGTCTACTAGCAAAACATCACACAAGCAAAGTATCGGAGAAAAAGAAATGCATAACTATGCATCATACATATGAGGTGCACAAAGAAATGCAACAATCATGTTTAAGAGCTTGCTTCCCCTACTTGTGTGCTCAAAATTTTAGTTGATCCCCTTCTTTTATCACAATTCTCCCCTTTAGGTTTTCTCCCCCTTTATAATCTATCTTTGTGAACAATATTTTCTCCCCCTTTGGCACCAATGACCACAAGGGACCAATTTTAGATAGATTATCATGTTGAATGAAGGGGTGAGGGTCAAGTTTGTGATTCAACCTAGATTGCTTGCATAAATAAAATGCTTCGGTTTGATCCAAGGGCAAGCTTCTTCACACCTCACTAGAAGGGTTATCATGCACCATGTTGAAGCAAATATTTAGACAAGTGATCTAGATTAAACACTTAGGATCACAAGCTACTTAAACAAGTTATATGCTACCACTAGATCATACAAGACATGGAAACAATAGTGGCACCATATAAACTTCAAAGTCATTTGATTTTCATGAATGAGCCTAGAACATGTAAATTATGACTAAATGCATTAAACAAGTCCTTAGCATAGAATGTATGATATGTCAACCAATTGTACCTTAGGGCTCGAAGGAGAGGCATGTCATATATGAGGTGCATCAACTCATGTTGGAGAAGTCAATTATGTTCAACTCATTCTTTAGCTTATGAAATCTCTTCTCATCAAGTGGCTTGGTGAATAGATCGGCTAATTGATCTTCGGTGCCCACATTCTCAATTGCAATGTCACCCTTTTGTTGATGATCTCTAATGAAGTGATGGCGAACATCAATATGCTTTGTTCTTTGATGTTGAATCAGATTGTTGGTTAGCTTCACGACACTTTCATTATCACATAGCAATGGCACATTCTTGAAGTTGATTCCAAAATCTTTCAATGTTGCCTTCATCCATAAGATTTGTGCACAACAACTACCCGCGGCGATGTATTCGGCTTCGGCGATAGATAGTGCAATACTATTTTGCTTCTTGGATGACCATGAGACAAGTGATCTTCCCAACAATTGACAAGTCCCGGAGGTGCTCTTTCTCTCAACTTTGTCACCGGCATAGTCGGAATCCGAATATCCAACTAGCTCAAATCTTGCACCTTTGGGATACCATAATCCAACATCTTGTTTATGCTTTAAGTACCTCAATATTCTCTTTGTTGCCTTCAAATGACTTTCTCTTGGTGAGGCTTGAAATCTTGCACACATGCATACACTAAACATTACATCGGGCCTTGATGCCATCACATAGAGTAGGCTACCAATCATTGATCTATATAGCTTTTGATCCACCATATTGCCACTCTTGTCACTATCCAAGCTTCCACTAGTGCCCATTGGAGTTGTGATTCCTTTTGCATCTCCCATACCAAACTTCTTTAGCATATCCTTTATGTATTTGGTTTGGCTTACAAATGTTCCTTCCTTCATTTGTTTGATTTGAAGTCCAAGAAAGAAACTAAGTTCACCAATCATTGACATTTCAAATTCCTTTGCCATCATTTTCCCAAACTCATCACAATAATCCTGATTGGTTGAACCGAATATGATATCATCAACATATATTTGCAACACAAACAAGTCTTTCCCAATCTTCTTGGTGAAGAGAGTAGTATCCACTTTGCCCATGACAAATCCTTTGGATAGCAAGAAGTCCCTCAATCTTTCATACCATGCTCTAGGTGCTTGCTTCAATCCATACAAAGCCTTCCTCAACTTGTAGACATGGTTGGGTTTCTTGTCATCTTCAAAACCGGGAGGTTGCTCCACATACACTTCCTCTTGAATGTACCCATTGAGAAATGCACTCTTCACATCCATTTGATATAGCTTGATATTGTGAGCACAAGCATAGGCAAGTAAGATCCTAATTGCTTCCAATCTTGCAATCGGGGCATATATTTCAAAAAAGTCAAGACCCTCTATTTGTGTGTAACCTTGAGCCACTAGTCTTGCTTTGTTCCTTACTACTATCCCATCTTAATCTTGCTTGTTGCGAAAGACCCATCTTGTTCCAATGACATTGTGATCCTTAGGCCTCTCAACTAGTTCCCATACTTCATTTCTCTTGAAGTTGTTGAGCTCTTCATGCATTGCATTTACCCAATCCGGATCACTCAATACTTTATCAATGTCCTTGGGTTCTTCTATTGACACAAAAGAAGAGTGAGCACAAAATGATGCCAATCTTGATCTAGTTTGAACTCCCCTTTGTATGTCACCAATGATGGAATCCAATGGATGGTCTCTTGCAATGTTAGTTGGTTGAAGCACTTGGACTTGATTGCTTGGATGTTGATGTTGATCATGAGTTGGAGATGATGAACTAGCCACTTGTTGATCTTGTTGCACTTGAGATGATGTACTAGCTTGATTTTGCATTAGAGAACCACTAGCTTGTGTAATTGGACTTTGGAGCACTTGATCTTTGTTGTCATCCACATCAATCACTTGCTTTGGTCTAATATCACCAATATCTATTTCTTTCATAGCATTAGTCAATTGAGTTCCTCTCACATCATCCAAGTTATCTTCCTCATCTTGAGAGCCATTTGTTTCATCAAACTCAACATCATGAACTTCCTCAAGTAAACCACTAGCTAAATTCCAAACTCTATAAGCTTTGCTAGTAGTGGAGTAACCAAGTAAGAATCCTTCATCACATTTCTTCTCAAACTTGCTCAATCTAGTGCCCTTCTTCGAGATGTAGCATTTACAACAAAATACTCGAAAGTATGCAATGTTGGGCTTTCTTCCATTTAAGATCTCATATGGTGTTTTCTCTAGGAACTTGTGGCAATAGATGCGGTTGTTATAGAAGCAAGCCGTGTTGATTGCTTTGACCCAAAATGAATGACTCACATTATACTCATTCAACATTGATCTTGCCATATCAATCAAAGTTCTATTCTTCCTCTCAACTAGGCCATTGGATTGAGGTGTATACTTGGCCAAAAATTGATGCTTGATTCCAAGCTCCTCGCATAGCTCATCAACTCTTGTGTTTCTAAACTCACTTCCATTGTCACTTCTCACTTTCTTGATTGTGGTCTCAAACTCATTTTGCACTCTCTTTATGAACTTCTTGAATATGTCAAATACATCACTCTTATCCACAAGAAAGAATACCCATGTATATCTAGTGAAATCGTCCATAATCACAAAGCCATACTTGTTGCCACCAATGCTTGTGTATGTAGTTGGCCCAAATAGATCCATGTGCAACAACTCAAATGCCTTGGAAGTACTCATGATGCTTTTCAATGGATGAGTGTTGCCTACTTGCTTTCCGACTTGACATGCACTACATAGCTTATCTTTCTCAAATGTGACATCCTTCAAGCCTCTAACTAAGTCATGTTTCACTAACTTGTTCAATTGCTTCATGCCAACATGACCAAGTCTTCTATGCCATAACCAACCCATACTTGACTTGGTGAGCAAGCATGTTGAAAGTTGAGTGTCACTAGCATTGAAATCAACCAAGTATAGATTCTCATGTCTAAAGCCCTTGAAGATCAAATTTGATCCATCAACACTATCTCCACATCATCAACACCAAATATGCACTTGAAACCTAGATCACACAATTGAGCAACCGAGAGAAGATTGAAGTTCAACTTTTCAACTAAGAGCACATTGGAAATGCTATGATCATTTGAGATTGCAATCCTTCCAAGAGCCTTCACATCACCCTTGCTATTGTCACCAAATGTGATACTATCAATGCCACTATCATTTGATTTGAGAGAGTTGAACATTCTTGAATCACCGGTCATATGTTGAGAGCACCCACTATCAAGCACCCAATGCCTTCCTCTGGCCTTATAATTTACCTACAAAATAAATTAATGTTTCTTAGGTACCCATACTTGTTTGGGTCCTTGGAGGTTAGTAACTAAGCTCTTTGGTACCCAAATGGCCTTCTTCTTTGGACCCACAATTGGTGTACCAACAAACCTAGCATGCACACCTTTCTCACCCTTGGTAAGCACATAACAAGAATCAAAAGGAATGTAATCCATTTTAGCATGAAACTTGTTGTTTAATCTCTAGATGCCCAACTTGCTTGCATTTATTGCAATAACGACCATTGCTCTTCACAAAGCGAGACTTTAGAGTAGCAAAGGCCGCCTTGCCCTTCTTGGGAGTATAGCCCAAACCCTCTTTGTTAAGAGAGAACTTTTGGCTACCCAAGCATTTTAGCAAGCGGGCATCCCCACCATAGGCATTGCCTAATGCGCGGGTGAGATCATCCACCTCTCTTGAGAGTCTCATTCTCAACCGCAAGTGATGAATCACTAGTAGTAGAGGTAGAGTTGGTTGTGGTGGATGATGATGAGCTACATGAAGCATTAGTAGGACCAACAAATAAAGAATCATCAATAATATCATATGTTAGTCCAATATCACAAGTGACAATCACTTGCTCCTTAGCTTCCTTCATGAGCTTCTCCAACTTGAGGTCCTTCTCCTTGATGAGCTCAAGTAGAGAGGAGTGGGCTTCCTTAAGCCTAGTGTGAGCAACTTCAAGGTCCTCGTGGTCTTCCTTTAGACACTCACGAGAGGCCTCTAGCTCATCAAAGGATTTCCTAAGAGCTTTGAGCTCTTGTTCAATTCCTTTGCACTCCTTACTCTTTTTGAGAGCAACAAGCTCCACCATCAAGGCATCATTTTCATTGCTCTTGGCAATGAGCTCTTGCTCCAAGATTTTGCACTTCTTGGTTGTCCTCTTGTAGCCCTTACTCATTTGATCTATTATGCCCAATAGATCATCCTTGGAGTAGTCCTCATCCTCCTCATCATCACTCCTACAACCATCACTAGCACAAGAATCGTCATCACTATCATCATATTTTACCTTGGTAGCCTTGGCCATAAGGCATGTCGATGTAGTGTCGAAGATGGATGGCTTGTTGGAGAGGGCGATGCTTGCAATGGCTCGCCGAGTGGTCCTCTCATCATCACTAGAGCTATCATCATCACTATCGGAGTTATCACTATCCCAAGTGACCACATAGCCACCACCCTTCTTCTTCTTGTTGATAGTGAAGCTCTTCTTCTCTTTCTTCTCCTTCTTGTCCTTCTTGTTCTTCTTCAACTTTAACTCCCCATCATGATATCTTTTGTCTTCATAGGGGCACTTTGCCACTACATGATCGGGGCTATTGCAATTGTAGCAAAGCACCTCCTTTGTCTTCGTGAAGTCTCTTCTCTTTCTTGCACCATATCCTTTCTTCTTCATAAACCTCCCCATCTTTTGCACTAGGAGGGCCATGGTCTCATCATCGAATGGATCATCATCATCGCTCTCCACCTTGCTCTTGCCCGTAGAAGATGAAGCCTTGAATGCAATGGGCTTCTCTTGCTTGAACTTGGTCTCCTTCTTCTCATCTTCATCTTCATCATCATCATATTGAGCATCGATCATGACATTCCCAAGCACTTGGTTTGGAGTCACCTTGTCCAAACCCTCTCTTTGGATCATCTTCCTCAAGATAGCAAACTTCTTAGGTAAGTTCATCAAGAACTTGTGTGAGAAATCCTTGTCCTTGACATCCTCTCCTAGGCTCTTGACATCGTTGACTATGACTTGAAGCCTATAGAACATCTCCGGTATGGACTCATCATCCTTCATCTTGAAGCTTGCAAACTTGTCCTTGAGCATATAGAGCTTGGCACTCTTTACCGTTGAAGTACCCTCATATGTTTCCTCTAATCTTGTCCATACTTCACTTGCCATCTCAAGATCCTTGATTTGCTCAAAAACCTTTGCATCAATCCCATTGTAGAGAGTGTTGAGAGCTATAGTGTTGCATTGGTTGTTGATGCGATCATTGTTGGTGAGGTTGTTGGGATCAATGATAGCATAATCAGGATGTGTCACCTCCCAAACCTTCTCATTGATAGAGCCAAGATATTGCTTCATCTTTCTTTTCCAATGATCAAAAGATGAGACACCATCAAAGAATGGAGGCTTGACCCTGACATGGTTGAACACAACTTGAGCCATCTTACACCGAGGTTGTTAAGCCTTACAAACAGTGACCAGGGCTCTGATACCACTTGAAAGGTCTTGATAGCTAGAGGGGGGGTGAATAGCCTTTTAAAAATTTCTACAAAGACAAGCTAAACAAGTTTATCAATATAACAAATAGCGAGATGCGTGTTTTGCTTAGCCTACGGGGTGTTTGCAAGCCACCTATCCAATTCACAATTCTAGTATATTTGCACTCAACCACGCAAGTCAAACCGAGAAGGAAACCACAACTAGCAAGCTACACAAAAGAGCTACTCTAGCAAAGTAACTAAGAAAATAATACAAGAGAGAGTTAGAAGAGTATCACCGAGGGGCGAAGTATTGAGCCAACCAAACAATGTGATCAAGAGATGAATTCCACAATATACAACCACCGGAATCGATCAATCACAATAAGAATGATGACACAAAGATTTATCCCGAGGTTCACGTGCTTGCCGGCACGCTAGTCCCTGTTGTGTCCCTCTTCACCACGTGGTTCAGTGGCTAATCGGTCTCACACCGAGCCTCTCAAAAGGTGCCACAAGAACCTACCAAATGGCAAAAGGTTGCAATGACACGAGCAATTTAATAACGTTGCCTTTGGCGCTTCGCCGAGGTAGGCACAAACCCCTCACAATCACCGGAGGTGGCCAAGAACAATCAACAACTCTTGCCAACGCCTCCAAGCTGCTCCAAGCCGTCTAGGTGGCGGCAACCACCAAGAGAAACAAGAATCCCGCAGCAAATCAACCACCAAGTGCCAACTAGATGCAATCTCACAATGCAAAATGCACTTGGATCACTCAATCTCACTTCGAATAAGCAAAGAAGCAAGAGAGATGAGTGGGAGGGGAGTTGCTTAGCTCAAAGTGCTCACAAGTATGTCAAAAGTCCGAAAGGGAGAGCCTTGAGCCGGCCAATAAGTATTTATAGACGTACCCCTTCGAATATAGCCGCTAGGAACTTGAAACAGCCAAAGTCGCGCTGACCGGACGCGCTGGTCAAATTGACCGGACGCGCCGATCGCACAACGGCTACTTTTGCGAAGCACCAACCAGACGCGCTGGTCGCGTGGACCGGACGCGCTGGGCTCGACCGGATGCGCTGGTCCTGTACTGGACCAGACGCGCTGGTCAAGCCTGAGTAGCACACAATGAAACAGCGACCGGACGCGCTCGAGAATTGACCGGACGCCACAGTGCCAGCGTCCGGTTGGAGTCTAGTAAGCTCCCTGATCGACCGGATGCGTCCGGTCGGTCGTGACCAGACTCGCTGCGCGTCCGATCAACCAAATAAAACACGGGCAGACGCTAAACACTGACCGGACGCGTCCGGTCAAACAGAGACCGCGTCCGATCCAGCGTCCGGTCACCACTGTGACCTCCGTTCGATTTCCGACTTCCGGTGTAGTGGAAAATAGGCGTTTCAACTCCTCGAAAACGCCTGAATCCCGCCTCGCAAGCTCGGCGAGAGGGAGAGAGGACCCAAACCCTCTCTACCGCTCAAACTCCACTGCCTTCGCAAATGTGCTAACACCACCAAGTGATCACGTCATGTGCGAGTGTGTTAGCATTTTCACAATCATTTTTCGAGGCGTTATTAGTTCTATCCAAATGCATATGATTATGAAATGCACATCTAGAGGCACTTAGGAGTTCAATAGCCGCGTCATTCCCCTCTTTATAGTATGGCTATCTATCCTATAATGTAACCACACCCACTAGGTGTCTTAGTTACTAAAACACAACCCTTAAGCATAAACCTTTGCCTTGATCACGTAGGGTTGCGTCCAAATCCAAGTGTGGCCATCATGATCACCATGTCCATCTTGCCACCAACCTTGGAACGTACTAATCCTCATACGCTACATATAACTTAGGCATAGAATTAGTACTTATGCATTGTCACTAATTACCAACACCAAACATAGAGCTTTCAGGCGGCTAATAGGGCACGCGCGAGTTCCGTGAGGTGGAGGCTGACGTAAAAAGGGGAAAATGGAGGGAGAAAGGAGACGGATGAGCTCCGGCCATGCTCGGGCTGTCCCCGGCGGCCATGGCGCGGTGGCGGAGGGAAACGCCCGATTGGGCTCTACCTTTTGACGATGGAGGTGGTTAGGGTGACCACCCGGTGGAGTGGAGGGAGGCGGAGCAATGACCGAGGAGAATCAGGCACGGGTGGAGCAGCGGCGGCGTTAGGCGGTGGCGGAGCTCGGAGGGCGGCGGCGATGGCGCGGTGGCCGTTGGCTCTGCTGCGGCTGCTGCTGGCGCGCGAGAAAAGCGAATCGGAGGGACGGAGAGCGGCTGCTCGGTTCGGCCGATGTGGAGGCGTGGCGAGGTGGTGGGGGCCACGGCGTGCCACCCGTACGCCGGCGACGTTGAGCGGCTTCCACGCGGTGGCCGCAGCCTGAGCGCGGTCAGGCGGTGGCGCGTGGCGCGCACGAGCGCGGGCGCGGACCGGGCTGGCTTGCCGAGCTGGGCCAGAAACGGGGCACTGGCCCAGTCAAGCAAGAAACCCTTTTTCTTTATAAATAAATTTCCAGATTTTCTAAATTGATTCAAATTCAAATTTTGAAGATGAAAAAGACATTTTCACAAGTTGTCGCCAAAACAAAAGTTGTTCAAAATTTAATTCTCTACAACTTTGCTTAAGGGCACCTTTTGAAATTCTAAACAGATTTTGAATTAAAGGTTCAAAGTCCATTTTTTTAATTAAAAACCCATTTTCTAGAATATTTTTAAAAGCAAAATTTGGGGAGATTTTGAATATAAAAGTTGCTCCAAAAATCATGCTAATTAATTCTAGGTTATTTAACATTATAGCCAAACAAGTTTTACAACCCTAGCAAGCAAATGCAACATGTATGTTTCAAAAGATGTTTCACACGTTTCCAATTTAGTTTTAACTTACATTGCATGTGATTATGAATGCATTTGATGCTAATGCTCATGCTTTTGGAATGTTAATGCATGCTTAACACCCGAGGTGTTACACCTGGCGACAAGGATGCGCCGGCGTCACCCGACGGCTACGTCGTCTCTTTCATCCCCTTCCATGAGCGTGGACTCGCGGTTCCTCCCCACCGATTCCTTTGGGGCTACTGCATCAGTACAAGATCGAGTTGTAGCACTTGAACCCCAACAGGATTCAGCACATCGTGGCATTTGTCGTGCTATGCGAGGGGTATTTGGGGATTGAGCCCCACTTTGAATTGTGGAAGTACTCTTCGCCGTCTCCCTGCGGAAGAAAAGGGAGAAGAAGGTGGAGTTATCGGTGCCAATGGGGTGTGCAAGCATCCATCTTCGGGGCGGTCGGGTAGGCGGGTACATCCCCATTGCGTTGTCGAGATCCAACAAGGGGTGGCACAAGCTGTGGTTCTATCTAAAGAACAATGCTGCCACCCCCTGCTAGTCTTCTCTGGCCGCTTGATCGAGGAGGTGCCACCGGAGTGGGGATACGGCCTCGTCAAGAAGGAGAAGAGGAGGCTGCACAACCACATCGACACCATCGCGCTCCTAAGGAGCAGCAGTGTTCACGAGGCCGGCGTCATCTGGGCATACCACACAAGGGGGGTGGTGCCATAGATGGCGCGCACCCTCCCGCTCTATGAGATGATGCCTGACGCACCGCTCGAGGAGATTGTGCTCGCCCGAGGGCCGTACCGCAACAATGAGATCGAGCAGCGCATCAGGGAGGCAATGGACGCGCTCGACGACACGTTCAAGTTCCCGATTCTAGGGCTTCCCGCGATGCGCCCGGAGGCAGGTTTCATCGATTTGGTAAGTCTCTTCCTAGTTACCTTGCCTGGCCAACCCTTCATTGTTGTTAGACTCTGAGGGCCGGAATCCGCATCCTGGCCTCTTCGTTCGGACCTCCCGTGCTGTAAGGTCCAAATAGGCTAGAGGGGGGGGTGAATAGCCTAATTAAAACTTCTACAAGAATTACTTAACCACAAGTTAGTACAAAAGGTGGCGGAGCAAAAAGCACTAGCTCTAACTAAATAAGCAAGCCACCTACACAAGTCTAGTACAAGGCTATCCACTAAACACACCAACAACAACAAGCTAGATACAAGATGTAATACGAGAGAAGAGCTTCGAGTGATTATACCGCCGTGTAGAGATGAGAAATACCAATCAATCAATCACACAAGAGAAATCCTCGGGAAGAGAATGACACAAGAATTTATCCCGAGGTTCACTTGCTTCCCGGCAAGCTACTCCTCGTTGTGGCGATACACCCACTTGTCGGTTCGCGAGCTAATCGACTATCAAGAGTTGAGCCCTCGGCGAGCACCGCACAACCGCACACAAGATGGGGATCCTCCAAGCCACGAGCTCCACTAGAGTATCCAATTCGCGAACTCCCGCGGGGAAGGATCAAGAACCCCTTACAACACTTGGTGAGGGCTCCAACAATCTCCAATTGCGAGCTCAATCACCTCCGCTGCTCCAAGCCGTCTACCGTGTCGGGAAACACGGAAGAGTAACAAGAAATCTGCAGCAACTCAAAGATCAAGTGCCTCTAGAATGCAACTCTCAAGCAATGCACTTGATTCTCACTCAATCTCACTCAAGATGTGCAACTATGCAAAGAGATGAGTGGAGGGGTTGTCCTCTAGCTCAAAGGATGTCTCTAGGTCTCAAAATGTGCAAGAGTTACCCTCAAACCCCGGACACCCTCTATTTATAATGAAGGGGTACGCAGCTAGCCGTTACGGATGACGCAGCAGAAATCGCGCTGACCGGACGCTCCGGTCAGGGTGACCGGACGCGTCCGGTCACTACGCGACAAACGGAAACAGTGCGCGCTAGAACTAGCCGTTGCCCTGACCGGACGCGCTCCTGCGAATGACCGGACGCGACAGTGCCAGCGTCCGGTCGCGTTCCAGTAAGCTCCCGCTGCGACCGGACGCGTCCGGTCGCTCGTGACCGGACGCGCCGCGCGTCCGATCGTCACTTCCGCTGCGCTCTGCTTCTCTGGACACTTGACCGGACGCTCCGGTTCCGTGAGGCACCGGACGCGCCGGTCGCGCGCTTAACTTTTACGCTCAGTTGAACTGACCGGACGCGCTGGTCAGGCCAGACCCGCGTCCGGTCACAAACCCTAGCACCCGCGCCGCGATGAACTGACCGGACGCGTCCGGTCATACCGTGACCGCGTCCGGTGCAGCGTCCGGTCAACGCAGTGACCGCCGTTCGCCTCCGTCACTTTTCCGACTTCTGGCGCAGTGGAAAATAGGCATTTCATTTCCTCAAAAACGCCTGAATCCCGCGCTCGCACGCTCGGCGGGAGGGAGAGCGAACCCCAAACCCCATACTACCGTTCAAACACCACCGCCTTCGTAAATGTGCTAACACCACCAAGTGTACACCATCAATGTGCATGTGTGTTAGCATTTCACAAACATTTTCCAAGGCGTTATGTTAGCTCTTTACTAGATCCTAAATGCATATGCTCAAGACATTGATCTAGTGGCACTTGATTCCCGAGCTAACCGTGATTTCCCCTCTTGATAGTCGGCTATGTATCCTAAACCCAGTCAATCACTTCTCTACTCAACTTAGACCGGCAAAAAGGAAAACCCTATAGTTATACCTTTGCCTTGCGCTCTTAGATCCTTCTCTTCCACTTGATCATCATGTCCATCATTTTATGTGCATTCCATCATGATCAACACTTCATGTCCATGCACCATCTCTTTGTGATCTTGTGGCCACCACTCCTTGCCACGTACACCTTCATCACATGTGTTGCTTATGCCTAACTCAAAATACTTAACACATGGCATTAGCAACTTGGTGTCATTAATTACCAAAACCAAACTTGGGCTTTCAATCTCCCCCTTTTTGGTAATTGATGACAACCATCACAAAGATATGAAGTGAAATCAATTTTCAATTTCGATAGTATTAGCTCCCCCTACATATGTGCTTCCATGAGTTTGGTTCAATTATGCACATATGTATGGATTAGAATTTTGGGAAAGTTACTACTATCAAATTGATGCTAAGGTATATAGAATGGACCTTTGAAGCGTGATACCAATCGGAGGTGCCTTTATATACCATCCTTAGCATCGATGTAGCTAGACACCACTTGTAATTCATCACTTGTAAAGATCACAAACACTAAAGTACCCCGTGAGATCAATATTATAAGCAAAGGTGTCTATAAATACCACTTGTAAAGCTACTCACAACAAATCATCATTCAAGTTCTAATTCTAGCAATCACCAAACAAACATGAATATGAATTTAAGCTTTGCAATGCAACAATTCATCATGTTAATGCACATACAAATGCAACAAACAATTCATGAGCTTGCTCCCCCTACTAGTGTGCTTCAAATTTTAATATTTCTCCCCTTACTATCTTTCTCCCCCTTTGCAACTTAACTTTTTATCTTTGTGACTTTTCTATCTTTGTGACTTTTCTCTCCCCCTTTGTCAACAATCACCAAAAAGGTGCCAATTTTAGTGAGAATTAAGTCAATCAATATGAGGGAGTCCAAATTATGGTTCAATCTAGATCACTTGCCTAGAATATGTAATTCGGTTTGATCCAAGGACAAGCTTCTTCACACCTCATAAAGTATAAGGGTTATCTTGACCATGTTGAATTACACATCATGAGCTCATTTTCTAGATTCAACACTAGGTTTGCAAGCCCACAAACATGTCATATGCTACCACTAGATCAATCAAAACATAGAAGCAATAGTGGTACCATATATACATCAAAATCATTTGATTTTCATGAATGAGCCTATTTGTCATGCAAATATGTCTATATGTTCTACACATGTCCTTAGCAAAGTATGGATGATATGCCAAACAACTTTACCTTGCTATGTTGGAGGAGAGGCATGTCATATAAGAATGTGGGGTTGCACTCATTTCAAGTTGGAGAAGTCAAGTATGTTCAATTCATTCTTCAACTTGTAAAACCTTTTCTCATCAAGTGGCTTGTAAATATGTCGGCTAGTTGATCTTCGGTGCCAATGCTCTCAATGCTAATATCACCCTTTTGTTGATGGTCTCTTATGAAGTGATGCCTTATGTCAATGTGCTTCGTTCTTGAATGTTGAACCGGATTTTGTGTCATCTTGATTGCACTTTCATTGTCACAAAACAACGGAACATTCTTGAATTTTATTCCAAAATCATTCAAGGTGGCCTTCATCCAAAGCAATTGTGCACAACAACTACCGGCACTAATGTATTCGGCCTCGGCAGTAGATAGTGCAACACTATTTTGTTTCTTTGATGACCATGAAACAAGAGACCTTCCAAGCAATTGACAAGTGCCACTTGTGCTCATTCTATCAATCTTGCATCCACCATAGTCGGAGTCCAAATATCCAATCAACTCAAAATTAGACCCCTTTGGAAACCATAATCCAACATCATGAGTGCCCTTAAGATATCTCAATATCCTCTTGGTTGCTTTCAAGTGACTTTCTCTAGGTGAAGCTTGATATCTTGCACACTTGCACACACTAAACATCACATCCGGCCTCGAAGCAGTGACATAGAGCAAACTTCCAATCATAGACTGGTATTGCTTTTGATCTACCATGTTGCCACTTGCATCAATACCCAATTGATCATTTGTGCCCATTGGTGTACTCATTGGCTTAGCATCTTGCAATCCAAACTTCTTGATCATGTCCTTGATGTACTTCCCTTGACTTACAAAAGTGACATTCTTCATTTGCTTAATTTGAAGTCCAAGGAAGTAACTAAGCTCTCCAATCATAGACATCTCAAACTCATTAGCCATCATACTTCCAAACTCTTCACAAAAGTCTTGATTGGTTGATCCAAAGACAATGTCATCCACATAGATTTGCAACACAAACAAGTCATTTCCAAGCTTCTTGGTGAAGAGAGTGGTGTCAACCTTTCCCATCTTGAACCCTTTAGAGAGAAGAAAGTCCCTCAATCTCTCATACCATGCTCTAGGTGCTTGCTTCAAACCATACAATGCCTTTTTGAGCTTGTAAACATGGTCGGGCTTCTTATCATCTTCAAAACCGGGAGGTTGCTCAACATAAACTTCTTCATTGATGTAGCCATTAAGAAATGCACTCTTGACATCCATTTGATAGAGCTTGATGTTGTGTGCACAAGCATATGCTAATAAGATTCTAATTACCTCCAATCTTGCAACCGGTGCATATGTCTCTCCAAAGTCAAGACCCTCAACTTGAGTATATCCTTGTGCTACCAGTCTTGCTTTGTTTCTAAAGACCCACTTAGTACCAATCACATTGTAGTTCTTCGGCCTTTCAACAAGTTCCCAAACTTGATTTCTAGTGAAGTTGTTTAGTTCTTCATGCATGGCATTTACCCAATCGGAATCCTTCAATGCATCTTCTATCTTCTTTGGTTCTTCAAGTGACACAAATGAGTAGTGCTCACAAAAGGATGCTAGCCTTGATCTAGTTTGAACACCACTTTGAATTCCACCAATGATTTGGTCCAATGGATGATCTCTTGCAATACTAGTAGGTTGGAGTATTGGGAGTTGATTGCTTCCACTTGTTTGACCTTGAACTTGAGCTTCATCATGAGAACCACTAGAGCTTGCTTGATTTGTATCAATTTGCACACTTTGGTTGATCACATGAATATCATCATCATCATCAACATCAACTTGCCTTGGCCTAACATCACCAATGTCCATGTTTCTCATTGCATTTGCCAATTGGTCTCCTCTCACATCATCAAGGTTTTGAGCTTCATTTTGAGATCCTTGGGTTTCATCAAACTCAACATCATGAACTTCTTCCAAGGTGCCATTTGTGAGATTCCAAACTCTATATGCTTTGCTTGTGGTAGAATAACCAAGTAAGAACCCTTCATCACATTTCTTTTCAAACTTGCTCAATCTAGTGTCTTTCTTAAGAATATAGCATTTGCAACCAAACACTCTAAAGTATGCAATGTTGGGCTTTCTTCCATTCAATAGCTCATATGGTGTCTTCCCAAGCTTCCCATGGCAATAAAGACGGTTGCTACAATAGCAAGCCGTGTTGATAGCTTCACTCCAAAATGAATGACTCACGTTGTATTCACTAAGCATTGATCTAGCCATGTCAATTAAAGTTCTATTCTTCCTTTCAACTACACCATTGGATTGAGGAGTGTATGTTGGAGAGAATTGATGTCCAATACCAAGATCATCACATAAATCTTCAATTCATGTGTTCTTGAACTCACTACCATTGTCACTTCTAATCTTCTTGATGGTAGTCTCAAACTCATTTTGCACTCTCTTGACAAAAGACTTGAATAGATCATAAACATCACTCTTGTCATAGAGAAAGAACACCCAAGTGTATCTAGTGTAGTCATCAACAATCACAAAACCATACTTGTTGCCACCAATGCTAGTGTATGTTGTTGGCCCAAACAAGTCCATGTGTAATAACTCAAATGCCTTTGATGTGCTCATTTCACTCTTCCTAGGATGTGCATTTCCAACTTGTTTACTGGCTTGACAAGCACTACAAGGTTTATCCTTCTCAAAGGTGACATCCTTCAAGCCTCTAACTAAGTCATGCCTCAAAAGTTTGTTCAATTGTTTCATTCCAACATGACCAAGCCTTCTATGCCATAACCAACCCATACTAGATTTGCTAAGCAAGCATGATGTCAATTGTGTCTCACTATCATTGAAGTCAACCAAGTATAAGCTACCATGTCTAAATCCTTTGAATATCAAATTTGATCCATCAACACTTATGACTTCAACATCATCACTACCAAATATGCACTTAAAGCCAAGATCACAAAGTTGTGCTACCGACAAAAGATTGAAATCCAAGCTTTCAACTAGCAACACATTTGATATGCTCATGTCATTTGAGATAGCAATTTTACCAAGCCCCTTGACCTTGCCTTTCTTGTTGTTGCCAAACGTGATAGCATCAAAACCACCATTTTGACTTGTATCAATTGATTTGAACATACAAGAATCCCCGGTCATATGTTGAGTGCACCCACTATCAAGCACCCAATGCCTTCCTCCGGCTTTGTAATTGACCTACAAGATAAGATCAATTCCTTTTAGGTACCCAAACTTGTTTGGGTCCTCCAAGGTTAGTGACCAAGCTCTTTGGTACCCAAATGGATTTCTTCTTTGAGCCCATCCATGGTGCACCAATGAACTTAGCATGAACACCATTTGCACCCTTGGTAAGTATATAGAAAGAATCAAACTTAATTAAGGATACATTAGCATTGGATTTCTTGTTCATGCAATGTTGCTCTATGTGACCAACTTGCTTGCAACTTTTGCAATAGCTACCATTGTTCTTCACAAAACGAGTCTTGTGAGGAGCAAAAGCGGTCTTGCCTTTCTTGGGGTTATAGCCCAATCCCTCTTTGTAGAGAGAAGCTCTTTGGCTACCCAAGCACATAAGCAAGCGGTCCTCACCACCATAAGCCTTAGCTAAGGTGTGATTGAGCTCTTTTACCTCCTTCTTGAGGTTCTCATTCTCAACTATTAGTGTGGAATCACAAGTGAAACCGTCACTACTAGATGAGGATGATGTAGATGAGCTACATGAAGGGTTAGTGGGAGCAACAACAATAGGCTTATGACAAGATTCATCAATTATATCACAAGATATGCCTATGTTGCAAGTTTTAGCTTTCTCAACATTAGTTGGTATGCTTTCACATTTTTCAACTAGAGAGGAATGAACTTCTTCAAGCTTAGTGTGAGACTTTTGAAGCTTCTTATGGTCTACCTTTAGACTCTCATAAGATGCTCTAAGCTCATCAAGTTCTTGCATAAGGTTTTTCTTTTCCTTAAGCAAGCCCTTGCACTCCTTTCTAGATTCTTTAAAGTGTTGAGTGCAATCTTCTAGCATAGTGATTAGTTCATTTTTAGTAAATTCTTCTTCATCACTATCACTATTACTAGCATTATCATGATCACTCTCATCATCGGATGATACCTTAGCGGCCTTAGCCATGAAGCACGATGGAGTGTCGAAGAGGGAGACCTTCTCTTGAATGGCAATGCTAGCATGTCCCTTCTTCTTGCTCTTGTTGTCATCCTCATCATCACTTGAGCAATCATCACTATCCCATGTAGCAACATGAGAATCATTCTTCTTCTTACGAGAGCTCTCCTTCTTTTCTTGCTTCTTCTTTTGCTTCTTCCTTTCCTTCTTGATAGCATCTTCATCATCACTATCATAGGGACACTTTGCAATGAGATGGTCCTTGCTATGGCATCTAAAGCATCTCATGGTATGCTCATTCTTCTTGGATGAGTTCTTCCTCCTTCTTGCACGAAAGCCTTTCTTCTTCATGAATTTGCCAAATTGCTTGACAAAGAGAGCCATCTTCTCATCAATGTCATCACTATCACAAGAGCTTGAGTCTTCATCACTTGATGATTCAATCTTGGATTTGCCCTTGGATGTGGTGGCTTTGAATGCCACACTCTTCTTCTTCTCATCATCCTTCTTCTCATTTTCCTTCTTCTTTTTTTTGACCAACTCATCCTTCTCATCATCTTCTCTATATGAATCATCGGTCATCACTTCTTGAAATATTTGTTGAGGAGTTGAATCCTTCAATGTAGTCCTCACTAGCACGGTGATCAATGTATCAAACCTCTTGGGCAAGCTTCTCAAGAACTTCATAGAGAATTGGTTGTCCTTGACTTCCTCACCAAGTGCCTTGAGCTCATTGACAATGACTTGCAATCTATGAAACATTTCCGGTACACTCTCATCTTCTTGCATCTTGAAGCTAGAAAACTTTTCTTGCAAGATATATGCTTTAGCGGTCTTTGTGCCTTCGGTGCCCTCAAAAGTTTCTTCTAACTTAGCCCAAGCATCATGTGCAACTTCTATGTTCTTCACTTGCTCAAATGTCTTGTCATCAAATGCCTCATGAAGAGCACTAATGGCAATGTCATTGCATTGGAGCTTCTTCTCTTCCACCGGTGTAGGTGCTTCCGGATTAGCAACCTCAAATTTTGTTTCGGTAACCTTCCACACTTCTCTATTGATTGACTTGAGGTGTGTGGTCATCTTAACCTTCCAATATGCATAATTTGTGCCATCAAAGTGAGGTGCCTTCTTGGTGTTGTTGATATGCAAGCTTAATTGAGCCATTTCTTTTTCACCGTAGGTTGTTAAGCCTCAAATAAACGGTGCCTCGGCTCCGATACCACTTGTAAGGTCCAAATAGGCTAGAGGGGGGGTGAATAGCCTAATTAAAACTTCTACAAGAATTACTTAACCACAAGTTAGTACAAAAGGTGGCGGAGCAAAAAGCACTAGCTCTAACTAAATAAGCAAGCCACCTACACAAGTCTAGTACAAGGCTATCCACTAAACACACCACCAACAACAAGCTAGATACAAGATGTAATACGAGAGAAGAGCTTCGAGTGATTATACCGCCGTGTAGAGATGAGAAATACCAATCAATCAATCACACAAGAGAAATCCTCGGGAAGAGAATGACACAAGAATTTCTCCCGAGGTTCACTTGCTTCCCGGCAAGCTACTCCTCGTTGTGGCGATACACCCACTTGTCGGTTCGCGAGCTAATCGACTATCAAGAGTCGAGCCCTCGGCGAGCACCGCACAACCGCACACAAGATGGGGATCCTCCAAGCCACGAGCTCCACTAGAGTATCCAATTCGCGAACTCCCGCGGGGAAGGATCAAGAACCCCTTACAACACTTGGTGAGGGCTCCAACAATCTCCAATTGCGAGCTCAGACACCCTCTATTTATAACGAAGGGGTACGCAGCTAGCCGTTACGGATGACGCAGCAGAAATCGCGCTGACCGGACGCTCCGGTCAGGGTGACCGGACGCGTCCGGTCACTACGCGACAAACGGAAACAGTGCGCGCTAGAACTAGCCGTTGCCCTGACCGGACGCGCTCCTGCGAATGACCGGACGCGACAGTGCCAGCGTCCGGTCGCGTTACAGTAAGCTCCCGCTGCGACCGGACGCGTCCGGTCGCTCGTGACCGGACCCGCCGCGCGTCCGATCGTCACTTCCGCTGCGCTCTGCTTCTCTGGACACTTGACCGGACGCTCCGGTTCCGTGAGGCACCGGACGCGCCGGTCGCGCGCTTAACTTTTACGCTCAGTTGAACTGACCGGACGCGCTGGTCAGGCCAGACCCGCGTCCGGTCACAAACCCTAGCACCCGCGCCGCGATGAACTGACCGGACGCGTCCGGTCATACCGTGACCGCGTCCGGTGCAGCGTCCGGTCAACGCAGTGACCGCCGTTCGCCTCCGTCACTTTTCCGACTTCTGGCGCAGTGGAAAATAGGCATTTCATTTCCTCAAAAACGCCTGAATCCCGCGCTCGCACGCTCGGCGGGAGGGAGAGCGAACCCCAAACCCCATACTACCGTTCAAACACCACCGCCTTCGTAAATGTGCTAACACCACCAAGTGTACACCATCAATGTGCATGTGTGTTAGCATTTCACAAACATTTTCCAAGGCGTTATGTTAGCTCTTTACTAGATCCTAAATGCATATGCTCAAGACATTGATCTAGTGGCACTTGATTCCCGAGCTAACCGTGATTTCCCCTCTTGATAGTCGGCTATGTATCCTAAACCCAGTCAATCACTTCTCTACTCAACTTAGACCGGCAAAAAGGAAAACCCTATAGTTATACCTTTGCCTTGCGCTCTTAGATCCTTCTCTTCCACTTGATCATCATGTCCATCATTTTATGTGCATTCCATCATGATCAACACTTCATGTCCATGCACCATCTCTTTGTGATCTTGTGGCCACCACTCCTTGCCACGTACACCTTCATCACATGTGTTGCTTATGCCTAACTCAAAATACTTAACACATGGCATTAGCAACTTGGTGTCATTAATTACCAAAACCAAACTTGGGCTTTCAATCTCCCCCTTTTTGGTAATTGATGACAACCATCACAAAGATATGAAGTGAAATCAATTTTCAATTTCGATAGTATTAGCTCCCCCTACATATGTGCTTCCATGAGTTTGGTTCAATTATGCACATATGTATGGATTAGAATTTTGGGAAAGTTACTACTATCAAATTGATGCTAAGGTATATAGAATGGACCTTTGAAGCGTGATACCAATCGGAGGTGCCTTTATATACCATCCTTAGCATCGATGTAGCTAGACACCACTTGTAATTCATCACTTGTAAAGATCACAAACACTAAAGTACCCCGTGAGATCAATATTATAAGCAAAGGTGTCTATAAATACCACTTGTAAAGCTACTCACAACAAATCATCATTCAAGTTCTAATTCTAGCAATCACCAAACAAACATGAATATGAATTTAAGCTTTGCAATGCAACAATTCATCATGTTAATGCACATACAAATGCAACAAACAATTCATGAGCTTGCTCCCCCTACTAGTGTGCTTCAAATTTTAATATTTCTCCCCTTACTATCTTTCTCCCCCTTTGCAACTTAACTTTTTATCTTTGTGACTTTTCTATCTTTGTGACTTTTCTCTCCCCCTTTGTCAACAATCACCAAAAAGGTGCCAATTTTAGTGAGAATTAAGTCAATCAATATGAGGGAGTCCAAATTATGGTTCAATCTAGATCACTTGCCTAGAATATGTAATTCGGTTTGATCCAAGGACAAGCTTCTTCACACCTCATAAAGTATAAGGGTTATCTTGACCATGTTGAATTACACATCATGAGCTCATTTTCTAGATTCAACACTAGGTTTGCAAGCCCACAAACATGTCATATGCTACCACTAGATCAATCAAAACATAGAAGCAATAGTGGTACCATATATACATCAAAATCATTTGATTTTCATGAATGAGCCTATTTGTCATGCAAATATGTCTATATGTTCTACACATGTCCTTAGCAAAGTATGGATGATATGCCAAACAACTTTACCTTGCTATGTTGGAGGAGAGGCATGTCATATAAGAATGTGGGGTTGCACTCATTTCAAGTTGGAGAAGTCAAGTATGTTCAATTCATTCTTCAACTTGTAAAACCTTTTCTCATCAAGTGGCTTGTAAATATGTCGGCTAGTTGATCTTCGGTGCCAATGCTCTCAATGCTAATATCACCCTTTTGTTGATGGTCTCTTATGAAGTGATGCCTTATGTCAATGTGCTTCGTTCTTGAATGTTGAACCGGATTTTGTGTCATCTTGATTGCACTTTCATTGTCACAAAACAACGGAACATTCTTGAATTTTATTCCAAAATCATTCAAGGTGGCCTTCATCCAAAGCAATTGTGCACAACAACTACCGGCACTAATGTATTCGGCCTCGGCAGTAGATAGTGCAACACTATTTTGTTTCTTTGATGACCATGAAACAAGAGACCTTCCAAGCAATTGACAAGTGCCACTTGTGCTCATTCTATCAATCTTGCATCCACCATAGTCGGAGTCCAAATATCCAATCAACTCAAAATTAGACCCCTTTGGAAACCATAATCCAACATCATGAGTGCCCTTAAGATATCTCAATATCCTCTTGGTTGCTTTCAAGTGACTTTCTCTAGGTGAAGCTTGATATCTTGCACACTTGCACACACTAAACATCACATCCGGCCTCGAAGCAGTGACATAGAGCAAACTTCCAATCATAGACTGGTATTGCTTTTGATCTACCATGTTGCCACTTGCATCAATACCCAATTGATCATTTGTGCCCATTGGTGTACTCATTGGCTTAGCATCTTGCAATCCAAACTTCTTGATCATGTCCTTGATGTACTTCCCTTGACTTACAAAAGTGACATTCTTCATTTGCTTAATTTGAAGTCCAAGGAAGTAACTAAGCTCTCCAATCATAGACATCTCAAACTCATTAGCCATCATACTTCCAAACTCTTCACAAAAGTCTTGATTGGTTGATCCAAAGACAATGTCATCCACATAGATTTGCAACACAAACAAGTCATTTCCAAGCTTCTTGGTGAAGAGAGTGGTGTCAACCTTTCCCATCTTGAACCCTTTAGAGAGAAGAAAGTCCCTCAATCTCTCATACCATGCTCTAGGTGCTTGCTTCAAACCATACAATGCCTTTTTGAGCTTGTAAACATGGTCGGGCTTCTTATCATCTTCAAAACCGGGAGGTTGCTCAACATAAACTTCTTCATTGATGTAGCCATTAAGAAATGCACTCTTGACATCCATTTGATAGAGCTTGATGTTGTGTGCACAAGCATATGCTAATAAGATTCTAATTACCTCCAATCTTGCAACCGGTGCATATGTCTCTCCAAAGTCAAGACCCTCAACTTGAGTATATCCTTGTGCTACCAGTCTTGCTTTGTTTCTAAAGACCCACTTAGTACCAATCACATTGTAGTTCTTCGGCCTTTCAACAAGTTCCCAAACTTGATTTCTAGTGAAGTTGTTTAGTTCTTCATGCATGGCATTTACCCAATCGGAATCCTTCAATGCATCTTCTATCTTCTTTGGTTCTTCAAGTGACACAAATGAGTAGTGCTCACAAAAGGATGCTAGCCTTGATCTAGTTTGAACACCACTTTGAATTCCACCAATGATTTGGTCCAATGGATGATCTCTTGCAATACTAGTAGGTTGGAGTATTGGGAGTTGATTGCTTCCACTTGTTTGACCTTGAACTTGAGCTTCATCATGAGAACCACTAGAGCTTGCTTGATTTGTATCAATTTGCACACTTTGGTTGATCACATGAATATCATCATCATCATCAACATCAACTTGCCTTGGCCTAACATCACCAATGTCCATGTTTCTCATTGCATTTGCCAATTGGTCTCCTCTCACATCATCAAGGTTTTGAGCTTCATTTTGAGATCCTTGGGTTTCATCAAACTCAACATCATGAACTTCTTCCAAGGTGCCATTTGTGAGATTCCAAACTCTATATGCTTTGCTTGTGGTAGAATAACCAAGTAAGAACCCTTCATCACATTTCTTTTCAAACTTGCTCAATCTAGTGTCTTTCTTAAGAATATAGCATTTGCAACCAAACACTCTAAAGTATGCAATGTTGGGCTTTCTTCCATTCAATAGCTCATATGGTGTCTTCCCAAGCTTCCCATGGCAATAAAGACGGTTGCTACAATAGCAAGCCGTGTTGATAGCTTCACTCCAAAATGAATGACTCACGTTGTATTCACTAAGCATTGATCTAGCCATGTCAATTAAAGTTCTATTCTTCCTTTCAACTACACCATTGGATTGAGGAGTGTATGTTGGAGAGAATTGATGTCCAATACCAAGATCATCACATAAATCTTCAATTCATGTGTTCTTGAACTCACTACCATTGTCACTTCTAATCTTCTTGATGGTAGTCTCAAACTCATTTTGCACTCTCTTGACAAAAGACTTGAATAGATCATAAACATCACTCTTGTCATAGAGAAAGAACACCCAAGTGTATCTAGTGTAGTCATCAACAATCACAAAACCATACTTGTTGCCACCAATGCTAGTGTATGTTGTTGGCCCAAACAAGTCCATGTGTAATAACTCAAATGCCTTTGATGTGCTCATTTCACTCTTCCTAGGATGTGCATTTCCAACTTGTTTACTGGCTTGACAAGCACTACAAGGTTTATCCTTCTCAAAGGTGACATCCTTCAAGCCTCTAACTAAGTCATGCCTCAAAAGTTTGTTCAATTGTTTCATTCCAACATGACCAAGCCTTCTATGCCATAACCAACCCATACTAGATTTGCTAAGCAAGCATGATGTCAATTGTGTCTCACTATCATTGAAGTCAACCAAGTATAAGCTACCATGTCTAAATCCTTTGAATATCAAATTTGATCCATCAACACTTATGACTTCAACATCATCACTACCAAATATGCACTTAAAGCCAAGATCACAAAGTTGTGCTACCGACAAAAGATTGAAATCCAAGCTTTCAACTAGCAACACATTTGATATGCTCATGTCATTTGAGATAGCAATTTTACCAAGCCCCTTGACCTTGCCTTTCTTGTTGTTGCCAAACGTGATAGCATCAAAACCACCATTTTGACTTGTATCAATTGATTTGAACATACAAGAATCCCCGGTCATATGTTGAGTGCACCCACTATCAAGCACCCAATGCCTTCCTCCGGCTTTGTAATTGACCTACAAGATAAGATCAATTCCTTTTAGGTACCCAAACTTGTTTGGGTCCTCCAAGGTTAGTGACCAAGCTCTTTGGTACCCAAATGGATTTCTTCTTTGAGCCCATCCATGGTGCACCAATGAACTTAGCATGAACACCATTTGCACCCTTGGTAAGTATATAGAAAGAATCAAACTTAATTAAGGATACATTAGCATTGGATTTCTTGTTCATGCAATGTTGCTCTATGTGACCAACTTGCTTGCAACTTTTGCAATAGCTACCATTGTTCTTCACAAAACGAGTCTTGTGAGGAGCAAAAGCGGTCTTGCCTTTCTTGGGGTTATAGCCCAATCCCTCTTTGTAGAGAGAAGCTCTTTGGCTACCCAAGCACATAAGCAAGCGGTCCTCACCACCATAAGCCTTAGCTAAGGTGTGATTGAGCTCTTTTACCTCCTTCTTGAGGTTCTCATTCTCAACTATTAGTGTGGAATCACAAGTGAAACCGTCACTACTAGATGAGGATGATGTAGATGAGCTACATGAAGGGTTAGTGGGAGCAACAACAATAGGCTTATGACAAGATTCATCAATTATATCACAAGATATGCCTATGTTGCAAGTTTTAGCTTTCTCAACATTAGTTGGTATGCTTTCACATTTTTCAACTAGAGAGGAATGAACTTCTTCAAGCTTAGTGTGAGACTTTTGAAGCTTCTTATGGTCTACCTTTAGACTCTCATAAGATGCTCTAAGCTCATCAAGTTCTTGCATAAGGTTTTTCTTTTCCTTAAGCAAGCCCTTGCACTCCTTTCTAGATTCTTTAAAGTGTTGAGTGCAATCTTCTAGCATAGTGATTAGTTCATTTTTAGTAAATTCTTCTTCATCACTATCACTATTACTAGCATTATCATGATCACTCTCATCATCGGATGATACCTTAGCGGCCTTAGCCATGAAGCACGATGGAGTGTCGAAGAGGGAGACCTTCTCTTGAATGGCAATGCTAGCATGTCCCTTCTTCTTGCTCTTGTTGTCATCCTCATCATCACTTGAGCAATCATCACTATCCCATGTAGCAACATGAGAATCATTCTTCTTCTTACGAGAGCTCTCCTTCTTTTCTTGCTTCTTCTTTTGCTTCTTCCTTTCCTTCTTGATAGCATCTTCATCATCACTATCATAGGGACACTTTGCAATGAGATGGTCCTTGCTATGGCATCTAAAGCATCTCATGGTATGCTCATTCTTCTTGGATGAGTTCTTCCTCCTTCTTGCACGAAAGCCTTTCTTCTTCATGAATTTGCCAAATTGCTTGACAAAGAGAGCCATCTTCTCATCAATGTCATCACTATCACAAGAGCTTGAGTCTTCATCACTTGATGATTCAATCTTGGATTTGCCCTTGGATGTGGTGGCTTTGAATGCCACACTCTTCTTCTTCTCATCATCCTTCTTCTCATTTTCCTTCTTCTTTTTTTTGACCAACTCATCCTTCTCATCATCTTCTCTATATGAATCATCGGTCATCACTTCTTGAAATATTTGTTGAGGAGTTGAATCCTTCAATGTAGTCCTCACTAGCACGGTGATCAATGTATCAAACCTCTTGGGCAAGCTTCTCAAGAACTTCATAGAGAATTGGTTGTCCTTGACTTCCTCACCAAGTGCCTTGAGCTCATTGACAATGACTTGCAATCTATGAAACATTTCCGGTACACTCTCATCTTCTTGCATCTTGAAGCTAGAAAACTTTTCTTGCAAGATATATGCTTTAGCGGTCTTTGTGCCTTCGGTGCCCTCAAAAGTTTCTTCTAACTTAGCCCAAGCATCATGTGCAACTTCTATGTTCTTCACTTGCTCAAATGTCTTGTCATCAAATGCCTCATGAAGAGCACTAATGGCAATGTCATTGCATTGGAGCTTCTTCTCTTCCACCGGTGTAGGTGCTTCCGGATTAGCAACCTCAAATTTTGTTTCGGTAACCTTCCACACTTCTCTATTGATTGACTTGAGGTGTGTGGTCATCTTAACCTTCCAATATGCATAATTTGTGCCATCAAAGTGAGGTGCCTTCTTGGTGTTGTTGATATGCAAGCTTAATTGAGCCATTTCTTTTTCACCGTAGGTTGTTAAGCCTCAAATAAACGGTGCCTCGGCTCCGATACCACTTGTAAGGTCCAAATAGGCTAGAGGGGGGGTGAATAGCCTAATTAAAACTTCTACAAGAATTACTTAACCACAAGTTAGTACAAAAGGTGGCGGAGCAAAAAGCACTAGCTCTAACTAAATAAGCAAGCCACCTACACAAGTCTAGTACAAGGCTATCCACTAAACACACCACCAACAACAAGCTAGATACAAGATGTAATACGAGAGAAGAGCTTCGAGTGATTATACCGCCGTGTAGAGATGAGAAATACCAATCAATCAATCACACAAGAGAAATCCTCGGGAAGAGAATGACACAAGAATTTCTCCCGAGGTTCACTTGCTTCCCGGCAAGCTACTCCTCGTTGTGGCGATACACCCACTTGTCGGTTCGCGAGCTAATCGACTATCAAGAGTCGAGCCCTCGGCGAGCACCGCACAACCGCACACAAGATGGGGATCCTCCAAGCCACGAGCTCCACTAGAGTATCCAATTCGCGAACTCCCGCGGGGAAGGATCAAGAACCCCTTACAACACTTGGTGAGGGCTCCAACAATCTCCAATTGCGAGCTCAGACACCCTCTATTTATAACGAAGGGGTACGCAGCTAGCCGTTACGGATGACGCAGCAGAAATCGCGCTGACCGGACGCTCCGGTCAGGGTGACCGGACGCGTCCGGTCACTACGCGACAAACGGAAACAGTGCGCGCCAGAACTAGCCGTTGCCCTGACCGGACGCGCTCCTGCGAATGACCGGACGCGACAGTGCCAGCGTCCGGTCGCGTTACAGTAAGCTCCCGCTGCGACCGGACGCGTCCGGTCGCTCGTGACCGGACCCGCCGCGCGTCCGATCGTCACTTCCGCTGCGCTCTGCTTCTCTGGACACTTGACCGGACGCTCCGGTTCCGTGAGGCACCGGACGCGCCGGTCGCGCGCTTAACTTTTACGCTCAGTTGAACTGACCGGACGCGCTGGTCAGGCCAGACCCGCGTCCGGTCACAAACCCTAGCACCCGCGCCGCGATGAACTGACCGGACGCGTCCGGTCATACCGTGACCGCGTTCGGTGCAGCGTCCGGTCAACGCAGTGACCGCCGTTCGCCTCCGTCACTTTTCCGACTTCTGGCGCAGTGGAAAATAGGCATTTCATTTCCTCAAAAACGCCTGAATCCCGCGCTCGCACGCTCGGCGGGAGGGAGAGCGAACCCCAAACCCCATACTACCGTTCAAACACCACCGCCTTCGTAAATGTGCTAACACCACCAAGTGTACACCATCAATGTGCATGTGTGTTAGCATTTCACAAACATTTTCCAAGGCGTTATGTTAGCTCTTTACTAGATCCTAAATGCATATGCTCAAGACATTGATCTAGTGGCACTTGATTCCCGAGCTAACCGTGATTTCCCCTCTTGATAGTCGGCTATGTATCCTAAACCCGGTCAATCACTTCTCTACTCAACTTAGACCGGCAAAAAGGAAAACCCTATAGTTATACCTTTGCCTTGCGCTCTTAGATCCTTCTCTTCCACTTGATCATCATGTCCATCATTTTATGTGCATTCCATCATGATCAACATTTCATGTCCATGCACCATCTCTTTGTGATCTTGTGGCCACCACTCCTTGCCACGTACACCTTCATCACATGTGTTGCTTATGCCTAACTCAAAATACTTAACACATGGCATTAGCAACTTGGTGTCATTAATTACCAAAACCAAACTTAGGCTTTCACGTGCGCCGCTGCCAGAGGATGCAGCCATCAGGGCGGCGAACCGCGCCGCGGCCAAGAGGCAGAAGAAGGAGAAGGACGACGAGAAGAAGGCCCATAGGAAGCAGGCGAGGCTGGACCGAGGAAAATGGCACCAAGGGTCGGAGGAGGAAGAGGACGAGGAAGAGGAAGAAGAGGAGGAGGGAGCTTACGGCTCCACGTCATCCATCCCATGGGTGGACCTAGCGGACGAGGAGCTGGCCGACGGTGATGCATCCCTAGGAGGACCCTTCCCGTTTCACATCGGGAAGGATGTGCCCCTAGAGCTGACAGAGGCGAGTTACTCCGCACCGTCCGGGCCCTCCAAGCAGAGGGAAAGCTCGAAGCGGCCACACACCGATGAGGCGCAGCCAGGGTCAGGCAAGCCAGCCTCAAAACATTGTTGTCTAGTGGCATCATGGTGAGTCAAGAGCTTTTCCACTCCTCCACTTCGTTTGGATTTTATCATAAGCTAATCATCTTGTCCCTTGTAGCACTGGTGGACGCGGGACCCCTGCAGTTTGCACCAAGGAAGACCCTCGCTCTTCAGTGGAGAAGCCAAGGGTTGCCCGATGCCACACTGAGTGGGAGCGCGTTGGGACGGCCACAACGTCCACTGGGGGAGTTCCGTCAGCGGCAACGGCGGCATCTGCAGAGGGGCAGACGGAAGAGCGCACGCACAAGCGTGGTTGCGACTCTGCAAGCAGAGGCGGTGGCACTCCGAGCGGACAAGCCGCAGCCAGGCGTGACCACTATGCCACAAGAGAAAGCGGTGCAAATAGGGCCGCAGCCCGTGCGGATGGAGACGGCTGCACCCGTGACGAACGCGGCGTAGCCGGATGCGACCACGTCGTTACCGACGGTGGTCAGGACAGCCGGGGAAGATCGTGGCCGAGGTGTCCTCAGCAACCATGGTGACAGGGTAGACCCCCGTGTCTGCGTCGTCCGCCCCTCCTACCGCTGGAGGGGCCGTTCCCAAGGAGGTGGCGCCGATGGAGGGATCAGCGTCGCTCGGGGCCAATGCGGGGTCATCCCGGGCTCTGGCCCTTGCGGGCGGTGATCTGCACATGTTGGAGGGGCCCACCCTTCGGTGGGCCGATCAGCGGAACCCGAGAGCGACGCTCTTCACCCTCGACGACGTCGCGAAGGGGAAGGATTGGGAGAAGGTCGAGACTGGGGTTGAGCTTGCGGCCCATGCCCTAAACACTGCACTGGGGGCGTTGCGTGACGTCGTCGACCCGATTGGCCAGGTACGACATGTCCGAACCTCCAGCCTTGACTTCCCCCTTTTTCACACTTCTAACTTGTGTTGTCTGTAGTCTCTTATGTCTCGCAGTCATGAGAAGTCCCACTTTCTTCACCAGTAGAAGGACGCTTGGGACCGCCTTGCCGAGGGGGAGCAGTTGCATGGATGGCTGACCGAGCAGCTCGGTGTCTCTCATCAGAAGGTGGCCGAGCTTACCGCCATCGCCGAGGAGGTGGCCAGCCTCCGGATTAGGGAGGTGGACGCTCATCGGGACACCGACGAGGCCAAGGAGAAGCTCATGGCCCTTGCCGAGAGGGCGTGCCTGGACACTGCGGAGACTGAGCGGCTACGGAAGGAGCGGAACGAGCTGCTCCAAACCACAGTGAGGCTTCGACAGGAGGGTGATGATGCCTGTCAGCGGATCAATGACCTCCTGGGTGAGGTAGAGAAGGAGAGGGAGTCGAAGACAGAGGCTGAGAATGTGTCTATCGGGCTCGCCATGCAGGTCGGTCAGCACCGAGCAAGGATTTCGACCCTAAAGGCCGAGGCGGTCCAGCGGCGCGAGGAGGTGCACAAACTCCAGGAGCAAGTGAACGGTGAGACCCTGGTTTGCCTTGTCGGCCTTCTTCCTAGGATTCACCGTTGGTGTCCTGACGTGGTTGGTGTTTGATTTTGAGCAGGTCTCGATGACAAGCTCGCGATGGAGGTGGTGAAGAGCCGTGACCTGGAGAAGTAGCTCTTCGAGGTGAAGGGCTCTCTCCAGAAGGAGAGCGACGAGCATGATGACCTACGAGTTGCCATCGGGCTAGTCTACGACGACTCGAGGTGACCCCATCGGAGGAAACGAGCTCGCTTGTGGTTCGCTCCCTTCAGATCACGGACCGAGCGTAGGAGATCACGAGGCACGCGGTGCGCTTTGGTGTTCAACAGGTGTTCGCGGTCATCCACTCTCACTATGAGAACATCATTCTAGAGGCAATGGGCTAGGGCTTCACGCCCGGCTATGAAGACCACGAGCTAGATGAGATCGAGAAGATGGCTGATCCTGCGCGAGAATTAGCCGATAAGATAGAGGGCGAAGTAGTCCCTCGGAGCGGTTAGTTTAGTTAGATAAAGCGGGCCGTGGTGCCCAAAAACTTGTAATGAACAAGTATTTCGTTTTAAGTTTGATCGAACAAACTCTTAGCTTTTGTCGTTTAAACACTTGTCCTTTTTAATGTAAAAAGGTTGACGCGATCCGATCCCTCCTGACGCTAAGTTTAGAAAGTTCGAGACACGGATGACAAACTCCGATCACACTGGTAAGCAAAGGTACCGTAGCCGCCGGGGTGTAGGCCTTTCGCGGTCCGACCAGCTTTACTCAGGGTCCGTTCCCGCGATTCTTACTTCAAGTCTTAATCGTAAGAAGGGGTCGGCTGCAAAAAGTGTTTGAGTATTAGATACTCATACCAGCCCCCGAGTGAGGCCTGACCCCAGTCGTTGCTGGGTTGGTTGATGTGATCTGATCCGTTCCAATGCTAAGGTTACAAAGTTTGAGATGCAAGAAAAAAAGACTCTGATCACGCTAGAGAGCAAAAGCACCGTAGCCGCTGGGGCATGAGTTTTTTGTTGTCCGCCCAGTTTTACTCAACGTCCGTTTTTCACAACCTCTTGCTTTGAGCCCTTAATGTAAGAAGGGGTCAGATGCAAAGAGCATTTTTGAATATGTATATACCCCTATCAGTCCCCAAGTGAGGTCCGACCCCCGACCGTTGCTGAGGTCGGTTGTCGCTAAGAATCGAGGGAAAGATAACGAAACCGATAAGGTAAAGTGCTTTTATTTCAGAAACATGATTTTTCACAAAGTACGTTAACAACTAGAAAAGAACTAGGAGTGGAAGCGACGTATCTGGTCAATATTCCACGTGTTGGTGAAGATTTGGCCATCGATGGCCTTGAGCTTGTGGGTGCCTAGTCAGAGCACCTCCGTGACAACGTATGGTCCTTCCTATGGCGGAGACCGCGGGAGGCGGATGCATGTGCTATGCCATGAGGTGACCAATGGTCCCGGCAGCGTCGCGCAGTCCAAACGGAAACATTGTCGGGGCGCTTCGGGTGAGTTACGCTGGGGAGAGCGGTTCTCCCTTGGTGAACTGTGTCATGACGTTGGTAGAAAAAAGAAAGGTGAAGTAAGTCCTCCTGGGACGACTGGGGTCCTAGGAAGACGGAGAGCTGTCGTTCCAGCCGTGCGTAGTTGAAGTCAAGAAGCTGGTTGCCCTCGGGGGCACGAGCCTTCGGGGCATGCAGCTGCAGCTTCTCGAGGGCCTCAACAATGGCATCGAGGCTGGCGGAGTGCGGAGGTTGGACGGGGGCGGGAGCCCGCGCCAGCCCTCCCTCCGTAGTGGCGAGGAAGTCCAGACTCCCAAAACGCGCGTGTATGTCCGGGTTTCAACTCATGCTATGGTTAGCCATCCGTGGCCTGAGTGTGGACGTCAAAACACGCAAAAGCCCCCTATCTGGCGTGACAACAATCGGTGTTTCGAACCACCAACGAGTAAATTTATATTGTGCGTTTGGCTCAGATGGTGAGCACGGAGGACACAAAGAATTATACTGGTTCAGGCAGAATGTCTCTACGTCCAATTCGAGGTTGCTCGTGTTACCAGCTCTGAAGTTTGTAGTAGGGATTACAAACAGGCGAGAGAGGGAAGAGATCCCAAGTCTTTGGTAAAGATGAAGTGGAGTTGAAATGCTTCAGAGTGTTAGAAGTCTCCTAGAAGCTTGCCCAGAGGGGGCGCCTAGTCTCCCCTTTTATAGACCAAGGAGAGGACCTGGGGTACATGAGGGAGAGACAGAGAAGAAGAGAGCCTTGAGGCCACGTCATCCTTCTTCTCCTGTTGGCGGGTCCCGCCGATGGTGTAGGTGATGGCGAGGACAGCCCTACGTCGTGATCTAGATGTCGATGGAGATGGTTCCATGTCGTGGCCCTGTTCGCTACTGGCGCCACACGCGGGCGTCGTCAACCGGTCGTGGCGTCCCGTCTTGTTTGACGTTGTAGGCGATGTGGACCCCTAGGCATGGCCCATCACGGCCACAGGTCGCATCGAGGCGTGCTTATTCCCATCCGGTGTCAAAAGTTTAACTCCATGACTCAAGCTTTCACGTCTGTGGTGGTCAGAGGCGACATGGGCCCCCGTGGGACCTGCATTCTCGGGCGAGGCGTAGCCCGCGCCCCCGAGGTCGGGCGAGGTGGAGCCCGCGCCCCTGGTCGGGCGAGGCGAAGCCTGCGTCCCCGGGGTTGAACGAGACAGAGCTCATGCCCCCGGGGTCGGACGAGGTGGAGTCTGCACTCTGGGGGATGAAGCTGCAGTCATGCCCCTTAATTGTCCGGGCGAATGATCGTCGACGACCATCAGTTCCCCTGTTTGGGTACCCTAATATCGGTATCCGACACATTTCTTAGTGCATGTTTGGTTCACCCCTCCTAAACTTTACTCCCTTTGTCCCACATTGAATGACATTTTAGCTGAGTGACCGGTACATCCATCAGCCTTTGAATGCATCAAGTAACTGTGTCCAGGTGCATTCAATGAAATGTGAACCTAGACGTTTCACTCTGCTACCAAAACGTCAAGAGTTCTGGGACAGAGGGCGTAGTTACTAAACTTTATTAGTTACTAAAATACCAAACACCCCTCCTAAAAGGGGTCACTAAAGTTTAGTGGCTTTAGTCACCAAGGAGTAGCTAAAAATGACTAAACGTGGTCCCAGGTGACTTTACTCTCTTTATCTCTCCTCTCCTTTTCACTTTTAGCCTACTTTTAGTGATCTTTAGTGAATAGATCTAACCAGGGTGTCACTGAACTTTAGTGGGATCACTAAACTTTAGTGGATTACTAAACAAACCAAACAGACCCTTAGCCTCTGCTGCACTATACCAGATCAGAATTGCACTCAGACGCACAGTTCAATGAAAATGCAAGCTTGTCTCCCACTGAGTGGTCAGTGTACTATGTACATCAAAACACACAACGCTGCAGAAGGCAAAGCAGATTAAGGCGATCGTAAATTCGAAGAAGCAACTCACATGCTCCCGGATTAAGCCAGGAGAGCAACGCGGCGGCACCAGCCACAAGCACCCGCTGCAGTCCAGAGCAGGCTTTTTCTTTGATCAGTAGTTTCATTGATGATGGATTCTCTTTCAGTCTTTCCAGTGATACGGGGAGCATTGCCTTTGCCTACTGAAATGGAGCTCATAGATGCAAGGATTGAACTGCTAAACTAAATAGACTTTAATCAAATACCAGAGTGCTGTTGCTCGAACGACGGGGCCAGGGTGGCCACCGGCGCGGGGCTGGCTGCTGCTCGAACGACGTGTCCAGAGCCGCACCGACAAACCCGGACGGAGCAGCATGTACCTCTTGTCGCTTCTGAAGAGTGATGTCGTCTACGAGCGTCGTCTCCCCCATGTCCACGCCAGGGTGCAAGCTGTTCAGGAGGGGCACCTCTGTAGCATTGGTGGGCGACGTGGTGTCATCCCTGAGTGGACAGGAGAATTCACCAATTCTCACCTTACGGCGCGGCTGGAAAGTAAGTTCGCGGCGTCCTCCCAGCCTAGGGGCGGCGTCCTCATTCCTACAGTGCGGCAAGCGGGGTGCTGCTGCATGTTAGCATAAACCATGTCGTGTATGTGCAAGGTGTGTGTGATGACGCTAGGTAGTCAGTAATGGGTTGTGCATGTGTTGCACGTCACTAGGCTAATTAACTATTCTTAGAAGTTGCATTTGTTGCATCTTATAGCGGTGGATTAGGAACTGCTTGCATACATAATTAGTGGAGGACGTTGGCCGGAACGGAAGGCGATGACTAGGTGTGCAAGAGTGAGTGGCTCATGTACCCACCAGAGTTCGTGGATGGGTGTGTGCAGGAAGACCCGGGCAAGCAGTTGCTGCTCAAGCATGTAAGCCAGGCTTCTTATAGCCGTGTGTATGCGTTGTGTGAGTTGAGCCGAGAGAAACTGAGAGAGTGCCGGTGTTGTGTCGCCGCTGCGGCGTTCGTCACCCCGGCAGGTGTGGGTCGCCCGGCGAGCCTCCCCTCGTGTTCTAAGTGTGTCTTGAGTTGTGTTATCATTAATTATAGCCAAGATACAGGCGTTCGTCGCTGGAATTTTCTTGTCTATTGTTTATGTTACTATGATCGTTCGTCGATCCTCGGTTCTAACACTGCAGCGGCCAACGGACAGCTGAAGGGTTGCTGCTGCTAACAATGTGATGGGAAGGTCATAACTAACCTGAAGCAAGGCGTCAAATTGAGCAGGAGGGATGCTAAGTTAATTCGGTCATTCTTTCCCTAAATTATCTTTCCTTTAAATTGTGGCACTATGCTCCTTGTAATAGCAGTATTGCAAAGGGAGAAAAAGAACTTACTTTAATAATAATATATGTCTATTTTTTGCCAACTTAATCACTTAATTGGTACTAATAAATGATGGTGTGAGATGAAACAAAAATTGGGCAGTCCTGCATCCAAATAGACCATGACAAGATTAAAAAAAAGCACAAAGTGTTTGGGTTTTGGGCTGCTTACCTAGACAATTATGGTTACACTAACTTAAAGGTGAGCGATCAAGGACCAGACCAGTGAACAACTGACCCGATTGCCAGAGACCTGCATGAGTAAATTAGTTTGCATTACCTAAAAGGAAAGTTAACAGTAATTAACACAACTATATCAAACTGAAACAAAGGAACTTGTGGCCTAAATTATTTTTAGTTTAAGACTATGAAATGTTTTACTGCCCAATTCACCTTGCTCAATTTTTTCTTTTTGGCAATGACATAATTCAGAGTGGTTAACATGTTTTCGTGTGACTCCAAGGCAATGACACAATTCTCTGAATCTCCGAGTCTCTAAACATGAGGATATGAATCCAATGCAAACATTAGTCACATGAACCTCTGAATTTACTGCCCATTAATTTTTCAGTCTCATCAAGAATCAAATAAAAAAATCGGCAATCATCACACATGATAAAAAATTCGGCATTCATCGCCTAGAAGTGACAATCATGCATCACACTGCGACAGTGCACACCATGAGACAAAATAGACCGAAGTGCATAAAAAAATCGGCAATCATCACACATGATAAAAAAAATCGGCATTCATCGCCTAGAAGTGACAATCATGCATCACACTACGACAGTGCACACCATGAGACAAAATAGACCGAAGTGCATTCTGGTGCTTCCTTACTTCTTCTGACCTGCAAAGTGCACACCATGAAACAAATCCTGTAAAGCCCATGTACATACAACAGATGTGTGATGACAGTTATAAGTTTTCAAATCCTAGAAAATTTAATCTTCACCCTTCATGATGCAAAGTAAATTCAGATGAGCAAACCACACTGACTACCTCCGGTGGACATAGAAATATTATCTAAATTATTTCTTGCCCAGGTACAGAGGATGTCCAAAATTCAGATAAACTTATGGAGCAAATGTGCAGCAATAGAACTTCACCTAGAAGAGTATGGATGTTCACGGTCTTCTTTCTGCAGGCCCTGAGCCAAACCGTAACTCTGAGCTGCTATGCTGCTACAAGACCTAATAACAGAACAAGCATTTGTTACCTATTTGAAATTGGTGGTCCTGGCCACGGCTGCTGGTCGTTGTTGGGGTCGGCATGGCGAAGGGCGCCAGCGGCGGCCTTGGCGTCGGCGAGGTGAGGGCTCGTCGGGTCAGTGCAGGTCGGCGATAAAGGCGTGGGCTTCCGGCACGTGCGCGGCACTGCCTTGACCGCAGCCTCCGGCGGGCAGAGCAAGAGGCATGGCCGCGGCAGATCCGTTCGGCACGGCGAGGGTGGTACTGGCCTTGGCTGTTGGTGGGTGTTCGGGTTGGCGTGGCGAAGGGCGGCGGCGGCCTCCGCGTCGGCGAGTCGAGGGCTCTGGTGTCAGGTCCTTCACCGTGCCATACCCCGACCTCCTGGTACGAATCCTCCTGTTGGTCCACCACCACCGCACCGAGATCGAGAGAAGATTGTGGAGTTGGCTGCGCATCGGGGCGGCACAGCAACTCCGGGAGCCGGCGTGTTGGCGGCGCGAGCACAAGGAGGCACGAGCAGGAGACGGAGGATCGGCTGGTGAGGAAGATGGAGGACATCAAAGCCAGGGCGACGACGGCGACGACCGCACGCGATGGTGATGATGGGGGCGTTCGATGAGGACGACGCGCGGGGGAAGCGCGGTGAAAGCGGGCGGGGATCGCAGGGGCTAACCGACGAGGTGAGACGAAATTTTATCGCACCAAAACGGTGTCTCCTCTTTAGTCTTTTTTTAGAGAAGAAGATGATGACGACGAGAGATGAGAGAAATAGAGACAGAGACTATCGCGAAGGCGCAGCGCTCGGAAACTAGCAGTCGCTTTGTTTGTGGCCTGTGCACCGAGCACGAAACGTTTCCGCGCGCGTGCAGCGCCACTACGCACCCATGATGGATGGGAGTGCCGCAACGGCTGTCAACGCATTACAGGTGATAGTCATGTTCGTTTGTCTTATAATCTGTATTTTTTAACTTGTTTTTCAGTCGAAATGGTATTTTTCTCTCGTAACAAATTAGTGAACAGTATTTTCGGCCATGTCTTTTCAGCGAAACAAATTAGCGAACAGTATTTTCAGCCATAACTTTTCAGCGAAACGAACGGGCTCGATGAAGTGGTGATATTTTAGTTGCGGATACTGATGGATTCATGCCCCCTGCTGCCGGCTCCTATTAGATTGATTCGTAACAGTGTTCATTTGTTTCATTACACCATTGCTTTCTTTTTTTTAAGTGTACATCTAGGTCGGTCCTAGAGGAGTTAAACTTTTTTAATTTTGGTGAAAATATTCATATTTATCATCAAATTAATAATAGACTATACTTGTATAGTTTAAAAATACATTTAATTTTGACTAAATATACCATATGAAAAGTACTCAAATTATGATGCATAATAAGCCGCATCAAATTAATAATAGAATATACTTTTATAATTTGAAGATACGAATTTTGATACTATTTTCTATATAATTGGTTAAGCTAAAAAAATTAACACATCCAAATAGAGAGATACACACTTCTTTTGGGACTTTATTTGTCTGACGAAGGGACTACATTTATTCATTATTATTGAGAAACTATGTACATATAAGAGGCTCAAGGTCGTCTCCATTTGCACCGACAAGACAAAACCGTCGCTACAAACAAAGTTCACAAACAGTGACAGGGATTACACCCAAATTGTAGGTTTTTTTTCCTCATCCGAGACGGAGAGACGAGAATGGAGGATACTGTTATTTACCTTCTTGTCGCCGTTGGCGGCGGCGGCCCTCTTGGCGACTGCGACCCGTACGCCCCCGCGGAGTCTCTCCGGCTGCGGATCGGCGAGGACATCGACTGGAGCGACGTCGTCGGCGCCGTGGCGGCGGCGGCGGTGCTGGAGCGGGACGACTCCACCAAGGGCGTCGCCGCCAACCCCAAGTCGTGCGCCGCGCGCAGGAGCGCCGCGAGGAGCTCGCTGTCCGCACCGGCGGCGCCGAGGGCGGTGGCCGTGGTCATCGGCGGCCTGCCGGCCGCGCGCGACCATGGCGGCAGGCGCCGCTCCCCGTGCCAGCTTCAGCTTGGGCTTGGCGGTGGCGCGAGGGTATTCGCGTCCGGGGAGGCCGCGGGCCATCGTCATCAGGCGGAGCCTGGGTCGCCCGAGGTGTCCTGCCTCGGAGGCGTCCGGTCGCAGCCGAGGACCGCGGCTGAGGGCATCACTAGTGGTGGCGGTGGGCGCCGGTGGTGGGCGTGGCTGGTGGCCGCCGACGTCATGTTCTGCAGTGGCTGCTGGAAGGGTCGCCGCGACAGGAGGCCGAGGGCGAGCGAAGCCGAGTAGAGTCGCCAAGGGGCGCCACGTGGTATGGGATCGGAACATCAGATCGGTCGCTCGTGTAGGTGTGCCTGGCCACGTACCGTTGGCCACTTGGATCTTTTTTTTTTCTTCTGGTTAGATTTGGGTTTCTGTCAGTTCACGGCCGGTCGGATCGGAGTAGCTCGTGCCTTTCCTGTACATGCATCTTCGCTAGTAGTTCAATTTGGATTTGAACTTTGTCATGACCCTCTGCTACTCTGCCTCCACATTATTTGTCAAGTCTCTAGCTACCCTTGCTATACATTTCTTTATGGGTCCAGACTGCTGATTGATATTTGTTTAATCTCGAACTTTTGTGCCTGAGTAGTATGGATGAAAACGGTACGGATATTTATTCGACCGTCCGTTCGACCGAACAAATATGAACACTCATTTGGATAGTTACTCGGATATCCGTATTTTTTTTCGGATACGGATAATAAAACGGATATCTTAGGCGGATATCAAATACGGATGTAATATCATCGATATCCGGCGGATATCGGATAATCCGGATATTAAAACGGATATATCCGGATATTAAAACGGATATTATCCGGATATTATTCAAACTTTCTCAAATGAAAAAATGGCCTATATAAGGATTGTAGATCTTGATGAGCTGAACAAACTTGGTATTCAAAACTTTTCAATTTGAGACAATCTAGGGTTCCGAAAACTAGTTTGTAGGCGTCAGAAATTTAAAAATCATAAATTTGAACCGTCCAAACTATCTTAATTGGAAAGTTGACCAAAACAACAATTGTAGATCTTGATGAGTTGAACAAACTTGTTATTCAAAACTTTTCAATTTGAAGTCATTTAGAGTTCATAATACTAGAGTCAAAGTGTTGTTTTTTCATTTGACCAAATTTGACCTGGTCAAACTTGCTCAAATGAGACACTAAATGACCTCAGATGAAAAAACTCTGAATACCAAGTTTGATCATCTCAGCAAGATCTACAATTGTTACATAGCTCATTTTCCCATTTGAGAAAGTTTTATCGAACACTAGTCACGAATTCTTGAATCTCATATAGACTTTCTAAAACTATGTCACACACTTGTGAAATTTGAACTATATTTTGTTCAAACTTTCTCAAATGAAAAAATAGTCTATATAAGGATTGTAGATCTTGATGAGCTGAACAAACTTGGTATTCAAAACTTTTCAATTTGAGACAATCTAGGGTTTCGAAAACTAGTTTGTAGGCATCGAAATTTAAAAATCACAAATTTGAACCGTCCAAACTATCTCAAATGGAAAGTTGACCAAAACAAAAATTGTAGATCTTGATGAGTTGAACAAACTTGGTATTCAAAACTTTTCAATTTGAAGTCATTTAGAGTTCATAATACTAGAGTCAAAGTGTTGTTTTTTCATTTGACCAAATTTGACCTGGTCAAACTTGCTCAAATGAGACACTAAATGACCTCAGATGAAAAAACTCTGAATATCAAGTTTGATCATCTCAGCAAGATCTACAATTGTTACATAGCTTATTTTCCCATTTGAGAAAGTTTTATCGAACACTAGTCACGAATTCTTGAATCTCATATAGACTTTCTAAAACTATGTCACACACTTGTGAAATTTGAACTACATTTTGTTCAAACTTTCTCAAATGAAAAAATGGTCTATATAAGGATTGTAGATCTTGATGAGCTGAACAAACTTGGTATTCAAAACTTTTCAATTTGAGACAATCTAGGGTTCCGAAAACTAGTTTGTAGGCGTCGAAATTTAAAAATCATAAATTTGAACCGTCCAAACTATCTCAAATGGAAAGTTGACCAAAACAAAAATTGTAGATCTTGATGAGTTTAACAAATTTGGTATTCAAAACTTTTCAATTTGAAGTCATTTAGAGTTCATAATACTAGAGTTAAAGTGTTGTTTTTTCGTTTGACCAAATTTGACTTGGTCAAACTTGCTCAAATGAGACACTAAATGACCTCAGATGAAAAAACTCTGAATACCAAGTTTGATCATCTCAGCAAGATCTACAATTGTTACATAGCTTATTTTCCCATTTGAGAAAGTTTTATCGAACACTAGTCACGAATTCTTGAATCTCATATAGACTTTCTAAAACTATGTCACACACTTGTGAAATTTGAACTACATTTTCAATATCCGAATAGATATTTGTATCCGACCTTCTCCGAATCCGATTCATACCGTATTCGATACTCATTATTCGTATCCGTAACCGAGTCAATCCGTATTCGTATATGTATCCGAACGCTATCCGTGTCCGAATCCGAATCCGAACAGAAATATGAAAACAAATATAATATGAGTGATATCCGTTCGTATCCGATCCGTTTTCATCCCTACTGAGTAGCCTGTGATTCTTTAGTTTCCTCGCAGAGTACCAAGTGGACTGCATTCGAGGATGTGTTTTTTTTTCCCTCTGAAAATTAAACCTCAATCGAGGAACGGATGGGAAAAATCAGTCACAAGAATCACTAAGACTGACTGCACTGGGTCCGCTATCCGCGTCCGCTATGCGCGGATAGCGGACAAAAGAGCCGCAGCGGCGTTCGCTATGTCGCCATGTCATCCGACATCGCGCGGTCGGTCCTCTAAATTTGGCGGGGTACCGTGTCTGCGCTATCCGCCTGCTCTGGCCCCACCACGCGACGACAGAGAAGAGAGATATAACGGATCAACATAATTATACGAGATTAAGTAAGGAAATCTTCCACCGAAGCAGATAATTTTCCAAACTTAAGCCCGTACAATCCGAGATTCCGTGAAATCATGAAAGATTTCCAACCAACCAACATTCTAACCAAGATCGTATTGATTTAGCAGCCACAGTCACATGCTACATAAAGTTCGCAACGACAGTTGAATACCTCGGAGTTCAGAATAAAAAATTATTACAATACGAGTTCAAATTAACATAGGCCCTGTTTAGTTCCCAGAAAATTTTGCAAAATTTTTCAGATTCCCCGTCACATCGAATCTTTAGACACATGCATGAAGTATTAAGTATAGATAAAAAATAAAACTAATTACACAGTTTAGACGAAATAGACGAGACGAATCTTTTAAGCCTAATTAGATCATGATTGGACAATATTTCCCAAATAACAACGAAAAACACTACAGTGCCATTTTGCAAAAAAAAAATGGATCTAAACCGGCCCATAGCTAAAACAAGTAGTTTTAAAATCACGCACACACACTTATTTCAGATACAGTGCCAGCAGGTAGTCATAGTCCACAAAAACATGGGATAAGATGGACGGAGTGACCATTGCCATTGGTCCTAGTTGTCGCCCATCGCCGGGTACAGACAGTTGACGCAATACCCACAGTACATCTGGCCATCTGCAACAACAATGGGAACAACGCCCTGAGTATGAGAAGGTACTCAGCTAGACTTACCCGTCATAAATCAGAAATAAATGACACCAAGGAGTATGCAAGACTATTATAAAGTGGACTGGCTTGACTAGTTTTGTAGAAAGACATAAGTTCTTGGTTATGAACTATTTAAGAATATAAGCATCAACTTAATTATATCTGATTAATCTAAGTAAGCACCTATGCTAAAGCAATCACTTGATTAACTATTAACATGAAAGACTACCGTATCAGGTTTAGCTTTTCCAACATCATTCACGTAACCATCCGTGTTCCATCATTATTACTACGATGCTGTAGCTCGAGTCAAGTGCTCACTATTCAGGAGCGATGGCGATTCGAATCGATTCCTAACCAGCTGGTGATTTATTCCTCACACAAACCACGCTTCCCCCGTCAGGATCGCTTAGGTCACCAATGACATTTTCTAAGTAGTTGCGGGATAATATTCATGGACCGCACTACCCAGGGACCGCCTGACTGCCAGAACGCACCTTGGGCTCACTCTTCGCGTCCCCATCATACCCCCTTCAGCACCAGTCTACCAATCCGAGTTTATCCCGGCTTAAATAGTGTCACTAGCTTCGCGGTGGAAAGGTACTTTATTCGGCCAGCTAAATGTGAGGCATGTGTTCAACATGACAAGAGGGACGAGCAACGATCGGTCCTTAATCGACACAGACGGGATCACTATAGTCCAAAACCCTATAAGACTCCGTCCGGTCTCTGTTTATCCATCAACACTTGGTTACTTTTCATGATAACAATTATATCTAACCATAACCCGGTATCCACCTATATCTCGCAGGTGATAGGAAATCACCCGACTTCTACCGGTCTAAGCATGGCTAAGCAATACTTTCGATCATAAACTAAAATAGGATTTCATGCATATTTATGGGACAAGGAAAAGGTATGTATGCAGCAAGTGTTTCACTCAACTCTTATAATTTAATGCAACAATTATAACTCATATATAAAGAATTGCTTGAATAAAATAGGGAATTTAGAATGCTCTAGGGCTTGCCTCTTTCAAACGAACTAGGCTGGTGATCTACGCACTCGGGCAACTCCTCTCCTTGTTCCTCTTCCTCAGGCACCTCCTGTGCCTGGAGCTCTTGCGGATCGGTCCAAGTCGGATCTTCCGGCACTGCTACCGGCGACTCCTCCTGCGATCCTGTATGATGCGATTGCATAAGTAAACATGCAGACGGTGCATCGGATGCGGTGGAATGCCATGATGATATGATATGCAGATGAGCACATTGAATCTAATAGTATAGATTAAAGACAAAATTGTCTACAAGGTAGTCCACATCATCCAAGAACATGTACCACAAAACATGTCATCTACTCTTATACTAGTTAGCATATAATTCTCACCCAAGTGTTGCTACTCTTTGCCAAACCCTAATACTTTAACCTATCAAGTAACACCAGCAAAGTAGTTTAGTGCTTCAAAGATACACCAAACACTTTTTATGACTTTTAATTATTCATAAAGAATAACCTTTTATTTCCTATTTAAACTAGGGTTACACATTAACATCTATTTCTGTTGCATATAAAAATCTACAAAAATTACAATAGCATATTTCTACTCCAAATAGCATACTACAGAAATTTCATGGGATTTGGATAAGTAAAACAATCTATATAAAATAAACAAGCTATAGCATAATAATGAGCATGAAAATACTTTATACAAGGAAAAGTATCAAACAACATATTTAATATTTTTCCTATGCTCTACACAGTAAACAAGCACATCACAAAAATTATCACATGCATGTGTTATACAATTTTTGCTCTCTACCAAAAATAACAAAAATCATCAATTAAAGGCATTTGAACTATACTTCAATAATTTTTCACAGAACATGCATCAAATATATTTTTCCTAGAAAATACATCACTAAAGAAGACTAATGAAATAGGAACCATATTTTTCTGATCAATATTCTATTTATTAGACATTTTCTAAGATATCAGCACTTATAAGAATTAAATAAATCTATATAGAAAAGTATCACAAAATTAACATGCAATATTTTTAAGCCATAGATCTACTCATGAGAAACACTACAAAATTTGTTTCACAATTTTTAGAGCTAGAAATCTTGAGATATGATTTTTGAAAGATTTTCACATTTTCTGGAAAATCCTTTTCTTTAAACCCAAAAAACTACTTGGCCTTAAACGCTACGCACACCCCGCGTTTTCACCCCCAATCCACACCGACAGATAGACAGTCGGGGCCCACGGGTCAACTGACCCCACCGGTCAGTCGGAGCCGAGGTGGGCTCGTCGTTGACCGCGCGGATCTCGCCGCCGGTGAGCCAAACAGCGAGGCAGTCAGTGCGAGCGTGCTCGGGGCACCAAACCGCACCGATAGGTGCCCGGACTTGGCCGGGTGGTTTACCGGAGCAAGCTCGCCGGCGCGCATGGCGCACGGCAGCGCTACCTCACCGCGGCCACACCTCGCCGGTGCACGGTATGGCGGTCCGAGGAGCGCTAGAGCTCCAGCATCACCAGGCGAAGCTGACGCGCGCGAAAGAAGGTAAGGAAGGCGATGGAAGCAACCCACCCGCGCGGAGCCGAGCTCCGACGAGCGGCGGTGAAGAACGGTCGGCCAAAATTGGCCCCCTCACCTTGACGATGGCGACAGCTGGAGGGAGCACGGGGTGAAGCGGAGGGAGGCGGAGCAATGGCCGCAAAGAATCGGACGCGGGTGTATGAAAGTCCCTAGTTTGGTTTTGGCTAATTGATGAAACCTAGGACTAACCTTTGTATCTAAGTGGATGATTTAGATAAAGGTGGTCATTGAATATGAGACATGACATTGACTCATATGACCAAAATGGTGAAGATCAAGATGAGGCTTGGCTCGATGGACCGGTTGTGAAGGTGAAGGGCAAGTCGAGGCTTCGAAGCGAAGGACCATGCGATGGTGAAGCTTGAGCAAGACTTGCCGTCGATGGACCGATGCAACGGTGAAGAGCAAGTGAAGTCAAGGTCGATGGATCGAGACGGTCATGTGATGATATAAAGTGGATCATATCATTTGGAGAAACAAAATGGGCTCAAGACAAAGGTATAACCATAAGGCCATTTTGTTTTACACTCAAGACACCATAGAGGGGAAGTCTTATTGGTTATTCGACGCACGGGTGCCACTAGGTGAATTCATGAAGTGCATTGCATTGCGAGCGCGGGATTCAGGCGTTTTCGGGGAAATGAAATGTCTATTTTTCACTACGCCGGAAGTAGGAAAAGAAACGGAGGCGAACGGAGGTCACAAAGGTGACCGGACGCTGCACCGGACGCGGTCACGGTTTGACCGGACGCGTCCGGTCAGTACAGCGCAGTAGTCAGACGCGTGGGCTAGGGTTTGCAACCGGCGCGTCCGGTCACTCGCGGGACCGGAGCGTCCGGTCGGGCACCCAGAGGAACAGTGCGTGGCGAAGGGCTGAGCGGACGCATGGCGCATCCGGTCACACGCGATCGGACGCGTCCGGTCGCGAAGGGTGCTTACTGGACTCCAACCGGACGCTGGCACTGTCGCGTCCAGTCGTTGTGTGGAGCGCGTCCGGTCGATGCGTCGCGTGCGCAGGCGCTGTGCGATCGGCGCGTCCGGTCGTCGCGTTTGACCGTTGGCGCGCAGTGACCGTTGGAAGATCTGGCAGCCGCGTTTGAATTCGAGGGACACGTGGACGGCGCAGGACGACCGGACGCGGTGAAGCGCGTCCGGTCAGTTTCGACCGGTGCGTCCGGTCGTCCTGAAAAACGCTCAGTGGAGTGGCAACGGCTCTATTTGTATGGGATGCTTATAAATACTCGTTGGCCGGCCCTTGGGGAGGGCTCTTGGCATTTCTAACACTCTTGTGCATCCTTTGAGCTAAAGCTACTCCTCCCACTCATCTCTCTTGCTTGATTGCAAATCAAAAGTGAGATTGAGTGATCCCAAAGTGCATTGCATAGCTTGAGGGCATCTAGTGGCACTTGTGGGTGGTTTAGCTGGTGGATTTCTTGTTACTCTTGGAGAGTACCGCTCCTAGCCGGCTTGGAGATTGTTAGAGGCGTTGGCAATAGAAGGTGATTGTTCTTGGCCACCTCCGGTTGATTGTGAGAGGTTCTTGTGCTTTCCTCGGCGGGACGCCAAAGTAACTCTAGTGGAATCCGCGTGTCATTGAGTTACCTCACTTGAGAGTGTGTCTTGCGGTGCCTTGCGGGGCGTGCCTTGAGGGGCAAGTGACTCGAGGGTCACATCGGGAAACCATCTAAGTGTTGGTCGACACAACCGGTGACGTAGCTTGTCGGTGCACAAGTGAACACCGAGTGAACAAAAATATTGTGTCTCTTGTCTCCCGGTGATTGGTCTTCATATTGTGTTGTTGTCAATATTGATTGTTTGTATATCATCTTGGTGATTGGCAACATCTTCACTCCACTGTCGGTATAAGAATCACAATCCTCTCTCTTGCATTTACATTTACTGGATTTTCTTGTGTAGCTCTAGTGGTAGCTTTGCTAGTAGTGTTGTTAGCTTGCTCTCTAGTATAAACTTAGTGACTTAGCACTTGTGTGAACTAGAGATCATAATCTACTAGACTTGTGGATAGGAGGCTTGTATCATAACTTTGGCTAAGCAAAACTCGCTTTACGCCGTTTGTTATTCTAACAAGTTTGCTTAGTGGTTTTTGTAGATTTTTATAGGCTATTCACCCCCTCTAGCCATCTAGGACCTTACAGTGCAGCAGCGGCGGTGATAGGCGGTGGCAGAGCTCGGAGGTGGCGGCAATGGCGCGGTGGCCACTGGCTCCGCTGCGGCTGCTGCTGGCGCGCGAGGAATGCGGAATGGGAGGGACGAGGAGCGGCCGCGCGGTTCGGTCGACTTGGAGGCGTGGCGAGGCGGTGGGGGCCACGGCGTGCCACCCGGACGCTGGCGACGGCGAGCGGCTAGCTTCCACGCGACGCCCGCGGTCGTGCGCTGGCGCAGGCGCGCACGGGCGAGCGCGCAGGCGTGGACGCGGGCCGGGCCAGCCTGCCGAGCTGGGCCGAAAACGGGGCGCTGGCCCAGTCAGGCAAGAAAACCTTTTTCTTTTATAAATAAAATTTCCAGATTTTCTAATTCATTCCAAATTTGAATTTTGAAGATGAAAAAGACATTTTCAAAGGTTGACCTCAAAACAAAAGTTGTTCAAAATTTAATTCTCTACAACTTTTATTTAGGGCACTTTTCAAAATTCCAAACAGATTTTGAATTAATGATTTAAAGTCTAATTTTAAAATAAACTCATTTTTCTAGAATATTTTTAAAAGCAAAATTTGGGAGATTTTGAATAGAAAAGTTGCTCCAAAAATCATGCTACTTAACTCTAAGTTATTTAAAGTTATAGCCAAACAAGTTTTACAACTCTTAGCAAGCAAATGCAATCATTATGTTTCAACCAGATGTTTTTTCACATTTTAATTCAATTTTAACTTATATTGCATGCGATGATGAAAATGAATGTGATGCTAATGCTCATGCTTTGGGACGTTAATGCATGCTTAACACCCAGGGGTGTTACAAGAGATGACTGGCTCGCTCGTCCTCGCGCCCATCCGTCGCCGCCGTCGCGAGCTCGTCCGGCCACCGCTCGCGAATCGGCCTTGCCGACCCTAGCCGGGGTGTCGGCTCGCGCCCGAGGGCCTCGCGCGCTGCCTCGCCCGGCCTCACCGTCGCAGCACGGCCACCGAGGCGGGGAGGCCGCCCTCGGAGCCACCGCCCCCGGAGCCGCCGTCCGCCTCCCGGGAGCCACGCCCGCCGCCGGCGGATGGAGAGAGGAGGCCAGGCGGGAGGGAGCAGGGAGCCGCGGGGGACGGGGTGGCGGGGGCCGGCGGCGTCGCTGGACCGGGGGAGGAGACAGAGGAGGAGGAGATCGCGAGAGGAGAGAGGAGCCCTGGGGGTTAGGGTTTTATTAAAAAAAAGCTGACAAGCGGGCCCAAATAGTAGATAGAGGATGAATATAGAGGATGGATGTGTGCGGAAGAAAGTGTTATAGATGAGAGAATCTCAATGACCAAGACATAATATTCCTTTTAGAGAATGAATATAGAGTATGACGAGTGCGGAAAGCCTAAACGGACGGGGGAGCTAAACAGTTCGAAGAAAAGAATTTGACCGAGCCGGACCGTGCAGAAAAGCAATGAAAACGAATAATCAACTAAACGCAACGCAAAATTCGGACCGGAGGCTACCGGGGAATGTCAATCTTAGTGGGAGTATAATTCGCATTTAATACCGTGAGACATCAACATATTTGATAACTTACAGAATTAATTATCAAGAGCGAGATAAAGAAAGTTTTATTTGGATGAAGCTCGTTGTCACACAAAACCTAACGTTATATGGCTTAATAAACATATTTGAAATATAAATGTTAATACTATTTTCTATACAATTGATCAAACTTAAAAAAATTTGACTCGTACAAAAGCGAGATATGCACGTATTTTAGGACTTCTTTTGACGAGGGGATTACATTTATTCATTATTATTGACAAACTATGTACATAGAAGAGGCTCAAGGGCGCCTCCATTTGCACCGACAAGACAAAACCGTCGCTACAAACCTAGTTCAGAACAGTGACAGGTATTACACACGACGAGCAGAGTAGTAAAGAGAGCAAACGTGAATTCCTCTCAATGCAGAGTACAACAGTGCAAAGAGAGGAGTCTATTTGCATGTACTTGTCATCAGCAGTATCCACACCATCACAACTCACAGGAGCATCGATCTGATTTGGCGATCAGCTCGGATGAGCCTCCTCACCCTTCTGCAAACAACCCAACAAGGAGTCAAGGACACGTACATGAATGATCAACACGAATATCAGAATCCAGCGAACATTCTTGAGAGAAACCATAATCAAAGTGGGTAGTAAGATAGATCCGACGTTTCGAGCATCTCCAGTGAAATGAGAAAACTCTCTTCCAAATAAAATCATTGGAGGAGTCTCAAAAGATTCTATGGAGACTTTAAGGCCTGCTGCTCCGGCAGGCGGCGGAGTGAAAAAAATCCACCCAAATTATAGGTTTTTTCCTCACCCGAGAGACGGAGAGACGAGAATGGAGGATCCTGTTATTTACCTTCTTGTCGCCTTTGGCGGCGGCGGCGGCCCTCTTGGCCGCCTCGGCCTTGGCCTTGTCCTCCTTCCTCCTCAGCTTTTCCAGCTTCTCCCGCTCCATCTTCTGCGTACTCAGATCAATCCCCAACTCAAGTCAGTTAGCAGAATTTAAAATTCGAAACCATCGCACTCGATCACACCGCTGCTCAATTAATCAGTCAGTGAGTCAGGCAGGCAGCAGTGGGTAACCGATCACCACCGTACCTGTACGTAGACGTTCTCGGCGGCGCGCTCCTCCTCGCTGAGCACCCTGCCGGAGGCCTTGTCGCTGAAGTAGCGCGAAACGCGGGCGCCGCCGCCCACGCCGTCCATCCTCCTCGCCACGGCCTCCGCGACGGCTGCCCACGCAGGCTGAGCGGTAACGCTGGCCGCGGCTCTTCTTGTAGCCATCCCCGGTTCCGCACCCACGGTATCCTCTTCTTGTCCCGCGAGCCGCAATCAAGCAGAGTTTGCTTCCTCCCCAGGAACACACACGACCACGTCGACACGTTGCCGGTGACTCGCGGATCTGGATCGGCCGGTTCGCGTCGACTATTTCTAGTACACGCCGCCTCCGCCTTATCTTTATCTTTATCTCTACTATAGTCTATAGGATAGGATATAGTAGGAGGGTCAGTCAGTGTCATGCCGATACTCCGACGTCCGAACCTGCCAGATTCTCACGTGAGTCAGGATAAGGATGAGCCGGAGAGCGAACACGGTTTTGTGAAACCGCGGCTGGAACACAGCACTACAACAGTCTATACTTGTATTCCAATATCTCTCCAGCAGCAATCCAGTTTCTGATTCTTTTCCGGTTTTCCCTCCTGGTGTGTTCCTTCCTACGGTGGGCCTTGGGCTCACTAATGCTCCACTGGCCCAACAAAGCCCATCAAAGTTGGACCGGCCATGAGCAGGTCGGAGATCGGGTGGCATGGGCGACGGAGCAGATGATGGGGGACGGTGGCATGGGTCGCCTCGGCATCTGCTCGCGGCCCACATGAAAGAAGAACCCAAGACAAGTCAACAACGGTAGGCCCCAAGGCGGCGCCTTTTTCTCCCCGTGTTTAGATTCCCAAATCGGACTGTCGAATTACTATTGAGTACGGTAACGATTTTATTTTTATTTGGTAAAAATTGTCCAAACATTGATTAATTAGGCTCAAAATGTTCGTCTCGTAAAGTACAATAAAACTGTACAATTAGTTTTTGATTTCATCTACATTTAGTACTCCATATATGTGCTGGTATTTTGATGTGATGGAGAATCTTCTTTTTGCACAGTGGAATTTAGGATGAATTTGGGAAACTAAACGAGGCCTTAATAACTGACGGTTTATTTCTCTGCTTGAAACCACGACCATGTTTAGTTACCCAAATTTGGATCCAAAATATACTATGCAAAAAGAAGATTTTCCGTCACATCAAAATACTGTCACATGCATGGAGTACTAAATGTAGATGAAATAAAAACTAATAATACAGTTTTGTTATATTTTACGAGACGAACATTTTGAACCTAATTAATCAATATTTAAATAATTATTAATAAATAAAAACAAAAATGCTACATTTCTAAACAGTAATTTGGGTATCCCAAATTTGGGATCTAACCAGGCCCACAGCGGCAGCAGCAGCGGCGGCCGCCGAAGTCCCAAGGAAGGGAGGTGAGGGGTAGGTGAAGTGGGAAGGCGCGCGGAGGGGAGGAGGATGGCTGCGGCCGCGGGGAGGAAGGTGGCGGTCGCCGCCGTGCAGTTCGCCTGCACCGACGTCGAGGCGGAGAACGTCGCCACCGCCGAGAGGTATGCTATTGCCCGCCCGCCCGCGGCGGCCCCCCTACATCCCTACTTAACCCCGCCCCTGATTCCCTCCTCCAAGGAGCCAAAATCGTAGAGGCGTTTAGTCTAGTCGCGGTCTCGCAGACGTTGATGAAGTTTGCTGGAGTTGTGATGTTTACCTCTTATCCTGCTCGGTAGCACGTGGTCCTGGTGTCAGCGGTTGCTGCTAACAAGGGGTTGATTCGTGATGATTTATACTGAAATCTGCATTCGCTGCGCACCCCTAGTACTTGATTTGCACGCACGAGTTTGCTTTCAGTAACGGTGCCACAAGTAGTTCCTCTGATTGACTTTGTAATCTTTATTTTACCCTCACATATCTATCCTGATAACCAATTCCATAGTAACCTAGTACGATCCCTAGTATCTTCTAATGTAAATTGGATTCGCTATAAAAAATTTTAGTACAAGATCACCTCAAAGAAAACTATAACAATCTTATATCTTAACTGCTGTGTATCTGCACATTGGTTTTCTGTGCATTCTGCCTTGGATTGGACAATCCTGTCAGCTACTTTATTCTCAACTCCATTCTTTTTTCTGCCAGCTACTTTATTCTTTCATTGAGGCATCTGCTTTGGTGTTTGGATTCGGTTATGTACCTTGAGATGTGTGCTTTTGGTGAATGCAATAAAAATATGCATTTATGTATTAATCCTTCAATACAATCTTACATAACCATTTGTATCAGCTACTTTATCCTCATTTATGCATTTCTGATGGCTTCTTGGGGAATCCCAATAACAAGTAAAATGATATGTTTCTGTTTGTTCAGCTGTTGGGATTTGGTTCCTTATGGTACAAGATCTGCTATATTCTAGTACAGTAAAGTGAAAGTCTGTGTCTGTATTTGTATGGTGGCCACCACAAAAACACGTCAAATTACTGCAGACTTGGTTCCTCTATCTACATTTTAGCCATGTTGTTTCGAGCCACTGGTGCTGTTCTAACCTAGCTACTGTGGTAAAACCGAAGCACAGTCTTGGTGAATTAGCAACGATATGCTTAATGAGTCAGTTTTCCACTCGTTGCAGTGTTAACTCTTCTGCCACTTTTCTATGATGCTACGTTGCCAGGATTGTATTTTCCAATAGTTACAGTGCTGTTCCAAAAAAGGAAAACCTGGTTGGATGCTACAGTTACATTGTGCTATACTTTGTTTTGATTATATATTTTAGTGAAACAAGAAAACTCAGAATTCCAAAATTTGTCTCGTCTTCACTTCATTTGCAATTCTCTTGCACCTCATGTTGGTACATCATAACAACAGTATGGTTTGTCTTGCTGAATGGAATTTCTTGAACTTACTCTGTTTCACTTTCTGTTACTCTTATTGGCTACTTCATTTCCATACATGTAGCATATTTGAAGTCATAGCTTTACTTAAGTGCATTGGTGTGTTGCAAAGCTATTCTATAGTTATGAGCTTGGTGGATATTCTAAATTTTTAATTTTTTATTATTTCGTTTGATCTAGTACTCACCATTAGTGTCGATGTGTCTTTCATTTACTCTCACTACCATTCTCAGCTGGACAGTCCGTCAGCCAGACAGCCACAAGTTTTAGAACTTTTTTTTTGGTAACTATTACATCCTCTTGTGTGTTCAAAATTCAACAGGTTTAGAACTTACTTTTACAAGATTTAGAATTAGAAATATATTCTGACTACTCTAGGAAATTTAGACATCCACGATTGGAATCATTTTACCTAAAATGACAGGGAATACATGCTTTTCAGTTTTAGCTATCACTCTGTTTTTTCTTTTCTTTTTTTGCTCAAAAGCGCTGAAGAGCTACATGTCATTGCATTAAAGAAGAAAGTATGATGTACAGCACCCAGCACACACCCACATGCACCCAGGTTTCGCTGAAAAACCATGAAAGCTTAGGGACTGATTGCTTGTTTTACAGGTTGATTAGGGAAGCACACAAGAAAGGTGCAAAGATTGTACTCATTCAGGTAAATTTGTATGGTAGCTATGGATCATCAAAATTTTAACTGCAATGCTTCTTTTTAAAACTGAAAACAGAAAGGGCACTATTTCCGTATTCCTTAAATTTTTCATTCTATCTCTCTGTTTTTTCTTAAATGTCCTAGGAACTGTTTGAGGGGCACTATTTCTGTCAAGCTCAAAGGCTGGATTTCTTTAGGCGCGCTAAGCCTTACAAAGGCAATCCAACTATTATAAGGTAGACCTGCTTGTTCATGTGAGCAGTCAATAAATGCATGTATTCTATTTCTTTGGCATTTACATGTGCAGCTTTGCCCCCTCATGGTCCATAGGATGCAACAACTTGCAAAGGAGTTGGAAGTTGTCATACCTGTCAGTTTTTTCGAAGAAGCAAACAATGCACATTATAATTCGGTGGCCATTATCGATGCTGATGGCACTGACCTTGGACTCTATCGCAAATCACACATTCCAGATGGACCAGGTAAGGTCAATAATCTTTTCCTGTTCTGCTTGTTAGGAATTGATTCTCTATTGATTAGGGCTAACCCTAGAAGAGTAGCTATATAGGTTCCATACATGGGCCACATGGGCCTTAGCCTCATGGGCCTAAACACATACTCCAACACCCCCCGCAGTCTGAACTACCGGCGCAGCGGAGTTCGAGGCTGAACAAGAAAGAACACACACAACCCCCCCACAGACGCAACTAGCCACCGGTGATATTGAGGCTGGAGTGAAACTCGGCGAAGGTCGAGGACGGGAGGCCTTTGGTGAAGATGTCCGCGAACTGGGAGGTCGTCGGAACATGAAGGACCCGCACCTCGCCCATGGCCACCCGATCACGGACAAAGTGGAGCTCGATCTCCACATGCTTCGTCCGCTGGTGCTGGATGGGGTTGGTGGAGAGGTAGACCGCACTGACATTGTCGCAGTAGATCAGTGTGCTCCGGGAGGGCGGAGTGTGCAACTCAGCAAGCAGCTGCCTGAGCCAGGCGGCCTCCGCCACGCCGTTAGCAACGGCGCGGTACTCCGCCTCAGCGCTGGATCGGGAGACCACCGGCTGGCGCTTGGACGACCAAGACACCAGATTGCCGTCCAGGAAGACGGCGTAGCCGGAGGTGGAGCGGCGAGTATCCGGGCACCCCGCCCAGTCAGCGTCGGTGTAGATGACGAGGTCGGTGGAGGAGGCCCGGTGGAGGAGGAGGCCGTAGTCGAGCGTGCCCCGGAGGTAGCGGAGGAGGCGCTTGAGAGCCGTGAGGTGAGGCTCCCGGAGGTCATGCATATGAAGACAGACCTGCTGAACTGCATAGGTGATGTCCGGTCGGGTGAAGGTGAGGTACTGAAGGGCCCCGGCCAGACTCCTGTACGCAGTGGGATCGGCCACCGGGGGTCCCTCAACCTCAGACAGCTTGCCCTGAGTGTCGACCGGAGTGGAGCAGGGGTTGCAGTCAGTCATCCCAGCCCGCTCCAGGATGTCCCGAGTGTACTGCCGCTGGTGAAGGAGTAACCCGGCAGGACGCTGCTCAACTGTGACCCCGAGGAAGTGGTGGAGCTTACCTAGATCCTTCATCGCGAACTCCTGCTGGAGAGCGGCGATGATCCTGCGGAGAAGGGGCTCGCTGGAGGCCGTGAGGACAATGTCATCAACATAGAGCAGCAAGTATGCAGTGTCAGCCCCATGGTGGTAGACGAACAGGGACGTATCAGACTTGGCCTCCACGAACCCCAGGGTCAGCAAGAAAGCAGCAAACCGGTGGTTCCACGCCCGAGGTGCCTGCTTGAGGCCGTAGAGGGACCTGTTGAGCCGGCAGACCATGTCAGGACGGGTGGAATCGACGAACCCCGCCGGCTGGCTGCAGTACACCGTCTTGGTAAGAAGGCCGTGGAGGAAGGCGTTCTTGACATCCAACTGGTGGACGGGCCAAGACCGAGCAAGCGCCAGCGAGAGCACGGTACGGACGGTGGCCGGCTTGACCACCGGGCTGAAGGTCTCATCGTAGTCGACACCCGGTCGCTGAGTGAAACCCCGGAGGACCCATCGAGCCTTGTACCGCTCGAGAGAGCCATCGGCCCGGCGCTTGTGGGTCCAGATCCACTTGCCGATGACGACGTTGGAGCCGGGCGGCCGGGGCACCAACTCCCACGTCTGGTTGGCGAGTAGCGCGGCGTACTCCTCTTCCATCGCATGACGCCAGTGAGGGTCCAACAGGGCGTCGCGGACGGAAGAGGGTACCGGGGAGACCACCGCGTCGCCGGTCGAATCCTCGAGGGCACGAGGCGGCAGTGTGCCAGCCACGTGCCATGTCACAATCGGGTGAACATGCCGCGGGTGTCGGTGAAGCAGCGGCGGGTGGTAGACCGGCGGGGCACCACGAGCCGGCGGGGACTGCGGCGGTGGTGTCGGTGTCCCCGGCGGAGAAGGGACCGCGAGCGGCGGCGGCCGCGGCCTGCGCTGGTACACCCGTACCGGCGCGGCGAACCTCGACGGAGGTGCCGGGGCAGGTGCCGGGACGGGATCCGGCGTCGGCGACTGGCACGACCCCCTCGGGGCAGAAGCGGGGGACGAAGGCCCCGGGTCTGCACCAATCGGAGGGGGCGGGGCCGCGCCAGAGGACGTCGGGCCTGGACCCGCTGGGGATTCGGGACAGGTGGCTGGCCCGGAGCGCGGCGAAGCGGTACCTGTAGGAGACCACGAAAAAGGTGGCTGGACCACCGGGTCAGTGGGAAACAGGGAGGGAGGGTCAGGGCCCGGAGGGGTGGTAGTGCTGAAAAAGGGAAAGACGGACTCATCGAACACCATATGGCGAGAGATGAGAACCCGTCGGGAGGTAAGGTCAAAGCACCGGTACCCCTTGTGATCCAGGGAGTATCCGAGGAAGACACAGAGCATGGAGCGAGGGTCCAGCTTGTGAGAAGAAGTGGCAGCGGTGTTGGGGTAACACGCACACCCAAACACACGGAGGTGATCGTACCGAGGCGGGGTACCGAAGAGGGCGTGGTGAGGTGTGGGAGCGGGACAGGCAGCGGAAGGAAGGCGGTTAAGAAGGTAGGTGGAGGTGTGCAGGCCCTCAGCCCAGAAGCGAGCGGGAAGAGAGGCCTGAAACAAAAAGGTACGCATGGTGTCGTTGGTGGTGCGAATTATCCGCTCAGCCTTGCCATTCTGCGAAGAGGTGTATGGACAAGACATGCGCAACTGAACACCGTGAGAGAGGAAGAAAGCTCGGGAGGTGGAGTTATCAAACTCGCGACCATTGTCACACTGGACGGCCTTGATGGTGAGGCCGAACTGTGTAGACTCCCAAGTAAAGAAGTGAAGGAGCGTGGTAAACCTGTCTGACTTCGCACGGAGAGGAAAATTCCACGAATAATGCGAAAAATCATCAACAACCACAAGATAGTACTTATAACCGGAAATACTCAGAATAGGAGATGTCCATAGGTCGCAATGTACAAGATCAAAAATACGGGCCGCATGGGAAGTAGAACTAGAAAAAGGAAGACAAACATGTCGGCCCAATTGGCACGCATGACACAGTTGCTCATCATGAGCTCGAGTACATGGAAGACCGGAGCTACGACTGAGCTGTATCAGGGCATCACGTCCAGGATGGCCGAGGCGCCGGTGCCAGGTAGTAGAGGAAGTAGAAGCGACGAAGGCAGCTGACAAAACGGGCGGCGAAGAAGACGAAGGAGCCGCCGGGAAGCGAAGGGTGTAAAGGGGCCCGGAACTGTCACATCGGAGCAGAGGATGCCGGGAAGCCAAATCATTTACAGTAAGACCAGAAGAGTCAAATTCCACAGAACAAGAGTTGTCAGCTGTAAAACGACGAATAGAAAGAAGATTATGGACCATAGAAGGAGCAACAAGAACATCAAGAAGACGGAAGGAGCCATGAGCACCGGCGGTACCCACAGACGTGACTGGAATACAAGAACCATTTGCGACCATAATGGACGAAGGAAGAGAGGAGGTGGGAGAGTGAAGCGACAAGAGTATACCGGGGTCAGGAGTGGTGTGGTAGGTGGCTCCCGAATCAGCGATCCACTCGGGTCCGACCGGAGGTGTCAGGCCCATGGTGCTGAACGAGCGAGCCAGGGCTGCCTGGTCCCATCCGGCGACCCCCCGGAAGAGTCCCAGAGGGTGGAGTCCACACCGTAGCAGGGAGGGCGCCGGGTGGAGGACCAGCAGGAGGAGCTCCGGTGAGCATGGCCACCGGTGGACGCGAGACGGCCCCGAGGGCGTGGTAGGGCCACATGGAGATGCGCCCGGACCACGGATTCTGGAAGGAGGGCCATGGTGCCCCCCCAGCAGCCCACTAGGTGCCGGAGCCTGGGTATGTCCACCCTGGCCGCCCCCGCGACCCCCGCCGCGGCGGCGACGACCACCACGACCCCCCCACCTCCGCTCGGCCCGGAGGGAGGAGGACCCAGGAGAGACGGTGGCGGAGGAGCGGACGACCGCGGTGGAGCAGACGGACGCGGCAAAGTAGCAGCCAGGGCCGTTGAGGAGGACGAGGACCCCGTGGAAGTGGTGGACCCCATGGATGTCCTGCGTGAGCTCCTCCATGACGAGATCGTCACAGACCTCCAGGAAGGTGGGGAAGGGCCTCTGGCGGGTGATCCATGTCCGGAGGTGGGCGTAGCGGTCGCTGAGCCCCCGGAGGACGTTGAGGACCAAGATGCGATCCTCCACGAGCCACCCGAGGTCCCCCAGGGAGTCAGCCATGCCCTTCATCCGACGGCAGAACTCGCCGACGGAGAGGTCACCCTGGACAAAGGTACGGAAGCTCGCGTCAAGGTGCAGAGCCCGGGCCTCGGCGTTGCCCAGGAACTGTCCCTCAAGGGCAAGCCATGCCCTGCGCGCGTCCGGGGAGGTGCGGACGAGGTCATGGAGGTCCAGAGCGATCGTCCCCAGGATCGAGGAGAGGACGATGCTGTCGAGACGTAGCCACGACGGTGTCTGGGCGGCGACCGAGGCGTCAACGAGGACGTGGTCGTCGAGGGCGTAGCGGCGAAGAGTGAGGAGTACCAGGTCCCGCCAGCGGGCGTAGGAGGGCGACTCCGGCTCGAGGACGACCGGGACGAGGAGGCGAATGTTCTGGACCCCCCGGCCTGGTAGTGAAGCTGAGCCACGAGCGGGTCGGTCGGGTCGTGCCAGAGGACGGCGGTGTGGGAGGCGCGGCGTCCCGGCGAGGCGGAGGAAGTGGCCCCAACATCGGCAGGAGAAGCGAGGAGGTGCTCCGCCTCGGCGATCTGGCGGGCCAGGGCATCGATCGCATCGCGCTCCCGCTCCCACACGAGTGCAGCGGCGCGCACACGGGCCTGCCCCTCCGCGGCGGCCGCCCGGGCAGCGACGAGAGCGGCGGCGAGTGCGGAGTCGGGGCGGTGTCCGGGAACGGGCAGCGAAGACGGAGCGGGGAAGAGGAAGGCCGCGCCTTGAGAAGTGATCCCCGCGCCCCCATGCTGTGAACCGGCTGCCGCGGCGAGAGCAGCAGCAAGGGCGGCTCCATCTCCGGCGTCCAAGGGAAGAAGAGGAGTGGTGACTGGAGCAGCAAGGGCGGCGGTAGTTCCAGAGGCGTCCACCGTGGAAGGGGCCCCAGAGGCGGCCACCACCAGGTCCCCTCCGCTGTCCGGCCCTAGGACAGGGGCGGCCGCCCCTAGGGGTTGCTGGCCCGCAGCCGCCAGGGCACCGGCGAGCGTGGCTCCCAGGAGAGGAGAGGGCGCGGAGGGGGGAAGGGAACTGGAGCCGCTGCCCCCAGCGGCGGCAGGGAGAGGGGTGGCGCCCGACCCAGGCAGGCCGGCGGCGACACCAGGAGCAGCCACAGGGGATGGAGAGCGAAGCAAATCGGCCCAGGAAGGGGAGGAGAGGGGAGGGAAAACGGTGAAGTAGGAAGGAGGGGGAGGAGGGCGGCCGGCCATGGCCACCGGCGGCAGAGGAGGCCGGCGGCGGCAGGGGAAACTGGCCGGCGGCGGCTGGGGAAACTGGCCGGCGGCGGCTGGGTCAGGAAGAAGAAGAGGAAAGGCTGGATACCATGTTAGGAATTGATTCTCTATTGATTAGGGCTAACCCTAGAAGGGTAGCTATATAGGTTCCATACATGGGCCACATGGGCCTTAGCCTCATAGGCCTAAACACATACTCCAACACTGCTATAGATTGGGTTATCTCATCTAAAAAGTTGCTTCTGTTTGTCAGGTTATCAAGAGAAGTTTTATTTCAACCCAGGTGACACTGGCTTTAGGGTGATTCCTATTCTCTAACTTTTTGTATATTCCTGACAAAAAATAGAGGCTTTTACTTGTGCCATTAAGAAAGTTTGCAATTACGCACAAGCCATTAAAAAAGTTGAGATCCCATGAGTGCCATTGTGCTGAACTTCTTTGCTCTCCAAGCCATTCGGTCTGTGTTCTGTTTGTTTTTCACCGTTTGGCAGCCCTTATATGTGGGCCCGGTCAGTGTAAACGTCCAAAATACCCTTCTCTAGTCCTATCCTCTTGCTTCTTTCTCTCTCTGCCAAGTGGGGCCAAGCTGATAGCGAGCCGGCTCCACCTTCTCGCCGCGTGCCAGCCTCGCGCCGCACCGACGCCGGGCTGGAGCTCGCTCGCCCGTGCCCGCACCGGGGCGGAGCTCGCTCACCCGCTCTCGCGCTCATGGCGGCTGGCAGAGCTCCCCCGCACGTGCGCCTGCGGTGGCCGGGGCGGAGCTGCCCTCCACGCGCACCCATGGCGGCTGGGGCGGAGCTCCCCCCTGCGCGCGCTCGCGGCGGCCGGGCGGAGCTCGCCTGCGCCCGCACGGTGGACGGGGCGGAGCTCCCTTGTGCCCGCGCGGTGGACGGGGCGGAGCTGCCCCCCGCGCACGCACCCGCGGCGGCCAGGCGGAGCTCGCCTGCCCCCGCGCCAGCAGCTGTGCAAGAAGCTGAGGCAGCGCGGGATGGACCCCATCACCCACCACCCCATCGCTGACCTCACGCACAGCATCAGCGTGCTCGGTGCTCGCCATTTGCCCGCCGCAGCCGGTGCCCTTGTGGGAGCTCAACTTTTTGGAGAGCAAAGAAGTTCAGCACGATGGCACTTGTGGGAGCTCAACTTTTTTAATGGCTTGTGTGTAATTGCAAACTTCCTTAATGGCACACAGGTAAAAGCCTCCAAAAAAATATAGATGCATACGATGTGACTTTAACTGTCCTTGATATCAGCAAAGGTTCACTTAAATGCATTTACTGCTATTGATGCAGGCTTTCAAAACCAAGTATGCCACGATTGGTGTTGGTAAGTTATTTATGTTCTGCAGTGATATAGGCTCTATTTAGTTTAAAGTAATTCATGCAACATAATATCAATTATAACTAATGCCATCATTCTTGACCTTGTAGGAATCTGCTGGGATCAGTGGTTTCCAGAGTGTGCAAGAGCAATGGCACTTCAGGGGGCTGAAATACTGTTTTATCCCACTGCGATTGGATCTGAACCCCAGGATGGTAACCTGGATTCCCGTGAACATTGGAAACGAGTTATGCAAGGCCATGCTGGTGCCAACTTGGTACTGTTTGTTGTTTTGTATAAGTTCATGATGCACTATGACCTTCATTGAGTAGCCACAAAGATGTTTCTTCCTTTGTTATTCCTCTTAAGTGATACTGGTGAAGCAGCCACTTCTCTGGTCACGTTATGATTTCAGCTTGAATTATCCAGGTCCCTCTTGTTGCTTCCAACCGGATTGGCAGAGAAACTGTTGAGACTGAGCATGGCAAGAGCACGATAACCTTCTATGGGAATTCCTTCATTGCAGGTAATCTAGCTTGTGTATATCTTTATGCTGGTAGATAGAAGGGTTAAAAGTCAAAAACATGACTTCAATTGAAAATATGTGTTTCTCTGCAGGACCAACTGGAGAAATAGTGAAGCTTGCTAACGACAAAGATGAGGAAGTGCTGGTGGCAGAGTTTGACTTGGATGAGATCAAGTCGACTAGGCATGGTTGGGGGATATTCAGGGACCGGCGCCCTGAATTATACAAAGTGCTATTGACGTTGGATGGCGAGAATTAATCATAAGCTCCAATCTCGTGTGTGGTTATCTATCCTTGAAAAGGATACGGGCTCGGGGCTCCACAATAATGGGAAGGCACAGGCAGGCTCCACGAGTGCTGCCACCACATCAATGGTAGATTTTCTCCTTCCTTTCCCTGTCCAAGATGCTTTGCCTGCATTTGTACAAGCCATCTGGGTGCTTTGTGGTAGTTAACCATTTCATAGTCAGCAGAATATATCCTTTTCATGCAATGTAATTCTATGGCAGAGAAAAATTCAGAGCTCCAATTCATAATTGCATCAATGATTCCTTGTTATTATACTTTGATTTATGGTAGCATTAGTCTATCAAAGTAGGAGGGTCATACTTGGCAGAAGGTGCAGAATCAGCATATTTGATTCCAAATGCCATTCGTGATGGCTTTAACTGTCAACCATCAACTAACTTTGGCATGTGACCTGTACCTTTTCCATCAACAAGGGTCAGGATTCTTGTGAACTCTGACGTATAGAGACCCCAAAGTGCTCTGCAGCAGAAAAATGTAATGCCAGGTTTCTGGTAGGGTACAAGTGCCACGCAAATACTAGCTTATTGGGTTTTGTACTTGGTTAAGGTTCGTTTTTTGTACTTGATCAAGGTTCTGGACAAGAGTGTTTTTCCTTTGTTGACCCCTGCCACTTATTAAGTCATTGAACTGCTTCACTAGCTTATTGCAAAACCCTAGCAATGGACAGTGAACATAAATTCCGCTATATTTACATCTCTCTGCAAGGGGGCAAAAACAAGACTAGACGTCGGAGCCAAAATCTAAAACCCTGAACTACTCTTTCTCGTTACCCTGCTGTTGCGATTTCTCCGGCGCCATTGCATCTGCTGGATCTTGTTGGCCCTGGGCCTCCTGGCATTTGTCCTCTTCGTCGTCCGGTTGGGGCTGGGCGTACTGGAGCTGGAACCGGCCGTCCTCCCGGCGCGCCTGGAGCAGCTCCCGTGACGGTATCCTCACCTCCCGCAGCACGAGCCGGCCGTCTTCCCGCTGTGGCCGGAGGTAGAGCCACGGCTTCCCGCCGGCCCCGATCAGCGAGATCGGCGGCGGGAACGCTGGCCTGGCGCTCCTCATCACCCTCCCCGGCTCTCCATCACCTCCTCCGTCACGATGCTGCCACTTGCACGGCAGTGCTGCATGGCCGACGTCGGCGCCGACGCCGTCGTTGCTGACGTCGTCGGTGAGGTCGCTGAGATCGATGTCGCCGGAGCTCTCGGAGCCGAGGCCCTCGGTGCAGATGCCGAGGTGGTGCGACAGGAAGGACGACGGGGGCACCTTGGACGGTCGTGGCAGTGGGGGCGGCGGAGGCGCCGGCGCCGGCGCCGGTTCTGCCTTCTGGACGGCGCCATCGACGTCGTCGATGAACGTGTCCGGCAGCCGAACCTGCGCCGGCCCGCCCGCCTGGTAGCCGTAGGCGCATGCCGTCGCGGCCATGCACGGCGCCCGCGCGTGGTGAGGCGAAGTCGCCCTCGTCTTTGTGGTCGGCGTGGTGGGCTTGAGACGTCCAGAGTTGTAGGGGCGAGGCGGTATGGGAGCCGGGAGTGGGAGGGACTCGTGGCCGCGTCTTGGGACGCCTTGAAGAGGAGCGGCGGCTACGGGCGGCGCCCCTGGCCCTGCTGCTACCCCTGCGCGCGGGGCAGCGGCCAACCCCGCGGATTGGATGGATGGATGGGTGGGTTGGACACTTTCGCTCGCAGTTATAGTACAGTAGTAGATCGGATCGGCGCGGCAGCCGGCTTTAACGTCCCGCCCTGCTGGATTCAGCCCTGGTTTAGTTCCCCAACCTATAAAAAAAGAAGATTCTCCATCACATCAAAATATCGGCAAATGTATGGAGTACTAAATATTGATGAAATCAAAAACTAATTGTACAGTTTTATTGTACTTTGCGAGACGAACATTTTTAGCCTAGTTAGTCAAAATTTGAATAATTTTTATCAAATACAAACGAAATGCTACAGGAATTCTGATACTGCGTTTTTCTCCCCTATGAACTAAACGAGGCCTCAGGGCTGGAAAATCGCGTGCACACCAGAGTTGGCACGACGGATCCATTCATCCGTTTTGATTGAGCTGTTTCTATCTTCGGCACGGCAGCAAATTTGATTACCTCGAGATCGGCAGTATTTCGCGCAGGTCGCGTTTGACCGGCGCCGCACGCGTTCTGCTGTGCTGCACCGCCTTGTTTAGATCCCAAATTTGGGATGCAAAATTTGCATAGTAAATGTCCCGTCACACTGTAGCAATTTTGTTTTTATTTGGTAATAATTGTCCAAATATTGATTAATTAGGCTTAAAATATTCGTCTCGCAAAGTACAACAAAACTGTGCAATTAGTTTTTAATTTTATCTACATTTAGTACTCCATATATGTGCCGACATTTTGATGTGATGGGGAATCTTCTTTTTGTATAGTGAAATTTGGGGTGGAATTTGGGGATCTAAACAAGGCGGCCTAGCAAGTGATCGTGTCACAATAAATTGCGATCTGCTGTAGCGCACGCGTTACGCAAGACAAGGGAGATAAGTTTGGCTGCTCATCGTTCTGAGTACGGAGTACCCAAACAAAGACTAGCATATCAATGGTTGCCTATTTGGGTGAGATACACATACAGTTATTTTACTTTATAGGGAAATACAGAAGGCAAGACGGATCCGAATTCAGCAGGGCAATATGGCAATACGGCAATATGGCAATATGGCATGGCAATCCCGGCCAAGCTCCACGGCAAGTGCCTCAATTGCCTCTCCTTTGCGCACCAGGTGGCTACCTGTAAGCTGCCCCAGCGTTGCCTGCGGTGCATGGGTCTTCGGCACGTTGCGCGCGACTGCAAGCAGCCAAGGTGCGTGGCCTTTTTGGAGCTCGGGTGTTCGTGCCTCCGGTCGCTCCAATGGGCCGGCGGACCTCGGTGGTTCGCGCGGCCTTGGCGGGGCCACGACGGACACCACCGACCCTGGTGGTGGCACGACGAACACCACTGCCCCCGCCGCTGTCGGTCGGCGGCGGAGGAGGCGGAGGCGCCGCGGGCCGTCAACCCAATCCACACGGACAGCGCCGGCCTCCGCTTCCGATGGCGGCCAGGTCCGTGGTGAGCCGATTGCCAAGCTGGCCCCCGTCGAGCTCGATCTGCTCACGCTGACAACGCGCTTGGTCGCAGCTGTTTGCGGCTTAGCAGAGGACCCGATGCTGATGGAGCTCGCTGCTTCACTCAAGGGTGCTCAGACTGTCCCAAGGCCTCCTCTGGTCTCCTAGCCAGAGGATGAGGTCCCGGTGGTGGCCACGGGTGTTTGCACGCAGTGCCAGCTGTTGCTGCGGGCACCCTCGGTGTCGCCTCAGTTTGAGCGGTCACGGGCCACACCAAAGCGGTTAGTGTTTGACGACCCCTCGGGCGTTGTTGCACCCACGGTGGGTGAGGAGGACCCAGCTGTAGCGGCCACCACGCTGAGGCCCTCAGTTGGAGCATCGTCGCCTGGGCACCCGTCCATCTTGATGGTGGTCTATCAGGATGTGGACGCTTCTGCTCGGCGGACGACGGATCCGACTCCGTTGTCACCGGTGCGGGAGGAGCTGCCGGTGCCACCAAACGCCGATGACGCGACGCCACGTGAAGCTGCTCGCCGGCTCGCCGGTTCATCGACGAGGTGCGGATCGAGCGACCTCCGCCTTTGATTGCCAGCCCTCCAAAGTAGGCGGTATCCCGTGGTGAAAAGGAGTACTCGGATTGCCGCTCGGCCGCTGTCGCACATACCAACATCCAGGCGAGGCGAGGTACTTCTCAACATGAGGATGGGCATCGAACCGCCGACGGCGCCAGTTTCTCCAGCTCCCAAGAGTTTACGCGAGGCTATTCTCACTGGGAACTTGACGTCAAGCCAGATTGATGCTCTGGACGAGTATTTCCCGGCAGTCATACATTGGACCGGCGGAACACTCGTCTCGGACGTCGGAGTGGACTCTCACGGCGCCGCTTCGTAGTGCGTAGCGCCGCTCTTTCTATGGTTGTTGTCCTCTATGTAATATCGAATCTCACTTTTGTTGTGCGAGGACGGTCCGGCCTACGGCCGTAAGACCTCCAGTGGCGCTTGTCATAAGCGCGTCATTTGTATATTTATACTCTTCTTCTTAATGCAATGATACACAAATCTTTTGCGTATTCGAGAAAAAAATGGTATGCAGCTGACAGACACGAGGAAATTATTAGCGATTGATTCCCCTGTCCTGTCACTACCTGTGGTCTGTGGTACCTCATCGATGCGGCGGCAGCCCACACAGCCAATTACCCATACAGTATGATGTAGTGCGGGCCGAATTTTTACGGTACGTCTAGCGCTCCGATGTGCAGATGAGGCTAGCATTCGGACGTCCGCACTTGCTGTAATTGTTTCACGTGGAGGCCCGTGCCGCTCCGTGTCTTGCGCCCTGTAGTGTGGCCCATGCCGCATCGTGTCCCACGCCCGCACCGTGGCGCGCCCTCCACACCTATGCGCATGTAGGTGGGCCTAGCAGCTGCAGCAGGTGGCTGCTACAGATGAGTCTCACTACAACATGTGCAACACTAAATCTACTTTGCAACATCTAGATAAAACACTTGCAACATACATCCGAATCAATTGAAACACTTGCAATATACGTATGAAACTCCAGGGAAACACGTATGTAGCCATTGCAAAACATATGTCACATCTAGACGAAACACTTGCAACATATGTATGAAACGTATGCAACATCCGAATGAAACACTTTCGAACATATACGTGAAACATATGCAACACCCAGGTAAAATATGTGCAACATACGTATGAAGCGTCTGAAATATTTGGAACAATGCACTTACAACGTACGTGTATAGCAGCCGCAACATATGCAACATCCAATTGAACCACTTGCAACTTGCAACATGAAAATACTTGCTGCAACATAAGACAAAACAGATAAAACATTTAGAACATACTCTTGCAATATGTGCAACATCCTGATCTACTTTTGCAAACCATATGAAGCATTTGCAACATACCTCTGAAATATCTAAAACAATTGAAACATACGCTTGCAACATGCGCTTTCAACTCAGTGCAACATCTACTTGCTGCTTGAGAGAATGGAGGCTCGTCGGCGTGTAGAGTTCACCGGAGGCAACGGCCTAGCGGCGGTGGCTGCACGACGTGGAAGGGAGACATCGGACGCACGACGTGGAAGGGAGGCATCAGCCTCGCAACGCGGTTGGGAGGCAGCGACCGCATGACTAGGAGAGGGCAGCAGCACGCTGCACCGAGCAAGGCTAGAAGCTGAGCGTCGAGCACGTCATGCCTGGCAGGCCCAGCGGCTGAGCGCTGCACATCGGAAGCGGCTCGCTGGCCTACCGTCATCGCGCACGAGTGGCTGCTGTTGGGGCTCGCCTACCTCCGCACTGCCGCGAGCTCGCCTTTGTGCGGATCTATTGCCCCACGCCGTCGCCCGCGCGGCTCGCTAGCCTCGCGTCGTTGTGCACGAGCGATTGCCGCCGAGGCTCACTTGCCTCTACATCGAGCGAGCTCGCCTCTGCACAGACCGCATGCCGCTGGGGCGTTCTTGCCTCTGCGTCGCCACGCTATGACTCACCGGCACGTCGCAGACCATCAGTACTCGCTGCTCTATGTTGGATGCGCACAACAGACCAGATTAGGGAGAGAGAAAAGAGGGGCAAGGAAGCGAACGTATTGGATAGGAATGAGATGAGCAGAGCAATGTGCTCGAAGGCAGCAGGCGAGCGGATAGGAGCGATAGGAACGAGTAGATAGGAATGAGTGGATGAGCAGTTTTGAGAAACGAAGGAACGGGGGTTTATTGGGCTGGCGACGCGGCCCACCAACAGAGCGTTGAGACGGACGGACGCTTGTTCCTAGCATTATCGAAATTTTTAACATGATATGGCTCGCTTTACTGCAACCAATTAAATAGTAAAAGCCATTTCATTCTTGCCATTAATCCTTTTGTTGTAATCCCTTTGTCCAAAATAAATAATCTTTTAGAGCTGTCCTAAATCATAGGTTTGAATAATATTATAGAAAAAACACCAACATTTATGATACCAAATTAGTACAGCTAGATTCATCATAAAATATACTTCTATAATATATTTATATGGTGTTATAAATGTTGTTATTTTTTTTCTACGAAGTTGATTAAACTTAAGACAGTTTGACTATAGATAACTCTAGAATTGATTTATTTAGGAACGAAGGTAATACATGTCTACAATACGTAGTACCCATCGTTCTATAGAATCTAAACCAAGGAGCACATTAAAGGGGGAAGCTACAACATACTCCATCCATAAAAAAAATACAATTCTCATTTTTTTAGGAGTCAAATGATTTAAATTTTAATCAAAATTATATAAAAATACTAATATTTATAATATAAAAATAGGTATCATTAGATTAATTATAGAATATATTTTCATAATAGATTTATTTAGAGAAATTTGGTTAAACTTAAGTTTATTTGATTGACATGAATCCTATAATTGTATTTTTTTTGAACGGAGGGAGTATCATTTACACAATTGTAGCGGTTCGTATTTCAAGTTGTATTTTACTGCTTTTTCACCGAATAGGTCAGTGCTTGAGAGATGTGTCCTTTGTGTTTTCATAAAGGGATGCCTCTAGAAACTCGGATACGTACTCAGACACTTCGATGATAGTGGATCGATCCCGTGTTGGAATTGGAACTTGCGGCAGAGGAAGTTCAAAAAGCAGAAACACCATCTACGGACGGACCGTATGCAGCTCTGCTCTAAGCCAATAGCAAACGAGGAAGCACTGACCTCACCTGGTAATGCAGCTTCACATAGACAACAATTATTGCCCCAAGTCTCGATCGTTTCAAGTAGAATTGGATCTTCTCTTGGCCTCAAGTCAGACTTCATCAGCACTTCGATAAGGGCGTCCGCAATGGTAATTTGCAAATAGCTAGTCAGATGAGGCATAAAAGTACTAAAAAATAAATACGGTAGTGGAGAGTTATGTAAACTGTGATATAGTTGTTTTTGAGAGAGCGTGTTAGACTAACTATTTAAGAGTTGCTAGTTAGCCAATGAAATTCTTGCTAGTAGCAATTTGGAAACGCCTAGGACAACGAAGGAGGTGACCGATGGGGCCTTTCAGTTTCTTCGTGCGCTATGCCATGTGAACTGGAACCAAACACGCATCATCGGCATGCCATGCCTAAGCCGTGTATACGGGCTAAACGATGCTTATAGATACTCAATGGACGCTGTAATCCTCTATGCGAGTACAGAAAAGTTGTTATGTGTATATCGTACATTGGTTTACCACCACATTTTGACCTACCTAATTCTTATATGAACGGAAGCATCAATCCAAAAGGTTTTTAAATGTTTGATTGAAATTTTTTGCACACCAAAAGGATACTTTTCGGTATTTAGGGTCGATGCTATAAAATGACGGAGACATTGATGAAGATGTTAGACATAGAATCTCAGCCGGCTGGCTGAAATGGCGTCAAGCTTCTGGCGTCCTCTGTGACAAAAGGGTGCCTCAGAAGCTGAAAAGTAAGTTCTATAGGACGGCGATTCGTCCGGCGATGTTATACGGTGCTGAGTGTTGGCTACAAAAAGGTAACATGTCCAGCAATTGAGTGTAGCAGAGATGCGTATGTTGCGATGGTGTTGTGGGCACACAAGGAGGGATAGAGTACGGAACGATGATATTCAGGATAGGGTTGGGTGGCACCAATTGAGGAGAAATTGATTCAACATCGGTTGAGATGGTTTGGACATGTCCAACGGAGGTCTCCTGAGGCGCCGGTGCGTAGTGGAGTTCTAAAGCGGGCCGATAATGTAAAGAGCGGTAGAGGTCGACCTAAACTAACTTGGGACGAGTCCGTCAAGAGAGATCTTAAGGAGTGGAGTATCTCCAAGGATTTAGCTATGGACTGGAGCGCTTGGAGATTGGCAATCAACGTGCTTGAACCGTGATCTCTTTCTGTCTTATGCCTTTTATGTCCCTTTACGTGTCTCCCTGTTTTTCGTCTCTTTTGGGTTTCATTTCTAGCCTATCCTAATTTGTTTGGGACAAAAGGCTATGTTGTTGTTGTTATTGTGGTAGACTGTGTAACATCTGACTGTGATGTTACTTTTACATTGTTCAAAAGAAAAGAAAGAAAACCCATACCTTAAACAGGTTACACATAAGTGGGCTGAACATAAAAAAAGCGGGCCCATAAAAGAGATCTCACACAGCCAGAGGATAGAGCCCAAGGCTGGAAAGAGAACAAGACACGACCGTACCTGCGCTCATCTCACTACGAAGTTGTACGTCCCTCCGCTTTCGGAGCAATCAAATGTTTTCAAGTTTTATTAAAGTTTTATGATTACATATTAACTTTTATGGTATAAAATAAATATTACTAGTGAATTATAATATATTTTTATAGTAAATTCGTTTGGTACTAGTCACTCTATTCTTGGTTAAACTTGAACTATTTTGATATATACGGATATTAATGATTTCACTTCTCTTTCTTTTTCTTCTCAAAAGAGAATATGTATTTGAGTGCTTTACTTTTTTTTTCCTCTAAATGCACATCACTTGCCTATAAAATTGGTTATATTATTATGTAGCCTTTTTAAATTGGGAAAATTGTGCTCCTGCTACAATTGTGATTTTGCCCATGTTTCTTCAACTTTGTGATTTTACCTCTGCTATTTTGAAATGAATGATCCGTTTGCCCCTATTTTGGATGTCCGTCAGATGGATATGTAATAAATAAATTAAAAAAAATCTGAAATAAAAAAGGAAAGGCGAAATGACCACATTGTCCCTATCCTTCTCTAGGCTCTTCCTCATCCGAGATCTGACCCGGGCTGCATCAGGCACGGGCATCTGGCGCGAGCTCACGGGTGCGCAGCGCACCTCAGCGGCGGCTGCTCCGGAGCGCGGGGGCGCATGCGCTGGTGGCGGTCACGGCCTTTCGTCGTGCACGTGCAGGGCGACGGCAGTGCCCGGCCGCGGGTCTCGTTCGGCTCAGGCAGCGCCCCCCCGCAGTTTCGCTCTTCCAGCACCACGAGTTCGCGCAGATCACCGAGGACGACGATGACGGGGACGGGGACGGGGACGAGAACGACGGGGACAGGGACGGGGACGAGTTCGCGCAAAGTGGTGCGTCGTTTTGAAAACACTGGGGCAAATTCACAAAGTCAAAAAAAAAAGGAGCAAAACCACATTCGATACAAAACAAGGTAAAAATGCAAGAGCCCTTTTAAATTACAGCACGAGTGTCATACAACTTAACTTTACGTTCCACCTTTCATTTCCTAAAGCCACCACGTGATGCATATGCACGAGTTTTTGAAAATCTAATCTCTGTGCCAGTCATATTAAAGGTTATCTCCAAAAACACTTTACAGATTGTTATTTTGAATTTTAACCAAAAACAAAAACTCATATAGAAATCATATTCCGGATTCGAAGATTGACCCCTAGAAAGTTTAGCTCGGGTCGGTGACGACAGAGCAGCTGTACATGACATAGGAAGGGCAGTTAAGATCAGAGGATGTAACCCGTAACTTGGTAGTTGTATTAGCACCGATCATACCACATACGCATATTTATTTTCACACAAAAAACCCAGAAAACAAAAATAAAAAATCCACTCAAGAAAGTAAAATCTGTCCTAAAGGATACTGGATACATGATGTCGGGTACCTACCACTAGGGGTACCCACAATCAACGATTAAGAAAAACAAAACCGCTACCCACAAACGAGACGAGCCAAAATAGCGAACGGGACGCCTCGACTACGTTCCGACTCGTACGATGCACGCTCGACGGGACGCCTCGACTACGTTCCGACTCGCACGAGGCTCGCTCGACGGGACACCTCGACCGCGTTCCGACTCGCACGAGGCTCGCTCGACAAGGCACCTCGACTATCAAGAAATCTCCGACTCGCACGACCCCGGATCGGGCCGCTACCCACCTTATTCACCAACTCTGAGACAAAAGTCAGAGCATTTAATACGACTACCCACTACTTCCTACCATCATGGCTACAGCAGTAACCGGCGTGGAAGCAGTACCGGTGTCAAATCTCACTTTTTACTGCTCATCCCGGGATGGGAGGTGAAAACCTGTCACTATACGCACCATACTGCGCACTGTTCCACCATTGATCACCCTCGAGGGAGGATATGACAAGGACCGTACCCCACGATCCCGGAGACTCGGCCTTATCCGCTCACCCGTCCTTGACCAGACCTCGACCTACCGTCGGTCAACAAGGAAGAAAGACCGACGTGGCATAGGACTCGGTGTCTTTTCACCATCTCGTCCTCTACGTCACCATGGTGTCCAGGGATGGCCGGCCATTCTTAGGGCACGTCGCTACAGCCACCTCCACAGGGATCGACAAAACTTCACCTCAAAGACACCCCCGACGTCCCTGCCTCCTCTTACCCTATAAAAGGGCAGGCCGGGGCTCTACAAGAGGGCAGACGGAAGAACAACGAACAACAGACAACGAAAAACCAGTCCCCATCCCACCAAAGAAGATCAACATCTCAAGCAATCTCCTTTGTACTCTCACTTTTCCTTTGAGACCTGGGCTCGGGTCCCTCTCTCACAGCTTGTAACCCCCGCGGGACCAAACGCCGACAGTTGGCGCGCCAGGTAGGGGACGCTGCGTGCCAACATCGTTTTCCCGCTATTTTTCTAGATGGCTGACCCCAAACGTCCACTCCCGTTGGCCACGGTGATATGGTTTGGGAGTTTGGAGTTCATGTCTCTTGGCCACGGCTACGACATGGTCCTCCTCTCGCCCAGGCACCCGACCGACGGGGACCACGAGCTCTCCCAACCTAGGGGAGCGCTGCGCTGGTATCGTCGCTCTCGCCGGACACGCGCTGCCAGGCGACGGCGAGCCCAGCACAACCACTGTCATCGCCTTGCGGAGGGTGATGGTATTCCCCGATCCAGCGCTTCTCAGCCAGACGCTGACATGGACTTCCTCGCTGAGGATCTATGTAGGATGAGCTTGGTTGAGGGTAAGATGCCGACAGGGACTCCCATCGCTCCACCGCCCGGTGCGGCGCTGCCACCAGCTAGTTCGACTACTCCAGCACCAGGAACGACGCCTTCGTCAGCATTCCCGTTTGGACTAGACTCGGTTGCCCGGGCGTATGCTTCTTCTGTAAGCACCAGCATGAGTGCTTACAAGAAACTCCCCAGACACCATCTACGCTCCACCCTCAACCTCGTTGCATCCACGCTAGCTTCTGAGTACCTGGACTCCACGGAGACCCCAGATACGGAGCTCCGTGCAACTGCTTTCCGACATCACGACCCCAGAGACGCACGACCTCACATGCACCCGTTGTACTACTATTTTGGCGCTTCAGACTCCGACTCTGCCGATGACACCTACGACCCGACTCGCGAGTGCTTCAATATCGACGGAGCTATCGCGTCGGATTCAGAGGATGAGGCAGCCATCGGAGGAAGGAACACGCCACCTCAGGTCGAGCTCCCTGCTGAGCGAGATGAGGCTCAATTCCTTGCGGATCAAGGAATGCAGCTCGAGCAAATCCGCAAGTTGCAGGATAGGCTCGACGAGGAACGAGAAAACCTACGTCTACTTCAGCAAACCCTCGAGCAAGAGCGCGCGGCACGCGCACACGGTGGAGGAGCTCGAGAGAGAGCTCGCAACATCAATCGTCGCATCATCGAGGATCGGGCAGTCGACCCCCCGGTTTTCGGTCGAGCCAGCCAGAACGTGGTCGCAGCTGCCATGCTCCTTCGCAACATGCCCAAGCCATCGAACCCCGAGGCCCGTCGAGCCCGTGATGAAATCCGAGGACTCCTCGAGACTGCTACCATGCAGCAGGCCAAGAGTTCCGCCTCGAGGCGACGCGGGCTTGCCTCGGAGCAGCCAGCGGAGCCCTCCCGTTAGGAGAGAGAGGCCTCGGTTCATCCCGAGCACGCCCAACGGAACAAGGCGGCCTCTGTCCGTGACCGCATCATTGACAACCGTGAACCTTGAGATGCCCGTGACAACATCGTAGAGCGCGGGAGGCGCAAACATGGTGATGATGCAGCTCGAGGCTACCACGAGCACAGAGGCGAGCGCTACGACAGCTCAAAAGATCGAAGCCCTTCACCCGAGCCACCGGGTCCTCTGGTCTTTAGCAAGGCCATTCGCGAAATGATACTCCCGGCTTAGTTCCGCCCCCCACGACTCTTACCAAGTATAACAGCGAGACCAAACCCAAACTTTGGCTCGCTGACTTCTGCTTGGCTTGTCAGTTGGGTGGGGCCACCGATGACCGGGTCATCATTCGACAACTCCCCCTGTTCCTGTCAGACACCACTCGAGCCTGGCTCGAGGACCTCCCACCTCGACAAATCCACGACTGGAACGACCTCGTGAGAGTGTTCGAGGGGAACTTCAAGGGAACCTACATGCGCCCCGACAACTCGTGGGATCTCCGAAGCTACAAACAGAAGCCGGGTGAATCCCTCCGAGATTACATCCGGCGTTTCTCCAAACAACGCACCGAGCTCCCCAACATCACCGACTCCGACGTCATCATGGCTTTCCTCTCTGGTACCACCTGCAAAGAGTTGGTCCGAGAGTTGGGCCGCAGCACTCCCATCACTACCAACGGTTTGATGGATACTATCACCAACTTCGCCGTCGGCGAGGAGGCGGTTGGTGCCATCTTTGGTAGCGATCAGGACAAGGGGAAGCCCAAGGAAGAGGATCCCGTGGGCTCCAGCCGGGGCTCGAAGAGGAACAATAGGAAGAAGAAGAAGAACCAGCAGGGCAAGCTCGAGGCCCCGGGTGACGACCTTGTTGCTGCTGCTGATCGCAAGAAACCTCAAGGGCCCCCCGGCGGGGGCATTTTTGACAAAATGCTCAAAGAGTCGTGTCCCTACCACAAAGGGCCCACGAACCACAACCTCGAGGACTGCCACATGCTCCGGAGATACTTTGAAAGCATAGGTGTTAAGAAAGACGACAAGAAGGAAGATCCCAAGGGAGATGACAAGGATGAGGGGTTGCTCGAGATCCATGACTGCTTCATGATATATGGAGGACCCTCGACACGCCTCTTGACATGGCAGCACAAGCGGGAACATCAAGAGGTCTTCTCCGTGTAACTCGCAACCCCCCTCTTCCTTGACTGGTCTGAGGTGGCCATCACTTTTGACCGTGATGACCACCCAGACTACGTCCCTAATCCTGGGGTCTACCCACTTGTTGTCAATCCCATTATCACCAACACACGCTTCACCAAGGTGCTCATGGATGGCGGCAGCAGTCTTAACATCATCTATGCCCAGACCCTCAACCTTCTAGGGATCACGAGGACGCACCTCCGACCCAGCGTCGGGGGCTTCCATGGAGTTGTGCCAGGGAAGCGAGCAGAGCCCGTCGGGTGGGTCGACCTACCTGTCTATTTCGGCACTGCCGCCAACTTCAGAAAGGAAACTCTCACTTTCGAAGTAGTCGGATTCCATGGAACATACCACGCCATCCTTGGGCACCCCTGCTACGCTCGGTTCATGGTGGTCCCCAATTACACCTACCTCAAGCTCAAAATGTTGGGCCCCAATGGTGTCATAACTGTCGGGCCCTCCTACGAGCACACCTACGAGTGCGACGTGGAGTGCGTCGAGCACGGAGAAGCCATCTTGGAGTCGGCGACCTTGACGGCGGACCTCGACGGTTTGGCCAAAGAGATCCCCGACCCCAAGCGCCACGCTGGCAACTTTGAGCCCGCGAAAGATGCCAAGCTCGTCCCCCTCGATCCCACCGACCCAAAGGGAAAGGCGTTGAGCATCAGCGCCACCCTCGACCCCAAATAGGAAACAGTGCTCATCGACTTTCTCCGCGCAAACATCGACATCTTTGCGTGGAGTCTCTCGGATATGCCGGGCATACCTAGGAAAGTCGCCGAGCACGCCTTGGAGATCCGAGCCGGGCATACCCAGGGCCGCTTCGACGAGGAAAAGCACAAGGTCATCGGCGAGGAGATCCACAAGCTGCTGAAGGCCGGATTCATCAAGGAGGTTCATCATCCTGAATGGCTAGCTAATCCTGTATTAGTTAAGAAAAAGAATGGGAAGTGGAGGATGTGTGTAGACTATACTAGTTTAAATAAAGCATGTCCAAAAGTTTCTTTTCCTTTGCCACGCATTGATCAAATCGTTGATTCTACTGCGGGATGTGAAACTCTATCGTTTTTAGATGCGTCTTCCGGCTACCACTAGATCAAAATGACGGAGTCCGACCAGCTCGCGACTTCGTTCATCACCCCATTCGGCATGTATTGCTATGTTACTATGCCCTTCAGTCTCCGAAACGCAGGGGCTACGTACCAGCGATGCATGCAACACGTTTTTGGGGAACACATTGGACCAACCATCGAGGCTTACGTCGATGATATCGTTGTCAAAACCAAAAAGGCCAGTAATTTGATAAACGACCTCGACGTTGCGTTCAAGTGCCTCCGGGCAAAGAACATTAAGCTCAACCCCGAGAAATGTGTTTTCGGTGTTCCTCGAGGCATGCTCCTAGGGTTCATCATTTTCGAACATGGCATCAAGGACAACCTAGAAAAAATCACCGCAATAACCAAAATGGGCCCTATCCGAGATCTGAAGGGCGTGCAAAGGGTCATGGGCTGCCTTGCGGCCCTCAGTCGCTTCATTTCGCGCCTCGGCGAAAAAGCGTTCCCACTGTATTGTCTCCTAAAGAAATCAGAACACTTCTCGTGGACCCTCGAGGCCGAGGAAGCCCTTGCAAAGCTCAAGGCTACGCTCTCCAACTCACCGATCCTCGTCCCTCCGACCACAGGGGAACCCCTCCTACTTTATGTCGCCGCAACGACACAAGTAGTCAGTACGGTCTTGGTTGTAGAGAGGGCAGAGGAAGGACATGCCCTGCTTGTCCAGAGACCGGTCTACTTCATCAGTGAGGTGCTCTCGAAAACCAAGGTTCGCTACCCACAGATCCAGAAGCTGCTGTACACCATCGTCTTAACATGGCACAAACTCCGTCACTACTTTGAGGGCCACCCGGTGACTGTGGTCTCTTCTTTTCCTCTGGGAGAGATAGCCCAGAACCGGGAAGCCTCGGGTAGGATAGCCAAGTGGGCGGTCGAGGTCATGGGTGAGACCCTCTCTTATGCGCCACGTAAGGCCATCAAATCCCAGGTACTAGCAGATTTCCTGGCGGAGTGGACCGACACTCAACTTCCTCCGGTTTAGCTCCAGGCCGAGCTTTGGACCATGTATTTCGACGGGTCGCTGATGAAAACAAGAGCAGGCGTGGGTTTGCTCTTCATCTCACCTCTCGGAGTCCACATACGCTATATCATCCGGCTTCATTTTCCTGCCTCCAACAACGTCACTAAATACAAGGCGCTCGTCACGGGCCTACGAATCACCGTCGAACTACGGATTCGACACCTCAATGTTCGAGGTGACTCTCAGCTCGTGATCGACCAGGTCATGAAGAGCTCGAGCTGCCGTGATCCCAAGATGGAGGCCTACTGTGAAGAAGTACGGCGCCTTGAAGACAAGTTTCACGGCCTCGAGCTCAACCACATCGCACACAGATATAATGAGGCCACCGATGAACTCACAAAAATTGTTTCTAGTCGAACTACAGTCCCACCTGACGTTTTCGTGAAAGATCTCCATCGACCGACCGTCCACATCATGGCAGACGGAGGGGTTGACGGGCCGTCACTCGACCCTCCACCTGAGGTGGAAGCCCCCTCGACCGGGGCTGAAGCCATGCAGGCGGAAGGCTCGACCCCGCCAGCCAACCCCGGGCCTGACTGGCGTATTCCGTACCTCGACCATCTCACTCGAGGGGACCTCCCCTCGGATAAGATCGAGGCTCGACGGATCGCTCGCCAGGCCAAATCCTTTGTGATATTTGGCGACAGCAGGGAGCTGTATCGCGCAGCCCTACTGGCGTCCTCCAACACTGTATCACAAATGAGGAAGGCAGAAACCTGCTCGATGATCTACACTCGAGGGCTTGTGGTCATCACGCGGTGCCTCGAACCCTCGTTGGAAACGCATTCCGACAAGGTTTCTATTGGTCGACCGCAGTCTTCGACGCTGTTTGGCTAGTACGCTCCTGCAAAGGCTGCCAGTAGTATGCAAGACAAACCCACCTCCTAGCTCATGCACTGCAAACTATTCCCATCACATGGCCATTCACCGTTTGGGGGCTCGACTTGGTTGGACCCCTGAAAAGGACAACTGGTGACTTCACCCACTTGCTCGTCGCCATTGACAAATTTTCCAAGTGGATCGAGGCCTGTCCTATCACCAGCATCAGGTCTGAGTAAGCTGTGCTATTTTTTACTGACATCGTCCACCGCTTTGGGGTTCCTAACTGCATCATCACGGACAACGACACCCAATTCACTAGTAAAAAGTTCCTGGATTTCTGCGATAACCATCACATCCGTGTGCTCTGGTCGGCCGTAGCTCCTCCAAAAACAAATGGCCAAGTAGAACGTGCCAACGGCATGGTCCTACAAGGCCTGAAACCAAGATTTTTTGACAAGTTAAACAAACACGGCAAAAAATGGGCCACCGAGCTTCCCTCAGTCCTGTGGAGCCTAAGAACAATGCCGAGTCGAGCCACGGGGTTCACTCCATTCTTCTTTGTCTACAGGTCCGAGGCTATGCTCCCAACTGATGTAGAACATAGATCCTCGAGGCTGAAAGCCTACAGCGAGAAAAACAATGACGCCACAAGAGAGGACGCCCTCGACCAGCTCGAGGAAGCTCGCGATGTGGCTCTGTTACACTCTGCCAGGTATCAGCAAAGTCTCCGATGCTACCACGACAAACACGTCCGTAGACGGGACCTCAATGTTGGTGACCTGGTGCTACGGCGAAGCCAGAACACCAAGGGACGACACAAGCTTACGCCACCGTGGGAAGGGCCATACATCATCGCGGAAGTGTTGAAGCCCGGCACCTACAAACTATCGAACGAGAAAGGCGAAATCTTCACCAACGCTTGGAACATTGAACAGCTATGTCGCTTTTTCCCTTAAAGCCTCAAGGCTCTGTAAATTGTTTCACAATCTCATAAATAAAGAATACAGCGGTGTTCAAAGTATTGTTTTCATAACAACCAGGAAGGATCGACCCTGTTTTCTTAGAGTCGACCCTCCCTCGGGGGCTGCAAGGGGGAACCCCCTGTCCCCAAAAAACTCACATTTTTTTGAGCTTTTTCAAAAATGACGAGAACTGTCACAAAAGTCGACAAGGCCGCAAGAGCACCCTAAGGCTCAAGGGCCGTCGAGCCGCGAGATCACTTACGCCTCCGTGGCTATGGTACCTCCACTCACCCCCCACGCCAAGGGGTGCAACCGCGCGCTGAGTAGACCTAGTAACAGTTCACGACTTTGAAAAGCTCACATTCCCGTTCGCTTTGAATCAAGTTCTTACACGATCTGCAAGGCCACAAACGCACCCTAAAGCTCGAGGGCAGTCGAGCCACGAGATCACTTACGCCTCCGAGGCTACGGTACCTCCACTCGCTCCCTTACGCCAAGGGGCGTAACCGCGCGCTAAGGAAATCATGCGAGAACGTGATTCAAGCGATAAAGGGAAGAAAAAACTCGAACAAAAAATTGATGATCAGTACAAGTGTACATCTAAAATGTTTTAAGGCCCCCGAGGCCATCACGACCAAAGTTACGAATACTAACTAACTTATTACACAAGCCTTCATGCCTAGTTTTGGCTCATAGGCCCTCGTCATCAGCAGGCGAAACCACCTCGACCTCGAAAAGCTTGGCAAGGCAACTCCTAGGCTCCTCAGCGGCCTCGATCAGGCTTAGGCAGACGACTTCGTTCTCCTCGTCCGTCCGATCTGGATCCGTGATGAAGCCATCAGCGATGAGGTCCATGACGTACACGAACCCAGACCGAACGACCGCCATAGCCCTCTTCATGTCGTGATGCAGCCCGCCTTGTTTCCTCTCACAGACGAGACGGCCCAGCGCCACCATCCGACGGACAAAGGAGTTCCCCGGTGCGTCCTCCTCGGTATCGACATCGGGCTCGACCCCAGGCCGTCACATACCGAGGTGATAGCACCCTAGAGCAACTGAGTCCACCCAGCCTCGGCCTCGAAGAGGTTCTGGAACGAGGTGGCCATCGCCTGGGCCGTGTGCTGCTGCTTCTCCAACTCTGAAACGTAAGCATTGAGTTAGCATAAGCCAAGCACCTCGATGCCAAGGCCAGAACATAACAAGAGGTTTACCCTTAGAGTGGGTCTGCCAACCCACGACCTCCTAGGCGCTTGCTCCCGCCTTGGTAGCCGCCTCCCTCAGCCTGAGCCGCTCTGCCTAAGCCGGGTACTTCGCAACCCAGGCGGTTGTAAGGTCCAAATAGGCTAGAGGGGGGGTGAATAGCCTAATAAAAACTTTCTACACAAATTACTTAACCACAAGTTAGTATAAAAGGTGGCGGAGCAAAATGCACAAGCACTAACTAATTAAGCAAGCCACCTACACAAGTCTAGTTCAAGGCTATCCACTAAACACAACAACAACAAGCTAGATACGAGAAGTAATACGAGAGAAGAGCTTCGAGTGGTTATACCGCCGTGTAGAGATGAGAAGTACCAATCAATCAATCACACAAGAGAAATCCTCGGGAAGAGAATGACACAAGAATTTATCCCGAGGTTCACTTGCTTCCCGGCAAGCTACTCCTCGTTGTGGCGATGCACCCACTTGTCGGTTCGCGAGCTAATCAACTATCAAGAGTTGAGCCCTCGGCGGGCGCCGCACAACCGCACACAAGATGGGGATCCTCCAAGCCACGAGCTCCACTAGAGTATCCAATTCGCGAACTCCCGCGGGGAAGGATCAAGAACCCCTTACAACACTTGGTGAAGGCTCCAACAATCTCCAATTGCGAGCTCAATCACCTCCGCTGCTCCAAGCCGTCTACCGTGTCGGGAAACACGGAAGAGTAACAAGAAATCCGCAGCAACTCGAAGATCAAGTGCCTCTAGAATGCAACTCTCAAGCAATGCACTTGAATCTCACTCAATCTCACTCAAGATGTGCAATCAATCAAAGAGATGAGTGGAGGGGTTGTTCTCTAGCTCAAAGGATGTCTCTAGGTCTCAAAATGTGCAAGAGTTACCCTCAAACCCCGGCCACCATCTATTTATAACGAAGGGGTACGCAGCTAGCCGTTAGAAACGACGCAGCAGAAAACGCGCTGCACCGGACGCGCCGGTCCGGGTGACCGGACGCGTCCGGTCACTACGCGACAGACGAGAATAGTGCCGTTCGAACTAGCCGTTACCGTTGACCGGACGCGCTCGACCGAGCGACCGGATGCGCTGGTCACGACCGGACGCGCCGGTCCCGTGACCCACCGGATTCTCCGGTCAACACCGAGCCACGCACTGCAAAACAACCACCGGACGTGCTGAAGAACGAACCGGACGCCACAGTGCCCGCGTCCGGTGGGAGTCCAGTAAGCTCCCTGGAAGACCGGACGCGTCCGGTGACCTATGACCGGACGCACACCGCGTCCGGTGATCCTCGTGAACCGCTGTTCGCCTGACCGGACGCGCCGGTCGTACAGTGACCGCGTCCGGTGCCGAGTCCGGTGCAGCGTCCGGTGCACGCAGTGACCTCCGTTCGCCTTCGTTTCTCTTCCGACTTTCGGCGCAAAAGAAAATAGGCAATTCACTTCTCCAAAAAGCGCCGAATCCCGCCTCGCAAGCTCGGCGGGAGGGAGAGAGAAACCCAAACCCCTCTCTACCGCTTAAACTCCACCGCCTTCGCAAAAGTGCTAACACCACCAAGTGCACCCCACCATGTGCATGTGTGTTAGCATTTTCACAAATATTTTCCAAGGCGTTATGTTAGCTCTTTACTAGATCCTAAATGCATATGCTCAAGACATTGATCTAGTGGCACTTGATTCCCGAGCTAACCGTGATTGCCCCTCTTGATAGTCGGCTATGAATCCTAAACCCGGTCAATCACTTCTCTACTCATCTTAGACCGGCAAAAGGAAGACCCTATTGTTATACCTTTGCCTTGCGCTCTTTAGATCATTCTCTTTCACTTGATCATCATATCCATCATTTCATGTGCATCTCCACCATGATCTTGCTCATCATTTCATGTCCATGTGCCATCTCTTTGTGACCTTGTGGCTACCACTCCTTGCCACGTCCACCTTCATCACATGTGTTGCTTATGCCTAGCTTAATCACACTTGATACAATAGCATTAGCAACTTGGTGTCATTAATTACCAAAACCAAACTTGGGCTTTCAATCTCCCCCTTTTTGGTAATTGATGACAACCATCACAAAGATATGAAATGAATTCAATTTTCAATTTCGATAGTATTAGCTCCCCCTACATATGTGCTTCCATGAGTTTGGTTCAATTTTGCACATATGTATGGATTTGAGATTTGGGAGAGTTACTACTATCAAATTGATGCTAAGGTATATAGAATGGACCTTTGAAGCGTGATACCAATCGGAGTTGCCTTTATATACCATCCTTAGCATCGATGTAGCTAGACACCACTTGTAATTCATCACTTGTAAAGATCATAAACACTAAAGTACCCCGTGAGATCAACATTATAAGCAAAGGTGTCTAGATACCACTTAAAAAGCTACTCTTAACAAATCATCATTCAAGTTCTAATTCTAGCAATCACCAAACAAACATGAATAAGAATTTAAGCTTTGCAATGCAACAATTCATCATGTTAATGCGCATACAAATGCAACAAATAGTTCATGAGCTTGCTCCCCCTACTTGTGTGCTCAAATTTAATTGATTCCTTTCCAAAGTCTTATCTTATGCTTTCTCTCCCCCTTAGTAACTTTTTCTTTTTGTGACTTTTCTCTCCCCTCTTATTATATCTTTCTCCCCCTTTGTGACTTTTCTATCTTTGTGACTTTTCTCTCCCCCTTTGTCAACAATCACCAAAAAGGTGCCAATTTTATTGAGAGTTAAGTCAATCAAAATGAGGGAGTCCAAATTATGGTTCAATCTAGATTACTGGCCTAGAATATGTAATTCGGTTTGAACCAAGGACAAGCTTCTTCACACCTCATAAAGTATAAGGGTTATCTTGACCATGTTGAATTACACATCATGAGCTCATTTTCTAGATTCAACACTAGGTTTGAACACTAGGTTTGCAAGCCCACAAACATGTCATATGCTACCACTAGATCAATCAAACATAGAAGCAATAGTGGTACCATATATACATTAAAATCATTTGATTTTCATGAATGAGCCTATTTGTCATACAAATATGTCTATATGTTCTAAACATGTCCTTAGCAAAGTATGAACGATATGCCAAACAACTTTACCTTGCTATGTCGGAGGAGGGGCATGTCATATAATAATGTGGGGTTGCACTCATCTCAAGTTGGAGAAGTCAAGTATGTTCAATTCATTTTTCAACTTGTAAAATCTTGTCTCATCAAGTGGCTTTGTGAATATGTCGGCTAGTTGATCTTCGGTGCCAATGCTCTCAATGCGAATATCACCCTTTTGTTGATGGTCTCTAATGAAGTGATGCCTTATGTCAATGTGCTTTGTTCTTGAATGTTGAACCGGATTTTGAGTCATCTTGATAGCACTTTCATTGTCACAAAACAATGGCACATTCTTGAACTTGATTCCAAAGTCATTCAAGGTGGCCTTCATCCAAAGCAATTGTGCACAACAACTACCGGCACTAATGTATTCGGCCTCGGCGGTAGATAGTGCAACACTATTTTGTTTCTTTGATGACCATGAAACAAGAGACCTTCCAAGCAATTGACAAGTGCCACTTGTGCTCATTCTATCAATCTTGCATCCACCATAGTCGGAGTCCGAATATCCAATCAACTCAAAATTAGACCCCTTTGGAAACCATAATCCAACATCATGAGTGCCCTTAAGATATCTCAATATCCTCTTGGTTGCTTTCAAGTGACTTTCTCTAGGTGAAGCTTGATATCTTGCACACTTGCACACACTAAACATCACATCCGGCCTAGAAGCGGTGACATAGAGCAAACTTCCAATCATAGACCGGTATTGCTTTTGATCTACCATGTTACCACTATCATCAATACCCAATTGATCATTTGTGCCCATTGGTGTACTCATTGACTTGGCATCTTGCAATCCAAACTTCTTGATCATGTCCTTGATGTACTTGCCTTGACTTACAAAAGTGCCATTCTTCATTTGCTTGATTTGAAGTCCAAGAAAGTAACTAAGCTCTCCAATCATAGACATCTCAAACTCTTTTGCCATCATATCTCCAAACTCTTCACAAAAGTCTTGATTAGTTGATCCAAAGATAATATCATCCACATAGATTTGCAACACAAACAAGTCATTTTCAATTTTCTTGGTGAAGAGAGTGGTGTCAACCTTTCCCATCTTGAACCCTTTAGAGAGAAGAAAGTCCCTCAATCTCTCATACCATGCTCTAGGTGCTTGTTTCAAACCATACAATGCCTTCTTGAGCTTGTAAACATGGTTGGGCTTCTTGTCATCTTCAAAACCGGGAGGTTGCTCAACATAAACTTCTTCATTGATGTAACCATTAAGAAATGCACTCTTGACATCCATTTGATAGAGCTTGATGTTGTGTGCACAAGCATATGCTAATAAGATTCTAATAGCCTCCAATCTTGCAACCGGTGCATATGTTTCTCCAAAGTCAAGACCCTCAACTTGAGTGTATCCTTGTGCTACTAATCTTGCTTTGTTCCTCACAACCATGCCATCTTGATCTTGCTTATTTTTAAAGACCCACTTGGTGCCAATTACATTGTAGTTCTTTGGTCTTTCCACAAGTTCCCAAACTTGATTTCTAGCAAAGTTGTTTAGTTCTTCATGCATGGCATTTACCCAATCGGAATCCTTCAAAGCATCTTCTATTTTCTTAGGTTCTTCAAGTGACACAAATGAGTAGTGCTCACAAAAATATGCTAATCTTGATCTAGTTTGAACACCACTTTGAATTCCACCAATGATTTGGTCCAATGGATGATCTCTTGTAATACTAGTAGGTTGGAGAATTGGGAGTTGATTGCTTCCACTAGCTTGACCTTGATCTTGCACTTCATCAAGAGAACCACTTGAGCTTGCTTGATTTGTATCAATTTGCACATTTTGATTGATCATATGAGTATCATCATCATCAACTTGCCTTGGTCTTATGTCACCAATGTCCATATTCTTCATTGCATTTGACAATTGATCTCCTCTCACATCATCGAGGTTTTGAGCTTCATTTTGAGACCCTTGGGTTTCATCAAACTCAACATCATGAACTTCTTCCAAGGTGCCATTTGTGAGATTCCAAACTCTATATGCTTTGCTTGTGGTAGAATAACCAAGTAAGAACCCTTCATCACATTTCTTTTCAAACTTGCTCAATCTAGTGCCTTTCTTGAGAATATAGCATTTGCAATCAAACACTCTAAAGTATGCAATGTTGGGCTTTCTTCCATTCAATAGCTCATAAGGTGTCTTTCCAAGCTTCCCATGGCAATAGAGACGGTTGCTACAATAGCAAGCCGTGTTGATAGCTTCACTCCAAAATGAATGACTCACATTGTACTCACTAAGCATTGATCTAGCCATGTCAATCAAAGTTCTATTCTTCCTTTCAACTACACCATTGGATTGAGGAGTGTATGTTGGTGAGAATTGATGTCCAATTCCAAGATCATCACATAAATCTTCAATTCTTGTGTTCTTGAACTCACTACCATTGTCACTTCTAATCTTCTTGATGGTAGTCTCAAACTCATTTTGCACTCTCTTGACAAAAGATTTGAATAGATCATGTATATCACTCTTGTCATAGAGAAAGAACACCCAAGTGTATCTAGTATAGTCATCCACTATCACAAAACCATACTTGTTCCCACCAATGCTAGTGTATGTTGTTGGCCCAAACAAGTCCATGTGCAATAGCTCAAATGCCTTTGATGTACTCATTTCACTCTTACTAGGATGTTTATTTCCAACTTGTTTGCCGGCTTGACAAGCACTACAAGGTTTATCCTTCTCAAAAGTCACATCTTTCAAGCCTCTAACTAAGTCATGCCTCAAAAGTTTGTTCAATTGTTTCATTCCAACATGACCAAGCCTTCTATGCCACAACCATCCCATACTAGTTTTGCTAAGCAAGCATGATGTCAATTGGGTCTCACTATCATTGAAGTCAACCAAGTATAAGCTACCATGTCTAAAACCTTTGAATATCAAATTTGATCCATCAACACTTATGACTTCAACATCATCACTACCAAATATGCACTTGAAGCCAAGATCACAAAGTTGTGCCACCGACAAAAGATTGAAATCCAAGCTCTCAACTAGCAACACATTAGATATGCTCATGTCATTTGAGATAGCAATTTTACCAAGCCCCTTGACCTTGCCTTTCTTGTTGTTACCGAAAGTGATAGCATCAAAACCACCATTTTGACTTGTATCAATTGATTTGAACATACAAGAATCTCCGGTCATATGTTGAGTGCACCCACTATCAAGCACCCAATGCCTTCCTCCGGCTTTGTAATTGACCTACAAGAAAAGATCAATTCCTTTTAGGTACCCAAACTTGTTTGGGTCCTCCAAGGTTAGTGACCAAGCTCTTTGGTACCCAAATGGCTTTCTTCTTTGAGCCCAACCATGGTGTACCAATGAACTTAGCATGAACACTATTTGTACCCTTGGTAAGTATATAGAAGGAATCAAACTTAATTGAGGATACATTAGCATTTGATTTCTTGTTCATGCAATGTTGCTCTATGTGACCAACATGCTTGCAACTTTTGCAATAGCTACCATTGTTCTTCACAAAACGAGTTTTGTGAGGAGCAAAAGCGGCCTTGCCTTTCTTGGGGTTATAGCCCAATCCCTCTTTGTAGAGAGAAGCTCTTTGGCTACCCAAGCACATAAGCAAGCGGTCCTCACCACCATAAGCCTTAGCTAAAGTGTGATTGAGCTCTTTCACCTCCATCTTGAGATTTTCATTCTCAACTATAAGTGTGGAGTCACAAGTGAAACCATCACTACTAGATGAGGATGATGTAGATGAGCTACATGAAGGGTTAGTGGGAGCAACAACAATAGGCTTATGACAAGATTCATCAATTATATCACAAGATATGCCTATGTTGCAAGTTTTAGCTTTCTCAACATTAGTTGACATGTTTTCACATTTTTCAACTAGAGAGGAATGAGCTTCTTCAAGCTTAGTGTGAGACTTTTGAAGTTTCTTATGGTCTACCTTTAGACTCTCATAAGATGCTCTAAGCTCATCAAGTTCTTGCATAAGGTTTTTCTTTTCCTTAAGCAAGCCCTTGCATTCCTTTCTAGATTCTTTATAATGTTGAGTGCAATCTTCTAGCATAGTGATTAGTTCATCTTTAGTGAATTCTTCTTCATCACTATCACTATCACTATCACTAGCATTATCATGATCACTCTCATTATCGGATGATACCTTAGTGGCCTTAGCCATGAAGCACGATGGAGTGTCGAAGAGGGAGACCTTCTCTTGGATAGCAATGCTAGCATGTCCCTTCTTCTTGCTCTTGTAGTCATCCTCATCATCACTTGAGGAATCATCACTATCCCATGTAGCAACATGAGAATCATTCTTCTTCTTATGAGAACTCTCCTTCTTTTCTTGCTTCTTCTTTTGCTTCTTCCTTTCCTTCTTGATAGCATCTTCATCATCACTATCATAAGGACACTTTGCAATGAGATGGTCCTTGCTATGGCATCTAAAGCATCTCATGGTATGCTCATTCTTCTTAGATGTGTTCTTCCTCCTCCTTGCACGATAGCCCTTCTTCTTCATGAATTTGCCAAATTGCTTGACAAAGAGAGCCATCTTCTCATCAATGTCATCACTATCACAAGAGCTTGAGTCTTCTTCACTTGATGATTCAATCTTGGATTTGCCCTTGGATGTGGTGGCTTTGAATGCCACACTCTTCTTCTTTTCATCATCTTTCTTCTCATTCTCCTTCTTCTTCTTCTTGACCAACTCATCCTTCTCATCATCTTCTCTATATGAATCATCGGTCATCACTTCTTGAAATATTTGTTGAGGAGTTGAATCCTTCAATGTAGTCCTCACTAGCACGGTGATCAATGTGTCAAATCTCTTAGGTAGGTTTCTTAGGAACTTCATAGAGAATTGATTGTCCTTCACTTCTTCTCCAAGTGCCTTGAGCTCATTTACAATGACTTGCAACCTATGAAACATCTCCGGTACACTCTCATCATCTTGCATCTTGAAGCTTGAAAATTTTTCTTGCAAGATATATGCTTTAGCGGTCTTTGTGCCTTCGGTGCCCTCAAATGTTTCTTCTAGCTTGGCCCAAGCATCATGTGCAACTTCTATGTTCTTTACTTGCTCAAATGTCTTGTCATCTAATGCCTCATGAAGAGCACTAATGGCAATATCATTGCATTGGAGCTTCTTCTCTTCCACCGGTGTAGGTGCCTCCGGATTAGCCACCTCAAATTTTGTTTCGGTGACCTTCCACACTTCTCTATTGATTGACTTGAGGTGTGCGGTCATCTTAACCTTCCAATATGCATAATTTGTGCCATCAAAGTGAGGTGCCTTCTTGGTGTTGTTGATGTGCAAACTTAATTGAGCCATTTCTTCTTCACCGTAGGTTGTTAAGCCTCAAATAAACGGTGCCTCGGCTCCGATACCACTTGTAAGGTCCAAATAGGCTAGAGGGGGGGGTGAATAGCCTAATAAAAACTTTCTACACAAATTACTTAACCACAAGTTAGTATAAAAGGTGGCGGAGCAAAATGCACAAGCACTAACTAATTAAGCAAGCCACCTACACAAGTCTAGTTCAAGGCTATCCACTAAACACAACAACAACAAGCTAGATACGAGAAGTAATACGAGAGAAGAGCTTCGAGTGGTTATACCGCCGTGTAGAGATGAGAAGTACCAATCAATCAATCACACAAGAGAAATCCTCGGGAAGAGAATGACACAAGAATTTATCCCGAGGTTCACTTGCTTCCCGGCAAGCTACTCCTCGTTGTGGCGATGCACCCACTTGTCGGTTCGCGAGCTAATCAACTATCAAGAGTTGAGCCCTCGGCGGGCGCCGCACAACCGCACACAAGATGGGGATCCTCCAAGCCACGAGCTCCACTAGAGTATCCAATTCGCGAACTCCCGCGGGGAAGGATCAAGAACCCCTTACAACACTTGGTGAAGGCTCCAACAATCTCCAATTGCGAGCTCAATCACCTCCGCTGCTCCAAGCCGTCTACCGTGTCGGGAAACACGGAAGAGTAACAAGAAATCCGCAGCAACTCGAAGATCAAGTGCCTCTAGAATGCAACTCTCAAGCAATGCACTTGAATCTCACTCAAGATGTGCAATCAATCAAAGAGATGAGTGGAGGGGTTGTTCTCTAGCTCAAAGGATGTCTCTAGGTCTCAAAATGTGCAAGAGTTACCCTCAAACCCCGGCCACCATCTATTTATAACGAAGGGGTACGCAGCTAGCCGTTAGAAACGACGCAGCAGAAAACGCGCTGCACCGGACGCGCCGGTCCGGGTGACCGGACGCGTCCGGTCACTACGCGACAGACGAGAATAGTGCCGTTCGAACTAGCCGTTACCGTTGACCGGACGCGCTCGACCGAGCGACCGGATGCGCTGGTCACGACCGGACGCGCCGGTCCCGTGACCCACCGGATTCTCCGGTCAACACCGAGCCACGCACTGCAAAACAACCACCGGACGTGCTGAAGAACGAACCGGACGCCACAGTGCCCGCGTCCGGTGGGAGTCCAGTAAGCTCCCTAGAAGACCGGACGCGTCCGGTGACCTATGACCGGACGCGCACCGCGTCCGGTGATCCTCGTGAACCGCTGTTCGCCTGACCGGACGCGCCGGTCGTACAGTGACCGCGTCCGGTGCCGAGTCCGGTGCAGCGTCCGGTGCACGCAGTGACCTCCGTTCGCCTTCGTTTCTCTTCCGACTTTCGGCGTAAAAGAAAATAGGCAATTCACTTCTCCAAAAAGCGCCGAATCCCGCCTCGCAAGCTCGGCGGGAGGGAGAGAGAAACCCAAACCCCTCTCTACCGCTTAAACTCCACCGCCTTCGCAAAAGTGCTAACACCACCAAGTGCACCCCACCATGTGCATGTGTGTTAGCATTTTCACAAATATTTTCCAAGGCGTTATGTTAGCTCTTTACTAGATCCTAAATGCATATGCTCAAGACATTGATCTAGTGGCACTTGATTCCCGAGCTAACCGTGATTGCCCCTCTTGATAGTCGGCTATGAATCCTAAACCCGGTCAATCACTTCTCTACTCATCTTAGACCGGCAAAAGGAAGACCCTATTGTTATACCTTTGCCTTGCGCTCTTTAGATCATTCTCTTTCACTTGATCATCATATCCATCATTTCATGTGCATCTCCACCATGATCTTGCTCATCATTTCATGTCCATGTGCCATCTCTTTGTGACCTTGTGGCTACCACTCCTTGCCACATCCACCTTCATCACATGTGTTGCTTATGCCTAGCTTAATCACACTTGATACAATAGCATTAGCAACTTGGTGTCATTAATTACCAAAACCAAACTTGGGCTTTCAGCGGTGTCGTCGGCCGCCGTCCACATCATCAGGGCGGCGCCCAACCTGAGCGCCTTGACGGGAGTTGGACCCGTGAGCTCCGCCTTTACGCTTATGGCTGAGCGACAGACAAACGCGTCAGAATAAAGAACGAGATCACCAATGTCGGAAAAACAAGGTGAAAAACTTACCTGGATAGGGGAACTAGGGGCCTAGACCCCGGCAGGCCCGAGCCACCCGGCGGCACCTGCGACGGCCCAACCGCCGAGCCTCCTGTTGGCTAGGTGCTCCTCGGAGCCCGGGCTAACGGGGCATCGGAGGATCTTTGCGCTGCCGAGGCTAGCTGGCCTCGGGTCCTCACACCCGTCGACGGCACACTGGCTTCTGACGCCGACGCCGCTGCTCCAACCGCCGGCTGAGCCCGAGGCGATCGGGCTCGCGGGAGCGGCGCCACCGACCCCTCTTGCGAGGCCCCAGACGAGGTAGCTCCTCTCGCTGAAGGACCCGCTCTGGCCCTTCTCTCTCCTGGCTCTCCCTCCCCCTCTACGGGCGCCGAGGCTTCCCTCGACGCCTAGGAGGTCGACCCCCCAATGGGCTCTAGCAGGGGCCGCACGTCGGGGAGGTGCACCAGAGAAGTCATGGTATCGTACCACGACCCGGCGTCATCGTCGCCGCTATCTTCGTCCTACCTCAAGACCGTCTCGGAGGGAGACTCCTCGAAAGAGAGCCTGTCGAGGCTCTGTTGGCGACGGCGCTTCTTCAACGCCTCCTGCTCGAGGGCCTTTCGAACTTGACGCTTCTTGGCAGCGTCCTTCTCCTCCTTCTTCTGGGCCGCCAAGAGGCGTCGAGCCTCCCAAGCGGCCCGATCTTCTAGAACCGGCGGCCGAGATTCCTTGACCGTCGACATATCCCGCACACAGGCCTCGATCAAATTAGTCGAGGGAATCTGGAAGCAAAAGAACTTAATTCTATCAGAAATAACACTTACCAGGGGCTCAAAACCTTGGGTGGGACGCATCGGGACCCTGTCGATGTCCTCCTGCCGGAAACTCCCCACCATCCACCGCGCACGCCGGGCGACCTCGTCGAGGGGAAGGGACTCGTGCGACATCCGACTCCCCTACAGCGACGCGTCCGGCGTCATCTCGTCGAGCCAGAGCCGGCGCTGAGTCAGCGGCAGCACCCTCCGGCGGTGCCGTCAACCCACGCTGACGGAGTCTCCTCAACGCGTCGAGGAGCGGCTCCTGGTTCGGCTTGTCATCTTCAACGACGCCGTATGTCCAGTTCTCCTCGCACGACATCAGCACCCGACCGGAGAACTTCAATAGCTGGTCGCCGTCGTTGCGCAAGTAAAACCAGCCATCGTGCCAGCCGCCGTTCGATGAAATCAGCTGCGCTGGGATGTATTGGTCACCGCGACCCGATCGAACTTGGAGAGTGCAGCTCCTTGCATGCACTGCACGCTGCACCCCTCGCTCGCCCGCCTTCTTGGCGAAGTGTTCCGCCCTGAAGAGATGGAATTGGGGGCGAGATGGTGCAACTCCACCTTGTAGTAGTGGAGGAGCGCCCGCATGAAGTGGCTGGCTGGCACTCCGAACCCCCTCTCGTGGAAGGCCGCAAAGCCCACCACATAGCCCTCTGGGGGCGCCGGCTCCCGGTGGTCGGACGATGGCACCCTCCACTCTAGCTGGGTCCGGCTCACCCTTGGCCATAGAAGCCCGTCGTGGACTAACTCCTCCAGCCTCCTCTCTGTCACCGAGGAACGGGCCCAAGCATCCGCAGGGAGGATCTAGCTCTTGCCCGCCATTGTTGTCGGAGAAACGGCGCGCGATGACGACAGGCGAAGGAACGACAACGGTGCTAGACGGTGGCTGAAGGGCGCGAAGGAGGCAAGGGAGGCGAAGAAGGCAAGGAGGGTGAAAATGCAAAAGGCCTGTAGGGGTAAACAGAACCCCGGGCCTTGCTCTTATACCCCGATGGAAGGCCAACGGGCGGGTGAAAAGGTAGGAGCAGTTTTCACATTCAATGACCTTACCTAACCGCTCCCTCAAAATCCGTAGATATGGGCACGTGTCCGCCGTGCACTCCGTAACTGTCGCACCACGCTACCCACTACCGCACCGATCTTGCTTCCCCTCCTGAAAAGACGTGCCCAAAACGGGCAGGAAAAGGATCCACAGACGGATATTCCCAGACGCATGGGTAACGGGCTCCGAGCCCGATATAAACCTCGAGGGATCGAAAGCTGGCCCTCGACCAGGGTTCGATAGCTGCCCTCGAGTAGCGGAGTCAGGGACGACTAGGGACGTGCCCATACAATGCTAGGGCTTGAGCCACGCTCTCGAGGCGCCCCTAGACGTATTCGAGGCTAAAAGAGAGGTCGACGGAGGAATCCCCTCGGAGGGAGGCATCGAGCCCTCGAATCCTATCGCAAGGAATCGAGATCCACACGACTACTCTTTGGCATTTTTGAGAGTGCCTCCGTGGCCGCTAGTCGACTCCTATCGAATGGAGCACGGGCTCCCACTCAAATTCCCTGTTAACAGCTCACCGGAGAACGTCGGAACTCGCCCAACGAGGGTAGTACGACGTTCCCCACCCCTCCTCCTTTTTCCTAAAAAGGGGGTGTGAGGGTCGAAGGATAAAAGACGGCCAAGACTCTGATCGACCTCATACACGCGAGGCTCGGGGGCTCGACCGTAGAAAGCCAAACCTCGAACAAAAAAAGACAGAACATGCCACGATACGAGAGCATTCCTCAATAAAGCGTGCAAAAGACCTCGGAGGAGTCAAAACACTCCACCGAGGCCTCGGGGGCTACACCCGGCGGGTGCGCTCACGCACACCCACCGGAAAAGATTACAACACTATGACTCCAGTTCATGAACCGCTAAGCCTCTGTGAGAGTGATCCACACTCACCCAAAGGCTCGGGGGCTACTGTCGGGTACCTACAACTAGGGGTACCCACAATCAACGATTAAGAAAAACAAAACCGCTACCCACAAACGAGACGAGCCAAAATAGCGAATCGGACGCCTCGACTACGTTCTGACTCGTACAAGGCACGCTCGACGGGACGCCTCGACTACGTTCCGACTCGCACGAGGCTCGCTCGACGGGACACCTCGACCGCGTTCCGACTCGCACGAGGCTCGCTCGACAAGGCACCTCGACTATCGGGAAATCTCCGACTCGCATGACCCCGGGTCGGACCGCTCGACCCACCTTATTCACCAACTCTGAGGCAAAAGTCAGAGCATTTAATGTGACTACCCACTACTTTCTACCATCATGGCTACAACAGTAACCGGCGTGGAAGCAGTACCGGTGTCAAATCTCACTTTTTACTGCCCATCCCGGGATGAGAGGTGAAAACCTATCACTATACGCACCATACCGCACACTGTTCCACCACTGATCACCCTCGAGGGAGGATACGATAAGGACCGTACCCCACGATCCCGAGGACTCGGCCTTATCCGCTCACCCATCCTCAACCCGACCTCGACCTACCGCCGGTCAACAAGGAAGAAAGGCCGACGTGGCACAGGACTCGGTGTCTTTTCACCGTCTCGTCCTCTACGTCACCATGGTGTCCAGGGATGGTCGATCATTGTCAGGGCACGTCGCTACAGCTACTTCCATAGGGATCGACAAAACTTCACCTCAAAGGCACCCCCGACGTCCCTGCCTCCTCTTACCCTATAAAAGGGCAGGCCGGGGCTCTAAAGGGGGCAGACGGAAGAACAATGAACAACAGACAACGAAAAACCAGTCTCCATCCCACCAAAGAAGATCAACATCTCAAGCAATCTCCTTTGTAGTCTCACTTTTCCTTTGAGACCTGGACTCGGGTCCCTCTCTCACAGCTTGTAACCCCTACACAAGCACTTAGGTGCAAGGAAATACAATACTCCCCCTCCCCGCTAGACGTAGGGCCTTCTTTTGCCCGAACCAGGATAAACCTCCGTGTATCCTCCTTGCATCACCATCCAGATCAGGGACACGCAACATTTGATTCACTCGTTGGCTTAGGACCCCCGCGGGACCAAACGCCGACACATGATCTCCTGACACAGTAGGGAGAAAACAAAACTCACGAGGATAAAAACAAAAGCCTCATGTGCTGAAACCGGAAATGGGCTGGTCTTGTTATACGGGCCAAAATCAGGGGTTTTTAGTTGGTAGGTGAAATTTTTTTTTATGTCATATCGGATGTTTCATGGGATGTCGGAAGGGGTTTTCGGATACTAATAAAAAAACTAATTACATAACTTGTCTGGAAACCGCGAGACGAATTTATTAAGCCGTCATTAGCACATGTGTGTTACTGTAGCACTTAAGGCTAATCATGGACTAATTAGACTTAAAAGATTCGTCTCGTGGTTTCCAACCAAACTGTGCAATTAGTTTTTTTTGTCTATATTTAGTATTTTATGCATGTGTCCAAATATTCGATATAATAGGGTGAAAAATTTTTGGGTGGAAACTAAACACCCCCTCATTGTACCTAGTCATGCCCGAGTACTCTATAGTACAATTTAAATCATTCTACCTAGTCACGCCCGAGTACTCTATAGTACAATTTTTCTCTGGCCTCCTGATTAACCAGCCTACTCAACGGAGTCATCTTCTCCGGCGCCACTAGGAGTTCTGAAAGATGCCGTATTCCAATCACAATAAGTTTTTGTTCGATCCCCAATCACAAGGTGTCATATTCAGGATTCTTATGTCTATTTGCCACGTTGGTGGTATCCGGTGATGCCTCAAAACAAAGCATATATCATTTGGGAGCCGAGTGGTATTACTGAATTTAGTCCCTGGTAGCCTACCTATGTTTGGTGTTCTCCTGAAATTCCTAAAGGTTTTCTAAAAGAGACATGATTTTTATCAGTCAAGATTCTTTTGGCAAGCTAACAATAAAAAGCAAACATGTCGCTTTACTAAGACCATGTTTGGTTCACCCCACTAAAATTTAGTGACTAAACTTTAGTCATTTTTAGTCACTAAAATACCAAACACCCCCTCTAAAAGCCCCCCTAAACTTTAGTGGCTTTAGTAGCCAAGGGGCTGCTAAAAGCACCTAAATTGTACAGTTTACAGGGATACCCCTCATTATTCCCCACACCGGCTCGCAACCGCTCGCGTGCCGCACTCGGTTCCCCTCACGTCGCGACGCTCCCTGCACCACCGCCGCCTTCCCTGCCGCCGCCGGCCCTCCTCTCCACGTCCCCGCCGCTGCAACTCCTCCTCAAGACGAGATCCACCATGGCCAGGCTCGGTATGTTATACTATAACACATACTTGAACAAAGCGGAATACCGAGTTCCTGTACAATCTGGTTACGATTGGGTCATGAGAACACTAAAACATCCTAGAGCTTGCCACAACATGTTCAGGATGAGCCAGAATGTGTTTGATAAGCTTCATCATGTGCTTGTTGAGTCGTATGGATTGAAGTCCACAAGAGGATGACATCAGTAGAGACTTTAGGTCTGTTTTTGTGGATGTGTGGTGCCCCTCAAGGTATGAGACTGGCCGAAGATCAGTTTACTAGGCCAACCGAGACATGTAGTAGGAAGTTTGATAAAGTATTGCGTAGCGCCAACAGGCTTGCAACTGATACAATTAGGCCAAGAGACCCTGAGTTTAGAACTGTGCATAAAAGGTTACAGGCTCCTAGATTTTCTCTGTTCTTTGATAATTGCATTGGAGCCATAGATAGGACACACATAGCTGTTGTAGTGCCAACCAATCAGGTTGTCTAGCATACTGGTAGACATGGATACACAACACAGAATGTCTTGGCCGTATGTGACTTTGATATGAGATTTACTTTTGTTGTGGCGGGATGACCTGGTTCAGTTCATGATATGAGAGTGTTGAATGATGCTCATGACAAGTTTGACGACAAGTTTCCACATCCACCTAAAGGTATTGGTGTGCCATATGAGCTTTTTTACTTTATTAAATTATGACATGTAGGTAACATAATCTTGCATTTATAGGGAAGTTCTACCTTGTCGACTCGGGGTTCCCAAATTGACCGGGTTATCTTGCACCGTATAGGTGTACAAAGTATCATCTCCCGGAGTTTCGCCAAGGCCCAATGCCAAGAGGCAAAAAGGAGCTTTTCAATTATGCTCATTCTTCACTGAGAAATGTCACTGAGCGGTCGTTTGGAGTTTTGAAGAACAAGTGGAGGATTTTGCATAATGAAATACCTAGTTATCCGATGCCTAAGCAAAGTCAAATAATTATGGCATGCATAGCGCTACATAATTTCATTAGAGACAGTGCTATGGCGGATGAGGACTTTGATAGATGTGATCAAGATGAAAACTACGTGCCACTGGAGGAATCATCATCTTCTTCTCAAAGAAATAGAGGTAGTACAAGTGAAGGGGAAGAAGATCATAATATGAATCAGTTTCGAGATTCTATAGCTGATGGTTTGTTTAGTAGATTGTAGATTTCATGATTTGTAATAATGACATTTATATATTGCTTGAACATTGCGTACTTGTAATATGTGGAACATGTCTTCAATCTGTAACAAGGCAACACAACAGCTACGTAGTTGGCATCGCAGGAATGAGGAAGGGAGCGCGGGAACGTGGCCAGCCAAGTCGTTGGCGTGGGAAAGGGTAGGGAGCAAATAATTGTGCATTAATGAGGGGTACTATGGACTTTGTTTACTGCTTTAGTGGTCTTTAGTGAATAGAACCAAACAGGGTACTACTAAACTTTAGTGGGATCACTAAATTTTAGTAGGATCGCTAAAGGAACCAAACAGGCCTTAAGTGGGACATAGTGTTTCATTCCAAAGTTCAAGGCGGTTCGGGTATAGTAGATCTTTTGGTTAAAAATAAATGTTGTTTCTTTTTAGGGGAAAATAAATGCCTTCTTGGTAAGTAGTTATTTAAACTATTCAATGAAGAAGGAACCTGGTTGATCTTGCTTAGAAATAAATATTTGAGTTCGAAATGCATGGGTACATATTAAACCTAATGATTCACTGTTTTTAGAAGGGTTTATTAAAGGCTAGGAAAGAGTTTTGGGAGTGCGGAACACTAAAAATAGGTTATAGTTTCTAAACTATATTCTAGGAAGACACTTAGAGGGGTTCTAAACCCCTTATGGAATAATTTCTACTGGTATAATATAGTCAATTACCCCTAAGTTGTAGCGTCAAATGTCATGAACCAAGGTCACTAAATGTATCTTTTCAAAGCGGGGGATAAATTAACTACTTGGTATAACCTAGTAACCAAAATTGCTAGTATCTAGCTATCGATGAGAAGGATAGTTTTACTTCAGATTACGTAGACATGGTCTTTTTTTCATAACACCTAATGAACCAGGGTTCTCTCCTCACGAATAAATCTATTTGAATTTGAAAGGTTAAACTTTCCCTAAAGATAAATATTTTCCCTTAGTATCTTCATCAGTGGGGGGTCATTTTGACAAAGTATAACTTAACAAAAAGGAATTGGTACAGGAGCGAAAAGTGTGGTTTATAGTGAAATGTAGCTATACTAGTTAAGGTTACACTTCTATTTTATTGCTAGCATGCTAAACTATTTGGAGAATTATTCATATAGCTACTAGTTAACCTCACCTTGTTCCATAACTCATATATTGGGAGTTGGTTAACTGGCATAGGGAAATTGAGCTTTGTAGGGTCGCTTCTTTTCTTTGGGCAGTTTCGTGAATGCAAAACGATATTTTTAATGTGAGTCACTTCTTCTATACAAGTTATTTTCAGGAGAAAATACTGGCCATAATTTTTAGCACTATTACAATGCGAGGACAAAAATGAGATCGGCTGACTGGCGAGCAGAAATTTTCACCAAGAATAAATGAAGAACAATAAAATAATTTGCTTATCATCAATATTTTAAATAGCAGGTGACCTTCTCCAAAAAGCTATAAAGGATATAGTGAAAGCTTTTTTTATTACTGGTTTTATAGAAAACATGAAAATTCTTTATATATGTATGGAAACATTTAACTAAGAACAAATCCATAAACATAAACTACTCAAATACATGTCAACATTCACCAAATCAATCAACAAACTCATGACTACGATCAACATTCATATTCGTTCAACATTCAATATTCATAGTTCAAAAGTTATTCAATAGTTCATTGTATCATTTATTTAGTACATTACCTAATAACGAGACATGGCCCTATTTGGATCCGCTTATAAGAAAATCGGTTATGATCTAAACAGGATTTTCTAATAAGTGTCTGTTCAAAAATTTTTATATTATGGAAAATAAGGGTGTTTGGAAATCCTTATTATTATAGCAATCCTGTTTGGAAATCAGTTATTATAGCAATCCTTTATGCCCTTCTTCATCAGATGCCCTTCCAAAATTTCATCATTGTTCGGTCACCTCCCTGTCGCTCCCCACTTCGAGGTCTGACCTTGTGCCTGATCACCATTGCATCCAGTGCCTCCCTCCCGACCATCGCCCCCCTTGGCTTGCCACCACTGCCCTTCTTGTTCCCCGTTGGCCTCGTCATCGCTGCGTGCACATGGGGTGGCCGAGGGGAGCGGCTAGGAAGCAAATGAGGAGTTCTTTTTTCTCACGCAGTGGAGCAAGATTTCTTCTCTTGGATAGGGGAGGCGATAGCAGGAGGAGACGGGGTGAGTGGAGGAGGTCAGGAGAGGAAGGGAGGGGGCAACCAAGGAAATCATCCCACAATAATGGATGTACCACGAGGCCTCCCTCATGGAACATGAAACACCCAGTGTAGTTCAAACTTTGATTTTTATCCTAGCTTGACTCCTAGATAATCGAAGAATAACCGAGTAGTTTGAGTTGGATTCTTGATTGTTTTTTTTACATATCCGATTTTAAGTGGTTCTGAACACGCACATAGATTATAGTCCTCTAGAGTATATGAATATATGTCTCAAGATTAACAGTGATAAAAGTATTTCATGGCTAAGACAAATAGCAGTGCTTAATAGAGCTAAAATATTATTACTGACAACGGAACAATTAGCAGTATCATAGTGCTGGACCCTATGAAAAAGCTATAACTAAGTTATAGCGGTACTATAACAGGTTATCTAGAACTATGCCACAGATCATTTTCATTTACTTTTGTTCTATTTTCAACTTTTTTTTGCAAGGTATTTTCTAATTTAGGCCCTATCTGGATGCAAATATTTTTGGAGGATTTGGAGAAATACTACGATTTTACAAAATACTTTTGTTTTCAGAAACTGCTGGGGTTTGGATATAGTAAATCTTATAGTTTCTAAAACCTTGATTTTATCAAAATTTTAATATTTTGAGTTATAAAACTCTATCCGTGATCTCTATTTTCTAAACCATGATTTTTTATCGCTTTGGCTTATAAAAACAATAGTTTTGTGATACAACTACATCATCCAAACATGCCGAAATCAGTTTTTAAAAGTTGACGTCTCTTTTAAAATGTTAGTTGAGTGAACGGCAACGGAAGCCATCTCGATTCACCAAATGAGAGGGATGGGGTTTTCTTTTCTATTTTATGCCTCCTAGATTTAAAGCTTGCCGACAACTTAAGTGATATCTATGACAGGTTCCAGACCTCCTAAAAGAACAACATTTGATTGGGCATAAAATAGAAATACACATTTGTTCTCAAGATTTCAGCAAAGTTTTACCACAGTATTACAAACAAAATTAAGATATAGAGAAAAGAGGAGTAACATATATAACCTGTAAAAACAGGCTGGCACAGTTTGATGGCTTCCATATATTGAAGTTCGATGGAAGTAGTTACTACATGTATGTAGATTGTTAAGGAGCTCCATTGATCAAGCTTTCATTGAGCTCCTAACCAATCCACTTGATCTTGAAAATGCAAAGTTTGAAGTAGTTGGTTGTGTGGTTGCTACCTATATCACCAAAAGTCGCCATATGTCTTAATAGAAAATTAGATTTAGCTCAAAAAATATTAAACTAGTTTCATACATGTATTTTTTTAAAATCATTATCTATCTTGTGGTTCCTAAATTAGAATTAACTGAATTTTATATGGACTCCTTTTAGTTCTTATTTGCTAGCATTTGCTCTGTTATCTACTATTATAATTAGTCTATCTAGATTGAAGGCCAATTTACTTTGATGACAACACAAGTTGAGGGATTTTCCCACGCCTGGCATACAGCCCAGTCCAACCCGTGGACCCACAGTTGTGTCAAGTATTTTTTTTGGACATAACTAACATTTTTAGGTATGTAGATAGTACTCCTTCATTCCGAATTATAAAATGTTTTGAATTTTATAGACACATAGCTTTTACTGTATATCTAGACATTATGTTTGCTTAGGTGCATAGAAAAAGTTATTGAGTCTAGAAAAGCTAAAAAATTATAATTTAGAATGGAGGAAGTAGCACTATACTTTCAGTAGTAGATGACGTCCCTCTTGATAGCGAGGCGCCTACGGTGACCCCGTGAATCTCAAGATTTGCTGGCTCTACGTAGAGTTTGCATAGTGTGTTGATAGGATAAATGTGCATGCGCGTCAAACGCAAAGCAGTCCACAAGCCAGCCCACAGGGGACACACCCGACGGCCCATCCGGCCTTTCCCACTCTTCGCCGATTCCTCCGAGAGAGAGAGAGAGAGAAAAAAAAACGCCGGCCGCAATCGGGAACGGAGAACCCTGGCAGCCGGCAGCGTCGCGCCGCCCCCGCCCCTCGCCTCCTCGGCGCGTCGCCGGTGGCCAGCCTCGCTCCATCCAGCAAGCTGACCAGCTCGACTGCTCGAGCTCGTCCTCATCGTCGTCTACGAAAGCCGCCAGATCACGGCACTCCGTCCAACCTTCGGCGCCACCGATTCCCTTCTCCGCCGCCTCTCCTCCTCGTCGCCGGTGAAGATGATTCCCCAGAGTCAGAGCAGCTCCCTGCAGCGCCTTCAACTCGTCGAGAAGGTAACCTCACGGCCCGCACCCCGATCTCGGTGGTTGTCAGTTCGGTTCCTTACGCTGGCTGGATGTTTGTTGTGCGTGTGCAGCGGATAGTGCGGGTGCTGGAGCTTGCGGGAGCGGTGATGGAGGAGCTGGGAAACTCTCAGGGCCCTCGCACCGATGCAGTCGGCGCGCACTGCCGCGAGTTCATGATCGCTATGAAGGTAACCAGCCCACTGCCTGCCATCAGATCGTTAGGCTGCGCGTTCCTGTTGTTACCAGTTATGCGCCTCAATCCTCGCTAATCTCATGCTAGAGAGACTATTGGAAAATCAACGGCTGTTTTAAAGTGCTGTATGCAAAATTTTGCTCTAGCCAATGTTACTTCGTTTCCATCAAATCGACTATGTAAATATATGCATCTGCTCATCAATTGGTTTTTATTTAACGCAGTATACATGCCACAAATCATTCATGATAACTCACTGCTTCATTATGTTTTGGCTGGAGTAGGAAATTCAAAAAACGTTGCGTGAGGAAATCAAAAGTGCTTGTGAATATCGTCCATTTGAAAAGTGTGATTATAGCGCAAGGATTGCTAATGAGATATGCTGCAAGAAGCTGGAGTGTGTAATTGAGAAGTTGGATACCATGCAACACAACCTTGAACAGAGCACTGATGATGTTTAGCGAGCTGGCTACACAGTAGTAAGTGTACCCTTTTTTTTTGCAATGAAGTGTAAACTGCTTAGCGAATAGGAGGATACTTTATGATGATAGTAACCGCTCAATCAGGTGATTTTGTCAATACTTTGCGGCAGTGGTAGAGTTGGTGAATTAGCTCTTTTCAATTTCTTGGTACTTGCAATGCAACCATTATACACTACATGACTTCCTTTGCGTTATATATTACTCCCTCTGTTCCAAATTATAGGTCGTTTTGGTTTTTCTAGATACACAACTTTTTATTATGTATCCAGACATAACGTATATCTAGGTGCATAGCAAAAGCTATGTACCTAGAAAAGCCAAAAAGACCTATAATTTGGAACAAAGGATGGTACATGTTTACAGGGACTTCTATTTTGGCTTGTAAATTTGCTTGCAGAAGTTCTTTCCATTCATGTCTTGATGTTTAAACTTCAAGCCTTCATCTTCTCATCCTCAGTGTGTAATTCTGTTGTTTGAGAGGATAATGTTTACACCAGGTATTTGTATTTAAATACACTGCTGATATCGCTTGTTATAACATGATTGGGAAGCCTTTTGGTACATGCCTTTTGGTACATCCTTAGAACATGCCTTTTGGTACATTGTTAACTCGTTTTTCAATGATGATCTTCATGTGATTGCATTGAATGCTGTTTTGATTTAATTGTTCATGCTGGTTCGACATCCATTGCATTCGAAGCTCATCATGTTTTATCTGCTGTAAATACTGTATGGCTATTTAGTCTAGTTTAGAGAGCAGGTAAAACATAAATGAGCCATTTATCTGTCATTAATTTTGAAGTCTGACATATAACATGATTGGTTATGATGCCACATCAACCTCTTGAAATCCAAAGTACATTGTAGATTCATATTCCATTGTATGATTTTCAGTGTATCTTCCAAGTGCTTTTTTTTGTTTGCAGACTTGTTCTTTAATGAAGGTCACCAATTAGGTGAACAACATGCTTTATCTTGAAGATGGAGATAACTCATCCCTTGAGTCCTTTTGGTGTGAGGTCAAGGAGTGTGATGGACACATGAAGTCTCTTGAGGCCTGGGCTCAAGGATATGGCTGCTATGCCTACTCCGACCACTTGATCAGGGAGATCCGCAGCAGCATCTACAAAGAAGGGAAGCTCAACAAGCGCCAGAGCTAGTCGGCCAACCTCCATACATGTGCCCAAGTAGTGCAGGCGTGCAGCACACTACTAAGGCTCAGAAAATGGAGAATAGGCCTTGGCCTGAGTTCTGATCTAAATTAAGTCACTGGTGTCAGAAGACAAAGAAGTGACCACATTCCTCACGTAGAGGAGGGGTAAGCCATATAGGAGTTGAGGGAGACACTTGCTCATGATTTCGTGCCTATATAGCCTCAGCTTTGTGCAATTGAGGCCCCAGAACCTTGTGCCAATGAGGAACCAGAATTGGAATCGACCCAACAGGTGCTGATGATGAGGTGGACAATTGCTCCTAGCCTCCTATTATCTAGCTTCGTTCTAGGCCATGTATCCATCCACAATTTATGGTCCTTGGACCAATCACCAACCGAGTTTGAGAGAAGTACATATACAACTACCTTTCAGCTTTAACTTTCCAGCTTATGGTTCCTTATGACTATCCATACTTTCAGTGGAGAATATAGTAAATTACCATGCTGCATCACATGGGAAGCCAATAACTGGACTTGGCAATAGAATGACGATGATGAACTCCCAAACAAGGTAGCTACCTCTTTGTTCATTTTGAAGCATATCTATTATTGTCTCCTTGTATCTCTTTATGCTGCCATTTATATTTTTCAAATCACAACTGAAGCAGCATTTTGCGTTTGTGTTAAGAATCAAATGGAGGGATCAAACTGTCTGACTTTACATTATAGAGACTAAATTGAACGTGAGGAAAAATTATGAGGATTGGTGTGGACTGACCACTAATTCATTTAGGAGATTCCTAGGGATCAAAACGGACGGAAACGGGTGGGAAGCCCTCTCTCCTGTTTCTGTTACAGTATTTTTTCTACCGGTAGCGGGAGGAGTGGGATATATGGGTATACAAAAACAAGTAAACACGAGCGGATATAGGATGGAAACGAGCAAAAGACGGGAACATACGCCCTGTTCAAGCTTATCAGCCAAATCAGCCAGCCATTCAGCAGTATTTCTCTCTCACAACAAATCAACGAATAGTGCTTTCAGCCATGGCTTATCAGCCAGGCGAATAGGGCGATAAGCTGGAATTACATGCAGTCATAGATGGTGACTGGTGTATAAATCTCTATATATATACTCCTAAAAAGATGGAACTGGGATCGTTCACACCCCTTCGCTCTGCCTCCGACTCCCCTCCCTCTCCCTCCCCGACCCACGAACCCACCCGCATCCCTCTACCGTCACCAGAAAAAAAAACGCGACTCCTCTTCCCTTCGACTCGCCCCTCCGCCGAGTGCCACGTACCGCGACGCTGCCGAGCGCCCCTGAGGCCGCCGCCGACGAGTGCCCCAGAGTCCGCCGCGGCTGAGCGTCCCCACCGCCGCCGCTGAGGGCACCAGACGTGGATGCGGGCGCGGGACACAGCGCCCTCCTCTCCGTCGCGTCCTCCTCCAGTGGCGGCGGCGGCGAGTACACCGGCGTGGGCCCCGCCCTACTCGACGGCAACAACCTGGATGCAGCTCAGTACCGTAGCCGCGACGATTGACTCCAGCCCCCTTGATCCACTCCACACACTGCTCCCCAGCCACCTCCTCCACTACCGGCCCCTAAGCTCCCCCCAGATCCTCCGTTGGGTGAATCTTGCCGGCAAGCGAGGTAGGCGGCGCGGGTGCGTGGCTGACCGGAGAAGTGGCATGGGCACCTAACCGCCCGTCGGAGTGGCATGGCCGGCCGCCGAGCCGTTCCGGCATTTCGGGCGGCGCGGGCACCTTGACCACCAGAGGAGCGGACGAGAGGTGTGGGCACACGGCCGGACGCCTGCCAAGCCACTGCGGCGTCTCGGGCTGTGAGGAGGCCGGCTGCCGTTGTGGCTTGCTGCGTCGGGGTCCAGCAGGAACACACGAGCTGTGCCCACCATTCAGTGTAAGCCACACTCTATCTGCTACGTGTTTGTTAAAATGACTGAACAATTTGCTGTTGTGAGAAGGTTGAGACCTGCAGTGTATTTAGTTCATCGTTATCGGCAGATAAATCAAAATGACAATGGATATTTTCTTGCAAATCTATCTTTTCTATCACTAGCTGGATATAATGGATCTATGTTTTTTTTCCTTAATCACTCTACTTGACTACTTCTGACACAGATTTTCTATGGCGCAATGAATGCGAAATTTGCATTGCCCAATTTATCATTTATTTTCAGTGTTATTCTTTTGGGACCGAATATTGTGAGTTTTTTGAAACACTGAAACTTGAAATATGATTTCACTCCTAATGCTTGCTACCATTTCCTTTTCATTTGTGGTTTGACTGGTTTTATTTCTGTAGATTTGTGTACAGTAGCAATAGTAGCATCAATGCCCACACGTGAGCTCTTGTTTTGTGTGCAGTGCTAGCCAATTGTTTCAGAACCTGTGACCATGAGCTATACTCATATCTACTAGCGTTTCTCAAGTGTATAGCAATGTGTTGCAAAACACTGAAATAGTAGTTGCACTCTAACAAGTGACTCTGTTTCTGTCTCTCTTTTTTGTTGGTCATTTCTCTGAAATAGGTAGGAAGACAGTTAATTTGATTGACACAATGCAAAAGTTTATTAAATATACGTTCAGTTAACTTTGCCTTTAGAGAAAAGCTATCTGATCACACATTCATTATTTTACTGATAAACAATACAAGACAAATGATATTTCATTTCAGTGGCGTAAATTACCCTCGAGCATTGCCGAGAATAGACAGATGCAGTGATGCACTAAACTGAAACCAAACTTGCATTCTTATCAGGAGGTCAGACTCATGAGCTACCTTTTCTGAAATAATAAGTACACTGCACAACAATGTTGAACATATACAGGTCGTCCACTCCAATCCGTTGGTTTTTTGGCCCTTGCTAGCCAAACCTTTGCTCGACACTGGTTGCCATTTTGCATGGTCGTTCCTATTTTGTAGATATATGTTTCAAAGCACTAAAATAGAATTTGCAAAGCACTGAAACAGTATAGTTGCATTCTAACATGTCTCAGTTTTCTTTGTTGGTCATATCTTTGAAACAGGTAGGAGGGCTGCTAATTTAATTGACGCAGAAGTTTATTAAATAATAAGCTTGGTAAGCTTTTGCCTGTAGAAAAAAGCAACTAAACACATGAGCTTGTTACATTGTGTTCATCAATTGCATATTCCGTTATGGCTGATTTGCGTTACAAACTCAGGATGACTATATGAATCGTTAGTCAGAAAAACTTAAGCCTACTTTATCAGTGTCTTCAAACAAAAATGTGTTCAAATGTAAAGCTTCTCTGAGCAAGCGACAATGTAGTACCATCACACAAATGCTATTTTGATAATCAAGTTTCCATGTGACTATTTTGATCTATTCAACTCAAGTAGTCATTTTACTGGCAACCAGAAAATAGATATAAGAAGGATTTGATTACCTAGACAAATTGTGAGATAGCAAAGTCCCTGGATTTTGGAAACTTGAATAAAATGAACTGCTATGAGAATAATGCTGAAGGTATGAAAATAATTACCTAGCTATCATATCATACGTGTCGTAAAATTGAATTGATTTTTTTAAAAAAGCATTGTGACTTGATGTTGCTCCCTTCCTGAAATTTCAGTGTTCTTGAGCAGGATGCTGAAGCAATAGAGGCTTCATAATGCTACAGTTTTCTTGCATCCAGTAAGTAATCAGCTATATCCAGTTTTTGTAGCATAGCTGGACATCAAAGTTATTCTTGGAATCATCGATTTTTGATATTTTCTAAATGTGTGGTTGCACATTGGATTTTATTTTCTTCTTTCAGAGGTGAATTTGACTTAAAGTGAGTAGTAAGTTCCTAGGTGTGTAAATCTGTTAAGATTTGTTATAATCTAATACCTATTCTTTTTTTAATAGTATGATGCAACTACTTGTACATGGAGCATGTTTTCATTTCTACTTGACTGATAATAAGGTATGTCTTTCTTCATATTGGTCTATATTTTTTGATTATTTCTTTATATTGGTCTACATTTTTAGATTACTCAGTTTTTCAAGGAAGACTACGTTAGAGAAGGTCTACAATGGCTCTACATGACTGTTCTGTGCAGGTAGCCAGTAGCAAGCAAGGGTTATTAAGATTTCCATCACATTTCAAGCAAGAAGGTAACAGCAAACACATGATGTGCTTATATTTTTCTAGATAACGAGTGGAGAGCAAGTTATCATCAGTAGTTAAAGCAAGGTATGCTCAGATCCATGTATTTGTCGTTGTCAGTTAAAAAAAAATATCGGGCGAAATCAATAGACAAATAAATTTTAACTCAAGCTTAACAACATACTCCCTCTGTCCCGATATGTTGGTCGTTTTAGCTCTGTTCTTGTGCAGCGAAAAGGTATCTGAATCTAGACACAAATGGTGTACAGGTACATTAAATACCGAGTGAATCTGGACATCTACTAGCACTCCTAAAATGACTCACAAAGGGGGACAGAGGGAGTACTAATGTTGCCAATGTTGATCTACCTTTTACTTCTAAGCAGGTTGAATACTCTGCTATCATTTTTTTTGTTTGTTCATATCTGAGCATAGGTTGCGTGACAGTTCTTTATTACTCTGTTATGTAGGTTTCTCTTCAACTGAAACAATTGTCCCAAGGAGCCAAGATGCTGGCCTAGCGCTGACCTCCCAGCAACTGTGACTGCTGTGAAGAATCCTAACCCTATGGTAGTTTATGATGATACAACAATGAAAGATATTCTCCTGGAGATCCCAGTAAGCATGGCTTTGCTTACTTTGTCCTGAATGGTGGGAGGTTCATATATGCATCACTATTGTGTCTCCTCGTATTGAAGTTTTTCCCTCAGCAAGTAAGGACGTGCTGGCCATTGCTTCACTTGAGGTGGACCTCTCCAGCATCGAGTCAGGTACCACAGTAATAAATGTGAAGTGGTGTGGCGTTTATAAAATAGTTGACCATGCTATAGGAATTTTATCTGCCTTCATCGTTCTGCAATTCATGTCCATGTAAAACAATAGACAACTCATGTCAATCTGTACGGTGAACACAATACTTTATGTTAGTGGTTATATGTAATTCCAAATTATTACTTGTGGCTGTCTTTTGCATAGGATGGCAAACAGTACGGGAACATTTTGTGATCAACTTATTGGTGTATGATGGGAATTCATAGTGGTATATGATTCATGCATCCGTGCCAACATATTTTAGCTGCATCACAGGCAAAAAATTACGAAAGAGAGTTGTTGAGAACTCGTCTTTCATGCACTTGTTTTCACATTGTTACTAGTATAAAATTGATACTCATTGATTTGAATGTGGCTCAATGAGTATGTCGTAAAATTTATTTGTCTATTGGTTTAGACATACTATTTTCCCATACTCTTTTTACTTTGAAACTTTTGAGCCTTCTGTAGCAATGCACGGGCATCTGCTATTCATCAACAAACATAAAACAAACAAACATAAAACAATTACGGGATCAACGTAAGCATGAAACTAGAGATTCCCCATGTAAAGATTTAAGTGGTGTATAAATGGGTGCTATAAGTATAACTGCACCTATGACAGCGGTTTTCTTTATTGGACTACTAGCTCTATGGCACTATGAATATAACTGCATCTATGGCACACTTGGTCTTCTTTTAATATATAAGTCATCAACAAACATCAAACAATGACTAGATCAACATAATGTCTTATTGGCAAAAGTTCCAAATATAAATTCATCATAGTAAAGCCAGAACCGCAAATAAGATAGTTTGGGAGATATGATCATTAAATGTAATTGATCCTCTCAGGGATGATCATAATTATTATTGATTTGATTTGCACCATTATTTGGAGAGCAGAAACTCCATTTCCAAATGCGCCAACTCCGTTGGCATCACCCTAGGAGCACAGTTGGCTCAGTCTCTAAGCAAAACATTTAGTTGAGTTGGTCATCAATCATGGACTTGATTTCAACTAACATGTCATGGCATTTTTTCAACTCCTCCAATCCTATTCCCTCAAAGTCGCCATTCATCACGCAGACCAGTTTTGGATCAATATTCTTCTCTTGGGCCTTCAGCTCCTCACCTCGGAGTTTTGTTGCCTCTATCTGTTTCTTCAGCTCTGCTTCCTCTTCCATGAAATGTTGCAGTACAGTCATCGTAACGGTGCCTTTGCTATTTCTAGCATCACCTGCAAAGAAACATTCATTATCAGAGTTGATAGAAATAGAATAGTGGTTAAAGTAGTAATGCTTACCGGTCGATGAGACGATGATAAGATCATTACTAGTGTTATGTTTATCCATTCTCGATAAACCCTTTGAAACATCCTTGATTTCCACGAAGGGAAATCCACAGAAACGAAGTGTAAAATGATGAAACAATCCATCAATTTATCCAAATCTCAGTGATACACAAAGTCATACACGAATATCAGAGTACAATAGAGAGTTTTATATAAATTATTCTCTTCACCACGCAGGGCGGAACACACACACATAGCATCCAGAACAGCATCTGACGAAGATAGCAGCGGAAAACGATCTCCTGGAACCAGCTCGAGCGTAGAACAGACCCTCTAATCCTCCCAATCATCGCCCTCTTAATTGTACTCGGGCTCAAAACCTGTAAAAAATCTATCAGTACACCTGGTACTCGTCACGCATCGCCCACCCTATGCTTGCATTGCTTTGTGAAAAGCGGAATGCATCGAGGGAAGTAGAAAGAGACCTATTTAGGCCGTGGGTTTCCTATGCACATAGTTAATATTTTAATAATAAGATATTCATCAGATTTTAACCTAGCTTATCCACACGTTTTTTTCCCAAACCCATCACACACATCACATCTCATCTCTCTCTAGGCGATGAGATCGACTCCCGCTCAGATCTCGCCTCAACGGCCAAAGCCGGAAACCAACACGAAACTCAGGGGAAAGGTAGAAAGGACTCCTCTCTCTAATCAAGTGAAGCGTAGGTCATGGGAATGTCCATATCCGCGGACGCGGCTATATATATAGATTGATCAACTCTGCAGAGCGTGTACACCTGGTAATCCACAAGATCGCCATCCTCGACGATCCGGCTCGTCTAGGCTGATTCCGACTGCCTCCCAACCGGTACAGTACCACCCTACCACTCAGCTCTGGGCCACCCCGGAGTCCACCGAAACGCTGAGACTATGAGACATAGTACCAGACCCCAAGGTCTCTACGTTGTCTTAGGAGGGTGTGGGTCTCCATGCCCGTACCTCCCTACACTATCACCTTCCATCCTAGTAGTAGTGGTACCGCCCTAGTCAGTCGGGTAATCATCCCCCGTCCATCGGGAGCTAGTAGTGTGCACGAAGGTCCCATGGTTCCGGTTCTCAAGACATACTAGTCCTTAGGGGGACCGGACAGGATATCTTCCCAAAAGGGGATCACCAACTTCCCCGTGCCACGACAGCACCTCCACCAGGGATAACCAACACCCTAGTTCACCTCACAACATACCCGCCACATGTAACTCTCGTGAGGGATGCCCAGATCGCACCCCTCCAGCAAGACTTGCCCCAAAGACTCGTCGTAGGATCCTGTTCGATCAACTCAACCCTCACCACTCAAGACGCACGCCAAGATCTCCCCAGTTCTTTTATCAGGTCTACCAAGTTCATGGCACTACGTGCCTTATACATATACGCCTCTCACTCACCGGCATCACATCACAGATATAATACAAGTAATAGTAAAAGCAGTAATATGTAACATGCGAGCATCTAGCCTAATAGCAGGGTGAGCAGGAGTAAGGTTGCAACAGGGAAAAGGGGCTCAAAGTAAAGCATCTACCATGCAACCTATCATCATATTGTTGCATAAAAAGTAAAGCACTAGCAATTCTATATTTGCATGCGTAATAGGTTCTACGGAAGTGAGTGGGGCGTGGCACCTGGCAAGTCATCACCCAAGTCCTCACTATAGTCAGGGTCATACTCCTTAGTCGGCAGGTCCTCCAGCTCTGTTAAACGTGACGTCGAGTCACGTTTGCGACTCCTATAGAAGTGCACAAAGAAGTAACAGAAATTCAAAAGATCCAAATGTACTCAAATACAAGCCTAAGACGTAGAGCTCATTTTTAGAAAAATTTTGAAACTGATTTGATATTTTTCTGAGTTAAAATGAATTAGTTATGAATTTCTAAAGATTAAATGATTTTCTGAAAAAGAAAAAAGAAAGGAAAATCCAGGCAGTGACACGTGTCAAGCTCTGATTGGCCGAAAGGGTGCGAGTCACTGACAAGTGGGTCCAGGTCAACAGTCAGCGTTGACCGGGCTCGGTTGGTCTGGATTACGGGCCGGGTTGGGCCGGGCCGGACCTGCCACGTGGCGAGGTCAGGCGCTGCCACATCGCGCAGATGGATTCAAACGGGCTTCCGGTGGACATGGCTCACGGTGGGCATGACCGAGCGGTCCACGGATCGCGGGTGTGGTTCATGATGGACTCGGTCCATCCTCTCCCTTCTCCTCACGGTGCATGGTGCACCGAGTGCACCCAGCAACCCCCGGCTCACCTCCCCTCTCTCTGGCCTCACGGCCGCGCTCTCGTGCACGCCATCGTCGGCATGGCGGTCGTGACCCGGCGCTCCGGGGCGCTCCTCTCTCCTTCTTCTTGAACACCGAGCTCCTTTCACCGCGACGAACAGCTAGGACCTCTCTTCCTCATTCCTACCGACCCGGTCAAGAGGAACGGCCTCGCCATGGCCGTGCTCTGGCCATGGCGGGCACGCTCTGAGCATCTACAAGAAGGCAACGTTCCCGAGCTGGTGTAGTTCCGTAACGCTATACCGTTCATCGCGTGTGCGCGCGTGCGTGCATGTAGTCGTGGACGATGTTCAGGCTTCGGCCTTGATCCTCCCTGGTGCGGGAACGGTCGCGGCGGCGCCCTTGGTTCATGGCGGCGGCGAGCATGGTGACTACATACGGCAGCAAGGGGTGTCTCGTGCTTACCGGTGGGTGCGGTGGTGAGAGGGTAGTGGTGCAAGGTGAGTTGTTGCAGCGAGTCGTTGCGGTGCCGTGCCGAGCCGCTACGTTGTCGTAGCCGATCGGGGCGGCGCTCCGGGCTCCGGCGGTGATGACGCGACCGGCTCCCCCTCGTTCCTCCTCCCTTCCTTCCCTTCCTTCCTCTTCTCTTATCCCCTCTCTCTTGCGGTGTGGGCGACGATAGTGCCACCAGGGTGGCGGCGGAACGGATGGAGGCGGCTAAGGCTGTGGCTCGGGGTTCTTATAGCTGAGCATGGCCATGGTTGGGCGATGAACGGTGGGGAGTTGAGGAGTACGTGGAGGGCGGTGATGTGCCCTGCGCTAGGGTTAGGGTGTAGCGGTGCAGCTGGCGATCGAATTGGTGAAGGCAATTTCGCATTCCATGCGGTTGGAGAGGGTACGATGGTGGCAGGTGGTGGTTACGGGTGCGGCCAAGGGAATGGTGTCACGGTGCGTGCGGGGCTCCAGCTGGGTGATGGCGAGCGCGGGAAGACGACGTGGCGTGCTCGCGGGGCTAGGCGTAGTGGCTTGGAGCGCAAGGTTGGGGTTCGGGGACAGGGAGAATCTCTTCCTCGCCATTTTCGTGACCCTGTCTCCCCCCTGCTCACAACGGCCGGAACAGAGGACTGGGGAAGTGGAATGAAGACGATGGCTTCGTGGGACCCGTTCATCAGGGAGCGAGAAGTGAAGGGCGCGATGCTCTCTGACGCCTAGCGAAGGGCGACACGGGCCGAGGCGTTTGCAGCCTAGCTGGGCCGGCCCATCGCACGGGTGAGCGCGTGGTGTGGGTGCGGCTTCGGACTGGGCCAGGCCGGCTGAATGGTTAGGCCAAAAAGGATATTTCCTTTTCCTTTTTTGCTAAAGAGCTTTCCTATTTATATTTTCCTTGTTCAAAAAAATATGTCAAGGCATTTATAGATAATAAAATAAATTGATATATGTATTCCCATCACTTGTATAACATAATGGCGCCAACTACATATATTTTTGGTTTCTAACTATTCGATAAGATTATATTTCTACATTTATTTAATGAAGCAATTAATTCAAGAAATGTTGTTGCTTTTAATTCAATTTAGAGAACATAAAATCCAACTCAAGCATGTTTGGTTAAATGCAAGAATGTAAACTACTTAGATTGGTTCTTACTTGTGCAACTAGGGTAGGTTTCCCTATATGACACCTCACCAAACATAGGTTATTTTTATAATTTTTTTTGTAGTTGTGATTTTTGTTTTCTGGAAATTTCTGGGTTGTTACACCCTTCACCATTGACTACTCCAGTATTCAATGTATTCCAGTGTCTTCTGTGTATGTGTGAAAATGATGTGCGAAGACTGGTGTTACAGGATTATGTGGATGCCTTTTTATAGAGATTTGTGTTAGGTGGTATTGAATTTTATAAGGTTGTACATTTAACGCATTCGAAATTCAACTATCTAAAGATTGGACGTATCTAGCGCCAGTGGATTGGTTGGTGCTATCATACACAACCAAGGTGCTTTTTATTAGCAGATAATAATTGCGAATATGTGTATATTTAGCAGGATTGGATATGTGCAAAACTGAACCGCTAAAAGTTTGGCTAGGCCCATTCTGGACGAATAGGTAGAAATGAAAGATAATACTGGCGTAAAAACAAGGTGCTTTGTAGCAGGTAATAATTGCACATATGCTTATATTTGGTGGGCTTCGATATGTGTAAAACTGAACCACATATGCGAATATTTGGTGGGATACACCCAGTCTGAACGAATAGGTAAAAATGAAAGATAATACCGGTGTAGAAACAAAGGTGCACGTTTATCAAGTAGTAAATACACATTTGCGTATATTTAGTAGGATGCAGCGTGTGCAAAAATTGAACTGTTGAAATTATGGATACCATTGGGGAAATGGATCACATCACCCACCTTTGTCCCAGCATGACCTCTGAACCATGTGACACTGTAACTGGTCCAAATCGAAAACTAGCCGGAGGCACAGAAGGGAAGCTCCGGGACTTTGAAGGCCCGACTGGGCTGATGTGAGGGTTGACTTGGTGGTTAGTGGAGTCTACCTAAGGCCTTCTGGATGACTTCCTGAAAGTCCTATGTTTGATGTTGGTAACTAGTGACAATACCTAATACTAACCACATAGCAAAGACATGTGTGTAGCTATGATGTGGTTGGTGCAATGACATGGTGAAGCAAGGATTAAGCAATGGTGATGTGATCAAGTGCTTGCCGTGATGGAGTTGGATGAAGGTGCAAAGCCAAATCATGGAGCTCAAGGCAAAGGTGTATAATAGGGTTTTTCATTTTTCATCCAAGACACCATAGAGGGTGTGGATGGCTTAGGATCGATAGCCGTACTATAAAGAGGGGAATTTCCGGGGCTATTGATTGCTTAACTGCCACTAGATGAAGATTCATTTGCATATGCATTTAGATCTAGTGGAGAGCTAACTTAACGCCTCAAAAATGTTTATGAAAATACTAACACACATGCGCATAATGTTGTACACTTGGTGATGTTAGCACATTTGCGAAGGCGGTGGAGTTTGAGCGGCAGAGAGGGATTTGGGTTCCTCTCTCCCTCCCGCCAAGCTTGCGAGGTGGGATTCAGCGCTTTTCGGGAAATGAAATGCCTATTTTCCACTGCGCCGGATGCAAAGAAACAGAGGCAAACGGAGGTCACAGAGGTGACCGGACGCGGTCTCTATTTGACCGGATGCGTCCAGTCAGTGCTTAGTGTTTGCGTGCGTCTCGGTCTTCTGATCGGACGCGGTGGCACGTCCTGTCACGATCAACCGGACGCGTCCAGTCACATGTGGAGGCTTACTGGAAACGACCGGACGCTGGCACTGTGGCGTCCGGTTCGTCTAGCGTGTGCGTCCGGTCGGTCACGGGACTAGCGCGTCTGGTCGTGCTTCGCGCATGGGTGGTGTGCGCACCTGCGCGTCTGGTCAGTTCGACCAGCGCGTCCGGTCAGCGCGACTGCAGCAGGATCAAGTGCCTAACGGCTAGTTCTTGTTGGGGACATCTATAAATACTTGTTGGCCGGCTCTTTAGAGGGCCTCTTGGCTTGTTGATCATTCTAGCACTCTTTTGAGCTGAGCACACGCCCTCCACTCTTTCTCCCTTGCTTGTTTGCCTAATCAAAACGATATTGAGTGATCTCAAGTGCATTTGCTTGTGAGTTTGCATCTAGTTGGCACTTGGGTGTTCATTTGCTGCGGGATTCTTGTTTCTCTTGGTGGTTGCAGCCACCTAGACGGCTTGGAGCAGCGGTGGAGGTCTGGCACGTGTTGGTGATTGTTCGTGGCCGGCTCCTGTGAGCTTGTTATGAGGGGTTGTTGTGGTTCCCTGGTGGAGCGTCGAATTCCAACTCTAGTGGATTGCTCGTGTCGGAACTTCTCACCGTTTGGTAGGTTCTTGTGGCGCCTTTTGAGAGGCTTGGTCTGTGATACCGATTAGCCACCGAACCACGTGGTGTAGGGGGACACAACGGGAACTAGCATGCCGGCAAGCACGTGAACCTCGGGATAAATTTTGTGTCTCATTGTGTTTGATCAATTGGATTTTATCCTGGTGATTGGTTAGTTTATTGGCTATCTTGGTATTCACTTTGGTTGGATCAACCATCGCCCCTTGGTATAACATTCTAAATCCCCTCTTGCACTTACTTTGTTATCTTCTTGTTTAGCTTGTTGTTGCTCTTGTTTAGTAGCTAGCTTGTGTAGTTCTAGTTGTAATAGTTTTGTAGCTTTGCTAGCTTGCGGTTTGTCTTGTGGCGGTTGTGTGAACCAAACTAGAATTGTCAATTAGATAGGTGGCTTGCATCACCCCACTTGGCTAGGCAAAACTCGCATTTCGCCTTTTGTGTTACTAATTAAATTGTTTGAGTGATCTTTGTAGAAAGTTTTTTTGGGCTATTCACCCCCTCTAGCCATCAAGATCTTTCACTTCCCACATCAGCAGAGGTTCCACACCAAGAGCCTCGTGTGTTGTCCTCAAGAGACATACACCTGGGGCCCACCAAAAGTTACTAGGATGAGGTGAGCCCATGACACGTAACACATTTAGAAGTGTTGGGGTGGCGTTGGTTAGAGAGAGATAGCATATATATATATAAAGATATTTAGATATTTTCCTTTCTATATATCGAGATCGAGATATCGAAGTTTATTTATGGCAAGGTTCAAAATCTTGAGAAAAATCAAGAAAAATAAGAAAATCTTTCATATTATCTCTTATCACTTGCACAAAGTAGAGGGGGAGCGTATTCTTAGGTACCTAGCATGCAGGTAAAATGTGACGAATAGACAGGCATGAAAGATAATACCGACGTAGATAAACAGGTGGTATTTAGCAGGTAGAAAATTTGCATATTTGGTATATCATGTTCTGTGTATGAAGGACTATGCAAGTTAATCTCCTTATACGAATCACACACCAAACCGAGGCCAGGGAACGTGGCCACGTCGCCCGCCTTTCCCGGCCGTCGGATCGGCCGGATGAACGGCCCAGATCGGGCGGTTCCCGATCATTTTGCAAAAAAAGTCCTCGAACTTTACCGAAATCAACCCGCAGTCCACAGCCTCTCACATAGAATCTTCCATAATACCCCTCAAACTTTTTCAAAATCAACCCGCAGTCCAGGCCAGCCTCACTCCCAGTTAGGCCTGCTTTCCACACGAAATGGGCCTTTGTGGGCCGAATTCAGCCCAAAGCCATTCTCCCATTTTCCATACAATTTCTTATTTACCTAAATTGACTGATTTTTTGTAAAAAGCAAAACAAATCAAATAAAAATAAAAAATCTGCCAAATCAAGTTTGTTAAACTCTACACAACTACCACTGCACTGTAAACACAAAATATCACATATTTTAGTCAAATTTAATTGCCAAAGCTGTAGATCTATATTTCTCCAGAGTTTTTTACAAACAATTAATAGAGTTAGTTCCTTTATTCAAATTACTACAAGTTTCATGAACCAGGCCAAATTCTCCTCCTTTCACAGTTACAGTAAACTTTCTGCTACTTATGCTCCTCACTCGTTACTAAATAATTTAACCCCTTCTTCCTCAAACGAAAATATAATAAAAAATGGACATATGAAACAAATCCAATTCAGAAAAAATAATTATTTGCGGCGAAAAATATCCTGAGTCCTACTGGCCATAAGCGGCAACGCCGCGATCTTTTCTAGTTAGAAACTTGTTTGGTGATTTGTGTCACTTGTTTGGTAAGTATTGTTCATTGGAAGTTTTTTACATATATGTGGCAGAAATACATCCATATGCGAGGAGTAAGTGTCCTTAATTAACATATTCTACTTGCCTTGCTACCTTCATTATCCTTGCACCCATTGAGTGAAATGCAGAAAACCTTGCCCATTCAGCACAAACAGAGTAGAAAAACAATATCTGCTCTAGATTAGGGATGGCGCACCGCTGAAGGAGTACAAATTTGAAATTTGGGTTTCATCTCTGCAAGAATAGTTTATATTTCAAGCCAACTGCACCCTCTTGTCCCAGTGCTTGGTACTCTTATGTGGAAACAACAGTTTGGTCTTCCAAGTTTACCAATGTTAATGTCGTTGGCCTTTTCCGGTTACTCCTTTTTTTTGGCATGTAAACTGCATACATAAAGAAATACATCAGTTTCCCCTTCTCAGGTATTTCAGGTTTGACAAATCTGTATGAAGATGAACCAGAGGATGCTCGGATTGGATGTCAGGGGTGTGTTTACTTCCCATGCAAACCCAAAATATTTCATCTTCCACTCATCACATCAAATATTTGGACGCATGTATGAAGTATTAAATATAGATAAAAAAATAACTAATTGCTAAGTTTGTCTGGTTTTTACGAGACGAATCTTTTGAGCCTAGTTACTTCATAGTTGGATAGTATTTGTCAAACAAAAACGAAAGGTGCTACAGTAACTTTTCACCCACTTTTCACCAACTAAACACACCCTAGGTGAGGAAAGAAGCATACACATTTTCTCAAGATAAAAAAAGACACTTATCTTGTTTGCTGTTGCAGGTTATTTCTTGTCTTGACTATACATAGTTTTAGCTAATACATTAATGTTGCTAATAACCGTGATAATCCTTTTGCATGTAGGAATGACAGACCGAGAGCAAGAAGGCGATACATTGTTCGTGTGATTGACTCTGATCGTTGTCCTCTCTCTCGTGTTATACTGAACAAAATTCAGTATTGTTCAATACTCGTGTTTTAATATTGTTCAGTATTTTCGAGGTGCTGGGTGTAGTACCGACTGATACTGAACGTGGTTCAGTAGTACTCAGTATTTTTTCAGCTCAATTTTGACTTGTGGTATAGAATAATATTCTACACCTAGGGTGTAGAATATCGCTTATATATATATATAGCTACAAAATAAGTTATTTTGTAGCCACCCACCCTAAGTGTAGAATAACTATTCTACACAAAAACACATTCAGCTACCCGGTCGGACTGTACCAACCAGCCCACCCCACCCGACTCGACTGCACCTGTACTCGACTCGCACCCGCACGAAGAAAATCCATCGCCCCCACCCTTTCTTCTTCCCCTGACCCCACGACGGCCTTCTTCTCGAGCCGCAGCAAACCGGTGGCACGTGCCCCACCCACTACCGACGGCAACCACAGGCGGCGCGCGCCCCCCGATCCGTGAGCACGGCGACCATCAGCGGCAGCGCGCCCCTGACCCACCGGTACAGCAGCGTCCGATGGCGGCGCAGCCTGATCCACGGCGCGCGGCAGCTCCCGGCGGCTCCTCTCTCTCGGCCGGCGGCGGGCCCTCTCCTGCAGTGGATCTCAAGCACAGGAAGCAGGTCACTGCGCTCCTTCCCTCGGCACCTCCGACCATGGTGGTCACCCCATACCCATCGATGGCGGCGGCGGCGGGTCCCCACCGGCCTCCCCTGGCGCGTCCGCGATGGGAGCATAGGTGATGAGAGGTCAGCCTGTTCATGGGTTGGTTAAAACGGTTTCTGGGCAAAACCCGCTTCAACCCGTAGCTATCCTTCTTCTACGGTTTCATACCCACGGGTTATGCGGGTTTCGTCGGGTTCGATCAGCCATCGATGAGCGTAGCAGAGGGTGCGCACACGGGTTGAGAGGGAATGCGTACACGGGTGGCGTTCGCCAGTTAGGGCAGCTCAAAGGTGCCTCCTTTCCCGCCGTCGCCACCCGCGTCTCTCTCCGGTGGTTGGTTCGTGAAGACGAGGCTGCCGTAGAGGTGGCGCGCGACGGCGGGGAGCCAGGCCGCGGCGGACTCGGGGCCGGCGCCGAGGGTCTCCACGTCCAGGTAGTTGAGGGCCGTTTCGTGGGCAGCAAGAGCAGAGGCGACGACTCGGGGATCGCTGGAGAATGGGAAGTGGAGCTCCGGGAGGAGGAGCCAGAGGCGGCGCCAGCGTGTGGAGAGCACGCTGGTCCGGCCTGCGGCGGCGGCGTCGTCGAGGCCGACGAGCACGCGGAGCAGGATGTCATCGGGGAGCGTGCTGAGCCGGTCGGCACTGGCGTCGTCCTCCGAGGGCTTGGCGGCGAGCTGGACGCCGGCGCCGCCGCATGAGCTTGGCGGCTCCATCGGACGAAGGCGAGGGGAAGCCGGCGGTACTGAACTGAGGGGAAAAGTTTGGCGCGGCTACCGAGGCAGAGGCCAAATGCCAATGTCAATCAAATGGGAACGAGGCCCAAAATACTGAACCGAGGAAGGGGAAAAGTTTGACGTGGTGTAGGTGCTCTTCTTCGAGCAGCTGCGGCTACGCACCACGGTGGCCGGGTGGTTCTTCATGTCGGACAACGCCGACCAGGGCTCCAGCTCCGACAACTGCGTGCTCCCGCGGAGGCCCGACGACGACCTGGACTTCGCGGCTGGGTCCGAGGTGTTGACGGAAGAGGACGGCGTCGCAACGGACGAGGATGGCTTCACGGCGGCCAGGCACGACGAGCCGTCGTCGCCTGCAATGAGCGTGGTGGATCCGCGGTAGCTGGCCATGGACGCTAGACCCTGACGGCACGAAGACATGGATGGCCGTGCCGATAGCAGCAGCATCGATGAGATTGGAAGGCACTCAGTGCGTCGCGGCGGCGGCGTCAACAGGAAGAAGATGAATTGACGGGTTAAGCGGTTTCTACCCGATGTAAACCAGCTCGTACGGTTCCTCTGGGTGCGGTTTGCTATGGTCTAGTTTTTGGGTTGGGCTAGGTTGCAACCGGACCATGTACAGGGCGAATGAGAGGTGATGCGTGCACTTTTGACCCAGAGAGAGATGCTAGCGCCGCTGCTATATTTAGCTGTTGCCGCTGCATGTAGAGCTCCTCCAGCCTCCGTGGCCGCGCCGCCTGGCGCCGGAACACCGCCCGCCCGCCATGAGGCCGGAACGCCATCCGCCATTACCCAATCCAATCGGTCAGATGAGACTTTTTGTGAAAATACTGACAGAAACTGAGAAAGAAGTCTGTGTTTTAGCAACTAAAAATCCTGGTTTCGACAACTCAGTTCAAGCATCGGGTAACTGATGCGCCTGACACTATCAAAGTAGAGAGCAAGAAGTGAAAGGATGCATGGTAATTTTGGATTTGGAAATACTGAAGGTTGCTCAACAGTCAACACTGAATGTCTGAATAGTACTGAAAGTCTGAAATACAGACATAAAAGAAAAAATACTGACAAAATACTTAGGAAAACTGAAGTTGTATTACCAACTATATGAAGATACTGACGAACTATTGATAAAATACTGACGAAATACTTAAAGATACTAACGAAATACTAAAGATACTGACGAAATATTGACAAAATACTGATGAAATACTTACAGATACTGACGAAATATTGACAAAATACTGACGAAATACTTAATAATACTAATATTGACAAAATACTAATGAAGTACTTACAGATACTGACGAAATACTTAATGATACTGATGAAATACTTAAATATACTGACAAAATAATGAAGATAGTGACAAAATACTGAAGATACTGAGAAAATAATAACAAAATACTAACGAAATACTTAAGGATGCTCATGAAATGATGATATTGACAAAATATTGATAAGGTACTGACGATAATGATGAAATACTGATAAAATAATGACCACGGCTACTGACGTAATACTGACAAAAATACTTAGCAATACTGAAGTTGTATTACCAGCTATACGAAGATACTTGCGAAATACTGAAGATACCGGCGAAATATTGAAGACACTGACAAATACTTAAAAGATACTGACAAAATACTGAAGATATTAACAAAATACTAAAGATACTAATGAAATACTAACAAAATACTTCATGATATTGACAAATATATAAAGATACTGACAAGATATTTGAAAATACTGACAACTACAAAAGCTACTAACCAAGGCCTTGTTTAGTTTCCCAAATTCACCCCCAAATTCTACTATGCAAAAAGAAGATTCCTCATCACATCAAAATACCGACACATATATGGAGTACTAAATGTAGATGAAATCAAAAACTAATTGCACAGTTTTGTTGTACTTTGCGAGACGATCATTTTGAGCCTAATTAATCAATGTTTGGACAATTTTTACCAAATAAAAACAAAATTGCTACGGTGCTGAACAATATTTCAGCTGTCCCCGATTTGGGAATCTAAACACGGCCCAATACGGAAAAAATACTGACACCTACTCAAAAAATACTAGCGCTGCCAGAGTCGTAGTACTGATTTGGAGGTGCATGCATTTCCATCTCTGGCATGTGGTTCAATTCGTGCATGACGACTGCATGCAGTGTGTCAAGTTCCTTTATTATTAGTACTAACAAGTATGCGTTGTCAACTGGAGGTGCATGCATTTCCATCTATAGCATGTGGTTCAATTCGTGCATGACGACTGCATGCAGTGTGTCAAGTTCCTTTATTAGTACTAACAAGTATGCGTTGTCAACTATATAGTTATCGGCTTATCGCTAGCCCACCCCATCCACCCCGTCAGACACGACGCGGCTTGCGCTCCGGCGGCGGCACTGCTTGCCCTGTAGCCCCATACAATACCAAACAATACCGACTAATGCTAAACAATATTGACTAATACTGAAGCATACTAATAACTACTAAATCAAAATACTGACAGAAGTACTGAGAAATAGTAATAAAACACTGAAGATACTGAGAAATACTGACGGGAAAATAATGAGAAATACTAACAACAATGTAATAATACTGATAGCTACTGAAAGAGGTACTGAGAAATACTAATAGTTACGTAGAAATACTGATAACTATATAAAAAATACTGACAATACTAACGTATACCTGAAGATACTGACAGCTACTTAAAGGTACTGGAAACTATTGATGTTATAGTATTGGTTGTACCAAGGTAATGACAAAAAAAAACTGACAAAATACCTAAAAATACTGATAAAATACATGAAGATACTGACAACTACTTAAAAGTACTAGCAATTACTGAAGTTATAGTATTGATTGTATCAAGCTACTGACAAAAAATATTGATGAAATACTTAAAGATACTGACAAAATACTTGACGATATTGACAACAAGTAAATGTAGGCCGTGTTTAGTTCCGGATTCGGGGCACCCGAGTTGGAACAGTGCGCAATAAATACGCACTGTAGCATTTCATTTGTATTTGGTAAAAAAATATCCAAACTTTGACTAATTAGGCTCAAAATGTTCGTCTCGCAAAGTACAACAAAACTGTGTAATTAGTTTTTAATTTCATCTACATTTAATACTCCATGCATGTGCCGGCATTTTGATGTAATGAGAATCTTCTTTTTCATAGTGGAATTTGGGGTAGAAATTGAGAACTAAACAAGGCTGTACTAACAATTACTGAAGTTAGTACTTGAAGATACTGACGACAATTAAATGTAAGGCCACATGAATTAATTTACTTTAAAAAGCAGTAACACTTGGATTAATTTTCTTTCAATAAGCATGCATGCAAAAAAAATCAATGGGCTACCTACAGCCACATACATCCAGTAGCCTGGAGGACTGAGCATGCGCTGCATGTCTGGGCCGCTGGCTTTGAAAAAAAAAATTGCATGGACGCAGTGGGGTTGGGAGTGGGCGCCTGGACCGGAGCAGGAGTGGCGCGGGAGTACGGTAGTGGGCGTGCATGGCTGCGTGGGCGGGAGAGAGCAGGCCCACGGGGCGTACGTGGCGCGGGAGTAGGAGCGCGTGTGTGACCGCTCGCGCGGGGAGGGTCGGGTCGGGGCTGGCGCGGTGGGTCGGAAGAAGCTGGTTGGGTGCCCATGATGTAGAATAACTATTCTACACGCTAGGTAGTGTTATAAACATTGGTGCTCTTTTTTTATAAATTTAATAGTAGTTTGATTTTGGACAACTTTATAAATGTTGATTTAGTTTGAGACGAAGAGAGTAGATTACAACCTTAGAACAAATCATGGAGATTAATTGAATTGATGATAACCAATTTGGCAAGTCTCATCAATTCCCGAGTTGGAAATGGAACTCTGGATCCCGAGTCCTGACCATCTCATTGCAAACGGCTGCAACATTTACTTCCAGCAAATATCCAAGAGATGAGCTAGTAGTATATTTGTAAATTGTTCAATAAAACAAGATAATATGGTTCTTAGCCGCGAGGTCAACCCTACCTATATACTCCATCCGTCCTAACTTATAAGTTATTCTAAGAATATTGGAGAGTTAAAGCATCTCAAGTTTGACTAAATTTATATGATAAGGTAATAACATTAATGATGCCAACTAAATATTACTCCTATTAGATTTTTCATCAATTATATTTTCATAGTAATACATATTTGATGTAAAAAATATTTATAATTCTCTTTACAATTTTGGTCAAACTTGAGATGCTTTGACTCAAAGATTTTTCGAATGACTTATAATTTGTTTGGAATGGAGGGAGTAGTACGTAACACACAGTAGTACTAATTACAACCCATACTTAAAGATTGATGCCTTGTTAGAGTTAACGTAGCTACCTTCCTAGCTTTATCCAAAAAAAACCCTACAGCCGTGTTTAGATGCCCGAATCGGTGTGCCCTGAATCACTATTGAACACTGTAGTAATTTTGTTTTTATTTGGTAATAATTGTCCAAACATTGATTAATTAGGCTTAAAATATTTGTCTCGCAAAGTACAATAAAACTGTGCAATTAGTTTTTGATTTCAACTACATTTAGTACTTCATATATGTGCCGACATTTTGATGTGATGACGAATCTTCTTTTTGCATAGTGGAATTTGGGGGTGAATTTAGTAAACTAAACAAGGCCTACGTTCCTGGCCACCACTGCCTACGGTTCAGCAATCAAGGCACCGGCCCGGAAAAACAGGCATAGAAGTAGAAGAGGGCGGCATGTAGTGTTGCCGCGGGCCTCGCATCTTGCAACCTTTGCAACCAAGTCAACAGTGACTACAAAAATGTGTGTTTTTATTTTTTTATTTTACTAAGTCAGTTACAATTATGATATTTCACACCATATTTCAATAGTTAACAAAACATTAAGGCAAATATGCTTATGGATATCAAAACATATGCCAAACAACATCAATAGGCATATTAGATCTTTCTTAGAAAAACCTTTCCCATTCCTGGAGCTGGAGCCAAATATGTTTACCTGCTCCAACAACTCCAAAGTAGATATGCTCTAGGGTGAAGTTAGTGAAGCAGAGCTAAGAAATTAGAGTACAACATTCCTAAACAGACTCTTAAGCCATCGACTCACCGGAGCCGTGAGAGCATGCTGATTGGTCACGCATGCTGCAGCCGCCCACCGGTCTCGAGATGCCAAGGTTTCACTACTAGCTAGAATGGTAAAAAAAAAAGTATAATAGTTTTTCAATCATGATGCATTACTTTCTACCGTTGGTCAAGATAATAGCCGAGCAAATACCGTCAGCCATGCTTGGTTGGGAATTCCCCGGTTTGACAATGGACGGTTGGTAAGTTGCTCTACGGTGTACTGTTGGCGAGTTGATGGTGAACGGTCCTAGTTTTTGGTGAGCCAGCATGCTTTGCTGATGACACTCCGGTTGGCAACATTTTCTTTGACTGTTTATTTTACCAGTTGGAAATTTGATCTAATGATGGTAGTTTCTTAACCGCCGAGGACTATAAACCATTGGGCATTGGCCATATATATACATAATAAGCATGATTCGTAATTGTTGGCTATCCATCGGTCTTATTTGCCCGTCAGTTCTAGTAGCATGCGTCATTTTTTCTAGACAGTCAAGATTTAAGTATATGATTATTTTTTAAAAATAATTTACTATATATCAAAATTGGCGATTGAGTTTGTGGCCATTATAAATTATAGTAATCACTCAAATATGATGAAAGTACATTGCATTGAATATTCTCGTACGGTACGCCTAGCGTTCAGACGTCCGGCATTAGGACGCGTCTGGACGCACCTCCAGAAACGGCACCTGCGTACACAAACAACGTCAGCATACGTGTGCATGCCCCCATCCGTGGCCTTATCTCCTCCACACCCCTATCTCGCCACCGCGCTGCCATCTCAGGCGCGCTCCCTCTGCAAGCCCACACCCCCTCACCCCCGCCACACCCCCTTCGTAGGCCCCTGCAAGCCCAGAGGGGAAGGGCACGTGGCGCCTCCGATTTAGAAGGACCCTGCTGCGACATCGTATGGATGCCCTGCCGGCTCCGAGAGAGACGATGCAGCAAAAGGTGGGGAGGAGAGATGCAACACCAGATCTAGTTTTGAAACATCCAAATACAAGAGTTGCAACATATATAACTCATAAGACAGTTGAAACACTTGAAACATGCTTCTGAAACACTTGGAAAAAACACTTGAAACACACTTAAAAACCATTGCAACCATACGCAACATCCAAATAAAACACATGCAACGTATGTGTGAAACATATGCAATATTCAGATAAACACACTTGCAACATGCGTCCAGAAAACACATATGAAACACATCTCTGAAACATCAAAAACACTCGAAACATACACTTTGCAACATGCCTCGAAACAATTACAACATGTGTAACATTCCTTGATCTACTTTTGCAACGTTCATATGAAACAAATGCAATATACATCTGAAACACTTGAAACATACATATGCAACATAGGGGAGGGAAGGCTGCGCCGGTCGATTCCGGTCGTCGGGGGTCGGGGCGGCGGCTGCTCTTGAGCCTGGCCATCGCCGGTGGTGGCGATGAGGACCGCTGCGACGGCGACGGTGCGGGGGCGCCTTCGCTCCATGGCATCGACTCCGCGGGGCTCGCCGCGATACCAGTGGTATTGGTCGACACGGGCGTGGGGAATGGCGGGGACTGCGCGGTCTGCCTCGTGGAGCTCGAGCCCAGGGAGAAGGCCCGAGTGCTGCTGTGGTGCGGCCACCGCTTTCATGTCGAGTGTCGGGGTAGGGGAAGGGGCTCCAGGGTGGGGAGGAGGACGCCGGGGTGGGGGAAGGGGCCGCCGGGGTGGAGGAGGAGGATGCCGGGGGTAGGGGAAGGAGCCGGCGGCGGCCATGGAAAAGCGATGGCCGCGTCGTCGGGTGTGGGGCAGGACCAAAGGGAAAAGAATGGGGAGGGGTGCGAGCGCTGTGGGAGTGAGCGAGGCGTCCATCCGTCCGGGCATCTTAATCATATTATTATTGATTCTAGTATCATTTCACAACTAGCACTATATTGCATAGTTCATTCAAATTTAACATCTATAAAATAAAATGAAGTAGCAAAATAACATTCTTCTCCCTACCACTAATGTATGGATGAAAATACTTGCTTAAGGCTTTGTTTGGCTGCACACAAATCCACCCCAATCCACGTCATCATTGTTTACTAGGCATAAGATAAACCGTTTAGTGGACAAAGGGCATTCTATTTCCTTTGTTGATCACCAAAGGTCATCATCAGGGTCCAAATCATGAAGTCCTTTAGATCCATAGCCTTTATTATCATATAGTTGTCATAATTCTCGTTGTCATGGTCATAGTCTTCATCACCGTCTTCTTTATTTTCATTGTTGTAGTCTCTTGCATCATTGTTTCCCTATAAAAAATAATATAAAATCAATAGGATAATTTACATGGGGACAAATAAGTTGTATGAGTACATGTACAATCTGCATTTCTCTTGCTTGCAAGGGTTGGCAAGTATTATTGCAATTAAATTTCTTTTCTCGTGGATTTGCACCAAATCATTTGCTCGGGTGCAAAAAAACAAAGGGGTGGGTTGACTTTCCATGTATGATTTATGTGCAGCATTTAGTTTTCTGGATCCGTATAAAATCCAAATGAAATCTCTGGTAGCTGGAAGGAGTACCTTTTTCTTGGGTCCCCACAATTTTGGACTTCTTGGCTTTCCGCAGTCATCGTCTCAATATATTTTGCTCCAACTAAGCCACCAAGTTTCAGTGTTAGTTTTCTACACGTGACACAAAAGCAGAAAATAATACTGCCATCAGATCAAATTGTAGTTTTTAAGAAAAGAAGTTTCTCTTTAGCTACGGTCTGCTATTCATCAGATGTATTGACCTTCTCCATCACATGATCCGCAAAGCTTCTGCAGGTCTTTGATTTATTTATTAATTTTGAAAAAAGCATCACATTGTCCTTATTGTTAAGATTGGACTTCGGCTTGCCAACCCCAACCCGCCCCTCCCTTTTCTCCATGATTCACACGATGCTTTTCTTTTTCCTTTTTGCCTAAGCGTGTTTTAGATAGAGGGAAACTATGAGAGTGATGTATTAAAAAATAGAGTAATTGTGAATCATAGCAACAGGATAGATAACATAAAATATTCACATGGAGATTGCATTAGAAAATGAATATAGAGCAGGTACTACACAAAGGAATGAAATTGAGTTACATCTTAACTGTGTATTAGTTATATATATGGAGCAGTGTACTAGCTCTCTACAAAAAGTCTTGCCAGCCTATAAACAGGGGCAGAGTCAGAATCAACGGAAGGGAGGTGCTAAGACAGTTCACACCGGCTACTGGAAGCCATCCGCTACCGCTCCCTCCAGTATCAAATTTGCTGCACCGGATATGCTAAATGGGTACGCTACCTGCTCTCGTCCGCTAGAAATACCGGGATAGGGAGGCACGGTACCGATGTTGGCCTCCTGCTGCTGCAGCATGATATGTGAGGGAGAAAGTGTATGCATGGGCTCCGCTGCTGCTAACTAACAAAAAATGCTATAACTCCCAAACTAAAAAACGAAATTAAATTCTGATTGCACTATTAAATTCGTTTCAATAAATACTTCAAAACAAGATGTCACATGAATATATTTAGATAAAGTGACAAGTGGACCCCACAGTGGATAGAGGATGATATAAAGGATGGATGGAGGCGGAAAAACTGTATATTTTGTGGTGACTAGAACAGAATATTTCTTTTAGAGGATGGATATAGAGGATGATAAGTGTGGATAGCCTAGTTAGCTATGATGTTAGGATAATATAGATGAACAGAAAATGTAGTACCGCAGGTGGCTACCGGCCGGCCATCCCCTCCCCTGCCTAGAGACTATAGTCTGTAAAATATATTTTGTAAGCATTCGAAGTGCAGTGGTAGGACCACTGGAGATTATCTTGTAGTAGATAATAATTTTAATTAGTTGCAGTTACAAATGTTAGATATTTAGGTATTTTTAGGCATAATTTATTGTAAAAAACAGCAATAGATTTGTGACGACATATATGTCATCTATTTGTAGTAGCGTACATGAACACACTAATCATAACAAAATAGTGCTGAAAACACCAAGTACAGGGAGTCGCGATGCAGAATTGCAGAAAGATGTATTCTGTGTAGTCCCGAGAAAGGCCACCCGTAGTAGGCATTTACGTCGCTGGAAAGAAGAGGTCGCAAAGCTCAGTGTGACCACTAGGGAAGAAGAGGTTGCAGATGATCGAGATACAACGAAGACAAGCAATCTCTTCGTAATTATTCTCGTAACAGCCAAAAGTAAGCGCGTGCCGATAACAGCTCCATTAACCGGCCCAAGTGAGAAAACCACAGCCCACCTTGCACGATGTCGTATCGTATCGTATCGTGTCGTGTCGTGTTATGGCGCGGCCCGAGCCTAAGCTTGGCACCGCTCACGCTCTCGCCATGGCTCGGCGCAGCGGCGCACCCATGTGGCACGCACATCGCCTCCCTTAACTTCTTAGCAGGAGCACCGAGCACACCTAACCACCTATTTAACTTATCAGCGTGGTTTATCCACGATACAGTATTTTTCTCTCACGATAAATCAGTTTCAGCCGACTTATCGGCCATAGAAACCATCAGTCGAACATATTGACCTAGCATTCAACATGAGCCTTAAAGTTTTTTTATTTAATTGAATTAAAAATGGGCAAAGCCCAAATTAAATCCACACAAAAAAGACATCAATGATTTGTAAGATTCTAAGAGTTCGATAGGCTAGCAAGGCTAGTTGTGGTGTATGTTACTTCGATATTTAGAACCTAGTTCTTTTCCAACATTTTTCTCTGAGGCTTGGTCATTTCTGTTGATGAATAGAAACGAGGAGAAGCCTGGGAGGGGGAGTGTGAGGATAACCCGACCTGGGAATCTGAGATCACCGGCCATCGGAAACGCAACACCAGATGAGACAGGACTGGACTCCGAATACTGCAGAATAAGCTGAAACTGAAACTACTCTATATCTTTCAACGTACTACGTACAGCACATCACCTAATCTCCCGACGTGGCGACGTGGGACGGCGCCCGTGAGCCACAGGTTTCAGCCTTTGAGGCAGGCGCTTCGGGCGCTGTTGATCAGACGCTCAGCGCCGGTGCATCTGCTGTGTTCGTGCTCAGATATTTGTATGACATGTCGACATTTCAGCCGGAGCAAAACGGATGTTCTGGACCTGTAACCCTGTTGTCTGTTGACTGACTAAATGTATGCTGCAGCTTTGTCGCAAAAAAAAGGGTATGCTGCAGCCTGCAGACCTAGCCGGGGTATGAATATGAACATGTCCATAGCCGCGTTGCTTTTCTATTCGGCCTCGAGCATTACAGGCTTACAGCCCGATCTTGAGTTGATGTCCCACAGCACCTTTTTCATTGGAACTATTCCTTTCTAAATTCGGTGGAAATATTAGTATGACGAAGAAATTCCCTTGCTGTACAATAAGGCTAGCTAGCTAGCTGTAGTTTTAACTACACCATGCATGTTAAAAATCTGAGTTGGGTGTGATTTTCATGGAAGAAAAGTTAAGTTTCTTCCATGAAAAAAAAAATCATCAATGATCAATTTATCGTTGAGCGTGTGCAAAGCTAGTTGGGTTTGGTGTCTTCGGCTTTCCTTAGTCCGCGTTCCAGCAGGGTTTGGTGTTAATCTTCTACACGTGACAACTAGAAATGGAGTAGTCAAAGCTTGCACTTTCCAAAAAAAAAAGAGAGAGAAATGATGCTTTTCACCAGATCGAATTTGAATTGAGATGATAAGAAAGGGCTGATGTGCCGGTCCATGTGCGTCACATTGTCATTAAGGCGACGTTTTTATTTGTCGCCTTGAGCTTATCTCCGGTTTCCAAGTTTTTTCATACGCCCTTTCGAAAATAAGGTTTTTATATATCACATACATTTGGTTCATTCACAACTGAAATGTCACATTGATTAAGAGCCTCATGCTTTGCATTGTCTCTTATTAAAACAAATAAACACCCTTTTGTCTTATATCTATTAGAATAATTTTTATAATTACAAATGTATTGCACATTCCTATAGTTATTATTTTTTATCTAGTACTCCCTCCATAAAAAAATATTGATTATTCTAAAGTCAAGCTATCTTAAGTTTAATCAAGTCTATAATTATACCTATATTACCAAACAAGTATCATTAGATTAGCATACAATCTGTTTTACATAGTTACCTATTTGGTGTCATAAACATTGATAATATTCTTTGCAAACCTGGTCAAATTACTTAGGACAAAGGTAGAGTGACACGTTTTTCGGATAGAGAGAGTAGTAGATATTTAAGAGATTTGTTATTTCAAAAGACGAATGTACTGTGATTATGGATTTGTATAGCCTTGTGGACAATCTATATAAAGTAGGAGATTTCGATCTTATCTTTGTGACAGAGGTCAAAGCTAATCATGTCCTACGATAACAATCATGCCCTTGTGACGTAAACATCTCCATAGTTGTAGCATGATCAACATTGGATGATCACATATACCTCAGTCAAAGCTGACGAGTTCGCTCAAACAGATGCTAACCCTTTTGTTCCCAGAACGTCACTAATTTGCTCCAACAACTTCTCAGAGCCTGTTTGAGAAAACAGTATTTTTTTTGCGGAAATGAGCAAACAGTAATTACTGATGTTTAAGAGCTATACTTTCACAAGCCCTGCGCCAAACAATTTGTGACAGAGTAGATCAAATGAAATCTTCATAGAATAACAAACAAATCAAGAACACAAGTAATGACACAGGAGACTCAAGATTTGTTTCTCAAAATTCGGCCACCTTCATAGGGTACCTACATCTTGGTTGATGAAGCTCTGCAATTAAGCCAGGTTTATTTTTAAGCACTTTCCTGTTCCATTTTCTTGTTTCTTCCCTTGCAGAGGTACAGACTCGAGCATTCATAAAACGTCCCTTACTGTGAATCACTGCACACTGGGAGCTCAATGGATAACGCCTATGGGTTGTCTAGGAGATGAACCCTGATTGCGGATTTGTAGTCTCGTAGTTATTTATATAGAACACATAGTGATTTGGAACCTAATTATATTCTATCTTAACCATATCTCTAACAATGACTAGTAGGTTGAGCTCATTCATTCTCCAAGCTAAAATGTCTCTTTAAGTTTGTGAGTGGTGAAATTTAATAAACTGTGGCACCTTGAAGTTCAGACCTTGTTTGGCTGCTATTGCTAGGTAGGCCCGTATTGGTGTGACTTGTGAGATCAAATTACGTGGATCACCACAAAATGCACAATAAATATAGGCTAGAAGTAAGCTAAGTCTCAGTCAGTCCTAATGCGGATTTCCATTTCATTAAACAAACGAGGTGCAACATAGAAAAAAATAACGATATACGACTAATAGACTTATAAAAATGAGGGTAAAGGTTTTATATATCTAGATGAAACTGAAATCGGCGTTCAAGGTCCAATCCGGTACATCTCAATCGATTGTCTGCCTTGAACCCAACAAACACCTTAATTGCTATAGCTAAGCTACGAAACAGCAATGTACAATTTTCTTTCACTCGTCAATGCAATTAATTATACAAGTACTCTACAGTAGATGGATATCATACTCTTGTCAACGGTAAATAAAATGAAACGATGCATCGGGTTCCGGGTGCCTTAGCCGCCAGGTCACGGCTAAGCTCCTGGGCCGGTGGCCAGTGGCCACTGCTCATTCTCCGTTCATTACGCGGGACGAGGCGCGCCAGATGAGACAGGATTGGACTCCAAATACTGTAGAGTATCTACAGCAGGTGCCCATGATGTGGGACGCCCTTTACCAGTTTTGCCAGCGCGCCGCGAGCCACATATTTCAGGCCAGCACATCCGGTGGCTGCTGATCCACAACATCTCATGAGTCATGGCACAAAAACAAACAAATATTTCAGCGCTGATGATGCAGCAGCTGTTGTGTTTGTGCACACGTATACTCTACATTCTGCAGAGGTTGGTCGTTGCTTGTGAGATATGACTGTCGGCAGCCTCCCTGGTTCAGTTAATTATTATTCATAGCCATGCAACATGCTCCTGGATCGATCGGAAACTTCAACCGGAGCAAAATGGATGTCTCGGACTGTAAGTTCTGTAAGACTGTAACCTGTTGATAGGTTGATGCAGACCTAGCACCCGGGCTTTCAGCATCTCCAGACTCCGAAGCACGTTGCTTTGCTATTATGCGGCGTCGAGTATATATATAGTAACAGCTTATGAGATATTGAGTTGATCCTCTATAGTGTCTTTTCAACTATTATAATTATTAGTCCCTCCGTTTTTATTTACATGTCGTATTAAGTTTGTCCTTAGTTAAACATTTATATCTTTGACTATTGATTCCAAAAAACTATATTTTCATACTATAGGATTCATAGATTGAATTGTATTTTCTTAGTCTGACATAAGATTTATGTTTTTAGATGGACCGTGATAAATATTTTCGTACTACAGAATTCATAGATTGTAAACTATAAGAATTTTCTAAATGGATGGTCAAATATAATAACGTTTGACTTAAGGCAAACTTAACGTGGCACGTAAAAAAGAATGGGGAAGTACTAGACGATCTGTGTTCTAGCATGTTTTTAAAATTTTTTGTAACAGAATTTCTGTCTAAATTTTATTTTAAAATCGATTACGTTCAAACTTTCGTTATATTTTATTTTAAACTTTCTCGTCTAGGGTGACTCGAGCGGCGACTTCTCCAATCCACCCCGGGGAACAGCGTCCTTCCCGAACCTTGCTCTCATCATTGCGTTCGAATGGGCTACCGGAAGCCAGCGCTGCTGCAAGGATTGCAGGAACAACGTACCCAGCCCCGGCCTTGGGGGGTTCGAGCTGTGCGGTGGCACAGGGCCCTCGACGTCAAGGGGCCCCCATCCCCAATATACGTAAGTTGTAGTTATAGGAGCCCAATAGGCCATAGGAAAGCCAGGAGCCCAATATACGTAAGTTGTCGTTTTGGCTTCCGCGTCGGTGCGTCGAGTTTCCCCTTCCGCCGTGCGGCCGCTCCGCTGCGACCTGCGACTGCGCATTGTGCTCGTGCCATCCTAAATCGGTCGTGCGCCCCTACGCCGTGGAGCAACCAGCGCGCGCTGTTGGATGGCGGTGCCCAGCCCACTCTTCGTTCAGGCATTAGGGCAGTCGTAGACAAGACATCAAAAAGTTTTGTACGGAGGTACCCAATAATTGCCCCCTTTGATTGATGCATGCCAAGTATATATTTAATCAAGATGTAATTTGCTTTTCACCCTAATCTTTTTCATTAGAATACAGGGATTTAGGAATCCTTACGGAGTTACGATATGATGTTAACTTTTTTTTGAGGAACACAATATGATGTTAACCGCTCTGTTCGGCTGATGGTTTCTACGGCTGATGCTATTTTTGTTGTGAGAGGTACCATGCTGATAAGCATTACAAGTGAACAGGGCGTAGGGTAGCGAATAATTTTTTGGAGATGAATTAAAGGGCCCACCTTCCTAGCTTCGCTCCATGTCTCTAAACTGACAGGACTGGGCCTGACGGTACCCATCCTCTTCTCCGGAGGTTGCAGGTGGCCATGGTGTGTCAAGGGCTACTCTGATCCTGCGCCCCCTTCATTGGATCTGGCAGCATCGCGGTTGAATCTAGCAGCACCGGTGGATTTTATTTGGGAATCTAGCAGCCTACATATATGTGTTCCCTAGCTCGTTTTGAGTAGCTCTTTCACCCAAGTTGTGGCACACATAATAGCATATGTTGGCAATTGAGATACAAACTTAGCTGTTATTTTAAATTATATTTCATAAATGTAGATATTGTAATATATATATATATATATATATATATATTATATATATATATATATATATATATATATATATTTGAAATTATAATGACTGTAGAGGATTACTCTTTGTTTCTTTTCTAAGGGCAGAGGTGGGTGATTTTTAAGAAAAGATTGTAAATCAATTATCTATTATTGACGATGATAATTAGAGC